>VWZW01002525.1:261499-894805 GCA_013397115.1 Edolisoma coerulescens | reverse complement strand
GCCTCCTTCGAGAACGTGTGGCTGCGGCCCGGCGCGGGGGAGGCGGCCGCCCGCCGGGAGCCGGGGGCCGCGCCCGCCCTGGAGAACGGGCTCAACTACATCGACCTGGACTTGGTGAGGGACTGGGGCCACCGCCGCCACCACCACCCGCACGCCCCCGCCGAGGCGAAGCAGCCGCTGCCACCGAAGCCCCCGGGCCAGCAGCGCGGGAGCGGCCACTGCGGCGAGGATCTGAGCGCGTACGCCAGCATCAGCTTCCAGAAGCGGGAGGAGATGTAGGAGCCGGGCGCCCGCCGGGGAAGGTGAGCCGGGCGGGGCGGGACGGGGCGCGGCTCCGCTCGGGGAGTGGAACGACCGCGGGGAGGGGGCTGGGGTCGAGGCTGCTCATGGCTGTGCCTTCCCGCGGGCGGCATCGTCCCCCGGGGCAGCCACGGGTTGGGTTAGTTTCGTTGAGCCTTTTGGCCTCACTGCAGCATGTTTTAGTGGCAGAAGCATCCAGGAGCGCAGCATCCCTGCGGGTGCCCAGCCGCTGGCCCGCACCTGCACGGGCTGGGGAGTGCCTCCTAAGTAGGTTTGGACGTTCCTGTTCAGCCGGGGATACTATACTGTGCTTACTGCATTGCCACGTTTTTTTACTTTTCAGAATTAGCAGTGCTTCGAAAGTGTGTGGGAGAGGGGTGTGAAAGCGAGTTACCTCTAGTATTGGTCTGGAAACAGGAAAGTCCCAGTGTAATCCTGGTTTGGTCAGTAATCATCACGCTTGTGGTCAAGGGTAGAGCAGTGAACCGTGCTAACACGTGCACGGCTAAGGGCATCTACCTCACGGGGCTGTGACCGGTGTTAATTCAGTTTTGTTGGAAGGTACTTTGAGTTTGAAAACAGATTTCAAAGCGTTTAGAGCATTGTATCTCTCACTTGTGTTTCAGTTGATACTGTGTGGCTGTCCCACACTCACCACAGTGTTACAAACAGCGCGGCCCGCGGAGCCCTATGAACTGTTTTTGGCATTGACTGATGTGTTCTGTTTCTTCCTGAAGCTTTTAATTTTTAATTCAGGAAAAACTTGTGCCAGGTTGTTGCACGTTGATTACAGATGTGTAAGATGAGTAGGTGCCTTGTTGGAAGCAGTGTGATGTTTCTGTTGAGTGGGAACTTCGTGCAGCACATAACAATGTATCTTGTTAAGAGCTCACAAAGTACAGCGCACCTGTGTTAAGTCCTTTCATGAAAGGTGAAGAGTGTTTTGTTTTGGTGCTGACAAGTACTGGCAGATAGTTATCTAGTAAATTTTGTCACTCAGTATTAGCAGTTTCCTACATACCTGAGCAGCAGCAATCGCAGTAGTTTAAGCAGTTACTCTGAATATATGCAATGACATTAGGAGGTGAATCTCATACTGCTGTTTAAATCATCTCAGTATTTGTGTCGCTTGTTGGCTTTGCTGAAGGGAACACTGAGGGCTGCTGTTGGTGTGATGCCTGAGATATGTTTTTCATTTTTAGATGTTTTGCATCCTTATAACCTGAACAAAAGCAAAACAGTCTCTTCACATTTGCTACTTGGCACTTACTGCTGTTGCCCATTAGAGCAAAACAATATTAAGTGTTAGTCTTACATGACCTATGAATACCAGGTTAATTTGAAAGTTCAAGGTAGGACTTAAGATCAGTGCAAATATTGCTGGTCTGGTTCAAATGTAACTGGTAGGAAATGGTAATTTTTGTGGCTTTCTGACAGGACTGTGCTGACTGTCACCATATATTATTTGTGACCAAATGTACACAAATTTACACAGCCACACCTTTTCTCAGTTCTGGCACATGCTTGCAAGAGCCCTGTTTTTGCAGATGGCTCTTGTTACCCTGGGAATCCATATCCGCTTAGGACAGCGTTGTTGTTGTGAATTCTTCAGGGGGGAATTTTTGCCAGAGGATGCAACATGTTCTGCAGTTAAGTCACTTAGCTGGGAGCATCACTGTTCCCTCCCACCTGTGCGGTGCTGAGATTGAGGAGTAAGTGTGAGGGAAGGTCCTTGGTCGGTGTGTGGGTAAATAATGAATATATGAAGGGTATGAGAAGGCAGGTCTGGTGGGGAGCAGTGTCATGACTGCTTGCTAAAGTTTTTTTCCAAATGCACTGCTTTCCTTTTGCTATGGACAACTTGTTTAATTGAACTGTGTGTCACCTTTAACATAAAAGCTGTGGCAATGCTCTCTATGGTGGTGTTAAGTAGATACCTGCTGTGGTTCTGCTGTTCAGTGAAAGAGTAGGATGTGGAAGACCTGATACAAGAACTGGCTGAAAAACACTATGCAGATGTTTTTAAGGGCAGCATTGTGAAAAGTAGTGTGGAATAGAGTAATTGCTGTTTGAAGTTGGTTCTTATTTCCCAAAATTAGGCTTGGATTCAGGAGGCACAGCTTCTTCTGGGAGGCAAGGGAAGAATCAGGTTGTAATTATACGGGGAGTTTGAGCCATGGCTGTTCCTTCTCCCTTCCCACTATAAAGCTTTGTTGGTTGCTTGTAGCTTTCTCAGACATTAACCCTTGGGACTCTTATTTCCCAGGCTAGATTTCTTGCCATAAACTGAAACTTTCCTTGCAAAATTCAGCCCCACTAGCTCATCTCTTCAGCGTGCTAAGGAGAGAAACCCAACAATATTTCATTCATACTAAACCATTTTTACAGCTATTTTTTGACTTGTGTTTGTACCTTTTTTGCTTTGGAGGTAAAACTTAGGTTTGGCAGGATAAGTGTTCCAGGTAGGTTTTACCTTATGCCATTCCTAAGAAAACCTGCCTGGAGCTGAGTGATTTACAGGACTGCTTGCACATGCTTGAAAAAGTTGTTGAGCACCTTCAGTCAAACTGTTCACCTGAAAACTTCTCATGCAGTAAGGGTGCGCCAGTTCCCCAAAGCTTTGCCTGCCTTTCCCAGCGAGCAGTAGAGTGGGCTGTGCCTCTTTGGCCAGCTTCCCCTGTGCTCCTTCTGGCAGCTGAGGCTGTTCAGGCTGCAGCTGAGAGCGGGGAGGTTGTGGTGTCTCCTGTTGGTGTCTGAGCAAGTGAAAGACGAAGGAAAAGCTACTTGGTGTATTTGCAGGTACAGCGGAGAGGAGAAAACGTCTGGAGCTGGGAAGGGAAAGGTGAAGCTGCAGGTACCACAACAAGGGCTGGGGAAGGCTGCACTAAGTACTCTTGCTTTACTCTCCATCTCTTTCATGGGTTATCATTTACACTTTTAATCTCAAAAGTGCCAAAGGGACTGCACGTGGTTTTTTTTTTTTTTTTTTCCTCCATAGAGCAATCTTCCACCCCACCCCAAAGGCTAAAACTACTTGGATAATGCTTTTTTTATCCATTGTGGAATTTTCTGTTGTTGGAGTCTACAAGACAATGACCCCAAATGTTGGCTGTCCATCTCCTAATGGGTAAAATGATTGTTGCTGCTTTAATGCAAACTAGCTAACTGCTGTCCTTTTCCCTGCTCCCCTGTTCTTCCCTGCCAGCTGCCTCCAAGTTGTTCAGGCATTAGATTCTGAAGTATTTTTAATCTCTTTCAGGTGTAATTATTTCTCCTAGCTTTAAGGATACTGGCTGAAATAATCATGTTGTTTCCCAAATTTAACTGAAAAACATTTCTCTCTCACCCACAGCATTCCTCAACACTCTCCAATCCCATTGCCTTCCCTGTCATATATTCTTGGCTCTTTCCAAACAGTTGGCCCTGCCCTAGCTCTCTTCTTTTTTTGCTGTTAGAAGTGCTGTAGTTTCAGTGCAGTTCTGTGTGCTCTCCTGCCCAAACTTTTACCTCTGCTTTAGAGAACTGGGTACTGTTGTGTGTGTCTAGCCTAGCTGGTGACTCTTTGGTGCTTGGATCCTCTGATGAGTGGACTTTTATGCTGCAGCTGGAAGGCCACGTTGCTGCAGTTACCAAGTTGTGCTGGGAAACACCAGCCCATGACATGGAAAAATTGAGGGGAGAGAGCAATGTAGCCTTATAGCATTTTCCTCCTGCTTAGAGTTTTGCATGCACAGATGCGGTGGGCTGGCCCCGGCTAGACACCAGGTGCCCACCAGAGCCACTCTATAGCTTTCCTCCTCAGCTAGGCAGGGGAGAAAAAAATACAACAAAAGGCTCGTGAGTCGAGATAAGGGCAGGGAGAGATCACTCATCAGTTACTGGATCACTCATCAGTTACTGTCACAGGCAAAACAGACTCGGGCAAATTAGTTTCATCTATTACCAACCAAATCAGAGTAGGATAATAGGAAATAAAAACTAAATCTTAAAACACTTTTCCCTCACCCCTCCCTTCTTCCTGGGCTTAGCTTTACTCCCCATTTCTCTACTTCCTCCCCACAGCAGCACAGGGGTATGAGAATGGAGGTTTTGGCCAGTTCATTGCATGTTGTCTCTGCTGCTATTTCCTCTGCAGAGTAGTTTCCTGTATCCGTGCCACTCTCAGATATCCTCACTCCTCTCTCTGGCTGCAGTTGTGCAGGTTTTACTCCTGTTCCTAAATACATTATCCCAGAGGTGCTGCCACTGCCAGTGGGCTTGGCCTTGGCCAGCAGCAGGTCCATCTTGGAGCTGGCTGGCACTGTTTCTCTCACACATGGGGGAAGCTTTCAGCTCCTCGGAGGAACCACCGCTGTAGCCCCCCACTGCCAAAACCCTGCACACAAACCCAGGACAACAGGTGAGCAGATGTTGTGGGTATGCTGTGGATCCTGCTTTTGGGGTTGCTGCGAGAAAGCTCCTCAAATGAGCAGGGGTTTTGAAGATGAACTGTTGATAGCTTGTGTTTTGAGTGTACAGTCAAAAAATATTCCAAAAAGGAAGCCATTCGATGTTGGCTCCGGGGAAACAGGAAATGCTGTAGAAGGATGGTAGAATGAATCCAGGTATCTTGCTTTGATCTCCGAAGCTTCAAAGCTTCATTTCCATCTTGTTGATGACTCTGAGAACTCCTGAATGTAAGTGCTAATAACAGCGAATAGAATATGTGGAGTGTAAGCAAGTGGTAACTTGGCTCGCTGGAGCTTTGATGCTGAGTGTTTCACCCACTGCATGGGTGGTTTGGGGTTTTTTGGTGATGTAAGAAAATGGAAAATAGTACAATGGGAATGCAGCACACGGGCATCTATAAGGTTGTTAGACCTTTTGCCTGTTAAAGCAAAACACTTCTAAGGGTAGAACTAAACTTTTGTGTGGTTCTCAGGAAAATAGACATGATGGTAAACAGAAAATTACTCATGTCATTCTTGTACTATATACCTGGGTTTTATTTTTGTTGGGACACTGCTTGCTTTTTATGTTTATTTCTTTAATAGTTTTCAATAGTTGTGTTCTTTTTCTCAAGTTAAAAACTTAAGGTGGAACAACAGAAACACAGCAATTTATAAAATCATAGGATACCCTGAGTCGGAAGAGACCCACAAGGGTGCCAAAACAAGACTTGTACAGTTAAATTAAGTTTCTAGGGGCATGTTGTTTCCAGAACTGAAGAATAGAAGTTTCTGTAGTTTTGGGTCAGCACCAAGATAAATACCAGCATGTTATGTAAGTTTTCCATGCTCTGTGGGTATTACTGTAGACAAAACAGTGCATTTCTTACTGTATGCACACACCAGTTTTTCCCCATACCTAATTATTTGCCAAAATTGAGCCTGTGTCTCCACTGCTTGCATATTTGCAGTTCTCCTGTTTAACAAGACCACAAGCTTATAATGAATGGGTTTGGGTGTTTCTCTTTTGTTTTCCTGGCTTAAAAACTGAAACTGATGATTTATAAACAAATTCATATGATTATGAGGTACTACCTGGACGTCTTTAGCACATGGCTTTCACATGTAGTTAATGTTTAAACTGGTTTTTGAATGTGGTTTAAATTTGAAAATGGATCAGGATATTACAGGGTGATGCTGTAGGATGATGCTGATTTTTAATAGGAACTGTAGGGAGATCATAAATTTCCTTAGATAACACTTGTAAATAGAGAATTACAGCTCTTAAATAAAATGCAGCGAGCAGCTGTGGAGTGGGAATATTATTTGACCAATATCTTCAGTATGTTGCATTGTTTCAGGAATACTTTATAATAGCTAAAATTTTTATATTCATTAGGACTGTACAATTTTCATGACTTCATAAATACATGAGTGCAAGTACTGAAAGTAAATGTACTTGAATATTCTTTTGAACAAGTAACTGTATAATAGCTTGTTTGTGAAGAAAGTGGGGTTTTATTTCCAGTTTATTGAAGCTCTGAAAGTGAATCTCTTCAGTACGGATTATTATGTGAATAAAGTCACATAAGCTTTAAAAAATAATTTTGGTGTCCAGTGATATGGAAGAGAAATAGATATTATTTTCCAAAACTAATTTGATTTTAGGTGTAACCTCTGTGCCAAGTTTCAATGAAAATTAATTATTGTGTTTGATTGACAGAGTTATGAAATACTCTTAAGAGATGAGAGGAAAAAGGAGGGAAAGCTGTTCATGGGAGCTGTGCTGTGACTAGAAGAGAGACTGGGGGTTGCTGACATGAGATAATGGGGAACTTGGTACAGGCTGGGGAGCACTTGTAGAAACTGGTATGGGAAGGAGATGGGAGGGAGAAATTACTTGGGGGATGCAGAAACTGTGGCAGGATGGTGTAGATAGAGAGAATTGCAAGGTGTTTGTGATCTGAGGGGAACTGGGATGGTGATATTTGAAAGGATGAGTATAGAGAAATGTGAAGAGCCTGGATATACACAAAGAGTTTGTTCTAGAGGTGCTCATTTTGCACAGTTCTGCAGTTTTCTGAAGGTGTTTTTGCTTCTGTATTTTTCTTTTGATCTCTATTACAGGGATGGACACCCTGCTTAGGAAGTACATGTGTTCTTTACTTGTTACTGGATTTTTTTACTTTTTTTTTAGTATGTGGATGTTCTGCTGACCTTAACAGGATGATTTGCTTAGTAAGGCAACCACAGCAGTAAACCACAGGTACAAATCTGAATTAAGTACAAGCTAAATAAGAATGAATGAATTTTAACATTAAAAACCCCTTGATTTTATAAAATGCATACAACAAAAGGAGAACTATATTCACACAGGTTTTTTTAACTGCAGTATTTTCTTCTTTACACTCTTCTACTTGGACAGTTATAAATTTGATTTGGCTTCATGAGTTTAATAATTTGTCTTATGGATTAGTAAGTATAGATTCTCTTACTTTTTTTTAAATTTAAAGAATATATTGCAAAAGAAAACTTCAAATGACAAAACTATTGTGGCTTGTTACAGCAGATCTTTTGGTTTTCATCTTGTGGTAAGAGCTGCAACACAAATATATTACTACTAACAAATATGTCTGAATTCCCAACTTGTCAGAATGCTGAAAGCTGGCATTTGGTCATCTGTACATGATCTGATGTGTTAGAGTACCTGTTTTTGTAAAAGTGAATAGCATTATTCTATTTTTACATAATTCTGGGGCTTTGATAAATGGTGATTGTGATGATTATTATTTTGACTACATGAAATAGAGATAGTAAAGGAGAGATGTTGGTAACTTAAAAAAAGAAGGATTCACAAGTTTAACAGCTTTACTCTCCATTTACAGAAATGATGGGAAATTTAACAAAAGCCAAGGTGTGAACAGATAAAGGAGATTTAAATAAGCCTGGCACTCTTAACTAACTAAAAGATGTCTTGATATATGTCTTTCTGATCATGTTTGACATATCTAGGTCATGTTCTCTGAAGACTATTATTAGAGATTTAACCTTGGGTAATTGCTAAGTGTATTTTCTTCAGAGTAATTTTTGATCAGGTAGATGAGACAGTGGAAATTTGTGTGTTCAAGTGCTTGTAATAATTTGGGAGTCTAGTTAGAAGATCTGGTGTCAGCCACCTGAGCTGGAGGGTGAAATGTACTGTTCCGTGGTGTATCACAGAAGATTTACCTGTGCACCTTTTGTCAACTGTTGTAAAATTGTATTTTTTTGGAAGCTGGAAATGTGGAAGAAATGACCTGTTAAATTTTCAAATAAGATATGCTTCAGGAGGATGTTGTGCACTTTACAGCTAGCAGAGCTGTTGAAGTGTACTTGCACATTTGAACTCTCTGATGATATGTTATATAATGTAAGAACGTAGTGTCTGGGAATATCTACAGCTTTAATTGACTGTGTTTCTTCTTCTTCTGTCTCAGCCCATCCCCTCCAGCCTGTGTAGGTTGGACATTTTTAACCCACTAGGGCACATACTTTCTTTGAAATACGGAATCTGTGTGAATAGAAAAAATGGGAATTACCTAGCAGCCTTGGTTCCTGTCTAGTTTCAGCGGTCTGGCTTTCAGTGTGATGCACAAATATTTGTTAAGACATAACTATAGGGTAGGAACTCCATAAGCTGGATTTGCCAGTCAGTAAAATACTTAACTAGTCTGTGCACGGGAGCTTTCCTTCAGTGGCACAGTTCCCTGAAGGAATAAAGAGCTTGAAGCTGGAGTGGAGGAGACTAAGCCAGTCTGATTGTATGGGTTCCTTCTGCCCTTACTTCACTGAACTGTAGAATTTAAACCAAAACAAAACAAACCCTCCTATCATCCTCCTCACAAGATACTGCATGTCTGTACATCACCAGTAACATTCATGTAAATTGTGTGCCCAGGGTTGTGTGTCTTGATTGAGAGAGTAAAAGAACCTCAGGAAGCGTACATGGGAGGTAGAAGATTGAGTTTGTTTCTCCTCTTAGAGCACATCTCAGCTGAGGTCTTCTCGTTGTCAGTTTGTGAGTGACTGCAAAGGAATGGAAGGGAGGTGGGGAGCTTGAAACACCGTGGCTGGAGCTGTGACTTGTTTCAGGTCTGACCTGAGCTTCCCGTGCCCTGTGCTGTGTGAGAGATGCAAAGACACCTTGAGTGACAGCTGATGTGTGTCAGCGAGGGAATCTTTTAGATTAAAACACTGGATGGTAATTAATCTTCAGCCAGCTGGCCTTCATTTTGAAGAGAAGATTGCTGTGTTAGAAAAGAGAATTTTAATCCCTAGAGAGCAGGAAACGTGTGACAGGGGAGACGTTTTGGCTTCAGAGACAAACTCGGAGGTCGGAAGCCTTCTGTGTGTGCTGCAGGGGAGTGCTGGTGTCCGAGTAAGGGATGCTTAGGCACTTTGCTGAAATACCTTAAAAATTGCTAGAGCGAGGAGACAATGGTCTTCCAGTAATTCCCAGTTTGGTTTGATGGTTCCTGTGCAAGTGATGGACAAGTTGTTTGGGAGTCACTGTCAGCTGTGATGCTAGAGCCTTCACACAGATATTAAAATAGGAGAAATACAGAAGCTCTTTTCTTTCTGGAGAAGGTACAGGTGCAACAACGTCCTTTGCTGCGCCTGCCACGTCATAGGGCTGGTAAAGTCTGCAGCCTTCCCTGCGTGGCACAATGTGCTTTTTCACAGTACTTGGTCTCTGTGGTGATACCCAGAGAAATAAAGGTTGGGTACTTTGCTGAAACGATGGTGGCTGTTCCACTTCTGACTCATGCAGGCGCTGTACGTAAGTGATGGTGGCATTGGCTGAGTGGTCTCTGAAAAATGGGATTAATTTTCATTTCCTCAGAAAAGTTTGTGGTGTCGTCATTACTGATTCCTCTCCTGCAATTCC
Organism: Edolisoma coerulescens; assembly: GCA_013397115.1. Taxonomy (NCBI): domain Eukaryota; kingdom Metazoa; phylum Chordata; class Aves; order Passeriformes; family Campephagidae; genus Edolisoma; species Edolisoma coerulescens. Next base: position 885,151 of record VWZW01002525.1, on the reverse strand, counting down.
TGATCACAATTTCTGAATTACTTGTTACTTCAAAATAGCAAATGTGGCATTTATGGAGCAGAATGTTACATAATAATGAGGACACAAACTAACAAGCTGTTTATTCAGTTGAGGCTAAGACAATGTCATCTTACTTTTTTCCTATTTTGGAATTTATCCACAAAGATTTTCCTTTCATAGTATGGTTGTGTTTCCTGGAAATGACCAACAGCAGGTAGCTCAGCTGCACAGTCCTTAAAAGAGGTAGGACAGCTCAGCTTGCCACAGAATTCAAAATTACTCTTAGATGTCAATAAGGTAATGCATTCCTTGTTTTGGTGGGAATGAAGATCTGTACCATGGCTACATGAAGGGAAAAATGAGCAATACTCAGCTTTTTGCAGTGATGGTAAATTCAAACGGAACCACTTTCATTTGGGGAAAGTGAAAGTGACTAATTGAAATCTTAAGGAGGACAAAAATATATTTTAGACAGGTGGAAACTGCATTGTTAAAATTGAAAAAATTGCCTCTCTTTAACCTGCTACATTTACCCTGTTTCTCCCTTTGACTTCTTTGCTTTCAAAGCACAGGCACACTGTACCATCCCTTCATGCTTTGCTATGTTACAGTATTTTTAGCATTTGGTCCACTTTTCTGTGTTGAAGATCACAGTTGATTTTTTTTTTTCTTAATAGTGTCAACTAAACTACAAAATAAAAAATACTTATTTCTCTTAAAAGAAAAAGGGGAAATGCAGGAGTACTAAATAGTTAGTTGCTTGATTACATATATAAAATGAAATACAGGTAAGGAAACCTTAGCTTAGGTGTACTGAACACTATTGCAAACGAAGGAAATTTTTATCTCCTGTGTGGGGTTCAGGAATCCCAAAAAGCAGGCTGGCTGGCACTCTGGGTTGGGGTCCTACAGGAGCTTTGGGCAGATGTAACCAGCTTGCCTTACTGCAAAGGGGGCTCTCACCTCGGCTGCCTTCACTCCTGTCTGCCTGCTCCACTGTTTTGGCATGCAGGTTCCATACCAGTAAATGGTAACTGTTGTTAGGCTGGCCTATTCTTTAGTAACTGTTTATATTTCCTCATTTTACACATAATGGCGTTCAGATTTCTGAGAAACAGCAAAATGTATAAAGAGGAATCTAGTTTGTTTAGGAAGCTGTATGTTGAAAACTGTAAATATTTTTTCTTGTTGAAAGTTAATATTTGTTCTAGTGTCAGTATTTTGGAAATAATCTTGTATTTTGTTGACTTTATCATCATCTTGTGAACATGATGCATAATGTTCTTGAATGCCTTGGATATCTTGATATGGGTGGATAGCCGTGTGTGATTTAGATCTATCTTACCAGTTTGAGATCAAAACAGAGGCAGATGGAACTAAATAGAAGAGCAGTGATGGAAGCCAAACAGCTCCAAATCATCCCTTGTCCTTTTCCAGCTGCTGTGCACACTCCCTCCTCCCACAGCTGCTTCTTGGGAGCACAAGTTAAGAAACGGGTGCACTGTGTATGAACATTGTACTTTAAACATGTAAATGGTGAACTTTACTCTTCAAGGGATTAACACAGCTGATCAATTCATATGCAAGGCAGTCTTGAATCCTTTAAACAATTTAAGAGTTCTTAAAAGTGAAACAAAACTCTCAAATGTATTTAATTCTTTTCTGTATGAAACTTCTTTCTCAAGCAAGCTCTGATGGAAGGGAAAAGCCCTTCTGAAGGTGTGCAGGCATGTAGCTAGGGCATGTTTTTTCAGGCCTTTGAACTAGGTTAGGAATGTGTCTCAAGATGGAAGAATGAATAGTTACTTGGTGCTTTTAGCCTCCGGGCTTGAAACTCGCAAGAGGAATGTTATTGTGTCTTCAAAGCCTGTTTCACACAAGCCTTTGTTGAGCAGGAACTTGGAGAGTCTTTGTATTATCATGCACACAACAAAAAGAGCCAGCCACCCAATTTGATCTAATTGGGCGGCAGTGGTGAGATGTTTCTTCAGTAGGAATGCTCTGGAAAATGGGGTGCATATTTTTAATTAGGAAATACCCTTTAGAGTGAAGGGATTGCCTACACAGACATTTACCAGCTTGCTAAAACTCTCTAATTATACTGATGCAATTCCCCATATGCACATCCCCTCTTTTTCCCTCTTCCCTATGTAGTGCTTTCCCAGGAAGAGAGCAAATATTTACATTTCTTTTAAATTCTGTTTTGACCCTGAGGTGGTGGTAGCACATCCCTGGAGAAGGCAAGCTGAGTTTGAGAAAGTGGGGTGGTTCAGGTTGAAGTAATTTTTGTCTTGCTTTCTCAAAAATAAACCTATGTTCAGGACTAAATATCCTGTAATATACTACCTGAATTGAGACAAAACTTTCACTCAATGTAACTACCAAATGTTTAGAGGAAATAAACCCATTGCCCTAGTGAACATGAGTGGGGTTTGAAGTGCTAAAACCTCATTTTTGAGAACAGCAGCTGCTTCAGTAGATACCCAGAGAAATTTATTTTCATTTTAGTGTGAGTAGCCTAATGTTTCTTCAAAACTGAATGAGATCAACGAAAAACATAGGAAAACAGCTTTCCTTTCTTACGTTTTTTAGTAAAAAAACCCAAAGAACTCTACAAAATCAGAAATTTTGAATTCCACAGTAGCCAAGTTCACTCAATTTCACCTACAAAAGAGAGATGAGGCTTAAAAAAAATAAAAAATTGTCTCTAAATGCAGCATTAATTTTGTTAAGTAACTTCCTTATGTGTTTAGGGATTTTGTTAGTTTTCACCCTGTTTTTCATTCAAACAGAGCTTGAAAAGTCATAATAGAAAATTTAACCAGCTACTAAATAGTGACCTGTGTTGGTCATTAATTTCGTGTCAAGGATCTGCATAAATATACACTAATAGTATTGTCTAACTAGGGACTATATTAAATGCTAAATTAAAAGGTTATATTGCAGATCATCATGATTTAGTGGTTATTGGTGTTTGACCATTAAGGACATAAAAAAATAAGTTTCCTCATTTGCTAATCTAAATTTGATTATTTTAATCACTTTAATTTGAATTAATCCACCGTGAAGCTAAGTGTCAGTATGTACATGATAATTAAATGTATTTGAACTGATATGATCATGCAGAAATGAAGTGTAGACACAGAAAAAACCTTGTTACAGGATGTCACCTGATCCAGAAGAGCAGGAGCAGACAATCCATGAAATGATAGGAAGTTGGGTGGGGGAGAGGAGAGGGCAAAACCACAAGTAAAGGAAAGTGGTGGTTAAATGTATTGAAGGATAAGAGTGACAGGCATGCTGTGTAAATTGGCCAGCTCCTGGGTCTTCTGTAAGAGAAGTTTCACAAGGTTAAAGAAGGGAAGGTTGTGTAGGAAGGGGTACAGGGGCTGAGTGAGCAGAAAGAGAAATTGGAATAATGCCGGGAAGCTCAGATTTCAGTTGATGTAATTGGGCTTTAATGGCTTGAATGATTCATAATCTCTTAGCTTGATAGGCTGTTATAAAATTTTAAACATAAGTATGAATGAAGCCTTGTGCTGATAACATTGTGGGATTGCAGCAGTGGAAAGCGTTGATGTGCCAAGAATTGTTAGAGGAAAAAATTCCTCTAACATATAACGTGTTCGTAAGTTTTGTGTAGGCATATTTTGGAAGAAGGTTTGAATGATCCTTCTGCATGAATGGGCTATGAATTATTTTTCACCTTGGCGTGGAAGGGGAGGAATCTCCCATTGATGTAAATTGCTGTACTTACTTGAGGTTGGTGGGACTAGGGCAGCATGCCTCAGTTTAGAATGTGTCCCTTTAACAGTTTTTCTTTCTTTTTCTGGAAGCTGTTACTACACTGTTCTATTTGAATTAATAGTGAGTCCCCATTAATTTTAATTAGCTATAGTAATGAGTTCGCTCTAAAGGGCTACAAAATTATCTGTAATTCAATGTCTAATTTATCTCCTACCTTGGTTATTTCATCTTTTCTGAAACTTCTCCTGAAGATTGGTGAGATGTTTGATCTGTCTTGATTCAAGCTTGTTTACTTCTACGTTTCTTAGAGTAGCTCATCAACTTTTATTCCTTTATCAAATAACTCCTGTGATGTTAACTATGGATTTGGGTTGCATTTCAGCATTTGCATTTGGGTTGAAGGACCAGGTAAAAGCAAAATACTACTAGAAGGATTGCTTTATGCATAGAAAAAAAGGACTACAGAACATGTAATAGTAGCCTTTGCACTACAGGATTCCTGTTGTTTGTAGGACTTTGCAACCTGTTTGTGTTTTTAACTGATGCACTCTTGTAGAAGCTTCTTACTATTTGTCACTGTAACTTTTTGGAAGGTTTTGCTTTGGTTTTATGAAGTCAAGAGTGATACAAATCACTCTCTGGAATCTGTTTCCCTGGCTTTACCTGTATATCCTTTGCTGATACTTGCAGCTTTTACCATTGTTGTGACTTTGTTCTGATTCCTTAGGCTCAGTGTATGCAGGTATGTCTGACAGAATTGAGGCCAGGGAGAGCTGCAATAAGTGTGGGCAATCGCTGCACTTCAGAAGCAGAATGCAGGACCATCAGCTTAAAGTAATGGAAGGCCACCATGTTGTTTCTGTCTCCTTGACCATGTATTCCTCTGGAGAGTTGTTTTTGGCATCACCTGGCGAGCACTTCGGAATGTATTTAGGAGGGAATCTGGGAGCATTTCTCTAGACAGCAGCTAGCTCCTAGTTTGGTTAAAACCAACTGTGAAACCTCATCTGCTATATTCTTCCAGGCAGCAAATCTTCAAGTAGAACACATTATGTGATTAGTGCCTTACACTGCCCTTGAAACCACAGTTGTCTTGGCCTACACTACTGCTGCTTCTGCCCGGGTTCTCCTTTGCCAGCTGCAAGAGCTGTGTCTGAGATGGTCTGCAGGGCTGCTGTGGAAATGGGCCTTTAGTGAGGTGTCATCCTGACCAGCTGCAGCACCAGTCCCCCTCAGCCCAGGGATCCTTTGCAGGTGTGCTGGGTTAGAATCTGAGAGGGTTTATCAAAGTGGGTTTGCTTCTTCACTCACCTTGGAAGTGCTACTTTGAAGTGGGAGTGCAGGATAAATGTATTTATGCTTTTAAAAAACCCGACTTCTCAGTTATGGCTTGTTTTTGTTCAGGTGAAAAAACAGTAGTCTGTATCTGAGAAAAGACATCTTTTACTGGCAAACCAGTGCTTGCTGCTTTAGTATTCATGCTAGTTTAGCTTAGTTGTCTTCTCAAACAAACATTTTCTGCCAAAACCCAAATCCACACTGACAAATTAGCCTTTCTGGTTTAGATAAGGTCATATATATGTGGAAAACATTTTCAGGTGAAAATGAAAAATATATGTAATGGCTTCAGACAGCCATCTTCCAGACCTTCTGGTATAGTTACTCAAGATGTCATATGAGAAACAGGCAGGATTCCCACCTTTCTGCCCCCAATTCTCAGTCAAATTTAGTGATTGTAGGAAGATTCAATAAGTAACTGACTCCGATATTCAATAAGTAACTGACTGTGATAGAAGGAAACATCAGTTTCCCTAAAACATTTCCTACTGGTCTCACAGCAATTCAGATGAGTCTGTGGAAGAAAATTTTTGTTCTTTTGTTGTAAAATCTCTTGCATGTCTGTCCCCAGTGGTGTATTACAAAACTGGATGTCTGTTGTCCGGCAGATGTGTAATTGTAAAAACAAAACTTTCTTTTAACTATTTGTTGAACTTCTGACATTATGATTTACCTTAAGAAGTAACCTCTTAAAGGCAGCTCTGCCTTTCTGCTGCCCTATGCAATGTTTCCAGATGTATCTGGGTACAGTTGGAACACTATAGTGCTCCAAGAGCTACTACAGTCATCTGTAGCTTGGCTTTGGTTTTTTCCTTTGCTTCAGTTTTCTGTAGCTTTCTGTTTTAAGCCTTATTTATTAAGAAGTGTTACTGCATTCTGCTTATTTTTTCAAACTACTGTGTCATTTATTTGGCAGGAGAGGAGGAAGGTTAAAGTTCTCCTTACCTCCTCCCCTTCTCTCCAGTGAAATTTTTGATTGTTCTGTTTAATGAGTCATTTTCTCTACAGCTGAAGTTAATTTAGTGGCTAATCCAAGCAGTGAGTATTTTCTGAGTGAGGAAGTGAGAGAACTTTGATTCTTCCCCCTCTTTTCAAATACAAAGGTGTGTCTTGGGTGTTTCAAAAAAACCCATGGAAGGGAACAGTGCCTGTTGGAGGTATTTTATCATTTAACAATTGGTAACAAAACATCCATTGACTTCACTAGAGTGAAGTTCCCTCAGAGTAGAGGGGGTGTAGGTAGGCTTTGCAGTGCTGTAGAGCTGCTGTATGTGCAGAAATGCTCTTTTCCAAGGGTTCTTTATCAGTATGTAAAAGCTGATAGTGAATGCTATTGAACTCTTAGTTGCTCTAATTCTTTCTTTCCTGTGGAAGTGTGTGTGTGCATTAGAGTGAGTTGTGTGCTTTGGGCTGTTGAAGCCAATCTGGTCAAGAGCATTGTTTTCCAGAGAAAAAGGATAATCAAAAATTTGAAATGAAAATCACTTGTGAAATATTTCTGATGTGTATGTCATGGATTTGTAAAATCTGTTTCATATACTTCTGTTTGCTGAACGTAGGGTGCTCTGATTTGGCTGAATAGTACCAAGTTATTGTGTGGCAGTGTCCTCACACACAAGGCTTTGATTAAGCATGAAAAAAATATTAAAGGCTGGCCTACATACAAAGTTGCACAGAGAAACAAAAAGTGTGAATTAAGAAAGTTAGCATTTTAATACAAGTGTTTCAATACCATGCATAGTAGTGGCTTGTCTGGGCAAATGAAAGTGATGGCATAGAGTGAAAGATTCATTTAGACCTTTGGGGAAGACACAGAGACATTTCAAACCAGATCAGGGTTGTTTGGGGTTTTTTTTTTACAACTGGGTATAATTTTAACCAGGGTAAGTTCAGTGACTTTGTTTGCTCATGTGGACCACAGGTATGCACGGCTATTCAAGGTTCAGTCATCAGCTCAAGTTCCATTTGACTAAAGCAGATTTCCCCCCTTGCCGTGAGCCCCTCATGGCTTTGGTTGCAGTGTGTGACTGTACTCCTGTGTTCAATCAGGTTGCTGAGCTGAAGTTGCTGTCTGATTTGGGCCTCCTCTTCCCAGGAAGAAGAAGGGGTTACTGGGGCAGGTGTGGTTACAGCCATGTCTCTGAACAGCCTCTGGACAAGGGAGAGTTTGTGCTCTGTCAGTTCAGACTGTGAATGGGACTTGTGCACGAGCAGCTGCACGAGGGAAGCTTTGGGCATGCTTGGACACCCTCCTTTCACTGCTGCTTTGTAGACTGTCATTTTGAAGAAGGATTCTTACTCTGGCTCCTAAGCTGACACCTCCTTTGTCTGAGTATATGCATTCCTGTAGCTGAGCCAGGCAGCTACCTCAGGGACCTTATCCAGGCTAAAAGTAACCTGGCTTAGGGAGGGCAGAAATCAAAATTCAGATTCATTTCATCATATTGCTACAGACCCTGGTGCCTGGGCAGAGGGGGGATGCTGTGTGTGGTGGGGCAGTGTAAAGTCGGTGGGAACACTTAAGGCAACAGCAAGACAGGCTTGTACAGGCTTTAAGTAGACATGAAACAGTGTTCATCATCTCCTTGCAACATTTTCATTCATTTTCCAGAGCGCTTATTTCATTGGGCCAGGACAATAATGATGGTGTGAAGCAGAAGGGGCTTATTTTTTTCCTGCATTAGGATCATAAAAACTTTCTAAGTCTAATGGCTGGAGGTGAGCCTTATGCACAAAGGTTCTTTTGTTTTGTTTTTGTATAAACCCATTTGATGTTAAGCAGCCAAATCTCATCCTTTATGATTAGTCCAATGTGTTTTTTAGAAGCTACTGCACTTCTTGTTTAGCTTTCAGCCCCTGCACAGAAGGCTGCATCTCCTTACATGGTCTTGTCTCATACCTGCTAAGTCAGGGACACCAAACTGGCACTGAACACCTCTGGTTAGAAACCTGAATTTCTGCTTAGGGGTATTAATTACTACAATAATTTTGCTGTCCTTCAGCTATGAAGATTTTTCTGCGTTTTTTAAAAGAAGATTTCCAGTTCTTAATAGAAATGGGAGTGACTTTGCTGAATTATGTAGTGAGGTGAGGGGGTTGTTGTTGTTTTGGTTTGTTTACTCTTGAATAGCTTTCCCGAAAGGCTTTCTGTCTGCTCTTTCCCTGCTTATGGAACCATACAAGCTCTGGCTCCTTGGGAAATGTGTCGCTGTGAACTCTCTGTAGCAGTTAGACAGGAGGAAAAACACAGTGATTGAGGCTTATTCTGTAAGCCTGTCAGAGTACCAACAGCAGGTGAACTGGTAGTTTACCTTACCCAGCATATGACTTGGATGTGCAGGGCATAGATCAGTAATTTTCTGAGTTGTTAGGTGCTAGAAGGAGATGCACTTTGTGCCACAAGGTAGATTCTAGGTTTTGTTCCTCAGATCTGCAAGCTGGTATTTTGATTTGAAATCTTTGCCATCTTACTGTTTATTTGAGAATTAGGAACAGATGTGGGCTTAATTTTTTTTGCAACAATGGTTAAATGATTAAAGCTTAAGACATTATTCCAAAGAAGGAGAAATACAGATTTTTTTTTTCCCCTCATATTTTAGGACTAGAAAGATAGAGGAGGGGGAAAAATAATGAACTTCAAAGAAAAACTTTCTGGATCTTTTCATGAAATGCCAAATTAAAAGCAGAACCCAAAGACCAAATTTAGTTCATTAAATTTTTACTTAAAAAGAAGAAACCTAAAAATTCATGTATGGAATACCTGATGGGTGACCTGTGCTGTGGGCTCCGGGGGCTGAGTTTGAAAGCAATAAACTTGTAATCTGAGGCCTCTGGCCATGAAGGAATTGATAGAAGCCACACCACTGTAACCTGCTGCTCATCTTCTCACCATCCAAATGATAATCCAGTGCATCATAATAGTGAGGATGTATTCCTAAAGCTTGAGATGAACAGCAGGAATGAAAGCACCCAAGCACAACTCCAAACACTCTCTCTTTTAATGTTGTGTGTCCTGCACTAGTCTGCTAAAAGTAAAAAGTCTCACCCTTTGGATGGAAGTTCTCAGATGTGGGCATAGGAAGGATGTTGAATAGTTGTGCAATTGCAGCCATATGTTCATTTATTAATGAGAAGTGACCTGTCTGTGGCCTTTGGTGAGTTGTACATGAGTCTCACAACATGTTGAGAAACACTCTGATGTTACTTACCTATGCCCTGATGTATCTACTGGTCTCTTTTTTCTTTCACTGTAGGTCTGCTGGGGCAGGGACTGTCATTTTCCTGTGTTTGTGCAGCAGCCAGGAAAGTGAGGCCTTGAGCTGGGACTGGAGCTCCCGCGTGCTGTTGCAGTGCAAACAATGCCAATAATCATTATCACTGGTTATCACTCCTTATCACTCCTTATCCCTCCAGTTCTGTACAGCGCTGGCTGGGCCCTGGCTGAAGATGTAACATGCCGAGATTCAAAGTCTTCATAAACCCCAAATCAATAATCTTCACCTTGCTCACAAACTTAAGTTGTTAAGCTTTCTCCCCTTCCTCTATCCTGGTAGCTGTTTCTGCCAAAACTTGTTCAGAAGTGCAGTGGGATGATTTTCAAACCTGCTTCATGAAGGTTGTAACCAGGAATTTGATGTGTACACCAGCTTCCTTCCCTCTGTTTTTAACATTGAGTCGTGTGTGTGATTGCTTTCATTGCCCTGTAATCTGTCTTGCTGTTTTTACTTGCTGATTGGTTTTTTGGAATAATGGCGATCTTAAAAGGCACATCTTGTATTATTTAATTAGAATGGACCCTTTTTAATATCAGGTGATAGTTTGTTACAAAACAAATGACAGATGATCTGTCTCTTTCCCTGCCCACGGTTGTTAGGCAGCTTGTGTGGAAGGCTCTGTGTTCCTGGAGTGAGCTGCTGCTCAGTGCAGCACAGGTGAGGCCGACAGGGTCACTCCCTGTAAAACAGCTTGGAACTGGAGCACTTTGGAGAGGAGAGAAACAGCTTCTAATTCTTTAAGTTTATGACTACACTCATCTAAATTTAAATCTTCCGTGATTTCAGGGATGATGAAACCAGATAGCTTGGGAGGTTCCTCCTTTGGGGCACATGAGAGAGAGCACCAGCCAGACAACTGGTACAGACAAGCAAGAGGCAGCGAAACACACAGTGTGATCACTCGAGCTGTGCAGGAGGGAGAGCTATATTTACCAGATACAAGTGCTAATAATGAGACTTCAAAGAGAGCACACCCTTTTATTCCACAGCTGTGCTCTGCCATGCAGAAGAGACAGGGCAGTTTTCCAGTGGAAGTTGCTGCATGTCTTTGCCTTGGGGAAGAAGTTCAGAGAGTAGAATTAGCATAGAATTTCAGAAAGGAATTGATCTACCCATAAAACCATTATCATTTACCTAAAAGATACTCCTAAAGGATTGACAGAGTGGTGGAGTTTGGTCTTGCTGAAAATTCTTGCATGAAACTATTTTAAGTTTACCCTTCTCTGCTGTGTCCATTACCTTGTAGTCAAGCATGACCAATTCAAAGAAGATGTAGGATAACAGATAATCATTGTAGATGCACTAACCTGTCATTATCATGTGCTTCATCTTCCTTAATAACTTGATATCTCTTATTAGATGAAAGTCCCAATCCAAGGAACCTCAATAATAACTGGTCAAAGGGAATAGAGCACATATACAAGTGAAAACACATAAACACTACTAGTCAGCTGAGGGTAAATAAATCTTCCATTCTGATGTTTGGTCTGTGATTTGAAACTAGTCTGACTTCTGAAAAATGACTTCTCAAGATGGGCAGGAGGATGGTGCTCAGCTCAAATGCTACTGGGACAACCTTTTAAAGCCTTTAAAATGACTGTGAATGTTTCTTTGCCACTGAGGTTAGAGGTACAAAGCAAGAAGTATCAAACTTAAAAGTGCAGCTTTAAGGCAGTATCTTAATTTCATTTGTCAGCACCTCAGTTTTCTCCAGTTAAGTTTTCTGTGGTTTAGAGGGAGTTAAAAAAAATCATTTTTTGAAAGCAAATGCAGATTAGAGAAACCAAAATGGATCTAAGGAATAGAGAGGGAATTGGAAGGAGGAGAGAGATGACCTGTAATGTTTGACACGTAGCCTTGCCCTGTTTTAGACAGATTATAAACTACATTGTTTATTGCCTCTGACTTATGTGGGACAGATTGCTATTTAGGGGAGGACTGGATATAGATGCCAAGGTAAATGTGATAGTAGTAGTCTTTCTTTGCTTTACTAAGTTAAACTCAGGATGTGCAGGATAAAGAACTAAATACCTGAGTTACCCTGTGCTAGTATAGCCAATGTGTGTATACTGGCAACTCACTAACAAGTTGTTGTATATACAGGTTTCAAAGTGTTTTGAAAATAGATTCTCTATACAAAAGCTGAAAATAAAACTTGAAGAATTTAAATCAAAGCTATATTAAGGTTTCAAAGTAAGAGATTTGTCTCTTACGACATATTCTTTTCACAGGGAAAGGCAGCAGACATAATGTGAGGTTATCAGTGAAATTTTACTGTTTTCTTTAGTTTAAGAAATTGCATCTAAGGTTTTCTGGTGCCTGGTGTGATTGAAGTGCACCAAACATCTAGAGTTGGACAAGGTGGGAAAGAATTTGTAAGGTGAAAGGAACAGTGTTGGAGAACAGCTTCATCTTAGTGAACTATTTGCACCTTTTGTTTAAAAATGGAAAATACTTATTCTGAGTGCAATGCTTACTTAAATTGTATGGAATGGAAAAGATATAAATTTATATAGATAGGAATGATTGAGGGTTTTCCCAAGAGAACTGGATCCTTTAATAATGTTAAATTTTTTTTTTTTTATAAAGTTGAGGCAAGTGCCTCTTTAGAATTGTAAAATAAAACCCCATTATGTGAAGAAACAGGGATGCAGATGAATTGCTCCTTCCTGATACCTGAGGAATGTTGAGCTGCGGCTTCTCTGGTCAAGATGGAGAGGCTGCAATGCATAGCACCATGCAGCTTAATGCTTCCAGCTATTCTCCCTTAATATTCACTGCAGTAGCATTAAAATCTACTTTGTAAACTTCCTTAGTACATAAATCCTTCCTGTTTTTTTTATTCTTCCCCAAACTTACTGATGCTTACCATGTTTGATAGCCTTTAATTTGCTCTTGCTCTGAGTCTCCTACTCTACAGGCTGGTTTGCCTTTTTGATCTGCTTGGGAAACTGAAAGGCAGACCTGATCCCTTGAGAAAAAAAATCTGGTCACTAATGATAGTGGAGAAAGGGAAGAGAAGCTGAACCATAACTCCCACTTTAGCTCTCAGACCAGAAAGCATTGGAAAGAGGTTCCTGATAGCAAAGTCACTCAACACTTCTCCTTGCATGTAAGAGTGGAACATTTTTTGATTTTGTTTGTCTCTCCAGAAGTGTTTTTTATTATCCAGCTAGTTGGTGACAGATGAGTGGAGAATATGGCAGTGGTTTATTTGGCACAGAATCACGTGCCTGGTTGGGAAGAGCTGAGAAGAAGAATGCCATCAACTTTGCATAGCTGTCTGTGTGCTCACAGCTCTGCACTGGGCAGTCCTGTAGTGCAGGGAGGGCTTCTGTGGTCATTGTGAATCAGGGGCAAAAGCCTCTCTGCATTTAGGGTGACTTTGCTGTGCCCATTACTGGGCATGTTTTGTAACTACTGACAGGGCAGAGTTGGAAGAAAACAAAACAAAAGAACTTCTTCTTATGAGACAGTGCCCAGAAGTTTACAAGGGTTCTTTCATTTGAGAACCAAAAGTAGGTTTTCTTCTTCTACTGGTTTTCTGCTTTTAATATTTTCATACTGGGAAAAATAGTTTAGGTGCTGGAAGCTGCTGTAGAGGACAAATGGCAGACTAGGATTCAGCATCCTCCATGGAAGTGCCGTGCTTTCAGTTGCACAAGATAACACTTCATTGGTACCAGAATGTACTTAGTCTGAGCTGCTACCAAGTATCTCAGCAATCAGAATTTCAGGAAAAGAAAGTCAGTACCTATCCATCACCAGATCCCAAATAGAACTGATTCTTAGAGAGTAGGGGGTTCTGAAAACAGGTACGCGGAGCAAACACTCAGAAAATCCCAACACATACATTAGGGGAAGACAGAGCAAGTAGATTTCAAACCTGTTGAATTAATTAGCACTCGAGTCTGGGAGTTAGTGGGGTTCTTTTTTGGGGGGGGGCAGTGAATAATGGCATTTTTTCAGTAAGTATGATATGCTAATTGTTATTTGCAATGTATAAGCAAGCATCTTTGCAGATGAAAAATGCAAAATGAATGTGATATTTATATTTGTTAGGAAACAGTCTGGCCCCCAAACCTGAAACAGAGTCCCAGATCTACTAGGTGTAGCTAAAAAAGTTAGCTTTCTCTTGTAAAGTTACTGTCTAGACAACAGAATTTGGTAAAACTAATATTTAAAATTGGGTATCTTTTTTGTCTGGAATCATTTGATGCTCAAGAGAACAAAATTCTCTGATTCCTTTGGCTGGCAAAAAGGGGAATGGCGCTTTGATAGTTAATTTAAATTAACTTTTGAATTTGAATAGAGGTATTGTGGTTTTGTTTTTTTTTTCCTTTCTTTCACAGAGCAAACTGCAATCGTATCCAGAAATGGAAATTGCCAGTATTTTTTTTTAACTTTAGATCTGCTACTTCTATTACATGAAGTTTCTGTAGTACATTTTATGGGACAGCCCTTGGCAATTCCACACATGATAAATGATGATTTCTGTGGTGGTTTAACAGTGCTCAGGATGCAGCTGAGCCAAAATACTTATTTTCTTAAGATCTTACATTAATCAGAAAAGTTCGTAAGGCATTTGTTTACAGTTGCTGGTTAATTTTCTTGTGTGATAAGCTGTTGTAGCCCTCTAATTTGGGTAAGTTTTTGTATAATTTCTGTTGGTGTTGTGGTGATTCAGCTTGCCCAAATACAGAATTCTTTAGCAGAAGAATCTCTCTTCAATCTTCAGTATGATTTTTAATTAGATTTTTTTTTTTTCTCCAGTGTTACTTGGATTTCACATTAACTCTTAATAAAGTAGTTTTGAAGATTCTCCTTGACAGTCATTTTTCATTGTAAGGTAAAAGTGAGGACTGATAGCTGACAGATACAAAATGACATTAGGAAGCCTGATGTCTTTCTGTCATGCTAGAGTATCACCAGAGTTGGTGTTACAAGATGTCATTTCCTCCACAGTAGTGTTCAAGTAGTTCCATCCATGGAGAGTCTACAATTCAATGGACAATCCATTGCAGGCTTTGTTTGCCATCATCAGCTGTGGAGGTGTGATGTGTGGGTTTGGGGGTTTTTTTCAGTTTTCTTCTTTTGCACCCAGTTTCTGTCCTGTTCAATAAATCTCCTGTATCTGGTCATTTTCCCACAATGATAAAACTAGCTCTGGTGGTCTTGATAAATCTTGCTTGCCTTCCCTGTGGCTTCTAGACATCACTCAAACCAACAGCTCGATTTGTTACCGTGCACCAGTCCCAGAACAATTCCAGTTCTGGTGAAAAATAGTAGTGCTGTTACTTTTGGGTAGCTAGATGCTGTGTAAGTGCAGAGGAATTCCAGAAGGCCATCACATAACTTCAGTGGGCAAGAACGCGGTAGACTAATGTCAGCATAGGTAAACATAGGTTTTTAAACAGAATTTTTTTCCAGTTAGGAAAAAATTATTCTAAACCATGCTTGTACGATGCTGAACTCAGAACTGACGGTTACAGCTTGGAAAAGAGGGTTTGTGGTTGTCATTGACAGTTCTCCAGGATTATTGTCGGCAATGTGGAGCAGCAGCAGCCAAAAAAAGCCAGAAAAACCTGCGCAGTGTGTGCCTCTTGCATCACCAGGAAAAGGTACTGAGGATGAGAAAATACCTTTTGTTGGTATTTAAAACACTGCTGTGCTCACAACATCCTGAGCACGGGGTCCAGTTTTTGTGCTCACATCTAAAGAAGGTAGAGTTAGTGCCTTTAGTTTAGGGGAGGTACAGAGGAGGGCAGCCCTCAGTCCAAGGGGGTGGTATCACTGCCTCGTGTGGAGTTGCATCATTTAAAAGGTTTGATTTGGAAGGTGGGTGGCTGAGAGGGGCAGCGAGTTCAAGGTTTGCAAAATCATGAGCTGGTGGAAAGGTGAACGCCAAGCTCTTGTTGACAGAAACCCTGCAGCACCAGAGTTACAGGACACTTGGTGGAACTGGTTGGGAATCAGTTTAAGACAGATGAAAGAAGAAAGTGTTTGTTTGCATAGCAGGTAGTGAATTTATGCAACTTGCAGCCAGAGGATGTTTTGAAAACAGGCCGTGTAGGCAGGTTCAAAACAGGGTTAGGAGAGTTCATGGTCAGCGGGGAGAGTGTGAGGGGAGTGGACCACAGGACACGGGCTATTGGTTCTCTCTAAATAGCACCTTTTCTGCCTTGTTGGAGATGCATTTTGGACTAGATGAACCATCAGTCTGACCCAGCTGGGTATTTCTTACATTTCTGAGCTCTCAAGCTTAGTGGGATCTTTTTGTCATTAACTTAAAATTATGTTCTTGTTCATGGCAGGGTTAGATGGAAGGCATGAAGCCTNTTTTTTTTTTTTTTTTTTTTTTTTTTTTTGTAGTTCAGTAAGCTGCACCTCTGAGGGAGACTCTTGTATCTAATTGTTTAATTCATCAGTGCTGCAAGCCAAGATGGCTATTACTTCTTAATAAGCTGCAAGAAGTTTCCTTCTTTCTAGCCAGGAAAAAGTACTGGGAAGTCCATCTGGGAATGTGATTCATCCGGGTCATAATTTTCCTCTCAGATTCAGAGGAGAGGTTTGGGGTAGTGCTCAGATACTAGTGATAAGATTTTATTTAGACTTAGTTTTCAGTTGTAGTGGTAAGCAGCTACACTGGTGTTTATGCAACAAGACTCCAAACACACTTTTTATTACTTCATCAGTGGGACACACTCCCTGGTATTTGGTTATGTCCCAGTGTGCTCTGAGAATTGAGAGTTATTCAGCCCCTGCCTCGTCTCACAGTTACCAGTGTTCAGGAGTGAGAGTAAAACCCACAGCTAGAAGTCACTGAATGTCAAGGATGTGAGTAATTCTTTTGCTAGAGAGTAGGATAGAGTATTACAGTATTTTCAAATAATTTTCTTTAAATCCTCCTTAACAAAGTTAACTTCAGTATAGCAGTGCCTTGTAGGGTGGTAAACACTGGTAACTGGAAGACAGTGAGCCTAGGCTTACTATCCATATTTTTAGATTTAATTTGGGTGGACTTAATATAAAAGAGGTAAATAAAGAGAATTTGGAGGTTTTTGCGTAATGTTAAGACTGAAGAGACTGCAAAGCTGAAAAACAGGGAGGGCATTCCTTTCAAAGGTGGTGGCATTTTGTTTTACCGTCAGTGTCTTACAACAGGGAAATAAATGCCCCATTTTTAATGTAATGTTCTACAATGTCTTTTATCCTGCAGGAAAACTTAATTAATGGAAAGAGCTAGGTTGTATCAAAATCTGGACACTGTTGAGCTTCATCATAGCCTAATGTCAAGCTGCTGTAGAATCCATCACGATGAAGTCTGTGCTAGCAGGAGTTATTATTCAGGTGGATATATACATCTGGCTTTTCCTTGCTGGGGCACAGTTGTCTTGGAAAAAGACTGAGTATGAGCCCTTTGAGAGCTTGTCCTGCTTTCTTCCTCCTTCCTTCCCCGTCCCCACTTTCTCTTTCCACAACTGCAGTAAAATTTGATAGTTCAAAGTGTAAATTAATCCCAAGTTATAGAAGTCCTTCCTTGAAAGGACTGCAAATCTCAGCAATACACTTCTTAGAATACAGAAAAGGAGCCTCTGTTTATGGAAGGAAGGGGACTTATTTTTATTTTTTTTATAAACATTGAATAGAAGTGTATAAAGTAAAGCTTCCTCAATAAGTTCAGAACCAACCAACCAAAAACCTCCCCAGCTTTTCTTCTTTGACCAAGAGAATGCTTTCTTACTAAGTTATGAAATACATCAAAAGTGTCAATATTTATTATTCTGTGAACAGTCTTTAATACTTACTATTTGAAGCAGCTCTGTACCTTTTTTTGTTCAGTTTTGAGTGTGCCTAGTGTTTCTACCCAATACACTGAAAATACTAAATGTTAGCACTGTATTTAGTCATCAAAATAATCTTCTAAATTGCATTAAATGGGTTTGGTGAGGTGATCTAAAAGGCATTCTAAGGGGTGGAGAAAAAGTGCTGGAAGAATACAGAAAGAGTGGCTGTTGACATGATGAGCACTGACACTGCAGACCTGAGCTTAGAAGCACATTAGGATTTTGGTTGGTTTGGTTCCAGTCACATTGTGCAACAGGGAAAAACAAATGTATGGAGAAAACCTCCTTTGCTTTTTGTCCCTTTCTAGGATGTACCTGCCTGAGTGACTGGAGAAATTGATCTTCCTACCTTCTAACCATCTTAGTGCTCGAACGGTGGGGGAGGAGGAGGAGGATGGTGACTTCTTTTTGCTTCCTATAAATCATCAGCTGTAAAGAGTGAAGGAAGTGGTAGATAATGAAGTCTTCCTCAAACCTGTTTGGGTGTTTTATGGAAAGCCACAGTGTAAAGCTCCTTAGATTGCTTTGCTGATCCGTTCATAGTCCTCCACTCCTTAAAATATTATATTCCTGCAACTTGGTCTGTGCAGGGACAGGGTACTGGTGCTGGCTGCCCAAACTCTGAGGGACATGTGGAGCCACCTCTAGCACAGGGAAGTGTGCAGGGCCCACCTTATGCGCAGTTTTGCGTACAAGTACTCAGGGATGAACATCAACTTTTTGATCAAGTGCATCTGAGTCTACTGAGAGAGCATTTAACAAATGCAGCAGAAGAGGAGCTGCAAGATGCTGGGGTTCCCTCTGTGGCTGAGTAAAGCTGTGAGCTGCATACCAGCAGTGGTGAATTTGGTGCTCTCAATATCCATTCAAGTGGCCTTGCTCCTTAAAGCATACATACTGCTGTTCTGCAGATGGATGAGTAGGGATAATGTTACAGTCTGGCTACTGAAGGAACAGAGCTGCAGCACAGCCTAGAAAAGTGTAGCAACTTTGTTCAGTTTCTCTGTTTCTATGGAAGTTGTTTTTTTCCACAACTGTACTTGTAGAGCAGAAACTGAAATTTAATCCAACTTCCTAATATATATGTATTTCTATTGGCAGCTGTATTTGAAGCTCTCCTTGGCTATTTAGCTTTGAGAGGCTGACAAAGGCTGTCTGAAATACTCTTCTCTGATAATGAGGTAACTGACCATGTCATAGCATGTGGGGAAAGCTTCCTGGGCAGCTAGAGATGGAGGAGAAGCAGTGGAAAACATTCAGGTCCAAATCAGCTGGAAAGAGGGGCAGCTGCACTATGTTACTATGAACAGAAAAGATGCGGTCTGGTTGCATCAAATGGAGGAGCAGCCTCCCTAAGAAGGGAGAAGACATATGATAAGCTGTCAAATAAGCCAGGTCCTGAGCTCTGGTGAGTGCAGGGATGGCAGCCTATCTGTGCATTTGAGGTGAGAATGGAGCACTTATTTTAATAAAAAGATGAAGTTCTGAAGTCTGTGTGCAGGCTGGATCCCTGTTTCCTCCCTGTTGCAGAACGTCAAATATTGTGGTATTCCCATGACAGCCTCACTAATCCAGCTGCTGCAGTTAGGAGTGACTGTAGCCTGATCACATGTGGAGATTACTGAAGCTACAAACTAAAGTCTGGCCATTGATATTTTGCACAGTCAAGTTCTCATCCCTGAAGTTCTGTGAGCAGAAAAATTCCATCTGTTACTCTTGGAGAAATATGTGAAGTATCCACATAATCTCTTCAGCCTCTCTATTCCCACAAATCATGGGGTGCTTTGACGGACGTGGTTACCATGTCCATTATGAGAAGGCTGAAGTCTTGTTGCATAGTTTCAAGGTTAACTTTAACACCTTCTTAGATGTTATCTCAAACTGTGAGATTTGTGGGTTTTTATATTTAGCTCAAATTGTCTGCTATAATTGGCTTTGAGGCTGCTTATAGAAGGGTAGCTGACTGCTCAGGAAACACGCCTGTGTTTCATGTTACTTAAAAACATGCATCTGTCTTTTTGTCATCTCAGAATCTGCTTTGCACAGTAGGATTTGTTGGCAAAAGTCTTCAATTTACTTCCTTTATTTCCTTACTTCTGTAAGAATGATATGAAGCTCCCTCTGCATCTTCTCACTTGGCCACACGCTTGTCTTGACACCTCAGCCCACCCCCGATGGTGCTCAGCTTGGCTCTAACTTTAGTTTCACACAGGCAGCAGTGAAACCTGGAGGTGGTGGCTCTCCTGGGAGCTCTGCTGAGAGGGACCCACCCAGCTGTGCTGCAGAGCACACCCGTCCCTGTGCTGCGGCCACAGCCTGGCTTGGGGTCATCTTGTCCCTGATATACTGTACCTTGTAATTACAGAAGGAAGCAGTGTAATGACATAGTTGCTTGACTTGGACTTTTTGAGTACAATGAAAATATATCTATATGGCTGTGATGTTTTATACTGATAGTTGTTCTTAGTGCCTTGCTAGGACCTTTGGGTGATAAAGAAAGAAAAGTGAAGGTGAATTCCTTCAAAACATTCTGTGAATGGTGTTGAAACAAAATATAATGCAAGTCAGAAGTTTCTCCCCCCAGATAAATGTTTTTTATTAATTTGCAGTTCAGTTGCATTTTCTCAAGCTTAATTGTAGTTGTTGCAAAATTACAAAAATAGATCCATCTAGAATAGTGGTTCCCAACTGATGTGCAGGGACATGCAGAAGAGCCAGCAGGCTGTTAGATATGCTTTGAAATCTGAAGTAATTATAGCTGTCTCTCTGAAGTGTTGCATTCAGGTTATAAGCACACTTACGCAAGGATTTTGGCACATGCAGGTATATCATGGAACAGTTAATGGATGCAGGAGAATGCTGGGAAGAGGGGCTCCTCAGGAGAATTGAGATACTTGGGCATCAGGTACTTTCCTGGTGTGGATCTTATTTGATGCTTTGTTTTGTAGTGACGTGAACTTGTTTTTTCTTCTTAGTGTAACTCAGAGCTCTTACTGCACTTCATGCAAATGCTTGCCTATTTGTGGTAACCAGAAAAATTGCAGCATAATGACCATATTAGTGGCATGTATGATACTCTTGCTTGTTCTTTATTCCATGTGGCTTCTCTGAATATCTTGCTGTACCTGAAACAGAATGAACACCATCTTTTCACTTTTAAAAGAACCCTCCCACGGTTCATCATGACGCACTGTATTAGAAACCCCAGTGCTATGGGTTTCTAGTATTGATGTGACTCTTCCTTTGGAAGAGCTATCTGGCTTAGCTGCAATCCCTTATATGATGCTTGTTCAGCTGGAGTGTAGAAATGCTGGTCAGTGCATAGCAGGCCGTGCAGGAGGTGCAGCAATGTTTCTGAACTGGACGTGCTGCAGCTGCTGTGCAGGGGTTGGAGTGTCCAGCTGCTTCCCAGCTCCTGGAATGTGTGCCAGGCACATGGGCACACCCACCCTCTTCAACTTGGTATTGTAGCCCAGGGCTTGCTGCTTGGCTGTGCCTTGAAGCTGAGTATCTGCTTTTTCCGAAAGAAAGGTATGCATGAAATGATGGAAAAAACTATGAGGCACAGGGCACTGTGAATAGAGTGTGCTTAGTAATGGCCTTTCAAAATGATAAATCAGTATTTTTCATAAATGATAGTTTAATTAAAAACAAAACAATCCATTCCAGTATTTCTGCCTTCCCACCACCCAGCTGATAGGTTTAAAAATGAAGTATCAGCTGCAGAAGGAGCTGCACGTTGTGGGGCAGGAAGTACAGTTAGTTTCCTGAGATGAAAGGGGGCCAAATCCACAGGTGAAGAGGGACTAGCGGAGGCCTCTCTGCTATAACTTAATCTAACGAACAGATAAATTCTTTTCAAAGTCAAAGCAGGTAATGAGTTCCCTCTTGGTAAACCAGTGGTATACTGATTTATAAATGTCTGCTGTTTTCATGTTGTTTTTATAGCCTGTAAGATAGAGGGGCTTGAAGCTTTGGGGGTTTATTAGGTATGCAGACACAAGATAAATTTTTTGTATTTTATCTTATGTGGGCATATATGGGTACTAATACTTGATCTTCACAGAAACAACCACCACCAAGTGCAGAGAGTGGTTTAAAACCATAGGAAGGCTAAATATTGCTTGTTAACGTAGTTTGATTTCAGTATTGTGTATACCAGGGCCTCTTGTGAGCATTTTTTCTGATAAACGTTAAAATCACTGAAAACAAGAGTCAAGGTATATTCTCACAAGACACCTGAGCCTCTCTGTAAGCTGTTTACCCCTTCTTAGCTCCTTGCCTAGCCTGGCTTCTTTTGGCTATGGCAGTAATGCGGGTTACAGCGGTACTTGAACGCTGCTTTGTTGCAGGTGAAGACAAAAGGTAGTGCTTTAAAATACTTTCAGCTCGAAGTACTGAAACACCGTTTCTCACCCAAAGGCTGTCCCTTAAGTGTTGAGTGACTCCAGTGTTCTGTTTTACCTCTAAAAAGCTGAACCTCCAGCCTGCTTCAGGACAGGAGCGATGGGAGCTTTGCAAGCTTCTGGGTCATGTTTTGAGCACACTGTTTTCTAACAATTGATAAATCTGCATGTAATTTTTACCTGGAACTGGACCGTGGCACGTAGTGTAGACATTTGAAGGAAATGCTGAAATAAATTCGGCTTTATGCTAGCCTGTATCAACAAAGTATGAGTGCTTGAGTGTGTTGTGTGTATATATGCATATACTTATGTGTATCAGTCTGTGTGTACCTGGGTGTGTAGAGGGAGGGGGAGATAAAACTGGTTTGCGGCAAATGGAGGCAAAAAGTGGGATAGGTCACATAAAAACACACATCTAAATGATTGCAATATCAAGGCTGGTGGAAGGGGTGATCTGCAGGAAAGTGAAATGTCCCTTTTTCTCCCTGCCACCTGACAGCAGTTCTGTAGTTGCTGCACCCTTTGGAGTACCCTGTCTACTTGGGCTGCAGTTGAGTTTGCAAAATATTACAGGGAATGCAATGTTTTAAAGCTACTGTTGTTTTGTCCTTCATTAAGGCACAACATGTTTTGATTTGTATGGAGAATATCTTAAAGACTGGATGCTTTGGCAATGTAAACAATTGGAAAAGGAAAATAGATCTGTTTTCTATTACAATCTGATATTATGCTCATCTGTGGCTTCTAAGTAATGGGCACTTGTTTACATATTATAGAATATGGATTATAATTTTATAAACATAGTTTATAGTTGCATATTGGTTTCCTAAATAAAAGAAAGAAAAGCAATAGTGGCTTACAGAAATGCTTGCACTGAGACAGTCCTGGAAGTCCGAAGAAGCAGCTGGTATCCAAGGGTGGGAGTGGGAAGCCTCTGCTTTCTGCACTGCCTTTCCCATAGCTCAGATACTGCCTCTCTTTATGCTCAAATCTGTTTATTACTACTAATGACTTCTGCTTACTAAATTTGGGATTTGTTGTAAATGAAGATTACAGCATTGTTTTCCTGTAACTGAATCTGATTTGCAAACCCTTAAGCAGAAGATAAAGTCTTCTTCTTTAAATGTTTTAAAGCAAAATGTCAGTAGACATCTGTGGACTTCCCTGGTTTAATCACTACATCTAAATTGCAGCTGTGGGATATTTCCAAACCCCTGTTTTCCTTTCTTACATTTCCATTAATTTTCAATGAAGCATGGCTTTGTTGAATGAATTGGGTTATTATTTTCTGAATCTCAAATACATCGTGTAACTGTAGTGGCCAGTTCAACAGTTAAAATCCACAGCTTTGAAATCTTACACATCTGAATGTGTTACTACTGTTTGTTGATATAAGATTGCTCTGACTGAAAGAACAACGCAGAAAAATTTGGTTATTTAGTCCTCTCTTGAATGTCTAAGCTGACAGTACACTTCAAGCAGCAGTAAAGGAATAATCTGAGCACTGAAGAGAATATAAGAGTATGGAAGCATGCGTAGAAATATTCCTAAGCCCATCTGGAAGAAACCTGACAAATAAAAAGGTAGAAAAAGAGGGGAGGTTCATGGGTCTCTTTATTAAAAATCTGTGTTTACAATTATGCAAAAATTGTGCTAGCAAAAATCTGATGGTCTAGGATGAGTTAACTTTAAAATAATTGTTATGTTTGCCCTATAAGGAAGTTCAGGGTATTTTAGCTAAGTTGCTTATTCTTTTGAAAATGTATATTACAAGAAGATTTTTCACTTAAAAAGTCATATGAATGTCTGTATTGTCTATATTTTGCATGGTAAAATAGCAGAACATCTAATTTGCTCATATTTTTGACAGATTTCAGTGCTTAAGGCAGAAATTTCCCATGCTTGTTACTTAGTCCCCCTCCAGTTGAAATTCACTGGAAAGCTTTAGCTGAAAGAATTTAACCATCTTCAGTGAGATGAGAACACCATCCCTTTTTCATCCCTTCCAAGCACTGCTTCAGACAGTGCTGATGCTTTGCAGATTTTGAAGTGACCTTGAAGTTTGGAAGGAAGCAATTGCTCCATTTCAGGGGGTGTATTTGCCTGAAAGCCATGCTTTGTTATGTCAATACTCTGAGTAACTGAGAAATGCCAAGTTGCATTTACAATAGAACTTGCTACACCTTCAGGTATTATTTCGAAAAGCTGTGGCTCCCACCGTGTGAGCTTCCACAGACCCTGATGCTGCTTCTCTCGTAGCAACCAGGACTTCAAGCTAGGAGAGACTCACAGACAAAAATGGAAGTTTGAAAGGCTGTTTTTTCTGGTTGAAATACCAGGACTTTGACTTAGAAAAGGTTCCTGCGTTTGTATTTCATCATATTGTCTCTGTAGAACAAGATGCCTACAGATGCTGCAGAAATTCCTGACTTCTAGTTGTCATGATTCTTAATTAAAATTAAACATTGCATTAAACCTTATGCATAGTTGGTAACTAGAGAGAGATGAATACCAATTATTGAGACTGGAGAAGATGTAATAGAAAAACAATCGTTACCAATACAGGATGTATTTATCTGTAGAAAATAACTGTAGTTAGTTTTTCCCTTCTCCTTCCATGATAATTCTTATTTCTAACAGTCCTCAGAATTTGCACTGGGAATCATAAATTTTGTCTGGCAATGCGGGGGAGGGTGTTTGTTTTTGTTTTTGAGGCAAGGAACTGTCCTGGTTTTGTAGAGCTTTTTTTTCAAGTAATGCAATTGAACTACTTTTTTATGCTACTCTAGCCTACTTTAGCTCCTTTTTGTATATACACACACTTATAGGCAATGATGTTACACTCTTACCTTTTGTACATGAGATAAGTAGAAAATGCATGTTACAGAACAATGTGATAGGCAATATACCTCCCGATAGAATTCTAAACTGCAAAGTATATATTTTTATATGATAACATATTTGTAGAGTTTTCGTTTGTTCCTTAAATGATTTAAAATGATGAAACATATCTTCAGAAAAACTTTAATAATATGAAAAATCTGCTGTTACTGGAAAACAGATGTACAAAGTAACATAGACTGAGATCTCTTTTGTTGCTCTGCTGTGTACTTTTTTTTTTACCCCCAAAGACCATACAAATGGAAGTTTTATAACAAAAATACTAGCTTTATCTTAATTAAAACCTTCATTTAAGAGAACTGGACCTTAAATTAGAATATTTTTTGCTCTGGCATGAAGATACAGATGGAAAGTAGAAATTTGGGTACTCTGCCATTCTTCATATGTCCTCTTTACTGTAGCAAGGACATTCGGAGTCCCTACCGCTGGAGCTGCAGGGAATTGCCATATGTATAAAAAACTTAAAAAAACAGTGCAATACTGTGTTGGATAAGGGGGGGATATAGGAAGAATTTATAGGTAGCTTCTGAAAGCAGAAATTGTTTTAAAATGGAATGAGCTGTAAAATTTCTTGAAAACTGCACTGCTGCTTGTCACAACCGCTGATTATTTTTTAAATTATATTTTAAATTTTATTTTATAATTTCCCTCTACGTTTCAGGCTGCCTTCTTCCATCTGGGGCATATGTTTGATCTGCACTTGCTCCTTGAAATATAATGCAGGCTTCTGTTTTTTAAGTTACATCTATAAGGCTGAATGGAACATTATCCTCCTTGTTTGACCTCCCACATTCGATACACAATCCATTAAATCTCATGTAATATTTAAGAATCTAATACATTCTTTGCATAACATAACAGTAATAATACTGACAAAACACTGCTCCAAGCAAAACTGCTTATACAAACAGCTGATCTGTGAGCAGTGGAACTAATGAAGCTATGTTTCCTATAGATTTTTCTCATATATATTAATGGACCCTTTCTCCTCTGCAGTGTCTGACCAGCAGTGCTGGGCTGATGAGGGGATGGGTGCAGGGGCTGAGCATGGGTGCTGACCACCCTGCTCTCCTCTTCATTTTGGGGAGAGGTTCAAATGTATCCTCAGATACTTCTGTAATCACTGAGACCATCAGCAGGCCAAGTTAGTCACAGAGTCTCCTTATGGTTAAGAGGACTGGGTGGCCAGTGGTACAAGTTTGTGTGGTAGCTTATGAGAACAGAGAACTTTCCATTTTATGAGATTATGCAGTGCAGTGATACAGCATGATAAGGCTGGATTTTTATGTATTTTGTCAAGGTTAATGTCTAGAGGATGTTTTCAGTCACTGATTAACCAAGACATCTTAATAATGCATGATATCATGTACAGATCCTTTAGTGTGGATGCTAAGCCTTTAATCTGTACTGCTATATGCTTTTAATTTTCAATTGACTTATACTAATAGCTTCTAAAGGGTTATCCTTAATGCTGGGTTTGACGACTCGTGGAAGATTTATGTGTGACAATAATAAATTGTCTATCCTCTAGTGAGATTCTTATTGATACTGTTGTGAACAACTTTCATTATATGGAAAAAAATTCATGTGGCATGGTTTTTTTTAAAAGTTTAAAATATCTGACTGAAAATTCTGAGATGAGAAAAACTTTCACCTACTTTGACTTCTGCTTGTGTAATTATACAGTTTCATAGTGCTAGATTGGTGTTGAAATTAAATAGTTAATGTGACTGTTGATTAGTTTCCCATTTGAAATCATGGCAACTGAACAAGTGAAGGTTAGTCCATTTAGGCTGTTAGTAACTTTAAAATATAATATTGGCAGTCATTCAGGCTTTTAGGATTTTGCTGAATGAAACTCAAAAGAAACAGCAGTAAAAGACTTGATTTGTCTAATTAGTCTTTATAATTTGGATTAAATTCACAGCTGTATCCAAATAGGGCTCCCCCCTCCCTAAGTGCCTGCCAGGTGCTACCTCCTCTGCTCATGTACTTCAAACTTGAGATAGCTTCATTGTTTTGAATGAAATTGTATTTCCTTTGTGGCCTTTCATCACCCTATATTTACTATTTTCTTGTTACTATGGTTTCTGGAAATAAATTGGATGACGGTTGTTTTGAAAACCTAATCTATATACAAACAAGTTTTTCAGTGTTTAAATGGTGCAATGAATAGTTTAGCAGTAGACTATCTCAGAGCTCATTAAAGTGCTCAGCATTGTTATTGAGGTTAATCCCATTGCAGTCCAGGGTATGTTGATTGCTAATTCAGTGGGAGGAGAAGGGTAGAGCTCTTGCTTTACCAGTAAAGGCTTATTTTCTGATGTTGGAATTTTTTTTTTTTTCCCCAGCTAAAAATTCTATTGCACGTAGAGTTGACTTAATTTTGTAAATCTATTTTAATGTGGAATAATGCTTGGCTGTATGTAGTCACATTCAAATGTTATTTATTTTTGTAAGCATTGATACTTTTGCCTCCCACCCTCGTGCATATGGGTTCTTGTAGTTTCAGACCATGTAGCACGAAACGTACATTTCCTACACAGAACGTATTCTTCCGTTTGTAGGAGTGATCCAGGAATGAGGCGTTTTTTCAGTTCTTTTTGTTCTCAGCAGTGCGTGGCTGGCCCGATGTTTTATTTATGGCACCTTGTCCAGATGCTGCCCCGTGTCTGTCTTCATGTGGGCACTGTCAGGACATTACCACCCTGCTGCCGGGCCCCTGGCACAGTCTGAACTCTGCTGTCAGGTAGCAGTTCTCAGCTCACGGGCAAGGCACTGAGACACAGGAAGATTAAAGCAGAAAAATGATTCCCTAGATGTTATAGTGACTGTGCATGTTTGAGACTTCACGACTTCCTCCTCCTCACAATAAAATTTCATGTAGAAAATAGACGGGGTTTTATATTTTCCTTGAGACTAAGACAAAGTAACATGAGTAGAACTACAGAGCAGATCAAACCAAGGGCAGAATTAGATTTCGAGTCTTTCTGCATGTAGTTCTGTGCTTGCCCACCTGGCTGTAGGTTGGATACCCCAACCACAGCACTTTAGTGTTGGCAGCTTTTGAGTATGGCTGATGCTTTGAATTTCAGTTACCAGCTTAAGTGTCAAAGGAGTCTGAGCACCAGGTGTGAAGTGCTGGGAAGAGGAAGATGCCATGTGACTCTTAGGGAAGTTTTGCAATTTACAGCAGAGAGGGAAGGTTAAAAGGTCAGGTCGAATGGGTGCAAATTACTAGAAATAAATTGTGAAGGTATGTGGATGTACATGAAAATGCATTCTTACTGAAACAAATGATGCTGTATGTCAGTAGTTTTCTAGGATTTCTTATCTTGGTCTATAAAGCAGAAAACAACGTGTCAAAGCAGTTAATGGCATGCATTTAATGTCAGGCTGATGGTGGTATATTGGTGAAAAACTAAATCTGTGGTTAAACTGTTGCTTTCTAGTCCAGCTTCAAAATGTAACAAAGTTGGCTGTTGCTTTTTGCTTTTTACCAAAGGCCTTCTCCTTTCCTTTTATTAGAGCACAACCTCTAGTTTGTTTTCTGCTGTTTCTGCTGTATGGTAGATTTTATATTACAGCGTAGCAGACGGTGTCAAAATAATGGATTCTTTTCTTCTACCTTGGCTTTCCAAACTCCTTGGTACAATTTTGTCAACTTTATGATATTTCATTTGTTCTTATCCCTTCCCTGCTTTGTTTTCTTGGCATGCTTTTCACAATTTCCAGTACCTCCTTATTAACCTTTTTTGATATTTAATGCGCTGTTGTTTTGAACTGAGGAAGTGTTTCATCCAAAATCACTGCAGAACTTCCTTCCCACGCTGCTGCCCAGACATGCTGCAGACTAGCTACTTAATTTGCACTGGCAAAATTTCAAAGTGTAGGTCAGCTGGCCAGGTTATCCCCCCGGGGGGCTTCTGTATCCCTTCCTAAATGCCATTTTTCTTCTGTCTGTTCTGCGTTTTCCCCTTATTTGTCCATTGGGAGGAAAATGGCTCCAGCAAAGTTGAATGGTGTGACTCCTTCCTTGCTTTAAGCTGTAACTCTCACAATTTAGCATGTATCACAAAAACAGTTTCAAGGCAGTTTAGACTATTTATGTAGGGTTTTTAACATGTTGTCAGAGAAAAGTAAATCTGGCAGAAAATGAGCATTATAAAGTTGGGTCAGAAAAGCACAGGAGAAAGTGGTATGGTTTGGCTTCTGGAATGGGGAACCAGCCCAGAGTGCCAGAAAGGCATGTGAAATACAGATTCACAGGAGGATAAGGATATTCAGCAGCTGAGATATATTCTGATTATGTGGTAGCTATACTGGGTGTTACGTGTTGTTGAGCTCCACTGCTGATGTAATTCAGTTGATATAATATGAGCACAGCTTCAGTGCACTCAATTTTGGTCAAAATTAATTGTGTACATTTAAATTGCTGACAAGCTGAGGGGGTGTGAGTGCATCTAAAGGCACCCAGGTCATCTGCTTCTCTATAGGGAGAGCAGTTGTAATGATTCCCAGCATTGGTGAGTTCTGCGGAATTCAAAACTGCCATTAAAGTAATTTAATTAAAAAAAAAAATGTTCTAAGAAAGCTCCTTTGAAGAACAAATTGCTTAATGAAGTTGTTTCTGGGTTCCCCTTATTGATGTTGCTGATACTTGTTTATCTGTTTGATAAAGATAGAAACTGAGCAGTGTTTTCTTTTGAAGGGTACAGCCATGCAAAGTGCACTTTCACCGGTGCTTTCTTGAACTGGGTGTGGGTTATTGGGTCATCAGGAGAGGTGTGAATGCCACAAATTCTTCAGGGTTAGACTCTGCAAATTTGGTGAACTGAACAGTACAAATTCCAAAATAATGAATGTTTCCAGTTGTTGAATTTGCAAGTTTATTTGAATCTTAAAGACAGAAGCAGTGTTGCCCTGTGAGGACTGAAGCTATTAACTAGGCGCTGCACATTTAGGGTTTGATATTGCTCTCATTACTGCATTCTGGGGAGGGAAGAAGACCTTGGGACAGCAGTGGATTTATCTGAAGGATATCAAACACAAACAGTGCTGCCAAGTGTATTAGAGGAGCATTATGGGAAGATTTGGGATGAACTTGGACTATTGATCTCATGAGATCCCTGGCTTCATAATAACATCATTATTTTCAGTCCTGAAACAAAGGGAGTTTTTCTTCATTGTAAGCTGGACTCAACCTTTAGCTGATTACTCAGATGGACTATTACGTAAAGGAAGGGAAAGATCCAAACCTTCAGTCCTTACAAAATTGGAAGACACAAACATGAGAATCCCATTTATAGTGTCACACCTTTTAATGAGAACGACTCTGCCCATATTTTTCATTTCATAGAAACCAATCAACCAAAAACCTACAGGCTGCATCTCGGATTTTTGTGACTTGCGACTGCTGGACAGTTGTTTTGTTTTATGGCTTGCTTAGCTGTGCCACCGCAAGAAAAGCTGTAGAATTTCTGTACAAAATATGCTATTGAATTTAAACTCTTTCTTTCTAATCTTAATCTTGTTTCTTTTAGTCTTCAAAAACCCCAAAGCCTCACTTTTTTTAACCAAAATGAAAAAGATGAAATATTTAATCAGAAATTCAGTATTTGGGTCATCAGTCTTGATCAAACCCCTAATTGCTACTGATATTGTGCAATAGAGCAGGAGATCCCTTCAATATTTTTTCTACGTAGAAACTCTGTGATTTCCTTTTTCCAGTATGTTTTTGTACCAGGGCAGAGAGCTGGCTGGTGTCCTCTTTATTGATGGAACCAGGCAAATCTGACATCCAGCAGCTTCACTCTCTCCCATGCCAGGTGCTTGGGGCAGGCAGTCCTTGGCTTCGTGTCTGTGGCAGCCTTTCTTGCTGACCTCAGTGATGGGTTTAGTTTTCTCTTGACTGAGTTTAAATCAGGTTGACATGCTGTGAAGCTGAAATCAAACATACGAATTCTTTGCTCGTCCAAAGAATGTGTGTGGTTTAGTTTGTGCTTTCCCACTGTACTTACATCCTAGGAAATGGGTTCTTAAATGTAAAAACCTGGTTCTGCTCATCATCTTATTTTTAAAATCTCATAGTTGTTTTTTCCCACCTTCTCTTTCTGGGGAAAGGAGGAAAATTTTCTGCTGTAGTGAGGATGGCTTTTGTTTTCCAGTGCTGTACATGAACTTTGCCTGAACCGGTAGCAGAAAGACGGTATCATCTGTAAATGGTCCTTAGGTTCCTTCCTCCAGCAGTGAATGACCTCTATGAAGACAAAACCGGGTGAAAACACCAAATTCAGTTACTCTGCCTAATAGGAAAGGACTTGGTGAAACCGAATCTTCAGTAATTCCCTTTTAAGACGTTCACGGGAAAGCTGAAATACGCATTTTGGGGTACAAGAAAGAAAAGCTTATCTATTAAATGTAGATTACAGCCTGTCAAGTTAAATAGCAATGTTGTAATTACTTTGTTTGCTTCTATTTGGGATTGCTTTTGTTAGACTCGGGCTGCAATTAACACACTGGAGCAGCCATTGTTCCTGCCTGCATTCCTTGGCTCTTTCAGTGTCGCTGGGAGCGGGGAAGCGCTGCAGCTTATTTGCATCTCTTTGAAAAGGAGTTACTTGACCTAGCTTAAATTTTGGTCGATGTTTTTAATTTATCCGAAGGAGATACTTCCCGTCCTGTGTGCACGTTAGTAATGCCGGGAAAAATGTAAACAGGCACCGTTTGTGCTCATCCGTGTGGGGAGCAGGGCAGCGGGGATGGGTTCGGCTTGTGGGTAGGTGCGCACCGTTTCGTTATAATTAGCTGGTGACTCACGCAGATGTCACCAAGACGAGCTGTAAATGAGTTTTTCAAGACTTCTTAATGTGTTTACTTTGTGTCGGATTTCTAAAGACACCCGCTATACCTGTCCAGGCAAAGGGTGCCCAGGCTGCACCGGAGACCTCGACTGGTAGAATCCTGCATGAGTCCTCCCGAGTGTGTTCGCAATGGCTCTCCTTGTGTTTCGCGCTTTTGTTCATGAGCTCTTTATTTTTTATGAGCTAGATCTCTTCATTATGTGGGAAGTCGCTGTTTAATCTACACAGAATAAGATGCTCTATATGATCCTAAAGTAAACAACAAATGCATTTACTTCTAAAACCATTTATTTATAACTAGCAACTATGACAGGGAATCTTCAGCTAGTCCTTGCTCATCGTTTCAAATGAGGTGTTGATCGGATAGGTACAGTTCTGGAGAGTGCGTTTGGATTAGCAAGGTTAATGGCAGAGCTGCAAAATATCCTCATTTGGTAGATTTGGAAAAAATCTGCATTTTCTTCAGTCAAAAATCTTCTTTTCATTGACCTGGCTCTGTCACCTGTGGAGCTGTTTCCTAAACAGATCCCAGCTGACACTGGAAAGGTGTCACAGTGTGCTGAGCAGCTCTGATGTTTGGGAGCTGTGTTTCACCCTGCTGTGTTAATCAGTGACAAAGTAGTTGCATTTATTTGCTGAAATGATCGTGGAACTTCAACAGCAACTTCATGTTATTGGACTGTTTTGAAATTAAATGACCCTTTGGAAGGGCATTTCTGTTGGTGTTTTAGGGACAAGACACATTATTGGCTCTTAACAGCAGATGGAAGTTTAAATTGGCTACTGGAAAGCCTTTTGCTGGAACATTGCTTGAGTTTTCACTTTTGTTTGCTTTGTTTTATTTTTTCCTCCTTGGTTACTTTCAAAGAGAATGGAGTGTAAGGAAGGAGTAAGGATTACACTTTAAGTGTAGTTTAGCAATATATCTATGTTATGTATGAAAATTCTGTTTAACTTCAGAAAAGATATATTAAGCTGTCTGGACACTCTGCTCTTAGTTCAAAATTTAAGTACTCTTCTTCTCCATCTCCCCAATAATGGAAATAAAATGAAATATCAACTTATTTTTAGTTACTGGATTTAAGAATGGGATTTCAGCTGTAATAGGAACTGCAGCTCGCTGTGCTGTATCCATCCTGGACTAAGAGATTTGAGAAGGGAGTTTTGCCAGCTGGAACGTGCATCAGTGTTATCTGCATGTGTGTTGTAACAGATGTTGAGCAGAGACTACTTGTCAGAGGTACCTTGTAGTAACTTTTAAAGATGCTTGTTTGTTTCAGTACATTTTTCTTGCATCGCTAAC
Organism: Edolisoma coerulescens; assembly: GCA_013397115.1. Taxonomy (NCBI): domain Eukaryota; kingdom Metazoa; phylum Chordata; class Aves; order Passeriformes; family Campephagidae; genus Edolisoma; species Edolisoma coerulescens. The sequence continues at coordinate 852,472 of VWZW01002525.1, read as the reverse complement.
TTTTTCCATAAAGTCAACCACAAACTCCATTATTGGGGACTCCAGCTGAAACTTGTGGTGAAGAGGAAAGAGATTAAACACAGGTTTTCCCTTTTCTCTGGTTGCCAACAGTGATGTCAGTAGTTTTAATGATCCTTACCTCAGCTCGCTGCTGTCCTCGCACTCTCTATTAAAGCACTTGTCTTCTGCACTGTTTTGTGTGTTGTTAAGGAAATGCTGATGGCTGGAGGTATCCAGCCGATTATTTCATTTCCAAATAAGGTTCTTTCACCTTGAAGCACACTGCAATAGTTCACTGAGGAGAGAGGAGATTCAGATTGTTTTGTCAGAAATTTGGGAAATACTCTTTTGAAGTTCAGCAAAGAACATTTATATGCTAAAACTGAGGATGGGGCTTTTGGCTGTGCATGAGGAACAAATAATGGATCCAAGGTTTATAGGCTGAGTGTATTTCCAGTGACCTCGGAGGAGCAGCTTTGCTCTCAGGTTGTCTGTTTCCTACACATCTTGGTGCACTCAGACAGAACAGGCACCACTGTACTGTAGCAGTAGTGTGGGTTGTCATTCTCGGTCACTCAATTTGTGTTTTGTTGAAAGAGATTGGTCAGAGGAATTGGGTATGAAAGCCAATAATTGCAATCAATAGTTTCAGATGGTCCTTAGCAAAGATCCTAGTTGATTTTTTTACCTTCCCAAAATGAAAAGAAAACAAAAGCTAACAATACATTTTTAGGAAAGGGTAACAGACAGATTTCCATGTTGTACTGCTGAAGATCTGGAGGTGTAAGTACAAGCTTGAAACTGCTCCATGCCCCTGTGTCCTGCCGTACCTGCAGCTGATGTTTGTATGAAATTCAGCCTGTACCAGGTCATGTCCTACATGATTCTGGCTCTTCATCCTGTCTCCAACTCTTGGATATATCAGGCTTCTGTGATTTTTCAGTCTTTTTATGCATGTGCAGGACTATAATGCATGAGCATTTAGGTTTCTGTAACTGTGGGTTTTTTTAGTTTTATTTTCTTAGTGAATTCCTCGAGGAAGTGTTTTGTTTTTCCAATAGACTTGTTACTCTCTTTCTTCCTCTGCTCTTCTGACTTCGGAATCCAGGAATAAATGCCCTCTAGGAGTGGTTGTGATGACTTCTTGGCCGTATTGATGGAATTGGTGAGGAATTGGATGGGACAGGCCATTTTGTTCAATACATGGTGTATTTGAGTTTAGATGACCTGAATACTGGTGAAGAGGCATAGAACTTGGCACTGCTACTGCAAATCATGTATTATTTATGTACCTAAAATCTCTTAGGAGTATCAAGTCTGGCCATGTAGAAAAGCTGTTTCTTGCTGTCCTTCCACTTGCCTGGTCGGTGCTGGGCAGGTCAGACCTTTGGGCCCTGCTGGGGGTACCAAGCTGTTCCTCTGGCCCTGCTGGATGGGAGCTGGGCGTGGAACACCCCCCTTGGATGTGCAGCACGCAAATCGTGCACACTTTGCTCCTCCATTTAAATGAAGCCGTTTCTCCTTTGTTGCTTGTCTTTATTAATAAAGTATGGCATTACTGGCTAATTTTAGGTCAAACGTAGTTGAGAGCTGCACAGCTATGTGAAGCTGTGTGTAGATATTCGGGTAGGAACATTCCAGTAGATCGCAATGTGAGTGCAGAAGAAAGTTGAAAGTAAATAAGAGATCTGTGAGATAATTCTCCAGGGAGTTTTCACAGCATACCACACATCATTTGCAGGGATAGGCTTTCCTTTCACTTGAAGGACCACACAAAGTAAATTTTGTTTCTTGTGCAATTAAAGAATATAGGACAGGAGGTCTTTTCAGTTTTTTTACTTCAATGTGTCTATGGAAAGCCTTTTTTTGTACTGAGGAAAATGCACTGTTTACCTATCTCTTCAGGAGCACAGTTAATATTGAACATAGAAATAGACACACTTTTATGTAAAATATGAGTCTTGCTTCAGCAGATTTTAGCAAAACTACTGAAATGTAAATATGTAAATGCTGGTAGTCCTCTAACCCCAGTTAAAAGACAAATAGTGTTCATTTCAGTGCTGCGTGGTTCGGTCCCCAGTGGCTCTGGCTGCATGTCAGTGGTGTGCAGAGAGGAGGCTGGGGCTGTGGTGTGGGAGGCCCAGGGGTGGTGGGCAGTGGGGGACACCAGGGCAGTGTGTGTGGCCGGCCAGTGCCACAGGACCTCAGGAGCAGTGGGAGGCAGCCCTGGTGCCCCAGCGTGTGACCTCAGCCCTGCGTCCCCCAGCAGGGACCATGCTCCCCACGGGGGCTGGAGCAGCTGCCAGCAGGACATGAGGCCATCCAGCCCCGAGTGAATCCTGCTGGGCACTGCCTCGCTCCTGATCAGGGCCTGGGACTGACAACCTGCCTGGGGAAAACCAGCAGAAAGGCAGAGTCCGGAGGACTTGCTGACCCAGACTGGTGCACTGTGTGCTGGGTCAGGGAGGCTGCAGCCAGCAGAGGAGGAGAACTGGGAGGACAGGGTCAAAGGCAGCTTCTGGCATTCATTCCTCACTAAACCTGTGCTGTGCGTTATTGGGGTTGCAGGACCTTGTTATTCACCCAGCCCTCTCTCAGAGAGAAGCAGAATGTAGATAAATTCATGGACTTTACCAGGATTTTCTGCGTACAGTTTTTTTAGAACTTTTATGTCAAATAGGGAATGGTAATGCTGCACCCTGAATGCTCCATTCCCTGGTCATCCTCCCCAGGCAAGCCGTGGTGTTTGCAGGTGGCCAGGAAGGCCTCTTGTAGGGCCTGACATCCAGCGGCTCTTTCTTGTAGCTGGTAAAAGCACCAGCAGCAGGCTGGTGTTTGGAGCTTTCCTTTCTCTTGTCACAGGAGCTTGTCAGAGTTAATCAGTATGGACACTTAAATTGTTTCTGCTTAGGTGAATCTCTTGCAAGTTTTAAGTGTGTTTCTGACTGCTTTGAGTTTTATTGCCAACATCTGTTTTAAATGCTTTTGGGATTCACATGCTTGAGTACAGTTCGACTGTGTTTGCCATAATTTTTCAAGGTGCTAACACTTTGAGTTTGGATGATAACTCTTTTAAAGAGAAAAAAAAAAAGGAGAGGGAGGGAAATAATTGCAGAAAAGCTTTAAAGTGCCCATGATGCTAATTTTCTTTCTCTTTCAATTTCAGAATGATGACCTACACAACCTCAACAAATCCTTCTTTTAAACTCATGGGTATCAAGACTATAAATGTTTCATGCTATCACAACTAGGACCTCACCTCCTCCTCCTCTTCCTCTGTAAATGGGTACGATGCATCCAGTTCAGTTTGTTTACTTTACACAAACCTCAGGAGTTGTTGACTGAGCTGCACATCCTGTGTTGTGCCAAGCAGAAGCACTGTGACACCTGGACAACAAGTCTCTCTTACTTCATCCTCTACCATAAGGACTTAGCTGGCCACATGAACTGATGTGCCCACCACTACATCATGGTGAGAATGGGTATTTTACTAGCACATTTACACAACTTCATTTGCTGCTGAAAACCTGTATGACAAATCATCATTGTAAATTATTACATACAAAACTTAATGTTGGTTGAAGAGTATTAAATATTTAACATAGGTTTTGATTTATACATGTACTTTTTTAATTAAAATGTAACTTTTCCTACAGCACATCTTTTTTGATGTGGAACTGAGGTATACTATATTCTGTTGTAAACAGAGTGGGGAACCTGCTTAAAACAAGGCTTCTAAGAATAGAGTAGGGTACTATTCTTGTTTTAAGATTGTAATTCAGAAAATAATATAATACGAGTCATTGGTCCCTGGGCCTTGATTGTACAGTCATATTTACTGATACTATCAGTTGTAAGATAACCCTGATGTTGAGTTGAATTCTTTCCAAAAGAAAAATAATTTTGTACTCCTTGTAAAATAATAGTCTGTATTAACTACAATGAAGACAAACATTACTGTACATGGGTATTTACAAGTGTCAACTTGAATTCATCAATTGCACAGGAACTGACAAAAAAAATCAGAAAAAAGAAATCAAAGTCTTCCATTGTATATATTGTAAAGAAGAAAAACAAAAAAAAAACAACCAACAGGAAACCACAAAGCAAAATGGAAACAAAAAAGGGTGAACTTTCTAAATTGACTTTTTCCCTGGAATGAAAATGTGGGTGTTTGTAAATTCTGGAAATCTCTTTCTATATGTAATAAACTAGATACTGTTTTATCTGCTGTAGCGGGTTTTGGGTCTTTTTTGTTTTCTTTTCTTGTTTTCTTTTCTCAATTATCTGAAATTGTCCCACCAGGTTTCTGTGATGTTTCCATGGTTTGTCATTGAGAATGGCTGTGGACCACCATAGCTTAAGAATGAAGTCAGGTGTCATTAGGTGGAGTAGGGAGTATGCTTCCTTGCATTATTTCACTAAAGCCCTTGTTTCAGTTTTCTGGAGACTCTTCAGGATACAGCTCTCCATCCACTGGATTCGGGGGAAGGGTTCACAGCATGTAAAATCTCTTGGAAGCCATAGCAAGACTTCAGCATAAAATTTCAAAAGCACAGCTCAGATGATTGTCTGGAAATGAGCGCAAGAGGCACAACAAGGAAGAATTCTGTGACTTTCCTCTGCTTCACTCTGGTTCTATGCAGATGAAAATTCTTTTGTGCATAGTATTTGCAGAGTCTTAATTCTTTTGGGGACTGGAAAAATACTGAGATCATGGATTTTCAAGTAAAATGTTGTTGAAGTGATAATTGAATTTGATGCCATGTCAGGTCCCCGTTGGTCCCTCCTGCTTCTGCGAAGCAACTCCATGGACCAGTGCACATTCAAAAGAATTCTTGTTATCAGGAAAAGGCAGGCAGGCACAGCAGCGGCTCTCCCTGCAGGAAGGCTGTCAGACCCTCAAAGAAGGGGTTTCTTCCCCTTGAGATGTTTATGATGTCTGGGATTAGGCTGTGGTTAGTGCAGTGTCCACTTCTGACTGCAGTATAGATGAAGGGGCCATTGCACAGCTGCTCTTCACCTCTCCTTTTGCTGGAGGCCTACCAGTCCCTTAGCTCTGCTGATATTACTGCACATATAAAACCACTTTGACCCTGTCGAGTCAGAATATTCACTTAAGAAAGGACTTGTAGCTTAAGAATGCTTAAATCATTGCAGATCACTGGGAACAACTGCAGCAGTGATGATGCTGGCAGAGTGAGGGTGCTGGTGCATGGGGATGTTGCAGCCTGAGAGGGACTTGTGCCTGCCCAAGTGCTGCCTTGGGAAATCTTGGCCTTTGCTGACAGAGCAGTCTCCTCCCAAAGGTCTTGATACCAAGCAGTAGCAGATAAGAGGTTTGCTGCTTTTTTGTGTAGGAGGGGGCGAGTGGATCTGGAGTAGCTCACCTGTTACCCTTGATGAGCAGTGATGTGGATTTTTCCAAAGAACCATTAATACTTAAGAAGGCAGCACTTGCTTTAAAAAAAAAGCCACATGCATCAGACCAGTATTTAAATGTCCAAGTTACCAATTTTAATTTTACCTTAAGCCTTCTTTTTTTGTTCTTTTTTTAAAATGGGGTTTATTTGCAATGAAAGCTTGCGTATATTCTGAAGTAAAAACTTAAGAACAACTCACCCTCAACCCCTTTGCCCAGTCTTCTCCAGCTTAGTGAATTAAATGAAATGTTCACTGTGTTGATTTGGTTGCTAAATATTAGCCTGTGTGGATGTTAAAGTGCCTTGCATAGAAAAGCATTTAATGTCCATTGCACTTTGCATTGTTCCAGGTAATTTGCAGTCTGGCAATTACTGAAATCACAAGTTTGGAGGTGCTGGAAGCTACTGTTAAGGTTTAAAAGATACCAGTGAGTACATTTAATGTTGGTAGGAGTTTTTCACAGTTATACCTCTATGAGCAAATTTTGTTCATAAAACATGAATTCTACAAAAACGTAGGGATTGACAGTGGTCATTAGGGATGGTAGGGGGATAGTGCTGATCTGGTGGATTTCCATTCATCTTAATGATAACAAACGGGCAGAGAAGAAGCTTGTTAAAGATGTTAATGTGCGTAGGGTTTATGTTAATCATTATTTTTTCCTAAGTAAAATTAAAGATGCCTGTTCAGCAAATGTTTTGAAAAGACTTTTGCAACAAAGTGCATTCATAACCAAACCTAAAACTCTTGATTATTGCATAGATTTTTATTCTTATGAATTACAAACTTTAATAAATAGATGATTATGAACTAAACCCTTTAAAATTAAAGCATAGATGCCTCAAAATACAGTACTATACTATCTTATCCTTTTATGAATTCTTTTGCACTGTCTGCCACAGAACAGATTGTCATTTCTCTAAGTTTGAAAATAAGCACATGGGATCAGTCTTAGATCAGCTGGTAAAACTCAGATGCTCGGGAGTTTATTTTGCTTTTAATTTTTTTCAAGTGGAAGTTTCTGGTTATTATTTGAGTTCCTTTCTGGCTCCGTTACTGGCACAGCTTCGGTGTTCAAAAACTTTGTACTGAATGCAATTATTAGTGCTATTGCTTGAAAATGAGAGGGGTTGGAAAAACCATTTGAAGCAGTCTCCAGGAGCACAAGGAGCATTTACACACTTGGGTTTTGGCAAAGATTGCTGTGTTCAAGCTCAGTTTGATTCTGAGTTGATGTGTATGTTGTGGAACTCTAAATAAATTTTTGTCCTTCTAGTATTTGATACTAATCTCTCTACTTAGTATTTAAAATATCATGTCTTCCATAGTGTTGTTTTGGGGTTTTTTTCAGTAAAAGTACAATGTCAGAAAGCAAACACGGAACTCAGGCCATGTTTATAAGCACGTTCTGGTGCTGTAGCCTTCCTTTGTGCATATTTAAGAGCCAAGCACTGTGTCCATCTTGCTACCAGCTGGCTTTCAGCTGGAGCTGTTTTCGTGCCCTGTGTTTCACTCGGGGGCTGGGTAATGAGCAGAACGTGCCTGCACGGGTCCCGCCAGCGTGTGCCGTGGCTGGGATGTGTGAGTGAGGGGCGCTGGGCGCGGCAGTGATTAGCTGAGCAGGGCGCGGGAGCAGCTTATGTGCAGCGTGTCAGCTGCTCATCGAGTCAGCCCGCTCGTCCCGCAGCTTCATTCACCTAAGCTAGCTCAGTTTAAAGAAACAATACTGAAAATAAAGAAGTTACAGCAAATATTCGCCCATCTCCTCTGTGGTCTCCAAGCCATCTTTGGGTGCAGAGGGTTTTGGGTTTTTTTTGTTTTGTTTTTTTTTTTTGGGTTGGATTTTTGTTTATCTGATTTTTTCAGCCTGCAAACTTTGTGACTAGTTCATTGGTGACAGTGAAGTGTAAATACTGTAAACGGACAGTATTCACCCTTGTCCTGTTCACCATGTATTTATCTGCCTATCAGTATTTCCATTGAGATGTGACTTTGAAGATACTGAAAATAACTTGTTTGTGAACTTAGAAGATGCCCATTAAAAAAAAAAAGAGTGCACGTGGGAAAAAGTTTAGGACTTTCAGTTTGTAGAAAAACTTTTGTCTTTGTATCTTTAGGGTGATACTATTCTCAAAAAAGATAAAATGAGGAATCTGTGATTTCCAGATGTATGTTGAAAAGAACATTTATACATACGAGGAAAAGATGGAGGCCAGTCAATGACTACTTGAGAAAGCAGGTGTTATGGTGACTTCTGTGTTGAAATATTTTCATGTTGGAAGCTTTGGTTCTACATTTGGAATAGCAGTAACAGGATGATGGAATGTTAATGTGTGCCTGCAGTGGCCAGCCTTGGATGTGACAGAAAACAGCCCAAGAACTCTGGATGTCTGCTGTAAGACAGCGTAAGGCTGGGTGCAAGGCCTCAAGAGGGAAGGATGGAGGGAGAACTCAAACAGTTTGTGCTTTGTGAACTTTACTGGGGACATGTTTTTTGGTAAAAGGTTCTGTGCCATTCTGGATCCCTGATCTGAATTGGTGGATGGTTTGAAAATTGGAACTTTACGTTACTGAAGGGGCATGGGAAAGTAACTGCTGGGAAATCCCCCTAACACTCCACAACCTATGGAAAGGCTCTGCTTGGTGGAATCCCCAAAACTCCTGTTTCTGCTGCATTAGGATACTTGACAATTGTATTTGGAGATGGGCACCCAGAAAATAAAACCAATCTGCCTTCTATAGATGTTGAATACCTCTCAGAGAAATCAAAGTCTGTAGGCAGATAAACTGTATTGAAGCAGAACAGCATGAAGTGGAGCTACAGTGTTGTCATGGCTTGATAAAATGGTTCTGCTTTTTCAACCAGTCTGGTACCCTACTTCTGTCTATAGAAATTGAAGGGCTGGTTAGAGGAAAATGACCTGACTGGAGAATTTGCCTACAGTGTTTGTAGAGGAAAGAGTGTTGCAAGGAAAAACCATTAGAGCAGCAATGCTGCTGCAGAATCGATAAAAGATTAAAAACACCAGGTAATGTCTTTGATATTTTTACCAGTAATTTTTGAAGAGGAAAAGTTGTGACTTACAGCTCTGCTCCTGTCTGTCCATCCAAAGGCTTGTGGCATTGCAGTATATTGTATATGGCTGTCACAATCTGTGCCTTTCTTTTATACTTTTTTTTTGGATTCAAGAATCAGTCTGGCACCATTTGGCTGTAGGATGTCATGGCTGAACCCTCCTGGAATGTCAGCAGGGAGAAAGTCCCTCCTGCTGCACATGTCTGTGCTCATGGGGCTTTTCCCAGGGCCCCCTCTTGGACTGGGAATGAGAGCTCCTGTCTCTCCTCGTCTTGTTTGTTTGTTTTTTTAAATTGTAATAACCAACTATTAGTTAGATTGTATAAAATGTCAGTTTTGTTGTGAATTATTTACTGGCAATAAAGCTGAAATGTCAGGGGTTTTCTCCTCAGGTTATTGTGGACATGGCTACTGTCCTGCTTGGTTTCATCATTGCAGTGGTAGTGCTTTGTTTTTCCACCTTTTTGAAGATGAACTGAAAGAAGAAATGATAATTTTTACTATCTATCAATTTACTGTTTCACCTTCAGCTTGTGAATTTAAAACAGCAGTTCATTTTTCTTAAATTGTTTGGAAATTTGATTAAGGTAGACGTTTGAGAGCAAAACAAACCCTGAATTTCTGGCACATCCTGATTCTGCAGTCAGCTGAGCGGGGTGCAAGGCAAATGTGTCACTGTTTCTTCCTCAGGCTGTGTCTTTTGAAGTCAAGGCCAGGTTGGCTTTTGTTTTTAAAAGGCTGATGGAAATAAGGTGAGTTCCAGTTCCTGTGGTTGTGGTCTCAGTCCAAAACATGCATTTGAGCCCATGCAGGGCCAAAAAGTCATTATTTGTCCTTTAAGTGACTAACTTCAGAGAAAAACTGTTGTCTCCTCACTGAACTGGTGCCTTCAGACACTCGGGGTTTCAGTAAGTAGGGTTTGGTTATCGTTCTGCCCGAGCAGCCCAAGGCCTGTGCCCCGGCTCTGGGTGCTTGGCCCTCCTCAGCAGTCACTGCCCTCCTGCCCAGCTGCCCTTTTCCCACAAGGACTGGCTTTCCTCAGCCACCTGGCAGTGATGTGGCTCCTTCTGACAGCCTGCCCTTATCAGTAGCCTGTTTTGCATTAATTTCAGCCTCTTCACAGCGTGCCCGTGACTGTGGGAACGCAGCCCGCTGGTGGGGAGCGTCCGTCTCCTTCAGCCACACGTCGGTGCCGCCTCAGCGGGATCAGGGAAAGGTAAGCTGAAATTCTCTTTCCTAAATCTGCCAGGAGGCAATTTGCCTGGATTTCTTCCCTGTTAGGCTGTGTGAAATGCCCTGGTAATCTGTTGGCTCATCACCAGTCTCCCAGTCATGTGGGTAATCCTGAGGGTTGTCATCTGAGGTGAAAGATAAGGAGAAGGGCCTGAACATGACACGTGGATGTGAAAGATCAAGAGACTTCTGCCTGCTGTGTTATTTTTAAAATTAGAGCTAACAATGAGACATGAGCGAGCTGTTTAGTTTTGCTTCCAAACCACTATATGTCTGTGAGTAAATAATTTGGTATTACTGCATTAGTTTTGTGTATGCAAGGCAAAACTGATTTTTACCTTCTTCATCAAGGTGTTAAGAGGATTAAGTAATGAGTAAGAAGTACTTAACTCCTGTAGTGTTGGGTAACAAAGAAATGCTGGTAAGGAAGCTATGTAAACTGTGTTCTTGCAGAGCAGTAGTACTGTCCAGCCCTTTTTGTCCCTCCAGATTTCAGTGTCCAGTTCAGTGCTTCCTCTGTTCTGTTCACTGCCATCTCGCCCAGTCAGAAAACTCACTTGCTGGAAAGTTTTGTTGTGTGTTTAGTCCCTTCCACTCCTGAGTTTCGTTCTAACTCTTGCACAGCCAAGGTGTTCTCACCAGAAGATAAGCAGTTCTCAAACCCCCTCTTTGTAATCTATTAGTGGAAGTCACACTTACCCTGACTCAGGAGGCTGCTGCTATTCAGGAAGACCAGTTCAGTGCCTGCTAAAGGTTCATCAAAGTGATCTCTACTAAACAAAGCCTATAAACTAAACACAGAAACTTAAAGCAAGCGTATCCTTAAATTAAGAATGGCTCTACAGACGCATAAGGGCTTTGGGGAGCCTGTGTTTGTTATTCCAGCAGTCTCATTGTGAGCACTGGAGCTCTATGAAATGCAGATCTTCAAAGCTTCCTTGAAGATATTATGCTCTTCTCCCTGTCGAAACAGAAGTCTCTTTTATAGTCACAGTCAACAAGTTTTCTTCCTCCTAATACCTCTTCCCTTGGATGCTTCAAGGAGGGTACTTCTTATTGTTGAGCTCCTCACCTTTTCACCTCACCAGTGAGCTCCTCGTGCCTTTCTGAACTTTTCCTTTGCTTTCCTCTTTTCTGTGAAGCACTTTTAGCACCTGAATGTTCTTTGACTGCCATATGCTGACTTTGGGGACAGTGATGCCTTAGTGAAACAAGCCAGCAGAGCTTTCTGGAGACATCCTGTGAGCAGAATTGACTTGGACTTAAATGACCCAAGAACAGGGGAAAGTGTGAAATCCTTAACTTGAAACTGCCATAGTAGGCAGTGGGTCCTGAAACCNATTATTTTGGTTTTAAAAGATTTTGTTTTCTCTGGTATCTTCAGCTGGAAATGAAGGCCTGATAGAATACTGGGAGGGGTTTACCTGCTTGAGTAATTTTGTTCCTGACTAGATAGGTAGAATGATTTCACTTGAAATAAAAAGTGAACTCACTGTTTGTTTGGGGTGTTTTTCAAACATCATTAAATAAACACAATGTAGAGCATGGTTACACAGGTAATAACATTACTCAAAAGGCAGAACTTTCCAGTGTGAGATAGCATCCTATTAAACTTATCCTGGCTTTAGAATAAGAGAAACAAGAAACCAGAAGACCAATGGCTCAGAGAACATGTGACTTTCTTTTTGATGGGATCCCAAATGAACTTGGTGTGCAGATCAGAGTCTCTTTCCCACAGTATGTGTTACACACCTTGCTGTCTGGCCGTGCAGTGGAAGTGTTTCCTAATGAAACTTCCATCATGTGCAAAATAATCACATATCCTTGCTAAGCAAATAATGTCGTAACTGTGATGTGGGTTTGTCAGTCCATTTGCTTAACAGCCTTGTTATTTAAGCAGGATGTTTGGCATATATAACAGTAATATAAATTGATGCTGAACAGATGAGATTTTTTGAGAAGAGCTGTGCTCAAACCTATAAGAATTTAATGGCTTTTTGAGGTGGTTTTTCTTTGTTTTCTCGAGGTTCTTTTGCTGCTTATTAGGTTTGTGTGCATGCAGAGTAGAAGTGACTTTCAGAAGCTTGTCAATGAAGAATCAATGACTGATTGCATCGTAACAGACATTCAGATAGGTGCTCTCTAATAAATGTATATTTGATCTTTGTGTAGACATTGCAAGTGTCACTTTTCAGCAAGCAGCAGCTCTTCTAGCTCCAGTGATCGCCAAATGTTATTTTGGGAAGTTACAGGAAGTACGTGCTTAGTCTGAAAATAGTTAAGGCCAATTCTTAAAAAGAGGAGTTAAGCCATCTATGACTTACAATTGACATAGATAACTGTCATTATATTATAATTATTCCCTAAAAATATTTCAGTAGCTATAATGAGAAGGAAACAAGAAATGAAACTCAAAGGAAATAAATTACAAATCCAATGTGCTTAAATTCTCCCTTTGTCATCTTTGCATATTTTGTTGTTTTCAGTATTTCTACATACATATTCAAAGCAAACTTTACCCAGTAAACAAGTCAGAGTTCTCATCCCTAACATTTGCATTCCATGGTTTCTTTAAGGTTGACAAAGATAAATTTAGATTGACTTTCCTTGGTTGAATAGCCTTGGTGTTTTAGTCTAATTCCAGCTGTAGTGTAGCTGTTTGGTGTCATTGCAGTAGTGTGTCTCTAGGTGTAATATTGAATGCATTTTCATTTGTTATGAGGGAAAATAATTCAAAAACAAACTTGTGAGAACTCTTAAGGCAGTGCCTTCAGAAACAGGTTTTACCTCCTGTGCTCCTTCACGGGAAATGAAAGGTTAGGAGAGTTAAACAGGAGTGCTGATTTTGCTGCAGGAAAATGCAATGCTTCTGTATGATCATGATTTTAAATTACTTCTCCAGCTTTGTCACTGCCAGAATTAATCAGGGTAATGTATGGCAGAGTGAACTGAAATACACAAACACAATAAGGTACCCTGACTTCCTAAGACAGGAAAAAAAAGCATTAGTTTCTGAGAGAGGGCTGAATTAACAAGATAATTCTTTACCATATGAAGCAGCCCCTAAGATATTAGTGTATTGTTTTGTGTTGTGTTTTGTTTAAATGGTGAGACTTAAAATGAGGCTGCTTAAAGGAATTTCAATATCATAAGGATTCTTTGGGGGTGAGGGGAAAAAATTCGTGATTCCCTGCCAGGACTTTGGCTGATAATGGGGTTGGTGTGAGAGTATGTTGTGCACTGGCTTCCATAAACCAATGTCCTGAGGCACACGGCAAATAAACACATTGGAGGTTGTAATTATTGTTTAGTTGATTCCCTGTTTTAGAGCCAGTTTAGACAGCAGAGAATAGATCTCACCCTTCCTCCCACCAGCAGAATTTGAAGGAGCTGAAAGCTGGGTGCTAGGCTCGAGCTTGGACATGTGGTTATGGAGGGATGCAGTGGGGTAAAAACAGATGACAAGGATTGGGAAAAGCCTAACAAAGTCCACAACTGCCATCTTTGCCCATGGAAGTGGTGTGATCCAAGTGGAGCTTGCATGCTGAATTTAACCTTGCTCACATGGCTCTGTCCTGCCTGGCCTTACCTGGTGTCTGCTGAGCAGAAGTGACCTCAGAGGAGGGCTCAGGCAGCGGTCAGTGCTGTCCTGCCCCTGCCCATGGCCCTGCCCCTGAAGCACCAGTGTTTGCAAGGGCGATGCCACAGCTCTGCTGGGCAGTGGCTGCCCCCAGCCCAGCTTAGTGGGAAATCTCAGTGCTGCTGATCACTCATCCCTGACACCCCGAGTTCAGTGCCGCTGTTCAGGTGCACGGTGGTTATGTACCTGAACAAAGCAATTGGGAATTAGGCTGGTCACAGAGCAGTCAGAACATGTCATGACGAAGTCATTTCCTGCAGTCCACACAGTCAAAGTGGTCCTCCTTCAGTTTTATAATTTATGAATATGTTCCTAGGAATAAACACAGGACTTGTGTGCTTGAGGCAATTGTTTAAAGCCCTATCTTGCTCTTGTTTCACTGCATAACAAAATCCCCATCACAGATGGTAGTCAGGCCAGAGACAAAGCTTATAATGAATTGATGCTAATTTGGTTTTTTTCTAACACATACAGTTCGATTTTTGTACACATTTCTTTGTTTGTACCTTCTTGTGTACAGAGTATCCCCACCTGCATGGAAAATCTGCCACTGCTACGAGAATGACTTGACCTAGATTTTAAAACAAAAACTGAACCCAGGAGGTTTTCAGCTGTAGGCTTACATTTTCACTGGAACTGAACTTTCCCAAAAGTACATTGGCCTTGATCAAGGTCTGGAACGGGTGAGCTGAGATCAACCCTGACTTTCTGATCCAGCCAGCATAATTATAGTTTAGCTACTGGCCAGTAGCACTGCTCTGGATAGCATCAAAGCATTCTTGTGAAGCGTTTTGAACTACTCCCAATGACCACTTCTGTGGTCGCTGTGCAGCAGCTTCTGAGCACACCCTGAGCCGCGCCGTGCCCGGAGTGCTGCAGCTCCTGCGCGCAGAGCCCGGCTCGGAGCTGTGTGAGTGGCTCATCTACCAAAGGCTCCCTGGTAAAAGCCCGATAATTTGCCTGCTCGGGCATTGTGGCATCCATTGCATAACTGCACTTCAAACGCTGTCTGGAGTCTGGAGTCCGTGGCAGCTTCCCAAGCAGGATCTATGGGATCGGATAATGCATCCGGAATGGGCTCTATCAAAAGCTTTAGCAAATCAATGCCTACAGAAATGTAATTTGTCTTTAATCAATTTTATTGTTAAGAGTAAAAGAGGAAATCGTAGATAAAAGCTTTAGGAGTACAGAAAGGAAAAATTTAATTTGTAGGAAGCTAATTAATTTGTTTTTAAGATGTGTTTTTTTCAGTCCTTTGCTGGAGTGCAGCTTGTTGAACAAAACTGATGTGCTGAAAGAAAAGACAGTGCCCATAGCAGTGTATTTCTCTGTGCAGAGAGAAGTGCAAATTATTTGTATTTACTTTTTCTTTCTTGAAGGCCCTTAAATACACTATGGTGTAGGTGTGTTCTGATTCAAGAGAAAAAGAAGAAAAAAGAGAATTAGGTGAAACTGTGGAAGATAAGGAAAGTGGAAATGGGGAAAGCATCAGTGACTGTCTGAGCAAGTCTGTGTGTATGAATGTGTATGTGTAAAACCAGTAAATGCTCCAACAGCACCGACTGCAGCTTAACCAAAAGTCACTAACTGCTCTTGAAAACTCAGTTCTATTTTTATCCCACAACAGCCTGTACATCTGTATTTAGTAGGTATTTATTCATTAGTGAATTACATGAAGTGATGGGTTTTGTGTGGGGTTCAAGTTATGGTTTGATTTCTGTTCAGATGCACATGTCCTATGGGATGTGTTTAAAGCTGGATATTCATCCATTGGAGGAAATGTTGAAGTGTTTGTGTTTCAGAGGATGTTGAATATTCACCCAGGACTCAGTAGCCCACCCCTGTGACGTGGGCTACAGTTCAACAGTTTCTGTTGGACCAAGGTAAGTTTGGAGCTGCTTTCCTTCAGGTGAAAGCTCACCTGGACCTCTGTCCATGTGAGAGAGGTCTGTGTGTGGTTCTTGCTTCTGTAGCAGACTGCTCAGGAAATTAGATAATCCTCTTGTATTACTGTTTGATTTGAGGGATGGCTATTCTGGGAAAGACAAATACATATAAATCTGCCTACCTGTTTAGATGATATCTGAAGAATGTCTGTGAAATTAAGAGGCCGTATATTCACATTTAACTGTAGTCATTGTGTAATACTTCCTGTTCCATGTGCAGTGAAAGAAATTAAATAATGAAATTTCCTATAGATGTATGTAAGATTAGCTGTCAGTCAGCCTATTCTGATAATGCTGTGAATCCAAGCATTAATTTTCAAATGCTCTCCTTTTCCCAGTTTTCTATCAGCTTGCTGCTGCTATTCTTAACTCCTGAGCAGTCAGCGTTTGGGTTGGGGGAAGATGGAAAGTCAGGATTTCGTGTCTGTGCTTCTTATTGAGGACAGCTTAAAGCTGGAGAGGTGAATCTGAACATTTGTGGGGAAGAACTGTGTGGATAGAAGTTGGAACTAAGCACTATGAATTTTTTCTATTTATTGTTTTTAAAGCAAGTGAGATTTTTGTAAAGTCATTGGAAATTACTTAAATGTAACAGACATAGAAAGTATCTTTATTTGCAGCTTTTGGATTTGGCCTGATTTCCACAAGTGCAAGGCACTGACAGATGCTGTCTTTTACATTGGGCTCTGAGGTTAAGGCACATTTCTGAGAACCAAGCCATTTGCTGCTACTTCTGAAACTAGCTTTTTAAGGTATTCAGGTCTATAAAAAGTGATTTATATAATTTGCAAATATTGTAAATTATTTGAAAAAAGGTTGTATTTGAAGGAAAAGCATTGCAGTTGTTACAGCACTGTTAAAGAGCAGCAAACCTATCAAGAACACCACAAGGAAAGCATGTTTGCATGAACTCTCATGCATCATTTCAGGACTTAAATGTCTTTATTTTATTGCCATTTGCAGTGTTTTTTGTGTTCTGTTCTGTTGAAGTGAGATAGTGCTGATAAAGAAACAACTCTCTCCTCCTGCTTGATGTGAACTCTTGCCTTTAATTTAATAATCCACATATTTTAAAGCGTGTGTCTGTGCACATACATGTGCATGAACATAAATAACAATTTACAAAGAGAGAGAGAGAGAGGGAATGCTGTGAGAACTTTATGAACTTAAGTGCTGACTGCTCTTCAGAGTTATGATCCTTCTGTTCTAGGGTGAGCATTGCTGGAGGGTCATATTACTATTCTTTGTGCTGTATATTTCCTTGACTTCTTGCAATAAAAAGAACCCCTGCTTTTACTGTAAGCATTTCCAATTTGTAACAGATCAGCAACCCAGTGTTGTTTCTTTGGCAGGGTGAGGCCATCAAGACCTGTCCTTTGTCGATCTTTCCAGGTGATTTACTAGCTATGACTTTCCCTTCACATCACACTTGAAGTTTCATCAAAATAATTTGGAATGTACTGGGACCAAATAAATGGCAGAGGCTAATGCATCTGTTTGCCAAGATAACCACACTAGAACTTGCCAAACCAAACATTATTGTTAGAAACATGGCTTGACCATAATGCCTATCTCTGAACTGGAGTGGGAATGGTTTCATGGGAAAAAGTTTACTCAACAATATATGGGCTCGTAGAGCCTACATTGGAAAAGAGACAGCATACTTAGTCTAAAGAAGTTGAAACTGCAGCCAGTACTATGGCTTGTGGCTGATCTTTATTATGTGCTATGTTTTCAAATTCTACTTTTTTTGCTTTTAAAATGTTATCTCAAAATAATTCTTTTTTAAAATCTTGCTTCCCCCATTGCTGTTTTTGAGGACTCATTAGAGAAAGCAAACTGTATCCTCAAAGATTCTTCTTTCATTTCGCCTTTGAATTTTGTGACTGTTCTGCTTCAAGGAACATGCATCTGATTCTTGATTTTACAGTGTTTGTGTGGTTTAGCTTGAAGCATCATTGCAACACTGAAAGTTAGAAAAAATAAAGGTTTCATGATAAGATTATTGGAAAGGAAGTGGAAAGGGATGGACTGGATGTTGGGTTTACCAGCTTTGCATTCTGTAGTGGTGGGAGATACCCAAATTTAGTAGCATCACCTAAGAATGGCTCATTCCTCTTAAGTGGCTTAAGGGCTGAGGCTCTGAAAGGCAGATTCAACACTTCCATAACCTACCTGAAGTTTGTCATACAGTTATGTCAATTGTGGATGGGAACAACAGAGCAGGATAGATTCCTCAGCACCAAACCTTGCCAGCTCCACAGAGAAAAACCAGCACAGGTTGATGGAGCCAGCTGCAAATTTAGCTGAAAAGTCTTTTCCCTTGATTTTTGTGCATGGATCACTCAGGTGAGGCAGTGCTGTGAGGACAGTGCAGCAGCAAAGCCCTGTGAACAGTTTGTCACCCAGGGGCTGGACTGAACTAGTGCAGGGGCAGAGCACCAGATTAACAGGATGAAAGGGGATTAAGTAATCAGGGTAAGTTCTTTTTCCTGGAAAACTTGGAAACTTGGCCATTGTTTCTCCTTGCTCTTTCACTGAGCAGTTGTTTCTCCTTGCTCTTTAGCATTTCGTGGCTGAGCAGAAATGCTGAGATTGTTCCTTGCCTGTACAGAGTTTGTTCAGTAGGTTCTGAAGAGGGAGAAGGGATGATGGAGCGAGCACTCGACTGCTGTGCTTTCAGCTGGCCTTTTCCTTTCCCTTAGAAAGCTTTTCTGTCGAGGATCATCCAAATATGTGCCATCTTGCCTCGTGAATGTGTCTACTGTTTCATTTTGACCTTGGTTCAAATTCTCAAGTGGTTTGAGTTTTGTTTTTTTCCAAGCACCAATGCAGCTCATGTTTTGTTCTTCCCATAGTTTCCATCACACTTTGACAAATTTTGACTAATCCTTTCACCAGCTTTATTGTCAGTTGTCTCTGTGTTACTGTTTCTCAGCTTGTCATTTAATAACTGAAATACTAGGACATATAAGAACATGGGAAATGCCGTATATCACCCAGTTGTCATGTTTGGAATTGCAGCAGCTCTGTTGCACATGATACAGTTATAAATTAAAATTTTCCATTGACCTGGAGCTTAGAAGGATATTCTCAGTGCAGTATTTACTTAGTTTTGCTGATCTTGATATATTTATATCTATTTATCTTTTATGTATCTATTTGTATTTCTTTTTATATTCCTGTTTCTTATTTCATTTTGCTATTCCTAGTAAAAATCCATTTCTCTGGCATGCTCTTGCCTCTATGAAGTTGGTGCTTGCAACCATTCCTGAGATGGAGTGAAAGGTTTTGATTGTAAATGGATTGGCAAAAATATACAAAATCCTGCATGTTTTATCCATGCAGGGAACTAGGAAAGTTGACTTTTCTTAATACCAAAGGAGAAAGGAGAAAATGATGTCTTTCAAAAATGGCTGTCTCTGAAATAATTCAGGATAGGAAGGTTTTATGAGACCTGTCTTTATAAATTCTGGAATTGATCAATTTGTCTCTTTAAAATTTAACTGCAGGCAAGAGAAAAATTAAAGATTGTGTTGTTTTGATAATGTAGTACAGAACTATTTTTGGTAACTAAAAGAGCTTGTCAAAAGCACTTGCTTTCCACCAGGACTAGCACATTGAAGCCAACATGGGACTTGAATACAACGCATTTTTGAGTCATGACAGGCCCAAGACGTCTTTAAAAATGTTGAGATGGTAAATGCTGGCTGATTTGGTTCAGACTTTTCAGGTAAGTTCTGCCTTGGCACAAGGTCGTGAAATTCCCGATATGTGGGTGTTACTTTGCAGGAGCCGGGACTGCGTCACAATCAGCTCTGGGAGGGAAGGGCTGTTGCAGGTCCCTGCGGAGAGGCCATTGTCTCCTCGGGATAAAGTGAGAGATGTTTCAGAAGTGCTTTGAAGCCGTGCCAGCCTCCTCACAGGGCTGTGAAATCTGATACCTCCGCTTTTGAGCTGTTGGGGAAAGTACAAACTGTAGTACTTGCGGAATTCATTCACTGACTTCCAAACTCGAGTCTGGCCTGGGAATGGAAGAAAGAGTTTAAGAAGAAGGCGGAAAAAAAGACTTCAGTAGTATGTGGCAGTTAACTGTCAACTTTGGCATCTTTTCAGATTTGCAGCTTCATGCTTTCTAGAGATAAACTGTGACTTTTCCCTAAGGATTGGAGGATTTCTTTTTCCTTCCCACTGAAGCTGCTAGGATTGTATGACTGTAGGAGCTAAGTGAAGTGCAGAACTACCAGCAAGATACCTGCCATGCTCTTAGGTAGTTAATTTAAGGTTATAGAACATTTCTTGCAGCTTGTTCATATTTACATTAGCTTATAAGTATGTTCCATTTGTAAAGCAGATCAATAGGGTCCTTCCAGCTGTATTACTATGCCTTGTCGTGTTTCATCTGGGTTTCCCTGAAACCTTTTGTCTCATTAAGAGGTGGATTGAAGATTTTCTGTGGGCTCAGAGCATTCCTGTGCACCCTCTGTGACAGAGGATCTTGTGTAAAAGCAGAGAAGGAGCAACCAAATCTTCAAAGAGTCAAACTTTGTTACCCTTTTTGTTCCCAGTGGAGCTCAAATGCGAGCGGGCAGCGAGGCCTCTGTTTCTGCTGTGTCGCCTGCTGCTTTTGTTTCGTTTCAGCAGAGCTGGCGGGAAGCATTCACTTACGTCTCTCATGGTGCTCTCTGGGCTTGCCTTGGCCATGCAGGACCTGTGAGGTGTGAGGTCTGTCAGGACTGCAGAAGCCTTTCAGGTGGGGATGGTGCTGTTTGCACTGGACCGAGTGTCTTGCCCGGCCAGCCAGGCCAGGCTGGAGCCGGCGCGGTTTGCCAGCTGCTAACGCGGCGATTCCGTGCGGTAACCCAATCCCTGTGCGCCATGCCAGGGGCAGCTGGCAGCTGCTCTGGGCTGACAGTCCCACAGGGAGGGCAGGGGGAGACGTGAGCGTGGCTCATCGCACTGAGCGGGGCAGAAAAAGATGGCAAAGGTGTGTTTCTCCTCACGGGGGACTGCTGTGCCAGATTGCAGGGACACGTAAGGGAGAGCTGGAAAGCTCAGGCTTAAACTGAACTGAACTGCTGAAGAAGGAAGAATAGCAAGAAAATACTTAAGTAACCAAATTGGATGAAAGTAGAAGTTTATTTCTTAATATGGAAATGAGCAAATAATAGGTCATCTATTTGATGTCTTTCTCCTTTCAACCACCACAGAAAAGGTGAATTATGACCAGATGCTTAAACCAGTTAATTTTAATAAAAACAGGACTAAAAAGGAACAGGTCAGGTGTTCTTGATGGATAAGAAAGATTATGCAAGCCAGCAGGACTTGATACAATATCCTGTAATGTGAAAAATTTGCAAATGCTTACTTATCTGCCATTCTCTCTAAGAAATGTGGAGTCTCCTGATGATGTCAAGAAGACAAATGCATTACCTCTGTTTGAAAATGCAAGGGCAGCTGAGAGGGACGAAGCCATGGAGAAGTTAGAGAAACTTAATGCTTATTCAGCATTAAAAATGAATAATGGCATAAAGCATTAGATGATACTTTAAAAATCTTTCTTGTCCTTACAAATGTGACAAATAATTATCATGATGCCACTATGTACTTATGCATAGTAGATTTGGTGGAACCTTATTGCAAAGACAAGCTAGGACACAGTCCCACGTGACACGCCTGAAGGCAAATTGTGCTGAGTTTATGTGGTAAGGTGGGCACACAACTGACTGAGGCACTTGTGGGTAAATGGGGATTTGGGGATTTAGAAAGGGGTAAATGGGGATTTAGAATTTCTCATGTGAGGATGGCCCAGGGAGGTCACGATGACTTTGTTGCTGGAGTATTTCAACAAGAGTGCGCCTCAGAGGTAGGATATGGATGAGATGATTTCCTGTGATTCCTTTCACTTCTCTGTTCCTGGGACTGTGACGTGAGGCTGACTGGGGAGGTATTAACTCAAGTGCAAATAGCTCAAGTTAACTGTGCACCGAAGACACAACCCTCAGCTTAATAGATGTCATTTTAAAACCTGGATGGGAAAACGTGGTTTCATATGTGGTAATAATGTCCCAAGAGGACATCCCAAGATGACTGGTAGATTTGAGAATGATGTGGGCTGATTGGAGAGGTTCCAAAGTGGGAATGATCAAACAACTAGGAAACAAACCTAGAAGGCAGACTGAAACAATTTGGATTGTGCAGGGAATAAAAGACCAGAAGAAAAATTACAAAAGTCTTCAAATACAGAAAAGACTGCTGTAAAGAAGAGCAGTATGATGCTTACAGAGAGTCCTATCCCTGCAGAAGATGGAACAGGAATTAATAGAACTAAATTGCAGCAGAATAGATTCAAGGAAGGCATTAAATAAAAGGGAAAAGACCCAAAACAACAACTACCCAAATCAGGGATAGCAAGTACTGGAAAAGATTGCTTGGGTGATTATGAAATCTGTGATGATGGTGAAGGGCAGGTTAGTGAAATATCTCTCAGAAAGGACATGCAGATGGTTGTTCTTTGGGACCTGGGATGGACCAAATGTCCTTTCAATGTCCCTATCTGATTTCTTCAAAGATCTCTTTTCTCCTGAGAAGGAATGCTTTGCCTTGATAGTTGAGGATTAAATTTATTCATTTACTGCTCAAAATAGAATTGCTACACTCTAGTCTTACCAAAACTGTCTGCCTAGCATGTAGGGAAAGCAGCCAGCCCTGCGTCTGAGGTTTTCACCTTTCTGTTCCCTTTTGCCTGTGACAAGGAATCCGTGGGAGCTGACCTTTACCCCTTTGCAGCTTGTGGATGGGGAGACAGAGATGCTGTTTCTTTGCAGGGGATGCTAGGGCTCTTCACAGAGAGGCCATACTGAATATCGAGACATGCCAGTGAAACTGCTGTGTGCAGTTCTGAATGCAGCTTCCTAATTAACATTTGCAATGGTCCTTCAAATAGCACTTTCACCTGTGTTCGTTGCACGTATTTGAATTTTGTTTCAAGTAAAATCCTCACATAGCTAGAGTTTATGTCTAAATTTTCTTTGTCTTTTAGGTATTGAGGTGGAGAATGTGCTGTAAATTAAAAACAAACCTGGATGCAGAAGGCAGCTCCTATTTAGGCAGTGTCAGATAGGTTTTCTGAGGCTAGATCTGTTAAAAACTACAAACTGATCTGTCGTTTTTGTTTAGAATTCAGAAGGAAGCAGACAGTTTGGATCAGGCAACAGTCTGCAGCGATGTGTCCAAAACAAGAGCTTTTGTTCCAAGCGGGGCTGATGCAGGCCACCAAATATGCCAAGAATGCGGGGCCGTTTGTGGTGCTGCACAGATACCATCACCGGCGAGCTAAGCACCCACATTCCTGCTCTTGGGATGGAGGCAACTGAAACAAGGGAAATCCAAAGCAGAAGGTTGCCACTGCCTACATGTACACTAATGTCAAATATAAAATGATCTCTGTTTTTCTTTGAAATCCACCGTTTTCAGACCCCTCCCTCAAAGAGGCAACTAGCTGTGAAACCTCTCAGGGTCAAATGGTCAAGGTTAGTTACAAGAAGGGGTTTAAGAATTTTTGAATCAGCTGCTGTGATTTCAGTGAAAAATCCGTGAAGTCTGCATCCTTTACATCAGGAAATGATGTTTTTCCAGTTGACATAATTTCCAAAATCAAGCATAGCCATATATGTGAAAGCTCTTTGTGTAAACATGTATGAATTGGAGGAGTTGTTGCACTCCCTGGCTTATGAAAAGGCTCTACCAATTGCTATGAGCAATTTTCATACCCATTTCAGTGGTATTTTTGTAATGCCATGACAATTAACTGCTAAGACTGTATTCATACTTTTAAAGTAAAGTGAAATTTATTTCTTGTTATCAGGTATGAAAATACTGACATATTATTACATTATAATACTTTCGTTGACATAACAAAAATAAACAGTGTTCTTAGAGAAAAGATTTATTTTTCTGGAAAATTGTATGGAAATGTACCACATCCTTTGGTAATTCAGAGAAGGTAAAAGAAATGTTCTTTGAATTTTACAAGTTCTGTGTAACATTTGAACTGTCAGGACATTGTAATGCTTGAAGCTTTAGGCAGGCATAGATTGCAGTCCACTCCAATAGCTTGACTACCTTGAAAATAATTTAAATGAACCAAATTTCTAACATGACATCTCGTGAATAGCGGCTAAAGGAGCTAAAGAATTAAAAAACCCCAAACCCACAGAGCACCAAATCTGCCATATGAACTCTGTGATTGCCAGTTTTGGAATCAGCTCCTTTGAGCACGTGGTAGAGTTCATCTTTAGTAAAGCAAATATTTTGCAGCAGCAAGTTTACTTTCACCGCAGCATGTGGGGTGCAGCAGGGAGCTGTGCTTTGCAGGACCATGGCTCTGAGAGGTTGCTCTGTGTCAGGATCACCATCTCCTGATGAGGGGTGTGCTGCAGGGGAGGTATGTTCATCATCCACCGGGGTGAGCTGAAGTAAATCTGCTTGCTGTGGGTAGCCCTTAATAAGCCCAGTTGAGCACATCTGGAGAACAGGCGTTCACAGCCATGAAACACCATGGCCTCAGCTGGTTAAAAGCTCTCCTCCTGCTGCAGAGAGGCTGGAAGGGCCCTTGGCCTGACCAAAGCTGGCATTTCTGATGCTGGAAATCGGAGTGTTAGGAGTCCGTGTGCCTGGATGTTACCTGGATGGGTGTAGCAGAAAAAATGGCTTGGAAAATGCTGATTAATAAGTAAAACCAGGCTGCTACTGCAGCAGCATGGGCTGACACCAGTGGTAAAATGGGAAGCAAAGCAGACTAAACTCGCTCTGGAAAGATCAGTTGGTGAAGGCAATGATTTGAATCCCAACCTGCCAATTTACCCATCTAGAGGAGTCACTGTGGAGGATTCCCCCAGCCAATGCTTTGATGAAGTAGTTGAGCGGTATAAAATCACAAATCCAACACAACTGGTATTTTACTCTCTTTCGTTACAACAAATTTTCAATTATGCTTCTTTTCATTAAGCTCATAATGCAGATTAACAGATTTCCCTGCTTTTTTAAAGGGAAACTGTGCGGTGATACTAAGTAAAAAATTTAGGGAAGGGGGACAATTTATTTTCAGTATCTTTATCGTCAATGACAACAAGATGGATAATCAAATCTTCTCTGTCTTTGCAGAATGGAGTTTATGTTTAAATGGGTGGGCCTAGTCAAAGCTAAAAGGAAATTTCACAATATATTTTTTGTAGAGAAGACTCCCAATGCTAATGAGCAGCCGAATCTGTCTCGGGGAAACAGTTTGTTGCTAAAAATAAATTGCAGCCTAACTGTAACTAAAATCAGATTGCAGAAACCAAGCTACTCTGATTCCTGATTTCTGCTGCAGAAGGAGATGAATCTATTACAAACAGCTCTGATTATTATATATTTTTAAATGTGCCAACTGAGCCCTGTTTCGAAATTAATCCACTTGTGAGCTTCTATCAAATATGCTTACAGCATTCTCCAGAGATTTTCTTCAGACTCTGCAAAGCCAGTGAGGAACCAGTTCATAGTTATGAGGCCAAAAGGAAAAACAGTGCACATGAGCTATTTATAGAATATGAAGCAAAACAGTGTGATAAAGGGCAAATGAAAGCTTTCAACGAGAGGCTTTTCGTTCCCAGTCACATGGTCTTTACATGCAATTTCTTATTTACTGTACAATTTAGCAGGGAAATTAAATCACTTGACAGCAGCCTTCTTCTGGTTAGAAAAGAACTGTTCAGTGCTCCTTTACCATTTATAATAGGCTCACTTGTGGCTGTTGCTGTTTGAGAGGGTTTGTTTGCAGAAGTTTCTGCAGGGCCGGTACTTTCCTGGCAGGTGGAAGCAGAAGTGGTGGCCAGAGGTTGCCCTGGGAAGATTTTGGTGATGAGCATTGGAAACTACCCTGCTGCTGAACACAACCTGCAGAGTTCTTAGTCATGAGCCCCAGATGTTTGGGAAAACAGGAGAAGGATCCACCTCCTCGGAAACTCTGACAGTTAAAGGCAGTAGTAGAAGCAAGTAAAGGTAAATCCAACCTTTCTAATTGCTTTTGTGTCCCATCACCCCTTGTATGTAAAGGTCCTTGTCATGTTCCTGCCTTTTTGTTCTCAATGCAGAGCGAAGGACATTTCTGTCCTGGGAGTTAATCAACCACCTCACTCATTTTGAATGCATTTCTTCCAGTGCTAGTTAGTTCAAGTCAAGTATCTGTGCTCCATCTCTGGGGGCTGCCTTTAAGCAATTCTTGAAAAAAACCCCAGCCTGACCTGGGTGCCAGATTGTGGCTTAACCTAACACCGTATTCAACTCTTTCAGAAATACAGGAGTTGCCAATTTTTTGACAATTACTAAAATTAGATATTTTACTGCCTAAGTGTGATGACTCCAAGAAGGGGAATGGTGCAGAGGCAAAATTGCATGAACTGTGTCCCAGAGGTCCAGGCTCATAAAAATAAATGGCTTCTCAGATAGATTTCTTTTTGTTATCTTTCCTTTTTCTTTGTGTCTGTGATAAAGTTTGAGGGAGGCTAAAGAAACTGGATAGTTTATCTCACAAATACAGAGGCCGATGATGCTGTCATTTCAGAATATTTTCACAGACAAGGTGATTTATGGCAGCAGCCTTTTTTCCTCGGACATTAGCGGCACGTTTGCAGGTTCACAATGTGTGCCCTACCTGAGCTTCTCACCACTCAGGCCATCACCCAAACTGTCAAGTCTCATCTGTGCCAGATCCCTCCTTAGTCTTGGGAGCTCCTGTGTTTGCTCAAAAATATTAATGCTTCACAGACTCATTCTGCATTGTGACAAGTGTGTGAGTGGATAAAATGCCGGGGTTTTAGCAGCAGTGATGCTGTATGGGAGCTGAGTGCTGCAGCTGGGGAGCCGGAGAGCAAGGACCAATGAACGTGGTGCATCTGTCTGTAGTCCCACATGTCAGTCTCTCAGACAATTTCACAGATTTGCTAATGGGAACAAGGCTTTTTAGTGAAGCTTCTTCAGGCCCTTACAAAGATGTGAATGTACTCCAGAAACCTGATGAATGATAAGCAGAAGCACTGAAAGACAAATTTCCACTGCTGCTTCTCAGACACATGAACTCCTTCAGAAGTCAGGAGTTACTCTGAATTTAAAGAAATCAATGCTGGCTTCCTCCCAGGATGTAAACTCTTTTTAAGAGCTCTGTTTTATGTGCCTGTGTGTATGTGGGTATATACACATATAATGTTGTTTAGAAATACCCAGTGGAAATTTAATGGAGTTGCAGGAACAGCAGAATGGAGGAGAACTAAGTCTATATCCAGCACATAACCCAAACAGTGCTGCTGAGTCGATCCCCAAGAGGAAGGCAGGGCAGTAATGCAAAACTAGAGTTGAGAGGTTTGGGGCTCAGTCCCATTGAACAGTGACAAAAATCCCCACCTTCTCGGCTCCTCTAGTGTTCTTGCTGGACACTAAAACCAGCCTAAAAATAAAACCAGGCAAAACTGGAAGAAAAAAAGTTATTGGAAAGAGTGGAGGAAAAAAGAGTTATTTTCAGCAATGTATTCTGTGCAAGCTTTACTTTGCTGGGCAAGAATTAAAATGGCAATTTTGAGCCATCATGGCTCATTGCAGTTGTTCAGAGATGTGGTGCTCCCATTCCCTTCTACACCTGGAACCTCCCAGCCAGACTGACAGTGTCTCTGGGGGACACGGCCCTCCCATCCAACAGCTGCACTGGGGTGAGGCAGAGGAGTGAGGAGGTGCAGTCACAGTGGGTGGGGAGCGTGCAGGGTGGAGGGGTGTCCCCCTCTGTCACAGCCTGCGCAAAAGCAGTAGGGCCCAGGTAGCCCAGCTGTAAGGGGAGGTGACAGGAGTGCAGACTGCGGGGCTTTGGAGTTGCCTGAGCCTGTCTTCACTTCCCTCAGGTGTTTCTGGGTTCATTATGAGGCCTCAGCTCATCTGTTCCTGTCTGCTGTGGCATTGCTGATATTTTTTCACTTGTAGTCCCTTGTGTGTGAAGCCAGCACAGCTCTCTTCCTAAGCCAGGCTGTGACCACAGCTACAGTCAGTAGATTTTAGATGGGAAACAAGACAAACCTCACATGCAAGTTCCCTTACCAACAACCTGAGTCTGAGAGAAGGGCCTTAAAGCCGTGGTGTTGGAGCACAACTGGACACAAATCTGCCTCCCTGCACTGCCTGTCTCAGCCTGAGGCTCAGCCCCTGCAAGTGAGAAACAGGCTGATCCCATTCATTACTGTCACCTTCAAATATAAACCTGCTGGAACAGGGAGCTCTTCTCAAAGCCATCCCATACTCCCACTGCGTGCTAACAAACAAGACCGTGCTTGTAAGAGCACACCATGAAGTGGCAGTGTTCTTTTTTTTTAAAGTTGATCAAGAGGGACAAGAGACACAGGAGAGTGGCTTAAGGGTATTCAGATCACAAGACTTTTTGATGAAGGGAGCATGCAGCTGGCCGCATATGCTATTCCAGAAAAATAAACACCACTCGTAAATATCTAGCCCTCTTGCCATCTCTGAAGAATTTCTGCCAGCTGATGTAAGTGGCTGAGGAAGAGGCTGGAAAACTGTCACCCCTAGGCTGCCACCCTTGTGTACTGGCAGGGTGAAACAGGCAGCCTGCAAAATCTGGGGCAGGCAAAGATAAGCAGAGGGGACTGTCCTGCTCCTGGTTCTGCTGGATCAGGTGTTGTGAGGCCGGCATTCTGCTGAAGCACACACAAGAAGAGTATGCACTGCAATTTACACTAAAGACTTAAAGGGTGAGCCTTACTGGGCACAGGCCTGTTTTAAGGGGCTGCTGAAATGGTCTCCTAAAGTATGGGACTACATCACGTGCTCTTGTGTGCTCTCAGCTGTCTAAAACTGGCTTTTATCCTGCCACTCCAGATGCAGGGAAGTCCTTTGGCACAGACAGGATCCTCTGGCACAGGGGGGCTGAGCACCAGGCAGAGCAGGGGGCTGGCTGGAAGGGCACCCAGTCACAGAGCTGAGCTTTCAGCCCTAGGAACTCTGCACATGCTATGAAGTGAAGCAGCCCTTACTCAGAGATACTTTTCTGGCACAAAGGCAGCACTGAAGCAGGATCTCCCACGTTCTGAAGGAAGCATTGATTTGTAAAGTATTATGTAAAGTGATAGGTCTCCTTCCTGAAGAGTGGCTGAGGCTTCAGAACAAAACATTGTGCCTTTTATGTATTTCTCTTTTCTCTGCTGTTACGGTTTGCCTCTACACAGTTATAGAGACTACTGCAAGAAGTTTTAGTTTGGGTATAAGAATTCATCTCCTTCTGCCCCTCTTTCTTCATATGAAGTCAGTGAAGTTAAAGTTCAGGTAGTATCTGGGTGTGTTCACTCAATTTCAAGACTAAAAGTTTCCAAAATATACCAGGATTGCTGGCTTTGGACTCCAGCCCACAGACACATGCGATTTTGATACAACATGTCTGATGCCCTGCATTGTTACCTCCTCTTTCAGCATTTTACTTACACTGCAATAAGATTAAATTAACTTTATTATGAGTCATACGTGAGCACACATGCAGGTCTGTATGTACATAGAAACAGGGAGAAGGGAAATACACTATGATACTTAGAGTGCTTAATATCTATATATTTGCATAACAAAATCCAGCCTATTCTGTTTCCATTTTTACACAGACTTGTCTGATTACTTAATCCAAAGCCACATCCTCCACTCGATGACTGCCAAAGCGAGCCACAGGCGAGAGGTGAGCTGAGTTGTGTTTGGTCAGTCCCCATGCAAGTTGTTCTTTCCTTTTTTTCTTCTCCTGCTCTGTGATTTGCTTACTCTTCTTTTTTTGCTCGCCTTTTTTTTTTTTCCCCTCCTGATTTTTGTTTTGTTTTGTGGTTTTTGTCATCATTTTACATATGATCCTCTCAGTTTGGGATGTTCTTTACCTACGTGTTTACATTGCACCTAATCACATTGGGCTGTGATCCCAAATTTGGGTCTGTGTGCTACTGGAATATAAATAATAATGTCTTGTTGCTTTGGTATGCAGTCAGGTTGGATTCTGCAACTCTACTCTGCTTGTGGGCACTACCCATTGCAAGACTGCTTTCTTAATTTTTGCCTAAAAGTGATACTGTGTATAGTACAAATAACCCCCAGCACAGCAAAATAATGAACAGCAGCAGCATAGCAAAAAATTCAGCTGTGCCAATGGTGAAAGCATTTTCTTGCAAGAGTGAAAATGTGCTGTAAGTACTTGTTGGTTTGTTAGAAATCTTGGGATGTGTAAATATGATTGATCCCATCTAGGTTACCATTAAGGGAGTTTATTGGTGAGTCTGAGGTTAAAAAGCCCCTAAGGCTCAAAGGATAAGGGAAACAGGTGCTTTCCCAGAGCCTTGGAAGCTATGCTACAATCAGTTTCTTCCTTCCCTTTGGGCTTAATAATATACTCAAGTTGGTATGTTATAGCTATGGTAACATTTGTAATAAGAAAATATGCAAATACAGCAGCAACATAATTTTTCCAGACTGCTTAGCAAGTAAATGGTTGTGTACAGAATAGCCTTCAATCCTGTGAGCATCCTTCTGTCACAGGCAGCTCCTGTTATTTATGACAGCAATAAAACTACTGATTATTATTGGACAAATTTCTCAGACATGAAAAAAAAACTTCAGACATTTTACTTCCAAATCTTTCAGTGTGTAACAAAACGTTTGGGGTTGCAGAAGTTTAGTCCCTGAGGACAAACAAATAAAGTTGTAAAGAGCACACCTTGCTAATATGATTGTTCCGTATTAGCATAATAGTTTTCAAATAAACAACCTGCTAATGTCTCTAATAAGCAATTACTCTATGATGAAAACTGCAAATGGAGCCCACTGGTGGGTAACAGATAACAGTAAAATCTGTCAATAAAACAAATATTGTTCTGCCTGAACAGCTCTCTTCTTCACTCCAAGAGAAGAACAGAGCTGCCTGGGTATTTTTATAGGCTGCTGTTTGACAGCCAGATGTGTTACAACACTGCTCCTCTGATGCTTTGCTGCGATGTTATGTGGAGTCTTTACAGTGTTGGTGTTACAACAAAAAAAGGCAGAGATCTTTACTTAGTTGGAAGCTACCTACTCTTGAGTCCAATAAAACCACAGTAGGGTGAGTGTTTGCCCAGGAATAGGGATTCAACAGATTAACAGAGTTTGCTTTCTTTCACAAAAGGAAAATGATAATTAAAAATTTGGAGTCCATCCTATCTCTGAAACATGCAAATGAATGGAAATAGCATCTCGGCACTCTTTTCTTCTTGCTATTCTAAATCATTTTCAGTGGTGAAAAGGTGTTAAATGCATGCAACAATCTCACTTTCCCAAACATGGAAAAGTGTGAAAAAAAAAAAGTAATAATTTTTCAAGCATAGTTGACAAACTATTTTCAAAACATTTGCAGTGTAATTTACATACTTGCCTAGTTGCTCTGCCATTGGTTACAAAGCTAGTTGTGCTTGCTTTGGTCCCCGTACCTCTGCACTCATTTTTCCAAAATAATTTTGCATTTAGTTTTCAAGAAATAAGGATATGGAATATGAGAAAATCACAAATCCCCAAGCCTGGTCCTTTCCAAATTCCATGATGAATATGAGGGTTTTATTTTATATATAGCTTTGTAGAAATGGGATCATTTGAAGGAAAATCTTGAGCAATTCTTATCTTTGTTCCATTCTGGACTGACATCATGGTACAAAAACGCAAGGAATGTACAGTAAAGCCTGGTGTGGGAAGAAGATCTTGACAGAGGCATGATTAATGGTGTCTGAAAGAGGGAAAACAGTTATGTAAGAGATACAGCCCATGAGGTTGAAACTGAAGAAACCATCACAGGTGCAGACTGTAAACAGGCCCCAGAGGGAAGAATATTGGTCTTTTAAAAGTGGACTCTGTAAACAAACAGATGAGGCATAGGAAATATCCTTCCATATAAATTTTTATGGTACAAATAAGTACATGGAGCACATAAGCACTGTAAGTGTTTATAAACTCAAAGAACATCCATATAGCAGTAAAGCAGCACAAATAGTACCATGGTGTAAATTTATATAGCGTGAGGCAGATGTGTGGTCTGATG
Organism: Edolisoma coerulescens; assembly: GCA_013397115.1. NCBI lineage: Eukaryota > Metazoa > Chordata > Aves > Passeriformes > Campephagidae > Edolisoma > Edolisoma coerulescens. The sequence goes on along the minus strand of VWZW01002525.1, from coordinate 821,030 downwards.
GCTCAGTTTGTTTTTTTGACTTTAGCAAATGACATGATTTCTGTGTCTCTGGTTTTGTTTTGTTCCATTTAGCTGCTCTCAGCTACATAATTGTTCTTTCAGCTTGTAAATATTATGGTCAACCTCCAGCAAAGTTTAGATGAGGCCAATCAAATGCAAACAAGTGTGTCTGCACCAATGACGTGAGTAAGCAAAGTCATCTCTTGTGATGTTTCCTCCCCCTTTTCTTACTCCCCTGGGACTGCAAGAGCTTTGTGGAGCCCGCTGTGGTACTGCACAGCCTGGGGTTCAGTTTAACTGCCTGTCTGGGATGTTTTTCTTTTTTTTCTGGGCTATTTGGTGTAGGATTTATCTGGTGAAATGAGAATAATGGAGCGGGATCACCTCTGGGGAGCGTCCTCACATCTGTCCTTGCTTCTGCCCCTGCCCTAGACGTGGCTGCCGGCGATCCCAGCACAAAGTTAATACAGGTGTGAGGTGCAGCGCAGGGGACCAGAAGGGTCCTGAAGCAGTGCTGCAGTGCTGTGACACAGAGGGGTGGCAGCGCTGCTGGGCCATGGTGTCAGACCCGCTGTGCAGTTTCCCAGCAGGGCTCAGCCCCCTGGCTACTGTGCCCTGCAGCAGGTGACAGCCACCACACAGCGCTCTGGCCTGGTGGCTCTGGCAGAGCTGCTCCCGTGCGAGGGCCCCAGGTGCTCGTACACTGTCACCAAACCCTCTGGGTGAAAGCCTTTGCATTAAAAATGTGCACGTGGCACACTTTTTACCCTTGAATGTGATCTTTAGCGTTTCTTTCCACATTGCTCTACTGTCACTGTGCAGCCCCCAACCTGCAGGACATGCTGCCAACACAGTGAATGCATCCCATGGGCTTTCTGCTGCAAACACAAGCAAGCAGGTGGGTTCTCCCTGCATGCAGCCTCCTCCCCTTGCTTTGGAGCCTCTCACTGTTGTGCACTGAACACAAGCCCTGCCTGCTCCCCTGCTTCCAATCTTTACCTGTCTCCCACCCCAGCTTTATGTCTTCCAAGTGCTCAAATCCTGCTGTAGCTTTTTGCAGCTGTAGCAGTTCAACACTATTGGCAGCCTTATGTTCCACACCTCACGCTCCTATAAGCAGTGAACTGTTGGGTCACGATTTTTGATTAGATATGAATTAACCTTTAAGGAAAAAACCCACCAAAGTAGTGATTGCAATGCTATTGATCTCCTGGGAACAGAGCCTGGGAGGTGTCTGACATTTTGCATTGTTATCTATGGGAGAGGAAGGAGCTGGGCTGCTTTTTCCCACAAGAAATGTATCTATTTTTGAGAGCAAAGTACTTTCTTTGCCATGGGACCCAAAACAGTTTTCATTCACTGACTCACAGTCTCTGGAGGCTTTTTCCCTGAGCTTAGGAGGCAAATGCTTAGTGGTTAGCAGCTGGAAAAGTGACAGCCAAATTAGCTAAAACTGTTAATTTAAAGGTAAAGATGTTACCTGTTTACAACTATCTTGGCTTTGAGAACCAAACAGTCTCCATCAGCCTTATTCCTCTGTTTTTACATACAGAGTTGCTGTAGGTTTGGTCATAATAACTATTGGGTGAGAATATGAAAGCAATGTATCAACAGCATATGATTTATTCTGTGGTTCTTGTGCAGAAAGCCAAAACATGATTTCATGCTTTCCTGTTTCTCTTTTTGTCTTCTTATGGTATAAAAATCATTAGTTATTTGCTATTAGATTTGTCCAATAGCCTATTTGCTTAATTATGGATGAATGCTTATGGATGAATCTTTCCTTCCCAAGAGACAATCTCGCCAAGACCCAGGCAGAAACTACAGGAGATGTATTTGGACAATGTTCACGTTGTATCTGTCCTTGTGGTGTATGGCAGAGCCAGGATGGGTCAGCTTGGCAGCTCATGGCCTTAGGCTGATCCACGGGATGATTCCATGCGTATTGCTTTTTATTCTTTGAAAGATGAGGAATGTCTATGGTAGCATTCATGGTCCAAACAGATGAAAACTCTCTGCTTCATCTCTGCAGGGTCTGAGGCTGGATCAACATCTGCCTTGTCCACATGGAAGGACAGGACTTGGTGGCAAATGTACTCTGGGAGCTGCCAGTGTCCACACAGCCTGGGAGTTTTGGCAGGTATGGGACACTGGCAGTTGGGACCAGACGTCTAAACACGCTTTTCTGTTTCATTCAGAGATTGCGTGGGGAATGTTTAGCCTTTAGACAAAGCCTTTCCAAATAAAATGCTTTACCAAAGGAACAAAATATCAAGGAAAGGGGTATAACAATGTTTAGAATTCTTCCACACTGCAAAATCTGTGCAAGGAACTTTGGAAGAGTCACTACCAAATGCGCCCAGTAGCATTTCTTAATATTTGTAGTTGTTCTTAAATCTATACACCTAATCAGCTCCTTAAACTGTGCTCCAGGCAAAGTGAAGTGGAAAGAAATATTTAAAAATTGCCTGAAGGGATGAAGTCTCTTGGTATTTATGATAAATACACTGCTTTGCTCTTGTTGGGAGCTTTCATTAGTTTAAATTGTCTCTCTTAATGCAGCTTGTAAATTACTGACAGTAAAGGAGATTCCAAAATGGCATGTGTTACCATGGAATACTTTTACTGTTAATATATAATAAAGAGGTAACCCTCATATATCCCAAAGTCAAAAAGCAACTTCAGATTTCTTATTCAGAAGATGATATCTTAATTGAGCTCACCTGAGAGATGACTGAGTAAAGTTCATGTGATGTTTTTGCTTAAGGTGTGTCTGTCAGGTGCAGTTGGTTGTTTTGAAAAACAAAGGAAAGAATTTCAGTGCAGTGAAACCATTTTGCTATCTATTCACCACAGCCCATGTTTTCTGTTGGCTTTCTGGAGCTTGGTGTGGCTGAGGCTGTGCCACAGTAGGGCAGAGGGTCCATGAGTGTATGTATCTCGAGGCACAGGGGCAGCAGAGCTACAGGACAACACGCTGGAGTGGGATCCTGGCTGTGTTGTAGCCTACCTTATCAAACAGCTGAGAGCTCCTTACACCACATTTTTGACACTGGTGGGCAGGGTATGGATGGACATACAATGGACTGAAAGCATGGGCAGAACTGGCAGTCAGTACCTTGCATCTTCAGTGAAGGATTCCAGTCTGTAAGGGACCTGCTGCAGCTGATTTTGTGCTTTTTCCTCCTATTCTTTTGAATCAGGCTCACATGCACAATCTCTGCTCAAACTCTTTCCTTACTGATGTTTCATGGTCTCTTATTTCCATTATTTGACAATTACTAAAAGGAGATCTTGTAACTGATGCAGCATTAAGAGCAGATCTTAGAATAATCAGGAGTTTCAGCAGCTCTTTCTATTCTCCCTGCTTTTGTGGCTTATTATAAAAGTGTCAATCTCTCACTGCTATCTAACAAACAAACTTCTGCCCTGGATCCATTTCCTCTTGGGCAGTTTGCCAGGAATAACAAATTAAACTTCAGCTCTCAGTTTAAGAAGTTTCACTTCACTGGGTAGAGTTCAAGTACAGTCTATTATCCTGACTAAGTGATAGAGCAGTCCTTTGATGTTTGCTTCTTGAGTGGTTTATACAAGCCAGGGCTTCCTGTAGGAAAAAGAACTGCAGCTGAAGGAAATACTTGATTGATCAGGTAACCTCTTCCTCTCACTCTTACTTGAGAGTGTCTGAGTGCCCAAGGACAGAATCATGCAGAGATACAAAGAGAGACCTGGTACAGTCTCCCCCAGAAGAAGTCACACAGTTTGATGATGTTGCTCAGTTTATCAGGTAAGAGGGACCAATCCTGCTCCTCCCACCTTCCTGTTCTCCACTGCTTTTCCCACATCAGCTCTGGTGGTCCACCATGGCTTGTTCAACCCATTTAATTTGTTAGAGTTCACAACTGAAATTAAGTGTTCTGCCATGCCCACGAGCTGAACTGAATAATTAGTAGTGCTCCTGCTGCAGAAGGGGCGAGGCTGCACAGGTGGCATGTGGAGCAGGAGACATAGGGGAGAGAGAAATAACATTATGCAGGAATAGAAGTCCTCCATCTGCACCTGCCAGCCAGCAGGTCACCCTGGCTGTGTCACTGAGCCATGAACTGAGGGCTCCTCCAGAGCCCTCTGACCTTCAGCTGGGTTTTACTCAGAACTCTTCCGGAAGATGCTGGTTTTCTCCTTCGATCACCAGGGCCTGTGTTCATTTTATCACATAAAATGGTTCAGTGCTGTGCTTTTTCTCTCTGTAAGAAGGTATAGTGAGGCTCCCCTCCCAGTAATTCTGGCCTGGAAGTTTGAGGGAAAAGCAGAAGTTGGCTAGAATACACTGAGGAAAAACAGAGAGTGTGCAGTGCAAGGTGGTCAGAGCATAGGGATCAGCTAGGAATAAGGAGGAAAGGAAAGAGGTACCAGCAAACCTTGCATTGTCTGAGTTGTTTCAAGATGCCCAGTGTTCTGCGGTCAGTGGTAGTGAACTGCTGGGCTTGATTTCTGAATCTGAGTACTTAAAAACTCCCTTTGTTAGCTTGTCAGATAACTGGGGTATTATTTCTGTGCCAATAACGTTCATGACAATTTTGCTTCTCCCTGATTCTTTAGAAGTGTGGCCACAACATGTGGTGGGTGCAGCACTGTTTTCCTGTCCTCGTTGGAGCACTGAGCACAGAAGTGACTTGCAGAACTCTTGCCTCTAACCAATGGGACAGCTGAACAGCTCGTGAGCAGCACTGCAGTGCCAGGAGTAGCTGTGCTAATAGCTCAGTATTACAGACAGGAGGTCTTGCTCCCCTTCTTAGCTCCTGGCTTGACTTGGGTGTGTTGGGTGCCTGTCAGATGACTATTGAGCTGATTCAACTCACTAACCCGAAAGAAAATCATCTCTACATAACATTGTCACCGTTGGCTGGAAGGAGAGCATGAGGATATTTGGAGGCAAACAGCCTTTATTTTGCAATTAGATGTTGCAATACCTGTGGATATTGCACTCTCCACAGTGTTGCAAGAGTCCCTTGAGCAGAACTCATTGAATTTGGTTTGTAAAAGCTTGTCTAAAGTATGGGTATTGGAAGTTGTGAAATTACCCATTATTCAGTTCATGCAAAGCAATCCTATACTATTTTATTACAACTTATTTTGGGTTGTGTAGAGCAGCTTTTCCTTCAGCTATATCCATGCCTGAAACATTTTTAATCCCAAACACCCTGACTCTCCTGACCTCATTTGTTACATAGAGAAGCACTTTAATAAGATCTAATTACCTGTAGAAATGCACGTGTTGGAGACCTCAGTGTTTCCTTGCTTTGGAGCCTGATGTAACAGGCAGTTTCAGAGTACTCTCTGGATGACTGAATAAACCTGGGAAGTGTCTTTTTTCCACAAGTGATTTGCTGTTGCTATCCACCTTTCAAGATCTGGACTCCTGTGACAGAGAACTTTGGAAGCTTTTTTGCATGCAGCCCCAGGAGTCTGTCCCACGTAATGTTTTTCAATCAGCACTGTTATTTTTAAGCTCTGCCATGTCACGTTATCTTATTGCTTCACAGACCCCGTGACTGCTTGTGCCTGCAGACAAATCTAGCACAGGCCAGGGGGAGGGTAATTCCTCCTTTTTGGTCTGCCCCCTCCCCTCTTACATCCCAGAGGTCTATTTCTATCTGGCAGGCCAGTTGGCTATATGTGGCTGTATGTGACAGTGCCTCCATGAATCCAGGCAGCTTGGCTGCCTTCTCTGAATCTCTCCTGTAACCCGCGGTGCTTCTTCTTCCCCCAGTGAGACTTTTGCCTCTAAACAGTAAGTTTTCTTGGGAATCATTTCCAAAGCAGTTATAATTTTCCTGTTGTACACTCAAAATGTGCTTTCTTTGAAACCCCCCTCTTCCTGCCTTCCCACCGAAATGCTGCTCATCAGCTAGTTCAACATTTGTGCATTCCTCTTCTTGTCCTAGAGCTCAATGCTACTCCTTTCTCAGTCTTAGGAAGGATAAAGGATGGTCCCTCACTAAATGGAAACATATTTTTCCTCTCAAGAGATTTGCTTTTATCCAAGTTGATTCTTGAAGAAAGACAAAAATGCCAGAAAGAGAAATGTGAGCTGAAGCAATTTGTTTGTCTGCCTGCAGGCTCACCCTCACATCAAAGTCCAGTGGAGTTGTGTGGTCAGACTGTCAGGTGTGTGTCCTGAGTGTGAGGAAATGAAGTTTACAATGACTGCAAAGGCATAAGCTTTTAGAAAAGTTAAATTGGCCAAGTCTCAATCACCTTTCTTTTGGTTCCACTCATTAAAAGACATGTTCTTACTTTCTCATGAACTCTCTTCTGGATGGAGCATTAGAAGGAATTCCATTATGCTCATCCCATACAGGTAATAAATTTTTCAGGACTCCTCTGGAAAAAGTAAATGATAAAATTCTGCTGTCTTTGCCAAAATATTCATTTTTGCATTCAATAAAACACATTCCAAGGTGGTGGAAAACAGAGTTTCTCATTTGTAGAAAATTTTATTGCTGGTGGTTTTTAATTTGGTTTTGAATTTCAATTTTTAGGATCATCAGCTTTGAAGTGGTAATCCAGGCTGGGTCCAGATTCTGACCTGCAGAAGGTTTGGAACAAGGTGTTACCAATAAACAGCATTTTCTTTGGATAAATTCTGATGATTTGAAATGTCTAATACTTCACACTGCTGGTCAATTGGATTTGTTGTGCAGAAGAACCAGACTCTGTCCTAGCTGCCCAAAACCCTTGTATTGTCCCTGGGCGTGCTCAGGGAGACACAAGAGCAGGCACCTCAGCATCCCCGCTGGAAAGTCACCTCTGTGCAGGCTGTGGTATCTCCCCTTGCAGCTGCAAGGCTGGAACTGCAGCTTTGTGACTGACTGCAGCTCTGATGGTAAACATAAACCAGAAATACACCGACAACTCGCACTGAGAGACAAAGCAGCCCTATGGCAATAGGACTCCTAACTGCCAGCATTTCTTGCCTGCCAATTTACTTTGTAGTAACTTGGATAAGGCCTTAGGGGGAAAAAAACCATGACAATGAACATGGCAAAATATGAAGCCCCTTTTCTTTTGTAGCAACTGTTCTCTTCTCAAAGCTGGCAGTGAGGGAGAAGACATGAAGAGAGCCTGAAGCTCCTTTGTACCCAGTGTGTATCTTTGTGACGGATTTCTTCCACTAGCAAAGGACACATAAGGAATTCCTGCTCCAACAGGTTGTTCCTGTCGCAGGGTTTTGAGCTGGCATGTCACAGAGCCAGTACACACTGCCCCACCAGCAGCTGTACGCGTGTCCCTGGCATGGTGAGCTGCTGGTGCAGTAGCCATGAGCATAAAGCCACACTCACAGCACACCTTGGGCAGCCAATGTAGCCCAAGGGAAGGGATCCTTCCCACCTGTTGGCCAAGCAGCACCACACCACACTGTGTTGCTCTTGTTCATTGTTTTTGCAGGTGATTGCAGGCGGAATGCTGAAGGGTTGGACGTTTCTCTTTATTGAGAGGAAAGAAGACTGTGACATAATCACTTGATTAAAAAATATGCAAGGAAGGGGAAGAAGGAAGAGAAGCAAAGCCTTGACATCTCTCCACCAAGAATGAAAGAGGAAGGTGATGATAGGTCCTTTTTAGGAAAGCTTTGCTGCTTCCTTATGAGTCACTCCCATTCAGATGGAAGGCCTTGTGTTGTCTTTTGCCCAGCATGGGAATAGCCAAAGCATCTCCCACAGAAATTGTAGGAGTCACAAGTCCATGTCCACTGAGTTCAGCTTTGGGAACTTCATGTTTGTTGTGCCAGAGGCTCAGTGTGCCTCTCTCTGTATGTGCTACTGGTAAAGGCGTTCACTGCAAATTGGTTTTGAGGCTTTTTGACTTTTACCTTGGTGGTAAAACAACCCTCCTAAAACTTTGGAAAAAAGGAAAACTGAATGCAACTGACATTTTTACATCATTATTGAACTATTCTGATGAGAGAGAATCCTAAAAGTTTTTTAGTGATTTGAAACGTTTCTGTTTCTTTGGAAAAGTCTTTGCAGAAGTGGATTCTGGGTTTTTGGCTGGCATTTCCCAGCAGCTGTTGCCAGCTTTCCTACAGGTCTGCTAGAAAGTGCATAGACTGTGGTGTGCTGCGAGACTGTGTGTTCCTGGACGTGTTTTGTCTCTGTGACAGTCCCCAGTTCTCATTTCAAATTTTAGAAGTCTGCACAACGATAAAGGCATCACACTGCGCAAGTGCAAATGGAAACTGCCTTTGCTTGACCCCCTAAGGCCCACCGTCTTTGCTAATAAAGATTCACTGTGTAACTCCCCATTAAAAGTGGCAGTTGGAGGCCAGGAAAAAATAAGTTATCGAGTGTTTGAAATATCCGTTTAGCTGCTGGGAGCCACCATTTGATCTTAAGCAGGATACTTAGATGTGTTCATTTTTAAGTGTCAGGTAGTTCAATGACTTCACTCAGCATTTGCATTTTGTGGGGGTACATGTAACCTGAAGAACGAAAGGAAAGTTTGCTATTTCCTGTAAACATTTTTATATAAAAGTGTCACATGAAAGGCTGTTGGATGAAAAAATTACTGTATTGTGGAGTGCCTGGAAAAAATCACTTAGGCATTATTTTAATCCTTGGCAGTAACTATTCTAATGTATACTGTTTGTTTAAGAAGCCTAGAACACTGTTCCTGAAATGACTTTCTTACAACTCTGGGTACAGAGCCAAGTGCAGGGAATCTGTGTATGGGAGAGCAGATAGAGGCTGTCCCCTTCGGGACAGTAAGACCATGTAAGGATGCAGAAGGGTTCTGACTGTTTTACCTGGAATTTGATTCAGACCACATTGGCTTAGCAGTGGCATAAGCCTGTAAGCAAAGCAAGTACGCCTAAAGGTCGACAGTCATTAGGTGATCTTCCTTATACCCCAACAAAAAGCATTGATAATGAGTTCTCTCTCTCCATCTTCTCAGGCTCTTTCGATTGGTTGAAAGGTGTTAAAACATGCCACTCTTTTAGGGCTTTCATCTTTATGGCAACAGTGTTAAGTTGCTCTCCTTAGGTAATTATAGGATAAAAAAGAACAGGGAAAGAAAGAACCTGGAAAAGCCTGAAGATACCCAAATGAGGCAAGTGGAAAACACATTTTGTGAGCATGAGGTGTAAATCAAAGATCTTAGAAATATTCAATAGGAAATTTTGTCCTTTCAAGTGGCAAAAGTATTTTTGTGATTAATTATGTTTAATCTTGTATGCAACCACAGAAATAGAAGTTTAAAGAGTGATCTCATTCCTGACAACAGAAACAGATTGAGAATTTCAAGCCTTGATACGTCCCCAGCAGAAAACAAGCGCCAGTAAGAAACAAACCCCTCCCTTTAATAGAGAAATTGGTGGCACAGGTCACCACCTACTTTGACAAGTCCTTTCCTCTGGTGTCATTTGTTGGATTTGCTGTTATCTGTAGGAATGATCAAGGAGACTGATATGTCATTGGAGAGCAGGAGAGAGGTCACACATGAAACTTGTCTCCTGTACTGTCTTTAATTGAACCTTCCCTGCTGTTTTTCCAGGCTGGTGGCTTTTCCGCACAGATTTAGCTGCAAGCAGTGCCTTCAGAGAAGCCAGGTTAACACGACAGCTTGGCCGGAGCAAAAGTCTTGAAAGACTGCAAGAAAACTGCAAACATTGATGGAGGAAGAATTTTTGGTAATGGTTGATGGTAAAGAGATGCATACAAATAGAGGAAGGCAGCTGGAAAAGGTCAGGAAAATGCGAATGGAGGAGGACAGGACACAGTCTTTCAATGTTTAAAGTACCTTCTTTATACATGTGGCAGTTCTGGACACATGAGCTGGTCTCATGCAGTCAGATACTTTTCCCAGGAAACCTTCAAGTGATTTCAATGTTTCACATTTATTTTTTGGTGCTTAGGCAGCCTGTGAGTGATGGTATTAAGGAAACATGAAGAGGCTGACAAAACTGCCAAACATCAAACTGTATTGTGTCTATCAGGACATAACCTGTCCAGCTCTGGTATTAATTCAAGAATATTTAGTTACCAGTTGTTACAGTGAAGACACACAGATCTGAGGAGGAATCAGCCTCTTTCCTACCTCCTGGTGTCATTGTCCCTGAGGGAGGAGGGAGGGAATACAGAGCCCCTTATTTCAAATATCCCTCTTCTGGGGGCAGTCTTCGCCAAGAATTTTAAGGTCCTAATCATTCTGTGCTCTTTGCTCTACCTGAATGGACGTCGCCCTAGGAAGTCTTTGGAGGCTGTATGTCTGTTGTACCAGAGGAATTGGGGACAAAGCTCCCTCACCCCTTCTCTCCTGCTCATCATTAGTAGCCACCTGATACGTTGCAAATTGTGGTCTCTTTGGAGGCAGGTCAGGTACATGTTGCCCTCATAAATTTTCAGATAAAAGTGATGCTGAAAAAGGTGAACATGTTTAAGTGGTGAATTGGCCCCTAGGGGATACTTCCTCTGTTGTACTTTCCTTAAGTACTGCAAATAAAATGCTATGGGACCCTTATATAATGAAGGGCAAAAGTTATATGACTTGAAGTTCTATGCTTGAATTGAATTTAAAGACTTTTCTCTTTGCTCTCTGTGTATTTCCAGCATGTTTGGTGGTTGGTTTTTTTGTTTGTTTGTTTATTTGTTTGTTTTTGGGTTTTTTTGGTTTTGTTGTTTTTCTTTTTCCCTGGAGGGGGTTGTCTTTTATTTTTTTTCCAGTTTTTCTTGCTTTCCTGGTGTGTCCCTGAGCCTCCAGGAGGGATAAGAAGCAGCCCTTCTTCAGACCTTTATTGATAGCCAGAAGCAGCAAACCAGAAGTAGTCTTAACTATGCAGAGCAAAATCATTCCTGTGTTTGAAATTTAATTTTATGTAACCAGGACAAGAAAAAGCTTGTCTGGGTAGAAGATAAATATAAAATGGTACTGAAATCAGATAAATGGCTGGGTTGTCAGAAGCTTGAAACTTTTAAACAAGTTTAAAGGTTTCTCAATGAAAGCTTGATCTGAGCCCTGCTCTGGCCCCCATGCCCTGCTGCAGTGTAACCTGCAGCACTTCCCTCTGAACTGCAGAACTGCCCTTGTCAGTCCCTTATCTGGGAAGGTAAAGGAGGAACCCTCAGTGCCAGCCACAGGAAAAGCCACAGAGGTTTCAGGACAGGTTATTTACTCTCCTGGTGTTGCATTTTGTGCATTCAGGACAGAGCCAAAGTCATGGAGGCAGGTGGGTGAAACGCAGTTCCAGGCTTTTCCCTGTCACAGCAATCTCTAATAGCTGTTTTCATTCTTGCATTGGTTGAGTCAGATCCATTTGATTCAAAATTGCTGCCCTGACATTTGAACCTTTCAGGCAGACTGCGCTGGCAGCACCTTATTTTTCTGTTGGAAAAGGAGGGGAAAAAAATCGTTGACGTGTAATTAATGGAGCCAGATAGAATCTGAATTCTGAGAGACACCCATTATTGAATAATGAGATATAAATTCTTTGTTATAAATCACTTTTAACATCACAATGGCATGGGAGGATTCAGAGGGGATGGTGACTTGTTTTGCTTAAGCACTTCTCTTGTACACACACAAATGTTCATGAGAGTTGTTCTGTTAAAGACATCTTTACAGGGCAAGCAAAACATGGACCAAGATGGCAAAATGGAGCAGGTAGGAAGGGTGGAAGGAAAGGCAGAAGGAGATTAAGATCCTACTTGGCCTTTTTCAACTTGCTGAGTCCCTGTCTGGGTGTCAAATTTTTTTTTGGAATCAGGACTGTAGAGTTCTAGAGTTCTAGACAGGTGAACTCTGTCTTACATCTTCTTTTCTGAAGTATCCATCCACAAATGTGTTTCTGTCTGTATAACTGTTGTCTCTCAGAATTCAAAATATTACTAATGCATAGCTTCTAATTGATTACTAAGCTATAATTAATTGTCCTTTTTAACTAAGAGGGAGCTTCAATGCTTTAAGATCTCCTAATATTGAAACTAATTAATTGCAGACTGAATTAGAAGCCACTTGTTAGGTTTAACAAAACAAAATTAAAATTTGAAAAAATGGCTTTATGCTGTAAGGAGTAAGTGTTACATGGAGCAAATGGTTATAATTATAATTTGAATTATCTTTTTATCAGTTCCAAAATATAAAATATCTCTATTACATGAAACCTAGATAAGTTTTGGAGGCATATTATATAGTACTGTGGGATTCAGCAGAGATAGGTAGAGGTGTCAGACAGACACTGGATAGAAGCAAATGTAGGTTAGCTGAAATTCTAGGGCACCTCAGAGATGCTTAAAGAAAGTGTGATTCTGCAGTGTTTTTAAGAAGACGAGAGAGAAAAAACAAACAAATGTTTACCTGTTTTAATAATACAGTCTGCAAAGATTTTGACATCTGTTTTTAGTGGTAACTGAAAGCTGAGGGATTTGGGTAAATTGAGCTGTCTGTGTGGGTAGAATCAGAGGAATGCTCTTTAATGCCACATCCCAGGATGTGAGCTGACAAAGCTTGTTTCTATGTAAAATGCATAAGACACAAGCTTTCTTATGCTGTATGTAAAAAATGACTGAACCACTGGCAAATGTTCCAAAAGTTCAAAGATTTGCTCCATTTAGGCCCCCTGCAATTCACAAAACTATTGAAATTTTTCTTTGCTATCTCTGGACAAACTCCTTTGCCTGAATGCAGCCTGCCCCACGCTCTCTTGCTTTGGCTCACTGCCGATCTGAATCAGCTCCACTCGAGCTCTCCTGGAGTGCTTGGAGGATCTCTGTCCGTCTGGCCTGGCAGGCTGCTGCCATGGATCAGGCATGCTCAGGGACTTTCCTCAGGATTAGAAAGGTACAAAATCTGTTCAGTGCCTCTGCCTGTGAGGAAGCCCATCAGCAAGCAAGATTTGGAGACAACCCAGTTAAGCATTACTGAGTCTGCTGAGACACAACCGTGTGTTCCACAAAGCATCAGCAAAGGGATACCCCCAAACCTTTTGGAAAAGAAACAGCTGGGTGATTTTATGATGATATATATCCAGGTGGACCTGGCTCTGGAAAATGTGATTTGGTTTATGCTGTTGAGAAAATTCAGATTCCAAGACAGTTTTATCAGTGTATTCATAATCCTATGAGCATCACCCCTGACATAATCTACCTACTCTCCTCCTTAGATCTCGTTTTTACAGGTACATGGGAGACCAAGACATTAGAGCCTAACTCAACAAAGTAGGACACAGCACAGTGCAGTGAGCTAGTGCCACAGAATATCTGAGTATCCCACATGTCCTGGGGACAGATCAGTACCAAGCTGGTGGGAGAAGCCCTTGTGTGCCTCAACTGGTGCAGTATGTGTCAACTCAGACAAGGGGCAAAGGAAAGCAGCTACAATGTAAAAGTTAACTTGTAAGAACAACTTCTGGAAGAATCAAACAGTAAGAACTTTTTATACAGTCTTGCTTTAATACCTGACAAATTAAAAACGTTCCTTCTTTTACATATCCTTTTTATATAAGCATGTAGTTTCCAATTGAAATGTTTTTATATCTGATGCAACTTCTTAATGGGAACAGGCTTTCTTCTAAAACAAGACAAGGCAAAAATGTCTAAAATAGTGCCTTTATCAGTGCTTTGTCACTTAAAACATCGGTCAGTAGCTCCATATACTTCTTGCAATTGCAAATGGTGTGCCCATGCTAATACTGCAAATGTTTTGAGTAGTACAGATTAAGAAGTGTGCCACCAATGAAATGTACATTAGACAGTTGTGCTGTGTTGTGACATTAGGCTATTGCAGTTTAATTCTGTTATCTGGTCAGCTGTAGTATTCTGATGGGACTGGGGAAGATAAGGTTACAGGAAGAGGCTGATATGAGAAAACCTCATGTGCTGCATTAGATGGAGTGGGTCAAATGCATGGTGTTGTATATAGATAAAGAAGTCTGTTCTTGTTGGTTAGCAGCTACTTCTGTTATGGAGCAGAGGAAAAGATAGTGCTGCTTCATCCCTGTTTCAATCCAGTAGGAGTCCATTCCTCATCTAAGCTCTAGTGATTGTTTATTCGATGTGACATGATGTCTTTGGGAAGAGTGACATAAAGGGGAGGAAATGACGTTTGGAGAGGAAAATTCCACTTGACCTCAGAGGCTTGTCCCCCCTTAAGTTTTTCTTAACCCCCACTTTTCTGTTTTGTCACTAGATCCTTTAATCCCTTCTCTCTCCATAAAAGTGCCAAGATGTCTCCAAACCACTTAGACTGCTGTATTTCCATGTTCTTAGTTGGCAACTAACTCCATGAGTTCATTATTCTGACCCTGAGTGAAATAGTTTGAATTTCCGGTACACACAATTATTTTGGGTTATGACTTCTGACTTTTGAACCCCTCACCAGAATGCACCATTTAAATCTCTTCATCAGCTCTGAGTGCTGTCACTGGGTCAACTCGGTGTCAATATTCCTCTAACAGCATTATGCTACTCAGAATTTCTTCCTACGTCTTCTCTGGGAACAATGGCAGCAAAATCTGGAATCTTCTGTTCAGAAGGCGTGATTCTTTCACTGTTATTCCTGTTCTCCAGGAGTCATGGGATTGTTTACAGCATATGGGACAGTTAGGTGCTGTTGGAAAAATAAGCTGCGGTCAGTAACTAATAGTCCTTGTTGTGTATTTCATGCTCTCTGCAGCTGTGCTGGGCTGCATTCTGCTCTCATCTGCAGCAGTAGAAGTAGTAAGCAGCACAAGCAATTTTAGTACATGATCTGAGTACAAAAAGAGGTATAACTTCAGAAGGCTGATCTTCTGTCATTCCTGTGTGTAGTAAATATATTCTATATGCATTTCATTTTCAGTTTTTAAAACATCTTCAATTTCAAAAATATAATTAAAAATTAGCAGATATTAAATACCCAGTCACTGCATGTGGAAAAAGATCATCTGATTTATCGTACTGTTTCTTTCACATATTTTGCTCTGTAGCTCTAGTAAGTAATATGATATTAAAGAGTAATTTTCCCTCCAGTTGCTTCATCCATTTATTGTATTGATATTGTCAAGTACTCCTGTAAAATAAACTAGCAGCCCAGACTCACTTAATTCAGCCAACTACTAATCTACCAGTATATATCTTTAGTGAAGCCTGATTTGGTGGAAGGGAGTTCAATTGAGGGTGCAAAAGGGACATACAGATGGATTCCCAGATGGAACTGTTTTGAAGTTTGTGTAAAAGCAGATAATAATCTCCTGAAATGCACTCTCAGCCAAAAAAAAAGCAGAAAAGGACTTACACCACTGAAGTGGTATTTACTATTTTTTATTTCCTTCCTTAGCTTACTATCAGTCATGGGAATTTACAAGCTTTCCAACAAGACTGAAGAAATCCAGGAAACCACAATGACAGATCCACTTGAAACAACCATTTCATGTGAGCGAGCTGAAAAAATACAAAATATTTTTTATCAGTGGCTGAAGATGTCTATTGGAAACATCACTAATACTACAAAGTTCAGTGTAATTAAAGGAGTGTTTCCCATGCACAGCTGGCAGGCATTTGTTGGCATTAGTATTTTTTTTAAGTGAAGGCCACTGTAAGCAATCCACTTCTCTCAGAAATGAGTGTAAGATTAAAAGTTTTGGGCACATTCTTTAAATAAGTGATTTGTTTTTCTCTTTAAACATTTATTTATAAACAAGAGATCTGGTAAGAAAATAAGACCTTGCTTCCACTGGGCATACACCTTCCTTTTTCAACAGTCTTTGTATTGTAAATTTGCTGAAACTCAAGATGGTGACATTTCTACTACTTATTAATTCTGTAGGAAGTGTTCAGATCCTGGCTTTGAGAAACAGTGTGGTATTCACTTCTTCTCCATTAGATTCCAATACAAAATTCTGGGGCAGAGAATCTGTCAGTGTAGTAGTCTACTGCAGAGTTGTAAGGGTCTTTATTTGTCACACAAACTGTTATTATGGGTTGAGATGGAGAAAGATGTTTGTCAGAGTGAATCTCAGATCCCAAGCTGAGCTTCCAAAGCAAGCAAAATAAAATAAATTGAGCACAATTTCTGTGTAAATCAGTAAGATACAAGCAGTGTGGAATCTCAAGTGTAATACTGGTGGGAATAGGCAAACTACAGTAGTTAGTGAGGTACTACTACTGTGTATCTGAGCATGTGGGGTTTAGATTGCTTTTGGAAAATACTCTTTGTCAGCTATGCTATCCTTCTCTTTTTTTTTTTTTTTTCCATGTTTTGCTGAGTCTTCTGCTTAGTCTACTTTAAGTTTCATGAGTGAAAGTTTCCTTGACTGCCGTCTGCAAGTGATAACAGTATCACACAAAGCTGACAGTGATGCCCGTCCCAAGTATGTTTTTTGGAGCAGAGCTTCATTTGGAACAAGTTTTCGGTGCGAACAAAGGTGTATGGGCCCACACTCTCTGGCTTTTTCAAGACGCTTTTTTGCTGATTTCCACAGCATGGTTTGTAGTATGTTCACCACCAAGAGATATTAATTCAATAGGATTGAGATTGTTTCCCATAACACAGTACTCCATTGCTTCCTTGTTAAAAATAATCATGTGGGTTTTTTGTAGATTACAAGCAGTCCTCGGAATTTTGTAATTTCATTGGAAGATGCCTATAATTATCAAGCTTAATTGGCTTATTAGCTTGTCTTTTAACTCTGCCTGCCCTTTAAAGTTTCAGCTTTTTTCCCAGATGTTGCTCAGCAGAGTGTAATTTTGTACTTATTTCAATTTTGTGGATGCTTGGTGATAAATTCCTCTTGGTTTTGAATCTAGTTTAAAAAACTGCCTATAGAGAACGTAGTTTGCCCTGTATAAGATAGTGTACTGGCACCAATGTAAACAGAGCTGAAATGGCTTGCAGGCCACAGCATAATAAATCAGAATGATTAGTCAGCCTCCTGGGACACAGATGAGTCAGCTCAGGTCAAGACACTTCTGGGAAAACTAGATAGCTGGTAAATGTATTACCAGCTGACTATCAAAGTCCCTGTGCCATACCAGGAGATATCCCTCCCTTGGGCAGTTCTTCCTTTTCTGCAATGACAGAAGCAAACAGTTGTGAGGAATGCTCTCCTTCTCTCTATTCCTTGCTACCTATTCTGGCGAGTCAAATGAATTGCTTCTCCATGCCATCCTCTGTATTTGTGGGCTAACAACACAGCTTTTTATTAGATGCAGCACTACTTGCAGTGTAACATGCAGCCTTTTAACCTTCCAGTAGACAAGAAATAGTTACCTCACGATCTTTTAAAATTTGTTTATTTAATCATCTTTTCCTCTTACATCAAATGGAGTCCAGACTGTGATTTCAGAATAATGCAGGAATGTCTTCTTTTACTGCACCACATTCTACTATGATATACAGAATTAAAGCCTGTGCTCCCGCCTGAGTAAGGATTACATAGTTTGCTCCATAATGGGATGTGAAACCAAACCCCCATCTGTTCTCATCATTATCTCTTCCCTTTCATACTGGCAATTAAGGGGACACTTGAAATGCCCTGTTGGGGCTAAACACTGATGCCTCAAGGTAAAGATGTGTCTTAAACTCAGCTGGAAAGACCCACAGTTCCTTTTTAATTTGACAGGCAGAGCTGATCAGCAGATCCACAAGGCCCTTTGCCTGTTTATTTTGTTTTTGTAAGTAACTACTCTCCAAATAAAATATAAATTCTTTCAATCTTAGTCTTTTTCATATCATCTTATTTTAGATGTCTCTAGATATGCCACAAACAGAGAGGGCCTTCGTGATTTGTCCATGACCTCACCGGGGATGAATTTACTAAGGAGTCTGTTAGTTACCTCTTCTCCTTCCCTTCCCTTCGCTTTTGCCTATTATCACTTCCCAGCAGGACCTGTCAGCCAGGATCTGTTGAACATCATAGGTAGATCCAAGTCTGATCTAATCATTTGCATCCATTTTTTATGCCCCTGAAGCTTAGGATAGTAACCTCATTCCAACGTGTTCTGTTTATCTCGTGTGTACCTGTGTGTCAGAGGTGTAGCATCGTCCAGAGATTCGGGACGAATGGAGCTGATGGGAGTGGAACTGTCTGGAAATGTTCCAGTCATGCCAAGGTCTGCAAACACAGATCTGTTGAGGCTGAAATATTTGGAATTACTTGCATTTTTGCTGAAGTGCTGCAGCCTAGCTAGAGAATATAATCTTGCATCTGGCATATGGCTGCCTTGGGAACATGATCCCAAAGCCTCTTGGAGTCTCAGATCTCAGGCTGACCGATAGTGGCCTACCCTGCATCAGGAGACTCTGAGAACGCCACAGAGGAGCAGCCCACCCAGGCAATGTGCTCTGGAAGGGGTTCCTTGTGTTTGGTGCCCTTTCCAGCTTTGGAGACAGAGATCTCAGAATCCAGATACTCAGCCTTGTGTGTGAGTATATTCTTTGTCAAAGCCCTAAACAAGGAACTGAACACGTTTCTATTCCTACAGGGAGTTACCTTCTTTGTGTTTGGTTCTTCAAATTCCACCAGGACAGACATTTATATAAAGAGTAATTGTGACCTGGAATTTTACCAGTGAATACATATATTTCAGAATTTGTGTTCTGAGAGCCATATTAGTCTTAATGCTTGCTTTTGAATGAAAGGCTTTTTTAACTTACCAACCCAATGTGAGTGCACCCATTGTCTCTTACAGTGAAGAAGTTGCAGCTGAAGACACATATCTGATAATAATTTTGACTTTTTGCTGTTTGATATGTAGGCCTATAAGGTCTTTCATGACACATATGAGAATTTTGCAATGTGTGGACAACAGCAAACACAGGGAAAAAAAGGTCAAATGATTTGGTTAGAGCCAGTCTTTACATGCCAGTGATGTTCAGCTAATAAATAACTTAGTGGAAATAGCTAAAATTATCTACAAAGCAATATATTTGTATATACAGCCCCTCATTGCTGTTTTGGTCACTTATCTGCCTTGGCCAGAGCCACACTTTTTAAACCCATGAAAAACTTGAATTTGTTTTAGAAGAGAAAAAAAGGTTTTATTACAAGAGAATTTGTTTATTTCACTCTGGTAGATGTCATGAAGGATTTGATATTGCTGGATCAGATAAGTGTGATTCTTAGGTTTTTCTGACTAATCTTTTTGAGGCTCGATATTTAGAGAGCTTGGCAATGGGTATTTAACAAACCTTAAGGTAAGATAAATGTCCTGTGGCCTGTCCAAGGTTCTGTTCTTTAGGCTGGATGGGATTCTAAACCTTCACACAGATGAATCATGTATACAGCTCCTAGGAGATTCAGATGTTAAACTGATCCTCTCCTGATGATAAAGCTCAGTTAGGTATCCCTTAAAGAGTTTAAAATGTAGGCCTCAGTCCTACAGGCACATCGATTCACTGGCTTCTGCTAAGGATTTATGTGAAAACAGGTGTCCTCTTGTATGTAAACAGGGCAGGATTGAAACAGATTCCACCTTATTTTGGTTTCTGGGGAGCTTTTACCTGAGAGTATGGAAAACTGGTGTTACAGCATGTGGATATTGTTCTCAATGGCATAAAATCCCAGTGGTCTACAGAAACTGAATCTGACTGGTACTTTAGTCTGACTGAACAGACCTAGTTATCACCTACCATTATTGGGTTTTTTTCTATTGCGGCAGCTGTGAATGGGACTTTAGAAATACAGGCAATAATGTCAGTGCCACAGAAGATATGCCTGAAATTGAAATGCTCTCTTGGTTCTGTGGATTTTAATTTGTAACCTGGTTCTTAACTCTATTAAAAATCCAGGTATAAGTATCCTTCTGGCTTCACACATCTCTTTTGGACTCATTTCTTGCAAACAGAACTGCTCTATTAGAAGGCCCTTCCACAGAGAACTCTTTGTAGGATTACAGGACTGTAAGCAAGCTGTGACAAAAATGCCAGCTGTGACACAGGATTGCGTGTCAGTGCTGTGGGAAGATGGCAGAAGAGCCTAGTTCCTGTGCAGCATTTCTCATTCATAGATTTTTTGAGTGTCATTTTACAGCAATATCGCAAGGTTATTCAGCAGATAAGTGACTCAGCTGGAAATGAAGTCCAGGTGTCCTGAGCCTTAGTCCACTGCTCCATCCATCCCACCTCCAAAGAAGCAATGTTTGCAAAGAGCTGTAGGAAATGCCTGATTTGCCTTGTGTTTCACCCCTGCAAAGGAATGCCAGGTCAGCAGTATTTATTTTCTTTTCTTGATCCCCCTAATTTTTACTTTTTAAAGACCTCTCTCTGTAACAGAGCTTCTTGCAACCTCAAAACATGTTGCTGGTAGAGCGCGGAAAATTTCTTGAAAGTTATGGATGCTCGTAAAATGGTGATTCCCAAACTTTGCCTGTGGAGCCTGGAAAATGGTAGTGGAAAGAAGTGATCTCCTGGCAGCATGTCAGCTGTGGTCCTGTGTGCTGTTCTGATCCCACAGGAGAATGGGAGTAAAGCATGAGATCTGAGAGTAAAGCATGGTTGGTCCTGCCTCTGCCCTGTGTTGGATTTCACCCCTGTGCCCCTGCTCTGAAGGGAATGGTTTAGAGGTACGAGCTCACTGTTGGTTTCCTGGTCTGGAGCTGAACAGATTGCCGGACTTAAAAGCCCCACCACCCATTGCTACAAATCTATTAAACATCTCCAGTTAACCATACAGCCTCCTGCTTCAGCAGCTGAGCATGTAAATTCCTGTGACCAAATAACTGCACAGTTAACTGCTTTCACATGTGCTCCCACCGTGCCCATCTCAAAAGCGAAATCCTAGCCCGGCTTTGCCCCACGGGCAGCTGGACGGTGACCAGGACACGGCTCTTTGGGAGCCTGGATGGGGCACCCTGCAGCCTTATGACTGCCTGGGCATGGGCAGAGGGTGTGTGGGCAACCTGGTGACAGCAGCACTTCTGCCTGTCCCTCGTCCTCCTCTCTCCCCGACCCTGTAAGAGCCAGTGGCTGCTGTGGGAGGATTTCCCAGGATCTTATCCTGATGGAGCTGGGCAACAGGGCTCCCGGTGGCTCCCCTGGCATGGCCCGGTGTGTTCTGGGGTGCTCCCCTCCACAGCCCCACCACACCTGTGGGACAGGAAACTGCTTTTATTTTTCTACTCCGAGGCTGCGGGCAGGTTTTGTTCCAAGCAGAACAATGCTCTGAGGGCCGAGGAATTTCCCCCGGCTGCCCCTGCCCCGGCTGGCACGAAGGGGCTGTGAGGAGCCGGCCGCGCTCGGCGCAGGCGGGCCGCGTCCCCGCGGGCCGGGACCCCGCGGCTGAGGCGGCGCAGGCGGAGCGTGTTTGCCTTGACCGCCGCCGCGAGCGGGCCGCTGGCCGCCGGCCAGGCCCTGATGTTTCCTCTCGCCCTTGTTCGCAGAGGCATTCAGGAAAACAATCGGGAGCGATGAGGGCTTTCCCGTTCCGGCGGCGCCGGCCAGCGCAGCCCGGCGTGGGGACCTGCCATCAGCCACCTCCGCGCTGGGGCTGGGGGCCGGGCGGTGTTCAGGGGATTGCTTTGAAATGAAAGAGCCCCTCACGGCGGTGGTGCGATGGGTATAAAGTCTGTGCATGAAGCAGGCCGCAGGCTGCCCGAGATGTCAGCTATGCCTAGGAAATCCTATGGAACACAAACTAATAAGGACAGAAGTGCTCAAATTACCTGCCGTTTGCTTTACCTGGGGCACGGCAGCAATAAACGTGAACACGAGGAGACTTGGCAAGCCCCTCCTTGTGCAGATATAACCACACCAATTGTAATGGAGCCAGCCAGGTGCTGGGAATGCCCCTTCACAGCTCTGGGCAGAGACCCGGGCAGGTCCTGCCTGAGACCTTTCAGGATCCTGATTTCCCTTGCAGATCTGAGCCTGTGGGCTGAACTGGGCACAAACAGGCAGTGACATGTTCCTGATGCCAGGGTAATTCCATGTGAGCCAGGACAGACTCCAGAGGAGTTCACCAGCCCTCGCTAATGGCACTTACGGAGAAGTGCCCACCTTGAGTCACTACAGACGAGAGAAGATGGGCAGCTGGGAATGAAGCAGCTGCCAGGGCTGGGATACAATAGTAAAAATGGAGCCAGAACCTTGGCTGCAGAGTGTTTGCTGGCCTCTTGCTACTTCCCCACACCACAGCTTGTACCTGCTCTCCTGCTCTCAGGAAAGAGCTGCTTGTCGGGTGAAGCTTTGCATGTGCAGATGAGGCACTTTCAATGTTTCGGCTTGAGTTCTTAAGTTTTGGGGTCAAATTTAAAGGTGTTTCCTTGTTCGGGAGGCAGGAATGCTAAAACTAACATTGAATCTTCAAGTGGTGTCTCTCATCAGAAGCCTGTGCACAAACGACCATTGTTACTAGAACAAGCTTTTTCTTCTCAAGTAATGATCCCCTGACATCTAACTGCAGGAATCTGTGCTGGAAGAACTATAGCCTCAATGGCAGGTGCACTGGTTAGACAGGAGCGCATCCATTTTTCCAGTGTAGATGCAAAAGCCTTTGACATATTGCAGCCTAAACAAATGTTTATTTTTATTTTAATGATGTTCGAAAAGCACCAGAATTATTTTGAAATGGGTCTCTTTCTAAAATAGTCTCAAGAGCACAAGCTGCTTTTTTCAGGTGCACTCTTCTTCTTCCACATCAGAAGGAAGTTGCAGGTAGAAGCTACCTTGAACTAAAAAATTGCACAGTTCTTGTTGCTGTTCAGGCTGGAGAGGGATGTACTGCATGTTTCTCTTTAGGGCTGAACAGTTGTATCTCACATCCAACAATACCAACAGGGAGTTTTAAAAAGCAGTCTATCCTGAGTGTCATGCCTTTTCATGCTTGAAGAAACACTAGGAACTCTGTCTCAGTTCCTGTGAGTTTGTAATGCTCCTTTATCTCTTACGTTTTTCTAGAAATTGTGGCAGCCCATGAAATGGACTTCATTTTGGAATTATAAACTCTGAATTCAAATTTTATCACTCCTTGGAGCTTAACAGAGCACTAGGTTTGCAATTTTATTCACAAAGCTATGGATCATTGCAAATTGCTTCCTACTATTTGACAGCTTCCTTTTTAGAAATTTCAACACTCCAGCTATCTGCCTTCAGCAGTGCATGATTCTAATCACTGATATGATTTCATAATCCTCCTTTAATTCAGCAAACATTCCAGATTATCAACATATGCGATTTGTATTTTGGGAGAGCACAGTGCAGCAAAATTTTCCTGTTGTCAGGCTTTGGGCTTTGTAGCTGAAAGGTACATATTGTTAACCAGGAGTAATTTCTTAGATGTAGTTTATAAATATGTGTAACTGTTTTGGGTTGTAGAGATGACATTCCCTTCAATGAATGTAAGACATAAAGCTGCAGAGTTTAAAGCCAAATTCAGCAGGAAGAAAGAAAATTACTTCCATATATCTTCTGTATGTCATTAAATGGAAAATGAGATAATTCTTCCATACATCTGAAAACTAAATAAAAAGGTCTATTCTCCTCAGTTTCTGCAGATAACTTCAGCTAATTTCTGTGGCAGTTATGCACATTGATGGGAGAAAGGATGCCTCAAGTAGGATGATACGGTATACATATATTACTAAATAAAATACTTATTTTACTTAGGATAATCCGTCTTTGTTCCAGATATATGTAGGCATTCTTCTTAAAGCAAGTGTTTCAGTTGTCAGGATGACTTGATACATTTGTTCTTTGATGTCAAATTCAGTTGCATCACTGTGGAATGGTTGCTACAGAAACTCCAGCCCAGTTTTTGAATGTATTGAGTTCACTCCTTATTACTTAGAAAAGCTGGATTTGATGTCTTTCCTGTAAAAAAGTTCATAATAAAATGGGTGAAACCTCTAAAACTGCAGCAATAAACATGGAAAAAGTACCCAGATAGTGAGATCAGAGACAATAAGGAAAGAAAGCAATTTAGAGTCCAACAAACAAAATCTATCTCTTGATAAAATGCTCCCCATTGTAATTGAAACCAGAGCTAAATTAGATCAATACCAAAATATTAAAGTGTGCCAAACCTGTTTTCTGTAGGCTTTGCTATAATTGGATTCTGATGCAAGAGATAGCTTAAGTAGGCAAAGTCTGTTGACTCAAGACCATGATTATTCATAGAAAAAGAGCTTCCTGCTAAGGTATACAGTACATCTATCTGGTGTTTCTTGAAGAATTAATACATTTCTATCCTTCTCTTCCATGCTGATGCATTTGAAGTCCGTATCTTGCCTACAGTAAATCTCTGTCTTGCTTAACAAGAAACTATTTCACTGTATAAGCGAGGCATATTGACAACAGATTTAACCCAGACAACTCAGCTTTATTCAATCAGAAGAATGCTGGCCTGGTTTCAGGTTTCTGGGATACAGGCACAAATGGACATGCCCCAAGTAGAATCCATTTGTTTTCCCATGAATGCACCTAGTAGGAGGTCAAATAAAAATAAATATTTTGGCTCTTCAGAGCAAGATAGATTTCTGGAGTATTCGTGATTCAGACTGGAAATGTGATTACAACAATCAGAGGTAGCATCTGAAATATGTTCTGTTGAGAGTGGGAAAAAAAGCATTGTTTTTTTTCTCTCTCTGTTTTAAGCTGTGGTTATGCCTTGTCTTTACTAGTCAGGTTAATGAGAATAACTACATATATCTTTATGTGGCTCACCCCTTTGTATAAGCTCAGGAGTTAAGGAAAAATAATGTAATCTTTTAGGATTTTTTTTTAATGGCAGTATAACTTATGCAAAGGAGTAGTTTATTGACTTCCTCTGTGATAGTAAGAATAAATCAATTTAGATCCAGTATACTAGGGGCCTCAAATTCTCTGTGGAGTTCCACCAAACAATGGAATAAATTGTGCAAGGGCAATTTGTCCCTAATGTTTTTGGCTATTTGATTTTGTTGAGGTTTTGCTGGTATTATTTAGATATTCACTGTAATTTATACTGCCGTGTAAAAAAACCCTGCATATTTGCCTGCAGGGGAGTGAGTGCTCTCTGAAACAGTCTTTGAACATAATAAAAGTGAAATCCCCAGGTAATAAAAAAATCCCTGGCTTTTATGAATAATGCATTTGTGGAACAGGGGGGAGAGGAAGTGCTTTTTAGATTTATTCTCCCCCTCTGCTCCCCACTCAACCTGTTGGCAGAAATAAAGTCTAGGTTGGGAGTGGGTTCCTACATTGTGGATGTGCTCTCAGGCACTTTTTTTAAGGTCTTGGCCTAAATGCTGCACACAATCAGACACTAAA
This sequence comes from Edolisoma coerulescens, assembly GCA_013397115.1. Lineage (NCBI taxonomy): Eukaryota > Metazoa > Chordata > Aves > Passeriformes > Campephagidae > Edolisoma > Edolisoma coerulescens. The sequence goes on along the minus strand of VWZW01002525.1, from coordinate 795,812 downwards.
TACTGGTAATTCTGATTTATTTGTTTGTTTGTTTTTAAAGTCTGTGGGTGTCTTCCCCTGTGTATTGACCATCTGGTTGTGGGTTAGGCTGTTTGGGATATGCCTGGCATGCTGAAAAGCAACACAAAATTGCAAAGTGATTGGAGGCCCATTGAGGATGGTTTGTTTGGGATCCTCAGTGAGCTTTGACAGAGAGCAGGTGTTGTGATGATAAATTCAGAATGGGGTTGAGGATTTTTCTCTTCAGCTGGTAAGTGTGTGGGAAATGCTGGAGGCACGCTGTAAAAATAAATGATTCTTATTCAGGAGATACTGAAATGGAAACACTTTTGTGTCACAATCTCAATGGGAAAGCTGTTGGAAGATTTTAATGGATTTCACCCCACAGCAGTGGTTTGGGTTCAGCACAGGAAGGTCCAAACTCGGAGCTGAATTATGGCTGCTGAGCCTAAGTGAGACTTGAAAACAGGGTTTTAGTAGGGTTCCCATGAACAAGTGTCCCAGCCATGAACATTGCCACATACCTATTGTTGTATCTTTGGTTTTTGAAATAAAGCTGGCATTTTTCAAAGTGAGGATATTGGAGGAAATTTTCATAACCTGTGAGGGGTGTACACCAGGCGGTAGAGTTTCAGTTCTCTCTGGTTTCTGAGAGTTTCAGTGGATGTGGTGCTCTTACAGATAGTTAAACTTTGAATAATCCTTTTAGGAATAAAATATATTTTCTGTGACTGTGATTGTGCCAAATCATTTTAACTTGCCAAAAAGCTGCTTTGGAAGGACTTGAGGAAACCACAGCTGGGAATTGTGTCACAGATATAAAATGAGATTTATTTACTCTTCTACATCCAACACTGAAATAATAAAGAAGTCAGGAATGGATGAAAGAAACACTTGCTTTTTAGAGGGCTTTTTTTTGTAATTTGATTTACTTTTTATAGAGTTTCTGTAGCAAATCTGCATTTTCAACAGGGACTTAACGCTCTTCTCACTGAAGTCATTGGCCAAATGAATACTAGGAATGAGTCTGTTTTCGGGGTAGGGAGTAGAGTGCATGTGCTTCACGCCACAGCAGCATCTTGAGGATTTCAAAGCACCATGCTCAGTGTGCAGAGCCTATTTCCAGGCCCGTGTTCACTGATGCTCTTCTCTGCACACTTGTTTTGCCTGTGGACCCTACTTATCTTACTGCTCAACGTCAGAATTCAAGTGATGCCCAGGGACTGACTTATACTTCCACAAATAAAGCATTTTATCACTGTGATTTTTAAATGCTACAAAATGCTTCTGCATTTTGTGCGTTGCAAGGATCCTTGCTTGAACTAGGAACATTTGTGGACTACTTCAATTTCAGCCTTCTCTCTTGGACATTGTATTGGAACTATAGCCATATCGAAAACCTGCAGGTTTTGCCTGGACATACATACAAATATAGATTGACCCCTGCAGATCTGTCTCAATGAATCCTGATTTTTTTAAGGGTAAATTAAAGAGACCTGCTGATGATAATTATTCCAAAGTCTTTACTTTTTGGTGTTACTTGTATTTGCATAACTGACCAAGTTACAGAGTGAGGGGTAAATGTTATGCTGTGTTCTTCTTTTCCTTATCTAATTTACTGTGAGATATATTAGCAAGAAATCTGTCTTTTACCCTGGTGCAGACAGGAACTTTCATGTATCAGAGATGATAAGGACTATTGTAATAATGGGAATCTGAAAATACAATACAGCTGAGTACATATGTGTGTATGTACATCTTATCTCATTGTATTCATGTTTCTAAAAGTATTAGGCCAGTAAATTTTGTATTCAGTTGATATGAATTATTTATTAAAATGCTCTTGCTTTGCATCAAATGAAACATATTAGAATGCAATTATATTTTTCCCTCAAATGAATGCCCATTAAAAAATAGCATTTAATTTATTTTTGAGTAACTGATTTAATCGTTGGACAGATATCTACTTTGTAAGCAGCAACTGGCAGGGGAGTAAAGAATGAGGAAGAGCAGAGACAAGCAGAAACTGTTCGTTGTTACAGGTTCCAAACCACTGGCAAAGGAGTAGAGAGAGCAGTTTTCTACTGGAATGTAGAGAGAGCAGTAGCATGGTAAAGAAGCTGGGATTTGAGGAAAGGTGTTTTAAACAATGAAAACATTTTTAAGAACTTCTTAAGAAGCAGTAGAATTCTTGCAGCATACAGCATGGAGTCCTTTGTAGGGTCAAGGCTTTAGGATTGTATAGCTTGAAACACCAAGACTGGATTTTGAAGAACATACTTACCAAAAAGGCTTGTTTGTATTCTACAGGTATTAGACAATGCCTAAATTTGGGAGAAAAGAGCCAAATTGGGCAGGGGAAGATTGGCATGATTGAAATTATCTAGTTTGCCTTGTATCTTTACAACCCATTCAGATGTTTATGGTAGGATTTTGTGTGCAAATGTATAAACCCTGAGGCAAAACGTGCTGTAAGTGCTGTGTAAGATGCACTTGCCACCGTTTCAGTTACGTTCCATCTGCTTCTGCTTGGGGTGATTTTGTACTGGTTTATGGACAGCTATTCCAACAGTTCTGAATGAGCTTATTGGGGATGTAGGTGGTGTAACCAACATCTCTATTGAACTCTTTTAAGAAAAAAATATTTCACTGACAGGAGAGCACTTTTTTTTCATATTACTGTGCTGCAGGTTCACATGTTTTCAAGGCTCAACTGTCCAGTCCATCTTCCTGGAATGGATGCATGTTTACTCCAGTTCAGCTGATCCTCTCACATGGAAAAGGTGTGTATGTAGCCTCAAATTTAGAAAAGCAAGATAATCTGTGGTTTGAATTCATACTGCATGTACAGCACCTTTAGGCACTGCAGGATTTGGGACTCTCACTGAGTGTTTCCACTGAGTGTTCAACTTTTCCTTGGTTTTGCACAACTTTGAATGTGACTGAGTGCTTCAGTATTATTGGGAGGTGGATGAAGCACTTTCAATCAAAGTCGTTTTTTCAACCAAATATCAGTTCTTAGAATATTTACTGTTTTTTTAAGCATCTGATCCTCATGGATGGTCTTGCTTTAGCTTTGGAAAACAGAACATTAGAAGAATAGAGACTAAACTATGATCATGCTCTTCGGGGAAAAAGGGCCAGTGTTTCCTCAGAAGGTTTGCTACAAGGCCAGGTTTGTGGTTTGCAATCCCTGCCTTATGCCCACTGAAATTGTTAAGAAATGCCTCATATTTTCTTTGAGAGAAATGAAGGTTAAAAGAGTCTTGAACTATTTTATTGCTACTTTGGCAATCTCAGCAGACCCCATTTAACACCTTGCTGTTTAGCACATGCTTGCAGTGGAGGGGTTTAGCTCTTTTTTAAACTGCACAGTAGATTTTCTTGTTGTGATTTTATAAATCGGTTTTTCAGGACAGTTCTGAACTTCATTGTACTCATGACTTTACAAGATGCCAAAGAGAGCAGTCCTCCAAACTGAGGCTCTAGATGTAAAATACTAACAAATTTCTTGACCTAACACATCTCCTGACAGAGTAATACTCCATGTTCCTATTCCTTGTGGTACTGAGTTAAAAGATCTCAGAGAAATAACTTGTCTGCTGTTTTCATATTTTAAATTAGCTCCTTCTTAGTATAACCAGCTGCACCTCCTCCTGTAGTTTTGGAGCCTTGGCTTTTGTGACTTAAAATTCCTTTGGAAAATGCTTGTTCCTGTGATGCTGTTTTCTTTGCTCTCACTGAGCAGATCTGTGAATAGTCCCATGAATTGGCCTTTTTGTGGAGTTGGTGATAGGAATCAGTTGCTTTCACTTGCTCTTCTTTTGCTTTTCTCTTCTCTGAATCCTTCAACCAAGAGCAATTACAGCATGTTAGACTTTATACTGGGATATCTCCTGAAAAATAAGAGACTTTTAGTTCTGTAGTACCAACTGTTGGTATCCTAGGAAATGCTGGAAGAGCCACTGAAACTCAGATACTGGAGTAGAGTTTCTATGAGGTTTGTACAGCTCCTGTGAATAAATTCAGAGGCAAAGTTGATTTTCTTCTGCAGTGCTATTGATATTTGTGGAAGAGACATTATTGTTTTAAAATACTGTGTAAAAAATCTCTTTCATACATGCTAAAAGTGCAAAAAATAAAAACAAATCCCATTGTATCCAAGACTAAATACTTGTCAGTTTTTAGGTTTTGGAATAAAACAAATTTTGTTGCTAAGAAAGCAAGCCAAAAACATTGAAACTACTAACTTCCACTCTTTATTTGATGTATCTGCATTATGAATCAGTGTTACTTGGCAATTTTTAGAATAAAACATTTGCATCTACGCTAGCAATTTGACATGATGCTTCAGCTGAGTATGTCTTAAATGGTAAACTAATAAAGTGGTTTTAAATGGAAATTGAAATTATGTCTTTAAATAAAATTATAGTGATTATCTCTAATACTTTAGTCGGTTCAATAAATATTTACTTAGGGAAATATGTACAGGATGGAAGAACTTTCTAAACAGTTTTAGAAATACCTGTCTGCCTTGCAACACATTCTGAAGGGGTTTGGATAGTTTCTTATCACATAGAAGTTCCAGCCTTACTCAGAGGCCCAAAACAGGTCAGTGTCCCAAAAGATAACATTGTCCAAGAACGAGCAGCAGTCCTCGTGATGATATGAAGAGAAACTGTCCTGGAGAGTGACAAAACTGGTAGAAAAATTCCAATTTCTAAGCTCTAGAAGCCTGATTATTGTAGAGTTATTTGCAAAGGAAATGCTGTCATTTAAAAACAAAGAAATCCCAATGGAGCTTAATTTGACATTTTGTAAATCATCTGTACAACTGTATTTATGTTATGTATTTATTCAAATATAGAAACTGTGGAATGCTCTGATATATTGTTGTTTTGTAAGGGTGAGAGATCATGGCTAGCAGTTTTCAGGGGTTTTCCTCTATGGCCATAGAGTCTGTTTGCTTAAAGGGTAGGAAAGTGTGCAGAAAACACTGCAAGTCTCTTCAAAAAACACCTAATCAAACTTGTTATTAAGGGTCTTTTCCAACCGAAATGATTCTATGATTCTGTGATTCATTACCAAAACAGAAGCTGCACACTGCTCTTCCTGAGGCACTTCTGTGGAGGTGCCATCCTCAGTTTGCAGTAGCAGCTTGTGCCAGGTCTGTTGGTGTGAAGTCTGTGTGGAATAGCAGTTCTCAGTGGTCAGAGGTACTTTCCTCCCCACTTGCTGGCACATAGCTGGTATGAGACTGCAGTGAGGTAGCCAGCAAAACAGTGAGGGGTCACAAAGGGTGAGATGTGTCAGTTCTGAAACTGCAGCTTAGAGCACATTTTCATGGAGGAAATATGCCAGAAGTGTGGAGGCCTTTGTCCTGGGGGATGCTGTTTCCCACCTCTGTAGTGCTGACATCAGGAGCTTTTCTCAGTGGTCTCAGGCTGCAACAACATTGTGCCTTTTCACTGTGCCGAAGTGTTGATTTTTTTGGCTTTTTGTTTTGCAAACCCTAAGTGATTTGCACAATTTTAACTCAAGTCAAATCCTGGTTATAAATGGCGACCATGACCTGAGGAGGCCTCTTGACTGAGAGGACCATTAGGGCAGAATCACAGCCAGCAAAGGGTCTCTCTCTCTAGTGTCCTAAAACTGACCCGACCTTCCTCTTTGGCTTTTGGGGAAGGTGAGTCTGAAAGCCTGTCTGTGATATGACAGCCCAGTGAAAGGTTAGGCAGTGTCCCAAGCGAACAAAGTTGTGCCCAGATTAACACAGGGCTGTTTTATATAGAAATGTTGTGGATGGAGAAATGTTTTCCCTCATATGGTAGCAAAAGTCAAAAGGTACATAGTCTGAAAGGGGAATTCCTCTGTCTGGTGTACTTAGAGGGACAGGGAAACCCAGAGCTTGGGTACTCCGGAATACGACAGGAGCAATGTTATGTTCCAGGGAGGAGGGAGACGTCTGGATGGAGGGGCAGGGAGAGACACAAGCGGGGTGGGGGTTAAATGAAGGTGCAGGTTGGTAAGCAAGGGATTCTGGAAGTGCCCAGTGTGGGAGGGCTTAGGAGAGGCATATAAATGGATAGAGAAGGAAATCACAATATAATGAGGAAGAGGTGCATGCACAACTCTTTGTATTGATTACAACTTCAGCACATATTTTCAGTGTTTCAGCTTTGTTTCTTTGAATTAAAAACTGTTTGTGGCCTGATTGCTGGCCTGTTCTGCATTTTTTTTCTTGCAAGCAAGGGAGAAATTACAGATGTGACTGCAGCATGCTATGGAAATATTTGAACTTCCTAAATGCTAGCTTACTCAGGTCCTGGAAGCAATCTTTCCACAAAAGTTTGAAGATCAACCCAGTTCAATTTATTTAGCAGGCAGGTTGTTAGTGTTTTGCAGCCTGTGTGTAGGGCTTCGTGCTGCTGTGGGCAGCCAACTAAACTGGTGGTTAGATTTAACTCCCCAGCAGTCATGGCTTTGCAGAACTGTCTTGAGTGGAGTATCTTGTGCAGAGCCAGGCTCTTTGTAAGGGAATGAGGACCTGCTTTGGCAGTAAGACTGAAGAAGTTGAGGAGCAGAGGAGTAAGACTTCCAAAACTACCTATGGATTCCAAGGAATCTTCTTGGCCAACATAAATATATTGTGACAACCCTGAGTCCAAAGCAGGGACACCCTCATTCTGCTTTTGGTCCAATGTGTAGCATCAAGAGCTTTGTATTTCATTTAGCCTTCGGCATCAGTTTAAGAAAATCATGATGATTTGTGGCTTAATATTCAGGTATGACTTTCAAGACGACCAGCTGCTGCTTATAGAATAACTGTGATGGGTGTGCTGGTTGATACGTGCTCTATTTGGGCAGCAGAAGGTGAAATACTCCCTTCCCCTGCCACCTCTGAGAAGGCTCAAGTGTAGAAATAATCCTTGGGAAGCTCTGCAGTGGCAGAAGGGAATTATGAACCTGGAGAAACTGAAGTCATGCCGAGGAATACTTGTGCCACCATCATCCGTGGTTCCCTCGCACACTGGGTGCAGGCAGCACCCTGGCCAACCCTCCTCTGCCCTGCTCCCTCCTGCCAGGGCTCCGCTGGCCATGCTGGGGAGGAGGCCCTCGTCCCAGCAAGGGACTCAGATGTCCTGTGCTGTCTGGCACAGGTGTGTGAGTGTGTGGAATACGGTGGGAAGGTGGGGAAGGAAGGTGCTCACCTTGGTATTCCTTCTCCCTTGTCTTTGGGAGTGTAGAGCCTGTTAATTCTTACACTTGATAAAACTCTGCAGGGATAAGATCAGCTGACTGTACTTGCAAACGTGGAATTTATAGTAAGTAGTGAGCTTATTTAGCCAAGCAGGAAACAACTGGCTCACAAGAGTGTGCAGTTCACCAGTTATAGGAGAGCTGGAAAATCCTGGCTGTGGAAAACCTCCATAATTCCAAATAAATAGTGAGACTGGTGGATTCCTGTGCTCCTGCAGAGCCTACGCTCTACAGAAAATTTGTAGCTGAGGTTTCCCATTTACTTCTGCATCTAATTGACCTGTCTGATCTTGCTTACTCTCCTCCCATTGTGCAGCTGTTCATGTGGCTTCCGGCTCCCAAAAGAGTGCACAAAGGGCACTTCTCTTTTTGTACACTCAGCTTTCTGGACACATGCTTCACAACGTGAACACCTTTGTATATCGGAGCGCTGTCTCCCCTCTCCTGCAAGCACAGATGTCATGCTCAGAAAGTGCACTTGCTGACTTTGTGCTGCCGAACAGCATGGAACCAAATGAAGGCAGCTTTTGAGAAGCTTGATGCAAGAGTATCTCCCTGCAGCTCTGACGTGCCTTGGAAAGTGAATGGAGTTGTTCACTGTATTGCTGAGGGCCCATTGTGCCCAACTTGATGAAATCATTGGCAGTTTTTTGCTGGCCTTACCAGACTGGATGTCTTTCTTGCTCCTATTCCTCACTTTGGTCTCCTTGTAATTGAGGGGAGATAGCCAAGGTCCTGTGTGTGATGTTATGTGAGTGCCTGCTGCAGCTACTGTCTGTGCCAACATTGTGTCCACCCATCAGAGTTCTGGGAAGCAGATAACACAAAACTGCTCCCAAACTTCCAGAACATGTGAAAGTGCAAAAGTAAGGCCTCGCTCTTCAGAGGGTGTCTCTTGTCTCCATGTTAGAAACAGGAGGTGTTTATTTCTCAGACCTCTGCTTTTCTGGCAAAGTTGGTTAAAATTGGCCAATGGCTTCAGAAGTTACTGGAGGAGAGGGAATTTATAATCAGACACAGACAAGCTGGCTTTATGTGACTGTGTGAGCCTCATTTTTTAGGAAACCGTGGTAAAATATGTGGATAAAGTTGCAGTAATATTAAGGTTAGAGTTCATGCTGGCCTGTATTTCTCTCTCAATTTTTCGAGCATGACAGTGTTAGTCAGCCTGAGCTTTTGGGAACTTTTTATTCCATATGCTGAAATTTTTTGAACCTAGATTCTCTATCTTCTCTCATTTTTCCTTGCTGAGTTTAATCATTAGGTGGGAAAAGTGAACGCTTTAAAAATAGAGGAGCCAGTGTAGAAATGTTGCTGGCTAGATTTATTTACTTTCTTTTGTAAAAAACTCAATGTTGGCAGAACATTTTGATTCATTATGGTCCTAAACCAGCATTAAAGCCTTCTGGCTAGATAGATTCCCTCATGGCCTGCCAGGAGTCCCAATCACCATGATGATCTTACTTGAGAAAGAAAACATGCTCTGCATCTGGGAGCAGGGCTGTGTCCTGTTAAGCATGGTCAGGGAGAGTGTTAACTGTGTTCTCTCAATCTTATATTTTCACTTGAACCCAGTCTGTTGAATTATAAGGTGGCTATAAGAACTATAGAGACTTAAGCATAAGAGAAAGACATGGAAGTATTTCAAGGTGGAGTGTTGCCTGAGATCGGTGGATTTTGTTTGCAAGGCTGGAAAAGGTAGAACTGCCCACATAGGAATCAATTCCCAGCTCTTTGCTTGCCACAGCATATCAGATAGGTACAGAAGGGATGAATGGAGAGGTACCTATCTGGTCATGATTTTCTCATCAGGTTCAGTGTGTGTGGGAAAAGGCAATCCCGTTGTGTGAAGTATAACCTTTAGCAGCCTATTGAATAAGGGGATGATAGCAGATGTGGCAGGAGACATTCAGGCATTTGCTCCTACAAATGAAACAGCTCTAGCAGGGAAAAAAAAAAACCCTTAAGAGAATTAGCTAAAACAAATGTGTCAGACAAAATTGTGCTTTGAATGCATTATAAGCGCTTACTCTCTTGCAGTGAGAAAAGACAGTCAGGTGTTGATAGCATGTAGGAGGCAAGAGCTGTTATTAGTGAGTGGGAAGAAACACATTGAGTGTGGTGTGGGAGTAGGGCAGATGGGAATGAATCTAGAGGCTCTTTTGGAATCACTCATTCTGAATCATCTTACTCTCAAAGCCTCCATTGCAGAACACCGTCATCCTCCAAGGTCCCACGGCGTTGCCTTACTGAGTGTGGCATTGAGAGGGATGTTGAGTCAGCTCCGTGTGCAGTTGTAGTAGGAGATGTTCAGTGAGGAGTTTAGGTAACTACTTCAGCCAAGTAGATTGTGACTATAATACAGAGGTGGGATGTGTATTCATTTATGCAAGCCCTCTGTGAGATGAAAAACTGGTAGGATATTGTTATTGAGGTAGTTTGGTGTGTCTGTGCCATTATTGAGACAACTTCCACACTCGTTCACTTGTGAATGCAAGGGCTTTGTGTCCAAGAGCCTGGTTCTGCAGGATACTTGGTAGAAACCATAAGAGCATGTCCAAATGGCCTTAGAGGAGCCTGGAAATGTCTAACGAGAGAGTTCTTCCTTGGACTTGACATCGATGCTATGTGCTCTGACTGGAGACATATGGTGATGGTGTTAGAAATCTGGTCCTGGCCATGCAGACCATGGTGTTGCCTACACAGTGTTTTGAGAGGCACTGCAAGCTGTCTGTCCAGGCTCCCAACAGCCACAAAATGAGGGAGGCAACAACAGATGGACTCAGTCCAGCAAGTTTGGTACTGGAGGTGTGGGCATCCCCACAGAGACACAAATGTGAGCGTGCCACAGTCTGGGAGCGAGCGCCCTGTGAAAAGTGGCAGAGCTGTGAAACAGAGGCTTGTGCCTCCAACCATTTGGTGACAATTTGATGGCTCAGCAGCTTGGAAAAAGCAGGAGCAGTAGGAGTTCCCCAGGACTCTCTGACCTCCAGGCCCGTGCTGGGTGTTTGTACACTGGTGGTTTATCACAGAGGCACAGGGTCCTGTGAGGTGAGGACCTCTTGGACTGTTGCTCTGGCAGTACCTTTACCAGTTGCCACCTTAACATGCCACCCCACTATAGGAAAGTTGCAGAAGGAAACTTATTTAGACACAGGTCTGTAGAGCAATGACTTTCACCAATAACACTGTGCTTTGTATGCTCAGCTGTGCTGTAAGACATGCCTTACAATCTGGAGAAAACAGTAACAGCTGTGAGGATGTGTTTGCTTTCTCTTTTCCTGGCCTCTTAAGGAAGAGCTCTAATAGTTGCTGGGTTAATGCCTGACTTCTGGCACTACATTGGGGCTGCACTGGGCCAGCTAGAGTCTCCCTTTGGATATTGAAGATCGGCACATTCATGGAAAATAGAGAATACCAGCAGAAGCAGATTGATAGAGAGCTTAACACAATGAAGCCTGTTCTCCGGGATTGTCACAAATCCATTAACTTATTCACTAATGGATTTTAATTCTGAACTGTTTTATTATATTTGAAAAGAAAAGAATATATAATTTTACCAGACTGTTGCTTGCAACATGCACCTTCCTGTTTGTTGCCTTTATTTGTTGCTGAATGTGCTTGTAGCTGTATTTTTACTTCTCCTGCTTTTGTCTGCTAATCTAGTTTACCCCCAAAGGACAAAAGAAGATTTATTTTACAAATTTACGCTTGAACTTCCTAGCACTAAGTGGTGGTTTTGCTCTCAGGTTTCAGGAGTGGTGATGAAAGGTATTTCCCACAACACTTGTGAAATTTAAATGAAAATGAGTCTCTACATTAAATATTTATTATACTTTAAATGTATTACTACAATAATTGGGTACTCTTTCTGAGGCTTATTATGATGGGATTGTGTGGTATTTCTTGACCTTTGTCATTAATTTTGCCTCGGATTCACACATTTATGTAATGTTTATCTGTATACATGGATGTACCCATCCATGAGAGGTGAAAACACACATCTTAAAAAAACCAGTAAAAGCTGTAGATTCCTTCTGTGTTTTTCTGAAGCCTTGAAACAATTTAAAATATGAAAAACTTAGACTAATTGAGAACATTATATTGATTGGCCCTGATTTTCTTTCTTTCTTTGTTTTCAATCCAGCCTCTCTTGTTATAGTCTCTTAAAATAAATAAATAAAAACTCTTTCTATAAATATCTGAAAGAGTCATTCTTACATAATAGCCCTTTCTTGCAGCAAAATTTATCATTATAACAATACTGTAGTAGTTTTGCTGGCAGAATCACAGCCAATCAAAGCTATTACAATAATGGAACATTTCATGGTTTGGAAAATTAAATGTGTAACCATGGAACTGAAGTGTCTCTTAAATCATATTTGGAGACGTATTTTTCACCAAGTGATTTGCACATTATCTCATTCCATCTGAATTTTATTTTCATCAATATTTCACCATTGATTTTTTTTCCTTTTTTGTTTCTGCAGTAATTTTGCAATAAAACTCCCCATCTGCTTTCACTTTTTGCAAGCTTGATCATATTTGTTCAGGAAGCAGATCTAAACCTTCTTTTATCACGAGGCATAATTTAACAGCTGACTAATGGTCAAGCTGTAAAGTGTGCTGTAAATAACTACCATGCTCAGTTTCAGGAGTGAGTAATACTGTTCTCAAAATTAGTAGCTGTATTTGTTTCTATACATAAGAAAGTGGCTGATGCAGTGATTGTTCCAAAACCTGAAATCAGCTCAGGGCACATGAATCCTCAGGAATTTTACCTGTTGGAGAATCATGGGAGCCAGGCACTTTTGCGTAAGTAAGGTAGAAATCTGCAGGTGTTTGTTCTCTATACATACACCAAGTGTTTCCTGAGGTGTTTTTATGCACCTGGAGCCATTTTTGGAACGGGACTAACATGCAGTCTCCTCTTTCCTGGGAACAGTGTCTGTCTCTTGTTCACAGGAACTTCATAAGGTTTGTTAGTAGAACTCTCTGGACAACTGGAACGAGAGTTAAAATAGAAACTGAAAACCACAGAGAAAATAAAAATACGCAGAGAAGATAAAAACATATCTGTGGCATGGCCGTGTACTACATTTTAACTTGTAGTGCTCAGATGGGACATTGCAGAACAGAGTGTTGGTATAACCAGTGCCTGTCAAATGTTCACATGAATATAGGGGTTTGAACAAAATGTTGAATAAGGAAATGAAGTAAAACCTCATCTTGGTTTTCTTTTTCAGTCATGAGAAAATGTTTTCTTCAGCTTTATGATTTTTGTTTATATGGATTTGAATGAATTTTTTGTGGATAAGGGAATGTATGAATATGATTTGCATTTTAGTTACATCTCAAAATGAAGTGACAAAATTTAAACAAAACCATTAGTGATATTAAGATGTGTGGATTTTTCTGGACCTATAGATCCAGAATGACAATGGCAGTGGCTTGGGTGTGATTTGGGTACAGACACACTCAAGGTAGTTCCTCCTGGAAGGTGCAGAGACACTAGACAGGGTTGGTGTGAGTCTGTTTTGTGAAAATGATCCAGGTATATCAGAAGAGCAGGTGGGTTTATTAATTTGGGTGCAGAATGAAGTTCTCTGGGCTGGTGCATCCACAGACTGCTCGTGTGAGGTCAGGTGGGCTCACTGTCCAGGGTCACTGTTAGCCTGGGATTCCCTCACCTTTGGTGTAGGGATTGGAGTGCTGTTCCAGGGCACTGGCCTAGTGACAGGGTTGTTGGCTGCTCTTGGGACGTGATTTCTCTGATCAGAAATGCCGTCTTGTACCCAAGAAAATGTTCCAGAAAAACTTAGTGTGTATATTCCTGCCAAAAGCTTTGGTTTCAACTAATTGGCGTTTTCTTTTGAAAAACAAATTAGAAAATGACCAACCAGCTCTGGTTTCACACCCTCTGATCTGTCATGTCTGACCTGCTTAATGAAATCAGGGTTCCAGTAGTTCTTGCTGCTGGGCTTTTAAAAATCTTTTAAGCTGCCTTCTGCTTTTGTCTACATTTCTTTCTTACTTGACTCATCTGCAGCTATTTTCCTCTCCTTAGGGAGAACCCTGATCCTGTTTCAGTCTCTTTCACAAAGGCCTGCTGGTTTGCTGGCTTTTCTGTCTGCTCTTTTTTTCACCAGAAGTGCCCATAACTAAAGTGTAATGGGAAAAGAATCATCCCAACCTATCTGCGAACTCGAATCAGGATTATGCTGATATTTGGCAAAGGTTCAGATCATGCTTTCTTATGATCTGGATATAAGTTCTAAATCCTGCATCCTGTCTGGTTGGTTCTTGCAGTACTGTACTCACAGGCAGTTCTAGCAAGCAAGTCATTCATTAGTTTGACTCATCATAGGCTAAGATATTGCACATTGTGATTCTTACTATTTTTCTTTTTGAGGGGCTAACCTATCTTGGTTTTAAAATTAATAAAAGATTCGTAACTTTTACCCTGGTTGTCATAGCATTCTATTCCAACAGATAACCAGATACTTGTATTCTAGACTTTGGTGTTTGTAACTGCCAAAGGTAATTTCTTTATATAGTATTTCATGTTGAAAAGGAATAACACCACATGATGGGAAGGGAAATACAGGGGTAGTTCTGGATGTGGTGTGCTTCAGTGAACAAAAGCATTTGCAAATCTCTTTGCTGTGATATAGTAGATTGCAAGAACGCTTTACACATATCTTTCTCAATGTGCCCGTAAGTTCCACAGGGTAAAAAAACCTCCTCTAACTAAAACTGGCAAGTGTTCAGAAACCACAACTATTCAGCGTATTGCCTGACCATTTTTAAAATGTATTTTGCACTTTTGGTAGATGTTGTAATGCATTCAGCACAGTGTGAAGTCTTGGCGTAGATGCTGGATTCTAAAATAAGATGAGCTCTGCCTTTTAAATAAGAAATGTTTGCCCGTGAAATACCTTTGCTATTTAGGGTTTTTGGGAAGGGGGACAGGAAATGATGATGATGCTGTTACCACCAAGAAAACAGGGTGGATTTATTTTGAATTTTGACAAATAATCACAGCAATGGACAAAGCCCTTCTCAGTGAATGCTGGGTGGGCAGAATTTTATCGTTTTTATAAGTTACTCTCCTTCCCCAAAAACCTCTTAACAGTCAAATGTGCTCTTGGTATTCTGCATATGAAGGTGGCACGTGATGTGGTAGAGTGGGCAGAGGTCTGTCCCACAACACACTGTGTTTCTGAAATTGCTTCCTCCTCTGCATATTGCACATCAGCAGCTCCTTTCATGGGGACTGGCTTAGCCACTGGCTGGGGAAGCCTTCAGAAATGCTAATGGTTGGCTGACTGTCAGACTCCATTCAGTGAGCCTAGGCCCAGATAAAGGTGCAGAGCATCAGAAGCTGTGGCTGACAGCAGTGGGGTTTGCTCACCTTCAGCAGGGCCGCAGCCCTGCAGTTGTGTAAGAATGTCGGCAGTGTGGTTGTTGTGTGGGTGACACACCTGAGAGGTGCTGTGCAGTGTGCTGGGCTCCTGTCATTAGTGTCTGCACAGAATATAAAGGCTATACAGATGCTAAAGTTTTGTTAAAGGTGGGAAGGTATTAGGAGATAGAAAGGAAAGAAGGCATTAAGTGCGCCCATGCAAAACCTGTAATGAGCTCCATATAGGTGAAATTCATGCTGTGGAAGTGTGAAGAAAATATTTGCATACAACTGAAGAGGACTGAGCAATTTGCCATACAGATGGGAACTCTTTCCAACTTGTGTCAAACTGGAGATCTATTGCTCCCTCCCAGGTTCTCCTGTGATGTGTTTTGTACTTTAGGTTTAGTTGTCCTTGAAAGTGCCTTTGGAACAACCTCATCCTCTCTAGAGAAATGAACAGTCAAATAGGGTCTTTATGAAAGCCCTGGGGTGGCCGCCCTCCAGACTCTGCCAGTGCTGCAGTGCAGGAGGAACAGGTGGGCATTTTATAGCTGTGATGTGAGGTGCTGGTTCTTGCTGGTGCACACTGCAGTGACTGTTACAGGATTTTTTCTCCCAAGGAAAAGCGTATGTTAGCCCTGCTCCGCTTTCGATGTAAAACATGGTGTTCCTGAAGTACTCCCATGAGAAAGAGAATCTGGAGAGTAGCTGTAGCCTGTTCTGCAACAGAGAGCACCAAGTTGCACCAAGTAACTTGGCCTCAGCTACTTTACTGTGCTGAGAATAATGTGGTTAGTGAAATTAGAGCTAAAGTGAGGGCAGAGTTACAGCGTGTCTTTATTGCCTTACACTCAGCACTGACTTGGAGATTCTCTTTTTGGCTTGAAGTAGTATCTCCATTATGTGCCATGAAAACAAAACAAAATGAGAAAATACAATCAATGACATAAAATATTGCAGCTCTTTCTACCTCTTCCTTTATTTTTCTCCATATTTTTTTGTTTCTTCTTAAGTCAGGTTGCAGCAGATTGGTGTAAGAAATCTTTCTCCTCCTGAGAGCTGATCACATTTGTACTTTGACCACAGTGCTTCTGGTGGTCCTGAAGGGCCTCAGGAGTCGCCAGGGCTCGCTGCAGCAGGCACTGGCTCTGGCTGGCTCTGCCTGGGGAGCAGCTGTGTCGCCTTGAAGTGCCATGTGATGTGGGGTAGTGGCTGCTGTTCCTGCCCGCTCTGGGCAGTGCCATGCTCTGCGCACTCCTGCCACGGGCAGGCCTTGTTGCTGTGCTTCAGGGTGGTCTCCTCGTTAATATGGTTTGACCCTGTTACCTGTGTTGTTCGCTTCCATGCGTGATCCCTCACGTGTGCTCCATCATGATTACGAGCCCAGGGCTGGCTCCGGGAGCCAGGGAACTTTGCAAAGCACCTTTGTCACTGCAGCCAAGCTGTGATGGGAGTGGGATGCTGCACCCCCGGCGCCGAGTCCCTTTTGCTCCTGTCAGCCCTGCAGTGTGCTGCCGCTTCTGCAGCTGCGCCGTGGAGCAGAATAAACCTAAATTGGTTTGTTTATTAGGGCTCCAGGGAGCTGTTCCGCAGCCCTGGAAGCTCGTCTCGTATGTTTCCCTTGCAAGTGCCGTCCCTGTCTCACAGGGTATGCCTCTGAAGTGCTTCCAGCTGCTGGCTGCACCTCTGAAGTGCCCTGCTGGGAACCTGCAGCCCACCCTGGGTAGCACGGCAGGCAGCAGCCACGGCTGCTCCGGGAGCTCAGGTTATTGTCCTCCCTTGGCACAGCCCGTCTGGCTCTGCTGCGGCTCGGTGTTTGTGCCTGGAGGCAGGACTGGCTCGGGAGGTTTAGCCGGATAGCGGCTGCCTGCAGCATGCAAGGATGTCAGCGCTTCCGAGGGGATGGATTGTGGCCCCTGGGTGTGCTAAGCGCTGCAGTGAGGGTGGAGGTGCTCTGACGAAGGGCCCTGCAATAGAGGGAACATTTGCCCCGCTGCCATCCCCGCCTGTGGGTGAGGGAGAGCTGAGCCCCTGGCCCGGCTGGGAGCTGCTGGGGCTGCCAGCGCTCCACACACTCCCCTGGGCGTTGCGCTGAGGCTGGCCCCTGCCCAGGTGTGGTGGGGAGGGGAAGAGGGCTCCATCTGGCCTCTTCTTTGTCTTGTGCACCCCTGGGAAAGGAAAGCATGATTTAGCTGCAAAGCATTAAACAAAAAAACCCTGAAAGACTATCCCTCCAGAATTGTCTAACCCTTTATGGCTTAATATAAGCATGCCTGAGGATTGATGAGGAAAGGATGTTGCTCCTGTTGGTAATTACTAGTTCGCTCCTTTCAGTGTTTTTTATTCTGATTGTTCCATTTCAGCATTTATCCTTTGTCTTAGGGGTGTGCAAATGCATTCTGCTGTGTCAGGAGCTTTACTTAGCTATTCATGTGCTCATACCCTTGGTAAGATACTTATCCTTTCAGGCAGATCAAAGACATATGTTTGGTCGTTTGGAATAGGTAAGCAGGAAGAAAGAAATCTCTTAAGAGTGATGACATGGTATAACTGCTAAGTAACAAATACAGTTATATACATATATGTGCACGTCCCTCTAATCATTACTGTTGCCTATGACACAGAAATACATTGCAGTTGAAATCTTTTAGTTAATTGCAGTGGCTGTCAGTCAACCTGTCTTGCCAATGACGTTTTTTCTATTTCAGTGATCTACTCCCATCTATTCAAGAGATGAGCTTCTGCTGAGAGAGAGAATATATAAGTAAGTTTTGGTTTAAGATGCAATGTTTAGACCTGGGTGATGAAACTAAAATGCAGAATTCTTGCCTCTCCACACAAAACTAAAGGCAAAAGAGCGAACAGATGATTACTGGGATTCATTTAAAACTCCATGTTTCAGTCACAATATAAGCACGTGATGTAGTCACTATTGACTAGGAAATGTGGTGAGATGCAGGTGCTCTGTTTATTTGTAGATTGCAATGTGTGGATAGATAAATAAGTTTCAGTTTAGGAGCAGACATTTTTGCATACTGGAGTGTTTAGAATTCAGACAGGCACGGCACTCAAAACAGCAGTGGGTCTGCAGGAGCAGGCCTGTGATGTGTGGAACAGATAACATTCAGTGGTGCAGAGACAAGCATGCTCTGTGCGGTGAGGGACTGGGCGAGCTGCAGAGGAGCTAGTTCTGGATCAAAGCAGTATAATGCAGAGCTAGCCTGAGCTCATTAGCCTGGGCGTAATGCCATGCTAATATATCTATACTACTCCCAGGACCCAAGCTAATGGCTCAGCATGGTGCTATGCTGGGTACTCGCACCAGCTGGTGCAGGGATTTCTGCATTGTATAGTGTAGACATGCCATAAGGTTTTCACACCAGCTCTGTAAGCAAAGAGAAATGGATTAAGGGAAAGATATAGCCCAAGACTTTAAAGAGCAGGGATGTTTAAATTTGGGTTCCTGAATCCTTGTTCATAGTCTTCATGAAGAATCCAGTGTAAATGTTACGGAAGTCAAGGACAGTCTTTGGATCAAACTCAAGAACTCCAAAGTCCAAACTACCTAGTAATTCCTACTGATGTGATTTTTCAACACCATTTAATTGTATCTCTGGAAAACAGGCTTGAGGTAGTCAGTCAGATGCTGTGCTGCCTTTTGAATTTATCAGGAATGAAAAGTGACTCCAAGCTTCCACCCTTGTTCAGGGAATTTTTATATGAAATGTAAAAATAATACCCCATTGTCTCACCCTTAAAAACAAGGAACAAGTCGTACATGAACAAGAAGACATTGGGCTAGCTGATATTAGTTAATAATGATCTAACTTCCCATCTCTGGCTGAAGCTTTTTTTTTCTTTACAAAAAGGAAAAAAAAAAAGGGAGGGCTAATGTTTGAGTTATTTTTTTTTTATATTTTCACTGACTTGATTATCTGCACCAACTTGTACTTACTAAGGCTGTAACTCTAGGTGTAAAAAAAACCCCAAAACAAACTCGAACCAGAAAAGAGATAGTTCATGATATAATTGTGGCCCAGATGCAGTTAGGAAATACAGGAAATTGCACAACTGAACCTGCTGTCATACCCAGTAGAGCCTTAGATTGCTCAGTGAAGAGTTTAGGCCCAGCAGACACAGTGCACTATTAATTCCCGACATGGGAGCTGGTATCAACCAACTGACGTACATAGGAAATGCAAAGTCTTCCAGTGGGAGTTTTGCCCAGGAACTATGAGTTCTGGCCTAAAAAGAGCAGGAGGCAGACAGTTTACGTCTGAAAAGCAGTTATATTTTATTTCAGAAAATGCCATGCAGACACTAGAACTCCAGTACAAGAGATTGTTGTCACTGGGTGACAATAATTAAATGTTTATAATGTCCAGTTGAAATATAAACTGTTCTAAAATGTAATCTGGCAGGATTTCAATGAATGAGTAAGGAGACAGAAGTGTGAGGGTCAGAACTGGGTAGAGCTATCTGTCAGAGAGAGAGGAATTAAATAATTTTTCTTTGCTAAAACTCATGACATTTTCCTTTTTTTAGCATTACTGAACACATTCTGGAGATAGGTAAGAAATTAAATACCTGTTGTGCCAGCTTCACATCTGAGGAAGCTGAGGGAGAGAGATTAAATGTTGGATTTTCCATGTAAGTAACTTGTGTCCCACAGAAAGTCTAACCTGGGATTGTTGTGTGTATAGTAATGCCTCAGTACTGCTCTTCTCTGTCATCAAGGTCATTGATACTGCAGTGATAAAAACCCCACTAAAAAGCAAGGCTGATGTGTTCCTGAGTCCCACTCCTCTCACTCCAGCAGTAGTATTCTTGACTTTAATAGCTGCTTTTTGATTCCTCAAATGCTTTTCTATTCCTTAAAAATTATTGCATACGCTTGTGCTTTGAACGAAATGAAAACATATAGTACTATAATATTCACTGACCCCTTAAATACACTGATTTAAAATTGACAGATAAATCTTCCAATAACATTTCTGTGATTTTGGAAACACAACAAAGTAAATTTCTCTTAGAAAAGTCAGTTCTGTAACACTGTTCACAACTGAAGCAGCATGTGTGGAAATAGTACCTGCTGCAGAATGTCATGAGGTCCTAAGGTCAAATCCCTCTCGGGAAATGGTAATAAATGGTAGCTCAGCTGCTGTGTTCTGAAAATATTTGTCAGATAAAACTGTTACCTACCCAAGAAAGATTAGAATCTTCTGTGGCACAGATGGGAGCATGCAACTGTCTGATTTAACATGTGATTAAGTATGTGCCCAGAAATCTGTAGCCTTAAAATGCAGCTCATGCAGCATCAACAAAATTGTATTTGCAGTCTAAACAGGGAGCTGTAAAGTGGTGTTGTAACACTGGTAAATGCTCATGCTCCAGTGTGCCCCAAAGGTTGTCAGGACGTGTGCTAGGGGACTGTAAAAAGGATTAGAGAACATGGAAAGATGTTTTTGTCAAAACAGGATTCATAATAAATATTAATCTTCCATGTGATTCTAAACTGCATTTCTGGTGTAATCTTGATGATGGCTCTCTGGTGCTTTGGAACTCACAAGAACTACTTATTGAGTGCAATATTTTTGAAAAGTCCCTGGCTGTTTGGACAATTTCTTTGTATTTCTTCCAGGCCACCTGTCCTTGTTTACACCCTCTATAGACTTCCTTTTTGTGTTTGAGTTTGTCCAGGAGCTCCTTGTTTGTCCATACAGACCTGGCATTTTTACCTGACTTCCTCTTTCTTGGGATGTCTCCCTCCTGAGTTTGGAAGAAATGATTCTTGAATATTAACAAGCTTCCTTGGGTCTCTCTTCCCTTCAGGGCTTTTTTCTATGGTGCTCTTATTAGGCAGATCCCTGAAGAGTGCAAAGTTTTCTCTCCTGAAGTCCAGGACAGGGAGCTTGCTGTGTGCTCTCCTCACTTCCCCAGGGATCTTGAACTCCACTATTTCATGGTCACTTCAGGTTTTCTTTATTTCAACTTTTCAATATAATTCAATTTCCTTATGCTTTATTTTATTTTCCACTTGCAGGAATTTGTGGTGGCACTTGTGGGGGAAGATGGCTCCTGCCTCAGTTTTCTTTCATAGGTTTGAAAGTCATTAAGTGTTGTTTCTCATGGGGCAGCAAAACTCTGGAGTCCTGTGATTAAAGGCAGCCTCTTTTCGCCACTGAGCCAGCCTGTTAGGAGTGTGTTGAGGGCAGAGCAAAGCTGTTGGCTTCTTTGGAAAAAGCACTTTAAGGAATGAATTTACAACTTTTCCAGTTTCAGCCCACAGTCTTGGAGTGTCCTTTTCCTCAAATTTCCCATACTTTTTGTGTGTGTTGACTGACGACCCTGTGCTTTCTAATAGCAAGGATGGGTTCTAGAGTTCACCATGTGCCCCGGCAGTCTGAAGCCCTTTTGTAACACAAGATGACACCTTGTAAAGCCACAGTTATCCCAGCAAAGAAACCGAGAGGGTGCTGCTGCTGCCCCTCTGAGAGGCACCATTGCCTCACTGCTCCCAGTTTGAGGGGTTTTGACCAGCTGGCTGAGATGGCCCAAGGGTCGTGTTGTTCAAGTGCCTCAGGCAAAGCTGAGTCCCGTTAGTCAGTCCTGGCCCTGTGGACAGACTCCTTAGGGGCAGAGCAGTCCTTCAGTTTCCTGGAAAGTCACATGCAGTGACCTCCTTTCATCTGCCATACATCTTTCCTTTGTGTGACAAGAGAGCCAGCAGCAGGGACCTGTGGGCTTGGCTAACAAAGGGCAGAAAGGGCAGGATCTGTTTCTGGGAGAGGGGGAATGCCATCTTTTTGCCTCATGCTTCTACCTCTTTGCTGAGAGGTATGTAAACAGCTACTTCTTTTTGCTCTTCAGTAGCTTTGTTTAATATTAAGAGCACTGTTTACTGCTAACAGAAGGTGTCCTTTGGAAAGGACACGTGCCTCCTTCTCCTTTGTTTGATTCTAAACAACGTGGAGAAGAAAGAGGTCTTGTACTCCATTTTGCTGACTCAGTGTGTTCACGCTCACAGAATTAGCGTCACTGCTGTTTCTGCTTGTGAAAAATTTGCTGAGATTTGGGAGAAGGTAAGCAGGGGAATGGTGAGAACGGGATACAAATATTTATCCTCCTTTCAATCATGGTTTTTCATTTAAAAATTACTAAGCAGCTAGTGGTTTGGTATTTCCTTTATTTTGCTTATTGGCACATGAGTCTCAACAGTTGTGGACCAATCCTGTGAGAAGATCTCTCATATGTACCTGAGATGAGTTATACTGCATGACATCCTCCACAGAGCAATGGCTCTTAGAGGCAATGGCTTTTGTTTTCTGTTTAGGTAACCAATTTGGAAATAATAATTAAAAAAAGACTGTATCTGAATCATTTTGACTCCAGAATGACTGATTTCAGAATGGCTTTAGAAGCATAATAAGAGTGGTAAAGAAGGGATCCCCTTGATGGCCCATCTGAAAAGCAACAGTAAAGGAATGAGATGCAGAAGAAAACAAAACAAAGCTGCTGGTGTTGTGAGGGGTGCCAGCAAGTAAGCCTGTGGCAGATGTGTGTGGGATTTTCACAGAGTGAGAGCAGTGGTGTCTTTCTAAGTATTAGACAATTTCTGAGCTGGACCTTTCCTATGCTAGCAGGACACCATGTAAGCCATGATCAAGCCTTGGTAATTCCTGTTGTGCTCTTAGCTGATGTAGTCCCTTGTTCTCCTGGCTGTGGGAAGGCAACCAAAATAATGAACTTAATGAGCAACACTGTAAAAACACACCACTTAAAAAAAAATCAATATTTCATTTTTCTTCTAAAAGCCAAGCAATTCCTTAAATAACGTAAAACTTGATACTGATATCAGTGCAGTGAGTGTCCTGGCACTGGAAAAAGAGTTTTCGGGGTCATATGACCAGAAACAATGCTCACCATTTGGAGATGATGGCACTAGTTCATGTTTTTCCCCTGCCATTGGGAACTATTACTGTAGGGGAAGCTGGCAACTATATTTTGTTTCCCATCCATTCTGCTGGATCACATCTATTCAACCTCAGCTGTATTTATGTAAATACGTATATATGCATTTGCATGCATTTGAATCTCTTTATCCTGTATGCTATTCTTAGATGTCTGAATGAATTAAAGAGAAAGAATTAATTCAAAATTAAGAAGGAGTTTTAAGATTGTTTTCTATGTATATATTTAAACCATGAAGAATTGAAGAATTGCTTACTTGAAAGTATCCAGTCCTAAGGTGTGCAGGGACTGTTGTAAGCTATGGATGTGTCTATAACAATACAGATGAGGTAACACATGTGATGAGGGGCATTAAAAGAATTTATAGCACAAGTAGCATTATAAAATATTCTTTGAAGATCTGAAGATCTTAACTGAGGAAAAAGAGTCTGGTTTTCATACTCTAAACTTCTTAACTTCCTTACTGATATTTTTAAAGTCTGATTTTTTTTTTTTGTAGTTTAATGTATTTGGAGTTTTTATGAATGTGATCCCTCTTCCTCCCCAGTGTTGTCATATGTTCAAAATGAATTTTTTTTATGCCCGCAACTAATTAGCAGCAGAATCTGGAGACTTAGGCCTCTGTTGCACAGTTCTCAGTGAGAAAGAATGGACAGTGGTAATTAAAAAAAAAAAAAAGAATCAAGTATTTTTAGTTTGGGTGCTTGGAAAATCATTATAATTGTGGCAGTACTGAAGGGTTTTATACTGGCTGAGCTTTCACTGAAATTTTCTTTAAATATCCAAAATACCGAAAAAGAATGTGTCTGCAATTAGAGTTAACCCAAAAATGTTTCTATTTTGGCATTTTTGCGCACAAGGAGTTTGGAAATTTCCACTTTCTTCCCCCTTACAAGAGTATTTCAGCTACATTCCCGTGAACTGCAAAGACTTTATTTCTGTGCACCTCAGATAAAGGCGCCCTTTATCTTAACAGTTTTCTCCTCACTTAAATGCCATAATGAGAAATTTTTATTCCTACCTGTAGATCTGCTAAGTTACTGTATGAGTATGAGAAATCAAATCCTCAAAGGCAGAGACTTGCACAAATTCTGGACCTCACTTTTCTCTCAGCAGGGCCCTGCTGCTACAGCAGGATCTGCTGTTAGTAAAAGGAAAGACAATTGGATCTGGTTTGTGCTCAGATCACTAAAGGAAGGATCTAGAACTGGAAATAAAATTTGACTTTTATTCTTTTTCTGAGCTCAAAGTTTAGGGTTATTTGGATTCAAAGGGCTTGGCTTGGCTGCTCCCAGGCTTTATAAACAATATTAGCATCTCTGTTTGGTTGCTTCCCCAGAGGCCACTGAAACCCTCAAAAGGAGAATTAGCAGAGGCAGCAATTGTTATTTTGGCAGTAGTTAATGGTCAGCAGGCAACGTTTACCTGTGCTTAAAATATAAAGTTTATGTTGGGGATTTTGGAGGAGTCTAAATGAGTTAGCCAATAAATGAAATTTGATGAGAGCTTTGTGCCAATGCTCCTTATGCTTCCTTGAAAGTTCCAGATTAGTTTACATCATTCTGGCCTCCTGGGCCAGCATGGTGATGAATCACTGTGAGAAACCAGACAGAGTTGCTGATAGGATTTCCACAGAAACCCATGGTGAGGAAATATATGCATAGTTTCATTGGACAGCCCTCTCTGTGGCTATGTTGCCCACTTTTTAGGAATAAAAAAATCTGGGACACATTTCTCCTTGATGGTGAGCATATGCTGGCATGGTTGGAGATGTTTTTATATCTAGGATGCTAAATAAAGATGCTCACTTGAGCATTTTGTTTTGGCTGAGTCTGCCCTTTCAGGATGCATGTGTAACCTCTTTGTGAATTACTGAAATAAAGGAATTGCCTAATGCAAATAGAAATTCCACAAATATGAAACCCTTGGAATGTGTTCTACATCAGCCATTTCCTTTTTTGCTTGTGCAATGTGTATAGATTGTCAGCATGATGTGGTGTGTGGTAACCAATGTGTGCAGGGGGCCATTAATCTTCTTGTTACAGTCCTGTGTTCGTGTTAAGATTCGGGAGAGCAGTGGAATTCTGTTCAAACACTCTCAGCTTGTGCTTATCTGCCCATATGGATCCTTTGCATGCACTCACAAATGTGAATCTACTTTCTGTGTGTGTCAGCATGTTCATCCTTCCCTTACACTCTGGGTAATCAGTCAGCTCATGGACCCTGATAGTCTTTATTGATCTATTCCCTTTATGGGGAAGGGGATTCATGCCGTCCTGAGTGTGCTCAGTGTAAAGAGTATGGTGGCAACAATTAGGTCCAACCTACCACCTATGGGATTTAAATGCCTGAGGGCATGTGCTGTACTTCTAGATATGTAGATTTTGAGTTAATTTATAGATCAAGATTTCATTCTCCAACAACTTGCCAGACACTGAAGCTTGCAGAATAAAGATTTGTTGTACTGCAGTTGAAGTTTAAATGAGGGCTTAGCTGAAAAGGAGAGAACTCTTAAAGGCAAAAACACTGGAGGAAAAGTGATTTATTAAACTTTTTATTTCCACTGTCTTTGCAATTATAAACTATCACATTGTATAGAGTTTTTTCCCTACAATGCTAATACTCCCTCTGGTATATGTAGGGTATTTTTTTTTCTATGGTGTTTAAAGTCTGAGGCTTTTAGCAATTTAATCCAAACCAAAGCATCTATATCATGGGACTTGCCTTTAATTCTCTCTTAGATGCTTTTTTCCCTGTATGCAAAATTAGATATCATTCTGAAGGCATTCTTAATTAACATTTTTTTAATCAATGGCTGGATTCTCTGGAGGATTTTTTTTTTTCTATGCATCATTATTTTTCTCTTTCCACAGCAACTTCACAAGCAAATTAAGTAAACAGAAAGAAACACTTTGTGGATTTTTCTTGTGACAGCCTGCAAACCTGTGAACTTTTTTTTTATTTTTAAGTTGAAGCTGCTAATTGTAGAACTGTATAATTAATGCATTATCCACGACAACAAGGTTACACGGTTTGTGTTTAGCAAACATGCTTATTCTGGAGGGTGGAAAAATACGTAGTGAAAACTTACGGAAACACTAGGCTGTTTTTTACCACTTTGCATGACAGCCAGTCTCTCAGCCATCATTAGAGCTGTGTGCCTAATCAGACTCTGAAAAGATACCCTGAAAATTTGTTGGAGTCCTGGTATCACTGAGTCCACAGCTCGAACCTGGCGGTTTAACCTTCCGAGATAGGCCATTGCAGGCAGATATTCTCAGAACTGGAATGTTTGCTCTGCTAATTGGCACATTCCTACTTAGATTTGGTAGGACATGCCGATTTGTAACATGACTCAAGAATTTACTTCTTAGTGGGTAATTGCCTCAACTTTCCCAAATCTTTCTGTTTACCAGCCTACTTTCTTTATTGTGCCTGTCTACTGCTCTTTCAGCATTTGTAATCTTCTTTTATTAGCTAGACATCCTT
Organism: Edolisoma coerulescens; assembly: GCA_013397115.1. Taxonomy (NCBI): domain Eukaryota; kingdom Metazoa; phylum Chordata; class Aves; order Passeriformes; family Campephagidae; genus Edolisoma; species Edolisoma coerulescens. The sequence goes on along the minus strand of VWZW01002525.1, from coordinate 769,684 downwards.
CTGATTATTTCACATGTTTTTCATTGGTTTGAGAATTTCTCTGCTCCCTGACCTTTTCATAAATCAAGTATGCGTTGGTGTGTGCTGGAAGTGATGGAATGATTTCCTTATAGCTTGCAGCAAATGATGTTGTATCAATGCTGACTTTGTTACTGCAGTCATAGAAACATTTTTAACAAATTGGATGATGCTTTCTGTATTCAGAATTCAAATGCAGTATGTCTGGGGACTTCTCTGCAAACTGAATGCTTGAGAGCCCCAGAAACAGTGCGACCTCTTCCACTATGAAAATTAGAAGCTTGCTCATGACTTACACAAGTCTTAATGCATTTCCCAGTTCAAAAAATTATTGTAAATACCATAGATTTCACTGATTTAGTCTTTTTGGCAACATCCGTTCATGTAATTTTTGCTTCTTTATGCCTGATCATTTAATTATCTTGATTTTAAAACTGTAGTGAAAGGAAAACCATATTGCAATTCTTGGATGAGTTTTTCAGTTATTGTCATTGTCCTTACGTGGTTATTGGTGTCTAAGGGTTTCTTGGTGAAACTTTTATGTCACTATTCCAGATTGAAATACCTGCAGGAAAACACTTCTGCTCTCAGGCAAAGTTTATACTGGGTTTTCTCTTCCCATGCCTCTGTGAAAGTGCAGAAAATTCTATGGGTGGCTTTGAGAGCAGTGGGGTTTTTTTCTTATCCTGACAGTTTTCTAATACTTAATTTGATCGGCTTTTCCTAGAATGATTTACCTGGTGTGTCTGTGTTCATCAGCACTTAGAGTGTGTGCAGGGAGCCACTGAGCAGCACTGTGGGAGAAGGGAAAGCTTCTTCTGCTCCCTGCATAAGACTGTGTGTCTATAATTCATTGCCTTTGAAAAGTGTCTTATCACAGCATTGACTCCTTAGCGCTTTAATACAGGATAAGCTTATTAGAGATAATCTGTTTACTGAATGTCCTTAGCACAAAGCAATCTAGTTAACAGCATCTTTTGAAGCTTTGTCTTCTGGATATATCTTTTAAACTCATCCCTGATTATTTATCTGTATCTATATCTTTAGATCCTTTTCTTTAGACTTGTATCTGCTTTGGCATGAAATTCCAGTGTCTGGTGAATACACCGATAAACTAAATACTCTTGTGGGGAAATAAGGCAAACCAACACCAAAATGAGCTAGCCAAGGCAAATAATTCAATCTGTTCATGATTCTTTAGACTTCAAAATAATTTTCAGATTTAATAGGGTAAGACTTTTATAAAGAGCTACACTCCCACCAGACGTTGTCACAATCTCCACAGTGTTCCTCACGCAGCAGTTTGTATGTCCAGATATTTCCCATCTAACATGCTGTCCTCCTTGAAGTCTGGATCACTGCTTAAGCTGTACAGAAGAGGAAAGGAAACCTGGCAATTCATCCTCAAATGGCTAGGTATTGGAAAATACTTACCAGCTTGTATAAAAAAGACAAGATGAGGAAAGAGCATTACAAAAGAAGTGCTGAAGAATGAAAGGTGAAAGCTGTGAGAAATGTAATATAGTGAGCCCATTTTACCTTTGGATCTTCCTGACCATTGGAAACTGCTCAATACAGTTCTGGCTTGATAGTTCAAAATACTTTACAGGTCTCTCCTGACACAAAAGCAACTGCACCAGTTACTGATAAAGGCAGTGTTGATGGGAATAGTGCATGGACTCTTTGTGCTCACTCTTCTCATGGAGTTAAGTCATGTTAAAAACAGAATTACAAATTATGAAGTAGCCCTTTCTCTTCACAGGAAAGAGAATCTCAAACTTAAGAATAAAAACAGTGTCAGAGCATCTAAAGAAATTGTTTTCTACAGAAAGCCCCAAGTTTGAGACATAAAGATAACTGATGGCAATTTTCCTGTGATGAATTTTTAAAGTGAAGTGACTGTTTTAAAACCTGTATTTTGCATTCTCTACCTCTTGCTTAACTGATCCTTTCATTGTTGAGGAGGCCTGGATGCCAAGGATGTAACCAACCTGTCTGAAACCTCCGGAGGCAATCAGAGATTTTTATGCTGCACTCAGACTAATTTTGCTTAAGTGATTATTGTATCTGGTCAGGTCGTAGCATGTGATAAGAAATGAAAGTGCTGTAGTTGGAGGGAATTGCATCTCACTTGCAAGACATACTAGATAATGCAAACTTGAATAGTGTCTTGTAGGCAAAAATCTTGTAGTGTCTTGACAAGTCAAAACAAGCACCTTGTCGAAGAGAATTTTTATTTTGGATCTTCCTTAATCTTCTTTCTTTTTTTTTTTGGCATGATTTGATACGTGCACAAAAGCAGGTGCAAAAGAGATTAGGCTGGAGTCAATACCTGTGCACCAATGTGGTATTATTTCAGATAGTGTTCAAAAGCTGAACAGTAAAGGCTTTCAATAGAAGTGACTTTGTAACATCATAGGCGAATTCCACAAAGTTCATTCTTTGTAGTGGAAAATATAATCGTTGCAAGGGTGCAAAAACTTTTGTGTACATCAAGAGGAAAAAAAAAGGAAAATAAACACTTCCTTGCCAATGTTTTTAGAAATGTAATACCCATTCTTGCTGGTGTGGACTGAACATTGGTACCCCAATTAGAATACGGTTGCTACGTGCTGCAGGAAAATGGAGACGTGTTTCCTTGCAAGCACTTTAAAGCTACTATTGAATTTCTGTAAGTCCAGAGAAATCTAGTACCTCCAGCCTGTAAAACAAGCTTCTCTATTTGGCCTCATTAATGTTTAGTCTGTTTTTTCTTGGCAAAATTACTTCAGTGACGGTCTCCACCAGATTGACACTAAAGTGTTTTCTTTACTTGCCATCTGTCTGGACTGATTGGAAAAAGTAAAGTGGGGCTTGTTTAGAAAAATATATAAGCAGTTCATTTGGCACAAAGTTTGTTATAGATGTATGAAAAGCAGCTGGGTCCAGCTCAGGAGGTTAAAAAAAATGTTTTATTGCAGAGGGATGACTTTTCATGTACAAGTTCATGCACTAGATGTGTTCTTTCATTTAGCTTGCAAGAAGTGACTAAATAAATTAGCTATGGCATTTAATTAGTTTTATTTGTGTTTCACCAGGTGACTTGTAATATTAGGTGTGAATAGCGACCTGATGTTTCAAATGCCAGTCAGTTGCAAGTACAACATTTGGAAGTAGCAGAATAGAGCCGAAAGCTTCATAAACACTTTCTTCCACCTTAATTTAGCAAAGCACTTGAATACATCAAAGTTTGCTGTTTTACTGGATTGATTATGGTTTTCTACAGGTTGCTCTGACAGATTTGCAGCTTTCTGGCTGTTTCTTTTTTATTTTTTTAATATTGAGAGAATTTGGCTGAAGATGGCTTGGAACAGTATTGAAATCCTGTTCACATGAATGCTTTCCCTAAAGGTGTTGGTGTGTGTGCCTATAAGTACATGTATGTGGAGAGAGCATAAGCATGGTCACATGATGCTGTTTTCTCCAGCTGTGTGCATTGCTTAGCTTCACCCTTATTAGTATTCCAAATCCATTATGGTTAGAGGTCAGAATCGGTCTTTAAACTTGCTATGTTTGGCTCAGCCTTTTTCCCCCTCCTCCTCTGAGCCATCCATAGTTGTCTTTTGCTGTGTTCTTACTCTGAGACTTACTATCTGCATTTATTGGCTGAGCCTCTGCCATGCTGAAGGTAAAGCTGAGCAAAAGCCATTTTTCTATGGTTTCTGAAAAAGAGAGGAAGGCTGACTTCTAATAGCAGAAAAAAATAGGAAATAAAAAATTCCTTCTACTTTCTGAGGAACATTAATTCCTGGTGGGAATTGTCTGCTGTGTATATTCTGCTTCTGCTTGATCAAAACTCTCTCATTATTGTTTCTTGTAAAAATTAATCAGTTTTAGGAAGGAAATTATTTTTCAGGCTCTCAGGTAGGAGGGGTCAGACTTCAGTCTTCTATATTTCTGTTTGTGGGGACTTTGTTATTTGTAGTTTAGGATACATAATCATTACAGCAGAATTATAAAAATGAGAATTTATTTCCCTCAGGTTAAAATTCTAGTGTTGCATCAGTGCTAAAGGCTAGTCCAATTTCTGCTTGCAGAAACAAAATAAATTGAGTTATGCCCTGCTGAATGACAATTTTGCTTTCCCTGTGTTTCATAATCGTAGACAACTATAGGTTATGGATAACTCTAACCATCTGAATGTGTTTTTAAATTTCAGACCTTCTGAAATTTCGTGTTTACATATACACTTGTTAACATCTCTAACTGAACTGGGAATATTTTGCACTGTTCTAATGCTTTTCTCTTCTGAGATTCCATTTTTGGAGGCATTGCTCATGTTGAGTGGTAATTCCTGGCTTAAATATGTACTACTCAGGCCTCATGGATTAGGTCTCATCTATTACTGGACAAGAATTTTCCCTTGGTTGTGCATGTTTAACATTGCTAACCTCTTCTAACACGTGAAGATTGAAGACTGACCGTGGTCTAGGCAGCTAACTTTGGTTTTCTTGATTAGGGAGTATAGAGTGGTAAGGTGAAGTTCATCGCTCCCCTTCTGATACAAAGATTGGCAGCAAATGATGTACCTGGAAATTATTTATGAATAGGTGAATGTTTTCATTCATGAATTCAGATACTCAACTGTGTTAGACACTATCAGTCAGCAAGCTAGAGATATCTGTACAGGAGGTATTGGCATGGGTTGTTCCTGCATCTCCTCTGTGGCTGGATTTGCAGGTGGGGTTTTTGCAAATTCTGTTGTTCAAAACCAGATGCAGCTGTTTTGATACTTGCCAATATATTGATTTTTTTTTCTCTTGAGGCTTTGATTAACGTATAATTATATTTTTGCCATTGTGCTTGTTTTGCAGCATCTGTTCTACATGACATGTTTACTTTGTCTTGTCTTGGTCTCTGTGGCATGTTCCCACTCAGTATTTTTCAAATATTTTTTGCTGGGTTGGATGATTGATGTTTTTGCTGGACTTTATTGGCTCAATTTACTGCTTTTACTACTGTTTGTTTTCAGTTCTAAAGTAAAGATTTATTCCTCCTTTCTTCATTAAAATTATTACTTTCAGTACATAATGTCTTTATGGATGAGTCGGTTATCTTGTCTAGATGGAGAGGCTAATTTTCATTGAAATTTCATGAGTCCATATGGCACTTGATTTGTCTTTGTTATGCTTGTTTTCTGCTGTCGTAGTTCTACTAATGGCAGTAGAAATATATTTATATAAAATTTATATAATAGTTCTTTAGTACTGATGGCACACATTACAGCATCTTTCATGCATGTAGTAGGACAGGGAGGTTTATATAGAAAACTGATACTAAAAACCTCCATACTATGAACTGGAATAATTTCAGCAAACTTACTCTGACTTATCAATTCAAAAGATCTTACCACTGCACTTTCATGTTTGTAAATGTAACCAGTTTCATGGAGGAATTTGTAGGAATCTGCACCTCATTCACTCAGTGTTACTGGTCACTGAGCAGTAATAACACTGCTGCCTCTTTACACAAGCTATTGATTGTTTTGTGCATTGATGAACTGGTTTTGACTACACATAGGAGTCTGAATTTTTTATAATAAAAAGAATATCACAGAAACACAACCCATACCAAACCAGATAAATACAAGAGGCATGATTGATTAGACTGGTAATCATGTGTGCTTTCATTTCAGAGCAGAGACAAATGAGTTTCTTTCTACACATAACTTTGAAGAAAGAATTCAGTTTCCCATTGTAAACCTGCCAAAAGGTGAGGGACATTCTTGGTGACTTTTCTCCTTCTAGTGTAAATAATTGGGCAAAAAGATAAACTTGTGGGATAGTAATATTTTTGACAGATGTAGTGTGGGCAGAGGTGTTACAATTGTTCTTTATAATGGGCTGCTATTGAGTTTCAGGGTGGTCAATAACAATGTTGAATTAAACTTGAAAGTCCTTTTGGTATAGAGGGCAATTTTTGCTAAGTTTTCACGTGATAGTTTATGAACTGAACAGAGAAAGATTAGAGATTTTGTCCAGTTCATCCTTATAATTGTGTACTTCTGCAAAATTAAGCCTAGTCTCTTACAAGATGCAGTACAAAAGGTGGTAAAGTAACACAGGGGAAGGAGTCACTGTTGTGTGGTTAAGGAGACTGTATTGAGCACGTGGCTCCAACCTACCTCTCGTTGTATGGCATTAGATGGTTCAGTAGTGATAGGAAATAGCCTGCAGATGAACTCGGATTACATACAGTGTACTGCTTTAACTCACACAAAGGCTGTCGGTAAGGACATGAGGTATGGTTTTGCCTGGTTTCCTTATACTGCTCTAATCAAACAAGTGTGGGCTTAGAAAAGATTGGCTGACCAAGACTATTTTGGAGCTGGGGCAGTCAAGGAAAAATTCTCTTTTCTGAAATACTTTCTCAAGCAAGGAGCATCTCCTTTGGGCGGTAAGTTTGCCTTTCTCAGTTCTGGCATAGAGTTCTCAGTTCCTGAAAAAACATTTTGGCACCTGTGTTCAGGTGTGAAAGACCAGGAGCAGGAACTCAAGAAGCAGACTGGAGGCAGTGGATGTTATGGCCCTGTGCCTTTATCTAGTGGTCAAAAGTAGTTTCTATTCTAGTTTTTTAGCCCTGGAAAATAGAGAGTGGAGAAATCTCCCTTTGGCTTACAGAAAGTTGTTCTGGTTTTCTTCCCATGTAGCTTTGAAAATCCAGCTGCAATTTCTTGCAGTTCATCTAGATCTCACTGTGTAATTTGTGTCATGACAAAAACCCTGCAGCTGGTTTTGTGTACTGATGCCAACCGAGATGGTTGGTAGACACTCCGGCTGTAGTGAGTGATGAACGAGCAGGGATGGGTGCTGCAAACTCAGTAGAAAATTTACCCTGGAGTTTAGGTTCTGGTGAGGGTTGTGGTTGCTGGACCTGTTTAGTCATTAGGGAAGCTAAATGTGGCTTCTGATCTCCTCTACACCAGTCTGTCGGTGTCATACCAACCTAGCACAGTGGTGCTGAAATGTGCACCAGGAGGGATTCCAAATGAGGTACTCCACTCACAGCCCAGCTACCACTTCTGTCAGTGCTCCTGTGCTGGATGGAGAGAAAGGAAACAGTCCATTGCATCATTTGCCAGGTTTTCATTCTCCTGTTTACTTCACATTTAACACTGGAATATTAGCACCACCCTACAGACTTTGACTTCTTCCATGAGTTTAGGAAGTGCTTTGCTTATTCCTCAGCAGGTGAGAATGATGATATTTTTCATTCCATAAATATTTGAACTGTATATGGGATGCATGAACTGATGCTTTTAGGGTGCAAGGCATTTTGAACTTTCTGGTATCCTTTTCCCCTCAAATTTTTGCTTTCCCCATGGTTGAAATCTGAGACTTACAGAAAAGACTAAGAGGGGAAAAAAGAAGCCAAATTCCCATAAATGCATTTGATAGATAGGGAAACAAAGGCACAGGAGACCACACAGTAGTTTGCTGTCCAGGCCAGGAGAAGCTTCAGATGATCCAACTCGTGCTTTAGTTATGAGAAAACACTATCTTCCTCCTCCATTCCTAAGCTGGTTAAAGCTCCTCCTCTATCCTGGAATGAGATTTCTATGTACAGAGCTTCTGAGAATCACCACTCTGGGGATTGCTGTTAACTCCAAAATGTGTTATTTGCACACTGAAGTACTTAACTAAAGAGCTTTTCTTTTTCCAGTTGCAGTCACTGGAGGCTTGATGGTAATAGAGCTGTCTTCTGCTCTCTGCCAAGTTTATTTTCCAAAAGAAATATCTGAATGAGGAAACAATGACTAAAGAGGATATGTGAACTGTCTAGCATACTTCAAAGGTCCAGATATTAAGAAGAGAGAGGACTTTTGGGTTGCCGAAGGGTGCATTATTATGACTAAATTCATCCTTTATTAAATTGAGAAAAAAAATAAAATTTGGCTATCAGGAAACACTTTGAGAAGGGATTTGGTGAAAGTCTCGTGATCCGAATGGTTCCAAAGGACAGAAAAGTTTTGGGAACAACTCTCCATTGATGAGGGACGCACTTTATAACAAAAGAGGTATTTTCCATCTCTCCACATTTTTTTTTTAACTGATTCTATGTTCAGCATCAAATCCATGTGTTAGTGTCGGGCTTAAAACAATACCTGCAAAATTGGGCATAATTGCAAGGCTGTTGGAATAAAGAGGCAAAAGATGTTTTAAAACTGGGGGTGGTGGGAAGCTGTGAGGGGAGAGCTGAAGAGGGGGCTCAGCCCGTGTTTCCCAGCTGCTTCCCAGTGCGGTAAGGGTTTGCAAAGGGCAGGGCCTGGGAGCCTTGACTGCCCTGATGAGCCCCACCTGGGGCCTCCCCACGTGCCTTGGGCTCAGGAGTCCCATTTAAACCCAGCGCAGAGTTCTCTTCCTCTTCCCACGCAGTGTCTCTGCTCCATCCCTGTGCTGGTGCCTGTTGCTGGGGCAGGAAACAATGTTTTTGTGAGGAGAATGTTAATGGTGAGTCAGCTTTAGCGCTGTTTTCATATCACACTTGTAACGTGAAACTTTTTGTTTGTTTGTTTTTGTAATTTATCTTGTCAGATCAGTTCATGTCCATACAGCAGAAGTTATCTTTAGGCCAAATTGTTTGAATGCTCAGGAGAAAATGGGATACCTCACCGAGGAGAGAAAGAAACTTGTGTTATCTGCCAAGTTTCAGGCTCAGATGGAGAGTTAAAATGTCAGCCAACTGGGTCAAACCACAACCTGTGATAAACTCTGGCCTTTCTTGGAGACTTGCTCTGTTTTGCTTAGTTGTGTGTGAAATCATCTCGCAGTAGCTTAGAATTAAGCTCTCATATATTCCCATTTTCCTCTGTGTAATGCTTATTACACCTTGAGACTTGGAAGGTTTTGTTTTGGTTGAACAGTATGCAGAGTGAAAAAGAGCACTCTAAAGAGAAGATGTGAATGTGCTTCCTTGTTCCTTCAAGAGCCCTTTCCCAGTCCTTAGTACTTTTAGCAGCCATCTCTAGGGCCAGTGGCAGTGTTTGAAACCCACACAGGTTGTAATGTTTGAAGCAGTTTTGCTGTAGTGCCTCAAGCTCCACCTGTGTTCTAATTTGGGGATTGAAAGCAGCTGTGAGAGCTGGTCAGGTGTGCCGCAGCCCGGGGGGCAGGAGGAGCTTGACTCTGAGAGCTGCTGTGGAAAAGAGATGCTTTCAAAACTGTGCTGGAACTTGGACGTTGCTTTACAAGATAGTGGTTTTTCCTGGGTCAAATTGCACTAAACACACATTGTGCTGTACATAAATACACACTTTTTCTAACAGCAGTGGCAAAGGTGTTGAACCATTTGTTGGGATTTTGGTTTGTTACTCACAGATATGACTTGGTTAACTTAATAGCCTTTGCAAGTTGTCAAAGTCAGTTGGAGGTTTCTCAGATTTCCAGGAGATTTTCTGTCAACAAAGGTACCAGAACCTGGTCCTTGGCCATTATTTTACAAGGATTAGAGCAGTAAAAATGAAAGGAATCCTGTTAATCTGCCTAAACAGTTACTGCAGATATTTGAGTCATGGGGAATAGAGGTGGATTTATTTGTTAGTTGGTTTTGAGAGAGAAATATTTGAGAAAAGGCACTTTTGTGTTCTATGCAGCTTGTTGCAAATCTTGATTATATAATAATTCTATAGTACCCCAATAAGGAAATGTTGATAGAATATATTGACAGTTTCCAGTGGAGACGTTCACTGGCCACAGGGAGGTAAGGATGACTATTATAACGTGTATGAGGAAGATTGAGAAATTGAATAAATTAGTGAAAACATGGCCTGGTAATTTTTTGGGGGGAGAGGCAGTGGATGAAGTGCATCATGCAAAGGGGACCACATGCATCTGCAAGCCCCAGGAAATTAATGGAGTCTTACCAGGTCAAGACCCACCTAGTACAAATGCATTTGAAGTCTTTGAACACAAGGTTTTTTTCTGCCATCTTAACTATTTCTTCTATTAGTATCAGCATAACTGGAATTCCTGGTACTATTTGTTCAGTGCTCATTTCATCCTTTAATAAAAGGATCTGTCTTTCCAAAGATAAGCTTATTTTTCCACCCCAAAGAGAAAAGCAAGAATGCTTGACAGCTCCTTTCTTTCTTTCCTCTACTCACTATGCAGCAAATAATCAATCTCAGCTGAATGACATTTTAGAGAAATTACAGTTGTAAATGTGTCAGTACTTAAGAAAAGTGTAAAATGCCCCTTGTATTTGCATGGGTGGGAAATCAGAATTTAGCTAAATATACATGTGGCTGAAGAAAGCATAGAAATACAAATGATCTTGTAGCAAGAAAATTGCAAGGCAGCTTTCTGAAAAAAATTGCATGAATGGTCACCACTGTGAAGATTAAAATGGGTGGCTCCCAAATAAATCCTTGAGAAGAGTGAGGGTGCCTAATTCTGGGTGGTGCTGAGTGCCCTTGGCATCAGAGCCCTTCTTAGCAAAGGTTCTCCTTGTGCTCACTTTGACTGCTGCTGCAAGATCAGACATCACGTACCAAATATAATTCCTCTTTTGCAGGTTGGTCTGCAACTGTTTTTCTCTTTGTTTTTCCTAATTTTTTTTGTACAATGTATTTACCATTATTTCAATAATAATGTAATAACATGCATTGATCCTTTAAACACATACAGTTTAGTGCTTTTTCCCAGTGGCACCTCGGCAGGCTTTGCAAACAGTGATCGATCAATAACCTTCACAAAGCCCTCTGCATCCCTCTCTTAGTTACACAGTTAGGGAACTGAAGGATAAGGGTGTTGAAAGACTTGGTCAAGGTCACACAGGGAGTTAGTAGCTGACTTTTTTTTTCAATCTCAGACTCCTATTTCAGACTTCAGACCACACATCCTCCACATAAGCATGTTTATATTTCGGGCAGGGTATAGGAACAGTCTTGCCACAGTGACTTTCCAGGTCAGTGACTATTCCTTTATAAATTCTAAGCTTTCCAAAGCCAAATGTCTGAAAAGGAAAAATTTGAGGGATACTTCAAGAGTGAGAAAGCTGATGTTGCAAGGATGTAGATTTCTCACCAAGGGAAACCACTGGTGTGTTCCAACATAATTTGGTTTGCCACCAAGCAACAAGCTGGTGATGGTGACGCTGACTTGCAGTCAGCCTCTGCAAGATGTTGGTTAATGTTGCTACAACAGATATTCATTATAAACTACAGTTACCCACAGTTTACTCTGTTTATGCAACCATTTAGTGGTTATTTATTAAAAATAAAATTTATGTATGGTTATTGGATGTGTATTTTGGCAGGGAAGTGACCTTGGCAGAAACATGTCTGGATCAACACTCGGCTAGCAGTCACTCTTTATGTTGTCATATAAAACCTTGTTAAATAATATTTTGTTTCTATCTTCAATTGCTGTTATATTAGACCAGTAATGAAAGTCTCCCAAAGGATTGGTAAATGGAGTGAGTTTTTCTGTACATTTTCTCTATAAAATAAAGAGCTAAGCCAATGAGTCTCAACATTATTGCCTAGTTGAAGTACTTGCTATAAACTCTGATAGTAAATTGTTTACTTTTAGATTTTTGCAGGTTTAAAAGTTCTCTACATTTAAATACAATTTGAATGGCTTTTGGAGAACTAAGGTTAATTCACATTCAGAAAGCATTTAACTTTCATTTTGGTGACACTACTCATATGCTTAGAGTTAAGTGGTTGGTTGAATTGTTTAATGCTCAGAAAAGACACTAAAAATAAAGCCAGGGATAAACTGTGGCTTCAGACAGAAAACCAGTGCCACATCTGATTGTAGCTGTGGTATTTTAAAAAGACACCTTAATGTCAATGTACAATGTCATTGTGTTTTACTAATTTTCATTTACTTGATGTCATTTCAATATAGCTTCAATTTCACCATGTTTTTCCTTGTTATTTGTGATTTCTGACCCTTGAAAACAAAAACTTTGCATGAAAATCAGTGGATGGAAAGCTGCTATAAAGCTAAGAAAGAATGTTGATTCCTGCATGGATTATATTTAAGTACACTGGTACAAGTTATTGGTGGCTTGAATATAGAGGAAGGCTAGTTGTGAAGTCAGTTCATCTTCATCAACATGATCAGTAAGGTCTGAGGGATGCGTTTGTGCTTCTAGAGACAGACTTTACGTGGGCAGAAAGAAATGGCTCATCAGCTTATGGGCTGCTGAAAGTAGGGGTGGTGGAGAGACCTCCTGTTCCTTGTGGCTGGGCTGTGATGACCAGACAGGGACAGCAGAGCTGCAGCCGTGTAGCTGCACTGGCTGCCTGCAAGGACTCTCTGGGGAGCACCTGGAAAGGTTCCTCATGTACCTAAGGGTTTGGACAGTTGATAAGGTAAAGAACAGACAAGAAGGGGTCTCTGCCCCTGCTAGCTACCTGACAAATGAGGGTAAATTCTACCTCAAACATTGTCCAAAACCGGGGGATATCTCCCTCTGGGGCACACCTGAAGCTGTCTCTCTTCACTGAAGTAAATAAGTAGTTTGTTTCTTGAGTCATAAAAACCAGCCACAGAGCTTTGGTTGTCAGGGGAAAGCAAAACAAACCCGCCCTTGGCTTCCAGAACAAAAGGAGTGCAGTCCCTAGTTGTCAGGGGAAAACAAATAAATCAAGAAAAACCTCAGGTTCTTGCTTTGGGGTAAAAACAAAGAAAGAAGCCCTCTTTGCTCTCGGCTGGCTGTGGTAGTCACCATTTGAAAAAGTTAGAGTTCACTCACACTTATCACATGGCAAGAATTATTTTCCCTGTGCTCACAGGGATATCTCTGCCTACGAGGTGGGAAAAGTGGCTGCACAGTGACTTCCGAATTGTGACTAACACTGCTGTGTATGCCTCAGCCCAGCACAAGCTGTGGCCCTTTCTCACTGTTTGGTGTTAGGAGGCCAGCACAGATTCAGTTTCTCCCTCTTAGAGGGAAAAAAATAGAAAAGGAGAAGGCAAGGCTGTTTTAATCAGGTTTCTTTTGAGAGCGACTATGACTGGCTTTTGCAGGACTCTGTGTAATTTTTAGACAATAGACCTCACCTACCTGAGTGGGCTAGTAACACCAGTTTCCATTATTAATTTGCTCTATCTCCTGTCTTTGAGCTGAGATCTTCTTTCTCATTGCTGAACTGGGCTCATCTGGCAAACAGAACAGTTTATGTAGTCCTAACAGTGATTGTTTTCAAAAATGACTTTTGCCTCCTGGCCACTCAGCACTCCCCAAGAGGTGCTGCCTCTGAGTCCTTGCTCAGGGCTCTCCCATGACACTGCTGACGTGGGCACTGTGGAAGGAGGATCTGGCTGGCTGGCCTCAAGCTGTTGTAGCACCTGGCTGTGTGTGTGTGCTGAAAGCCAGCACTGTTAACTGTGGCATTTAATCTTTCCAGAGTGGCAGTGCATCTACTCCTACCCCATCTTTTCTCTTTGCAATGACGAAGCATCTTTGTCCCTCAGAGCAACTGTACTGGGAGGTGTTCTTGAGTGGTTCAGTGTGTGAGAAGGACTCCAGATCACTTCTGTTGCTTTCCCTATCACAGCATTTTTGTGAGAATCCATAGTACTTCCAGTCACTCTGTAAGAATCTCTTTGGGAAAATCTTTCAGCATTGTAATGCAAAGGAATCATCAATACAGGTAAAGCATATAATGCAGTGAAGAGAAAGTCTTTACTTTGATAACTTTGAGAGCTGGAATTCGAAGCCTTTCAGAAAGCTCTTACAAAATTGCAATTACTTTTGCATTTATAGCTGTTCTTTTGTGATGTGTTCTCTCTGTACCTCATACAATGTTGTACAGGATGTTTCTTATATTTAAGGAGAGAACTATATGCCATGCTATGAATAGAGTGGTGAAATGGCCTTTATCCACAGGCCACCAGGAGCCATCAAGTGACCACTTACTAGGGGGGTAAAAAAGATGTAACAATAAAGGGCTTATTTCATATGAGTAGAGATATTGTTTCTATTACACAAGCATGACTCTATTTTTGGTGTCTGGGTGTTTATCTACCAGAGCCTAAACATGCACTTCTCCCATCCTTTCATAGCCTTTTTTTCTCTACTGTAGAACAACTTAGGAGCTGAGTAAGCTGTATCCTGGAAAAACACATTGCAGGAAATGGTATTTACCCTTTGATCTTTAGATCCTTCCTCTGCTGTGATATACAGTAACTTGTTTTGTCTTTGCTCAGTGAACAGGCTTTCTCCATTTAGATTTATGGCAATGGCTCATTGCTGTTAGAGGAGGCTTTACTGCCTTTCATAAAATAAGGGAAGAAAGGCTATGTTTTCCACTTATCTTACAACTTTCCATACTGTCTGGAGACAAAGGAATTTTGAGTTATATGTTTGTTTGATTGCAAGGTATTCATTGCACTGGATTGGCTGCTACTGTCCTGACTTTGAAGTGTCACTCCATGCACAGCCCCATTAAACTCAAAAGAACCCTTTGTAGAGCAAGTTGGCCAAATCAAAGTAAAAGTCTGCAGCACTTATCTCAGAATAGAGTATTTATATACCCAGTTAAATGCTTGGAGAGCAATGTAGTGACCACTGAGGCTGCATATTCACCTCCAGATGCATTACACTGAATTCTTTGTATTGATATAGCCAGGGATGCTGTTCAGTGTCAGCAAGGGGATCAGAATCTGGACTGCATATATTATTGCATGATGATAAAGGGGAAAAGCTGAAACCAGTGTGGGGAGTTGATACATACCTCTAGCACATGCTTGAAGCCTTTCTATTTAACTGTAGGAAAGAGAGGAGCGCTTCCCATTTCTCTATGTACATTTCACTGAATCCTTTTGGGCTGCTGCCAGGATAGGATTTGCTTTCTCTGCCTTTGCTCTGTGTTTCTTTAACTTCACCTGCCTTTTGTGTTGGAGGCATGCACTGATTGACTTATAACCTCAGTCTCCTCCTGGCAGGGTCCAAATTCTATCCCCAACTGCCTCTGTTACCTTGGCAATGCCAGGTCGGTATGCTGAGGTACAGTGGCCTTATGGACACCAAAGCTGTCTCACTGTAATGTGTATCCTGTGGGTTAGTGTTTGAAACAGGTATGTGGCAGCACCTCCCAGGCACTCAAGGGAGAAGGACCTTCAACAGTAAAGTGGGAATTGAGAGGGGAAGCATAATTTGCTTTCAGTTCTTTTTCAACCCTTACTAACAACTTAAAATTAACAGAAAAGTAAAATTCCAGGGTGGAAAATTGCAGAAGGAGAAATCCAAAGATTTTGAGTGAAGTTTGTGGAAAAGTTCTATGACTTTCCTCTGTATACAGTTAAAAGCCTTTGTATTTGTTCTATTTAAGGACTTTTATACACTTTTAGCATGGTACTGTTTTTGGAATATAAAGGTTATGGTAATGAAGGGAAGACTGACAAGATGCAGAGGTAGTTTTTTTGCCCAAACTGACTCTGTTATAAAAGCTGTAGGCAAGCATGTGTTTGAGACTTTCCTACTGGTTTACTATTTTATAATACTAGTTAAAAATACAATAGGTAAAATTTTATTTCTGATCCAGAATTATATTAATATGTAAATATAACTTTTGCACAGAAAGAAACAAGTAACAAATCAGTAAAAATGTCTCTTTCCATAAATTTTCAATGTTTTGATTGCTTTATGTTCTAGCCCTGATGATCTTTAATCTCCAAGATCTACAGTCATGCAACTGCTTTCTTTTTTAATAACTTACACTTGAATTTTTCTAAGGAAAAAAGGCTCTTTATACGGCTGTATGCTTTCATGAGGAATTAATGACTTGATAAACATTAGACTGTTATTGTTTATGCAAATGCAGTCAGCTCCCTGAAAAGAAGGCCAGGTCGCATAGTGTGTGCATGATTTAGTGCAAGAAAGGGAAAATATTTTTTTTTGTAGGAAAACAAAGAGTAGGATCCACAGCATAAACACCAGTAATTTCATACTTGGAAAAATTCCCCTCTCTTAGAGAACTCCCTGCTCCTCAATCACAGTTCTCTTTTCTCTTGGCAAAGAATCACAAAGAACCAAGTCCATGTAGTTGAGTGCAGCTTTCTGTAGCTGTTCATGGGTCTCTAATCAATTAACAAATTATGTCTATTAAAAGATACTGACATAACAGTAAAGGCTAATATAAATGGTCATGCCTTGGCTACTAAAGTTACTTTTGTTTTCAAAGACTATGCCTGATAGTCACAATTTATTTTGTGTGGGGATCTTGAGAAGGCAAGGAAAGAAGAGCTTTTGCCATGAGGCGGTAAAGCACTTAATGTGCAACAGCTTGATTCATACGTGACTCTAAAATGTAACACAAAGCTCACACCAGCTGAAAGTTTGCTGATGGCTTCGGTGGTCAGTAGGTCTTGACAAAGAGATCTGTATCTTCTTCCACTGGTGCCACTGACAGAATTTCTATTGTGTTGGAGAAAGCCAGAGTGGTCCTCCAGCATGAACAATGCTTAAGCAATAGGGACATTTACAGTCACCTTTTTTTTTTTTGGCTGTGTGAGAGTAAAACTTCTTCAGATAATTCTGGTTATTGTTGTCATGATCTTCCACTTTGAAAGTAAGCAACATAAGAAACAGCTTTAAGTATCAAATATACATAGAACTGATTTTTTTCCCCAATAAAGCAGCTTGAAGTCTTGATTATGGACATGATTGAGCAGCAGTATTGTTGAAAAGTCAAACTTATAATTTTGAGAGACGAGGGGTCCCAGGGCATGTGATTTCATTTATTTTTTGGTCATAGTCATGGTTGGCAATGTTGATAACTGGCATAGATGTATGTTCTTTTACAGAAGCTTTCATGTCAGTGTGCAGGATCAAGCTCCATACAGTGATGCAGAATGCTAAACTTTTGACTAATCTGAATACCAATAAATATGTTAATGGTAGGAACTGATATGGAGGAATATACAATTTTATATATGGCCATTTTGATTTAAAAGATCACAGAGCAGAACATCTTGCACTAGACAGTTACAGGGCAATTGTTGAGTGTTTTCTGCTTGTCATATTGAATTACATGTAGTGTTTTATAGTGTAGTCCCTGTTTAGGCCTCCTTACCCAGAATAATATTTTACTGAAATTAGATATTCTGTAGTAGATGTATGTCTAACAATAAATAATCACCAACAGCCTGAAGTATTTGCTGAGGTGTAGCTCTGAAATGTCAACAAGATGTTGTAAGTGCACTTGCCAGAAATTATGCATGGGAAGTATCTTAAATCCTGGCTTTGAAGATGGGATTTGATTTCAAAAAAAAAAGTGCAAGCCAAAAAGCCCTACTTCTCATGTTTTTTGTTTTCTGTGTGCTTTTTACATTTTCTTGCATATGCTCCATAGATAATATAAGGTTTGAGGCTGTGCTTCCATTGTATCAAAGCTGGACACCTAAAATGCTTCCTACTGACCCATGTTTCTTAAACTCAGCATATTTATGGCTGGATTCCACCAATTTTAGCTGAGGTGCCAGAAAATGTCCAGTCACAGCAGGACTGAGTTTAGCACTGGCGAATTTTCCTGGACACTCATTAATTTACTCTGGGCATGAACTCTGTGCTAAAGCCCACATGTATTTCTGCAGCTCTTCTTCATCATGCACAGTAGAATATTGCTGTGATAGCCTGCACTGCAATGATGCTATTGTAAGGACATAAACATGAGAATAGAGTTTCAGACTAAAGATTCACCTTGCCTACTTATTGTTTGCAGCAGTGACCAGAAGTGGATACCTAAAGAATTTACAAGAAGGGCAAGTACATGGGAATACTTTGTCTAAACACTCTTGATAGCTCTTCAATAGCTTTGCAGCTCAGAGACTGTCAAAGCTGAGATGGCTTCTACTATTTATAGTTACCTTTAGGGGTTTCTCTTTCCTTAAGTTGTGCAGTCTCCCCTCAAACTTACATAAACTTTTGTATCTGCTGCATCCTTCGTCAGGGTCCTCACATTTTGGGCACTCATGAGTCTAACCCATGACTAATGTTTCTTTGGGTAGAAAATGCCAGGGTATGGAGTCAATTCATGCTTAGTATTGCTTCATAAATTTTTGGTCTCCTAAACTATGACTTGTTTGCACATTAATTGTAGCTGTTATCAATTAATGATGTTCAAATGCATTCGACACATTCAGAAATGTTCTATTTTTTCTTCCTGTTCAAGTACCTCCTGTTTGCCGATGGCAGCACTGGAAAGCAAGGAAATTAAATAGAAAACACATGCAACTTAATTTGCCTAGGCATTATTAAGTTTCTTGATACCCAATGGCTAGAGCCTTTTCACTTCTCTGTTTAGGAGGGAAATTATGGTTAGTATTTTAAATGATAATTTTTAAAAAGTGAAGGATCTGTAATTGCTGAATGAAAGCATCTGAAGTTCTGTCTGGTAGTAGTTGGAATGATGTAATGGGAGAAAGGAGAGTTTGTGGCTAAGTGCAGATCAAATAAGCTTGAGCAAGCTGAATTTTTTTTTCCACATCTGAAAGTGAGTGAGACCGTTATTCTGGTTGTAAATCATGGGAGAAAGCCAAGAAACCTATTGCTGCTGTCAAAACCAATTGTGTGTGTTATTGTGGCCACTGTATTGGCAAAGTAAATATATTTACACATATAATGGAGAATATGATTGTGAGTCAGCATCAGGAAAACTATGTCAAGAATTTCTCAGCACAACTTTTTATTCGGTACTTTTGTGTTGGTGTTTGTGACAGTTTCTCATCAGTCTGGCTCCACTTTATTTTTTGCATGCCTACCATTATGAGTCTAGCTGTAATCAGTGTGAAAAGTATCCAATAATCAATAACCAAATAGCAGTTCTGTGCTTCCAATGAAAAAAGCTGTGATCAAAATGTCCACAGGCCAGTTTCTTTTTGCATTCACAGGGTTTATTCCTGACTATGTCTCTCAAAGCTGTTGAGGTATCAGAGCACAGAATTCCACCTGTACACATGAACCTGTCCTGAAGAGTAACCACCTTTACAACTTTGTAAATCTGATGAAAGGAGATGGGTTGTGTCCCATATCAATCTCTTTTTCATTTTTAATTCCAGAATGAATGTGTAAATGTAAAAACAATTGAAGAAGAATGTTCCCTAGATTTTGTGTTGCAACTATTAGTTCATACCTGGGTAAGCACTGGAGCATAGAATCATGGAATTGTTTGTGTTGGAAGGAGCCTTAAAGACCACCTGGCTTCAATAGCCCTGCCATGGACAGGGACCTTTCACAAGGACAGGTTGCTCAAAGGACCCATCCAACCCAGCCTTGGATATGTATCAATAATGAGGCAGTATAAAAGGATTTCTGGGATCTATTTGAATTTCTCACTCCAGATATATTTTCCATGAGTAATTTACCCATGAGTATTCTTGAGAGTCTTCTAGAACTCCAAGAGAATTTCTGTATGCTGATTAGCTCAAAATTACTGCTCTGATGGGATGGTCTGGGTTGCTTTTCTGCTACTGGATGCCCTTTTTTATCCTATTCCCTGATGAGTTGTTTCATGTTGAGCTGCGTAGAAGGGTTGCAGCAAATTCTGGGATGCAAAGTGTAGTGAGATGGAAGATATTTTTGCAGTGGGTCCATGAAATGTTTTACTGTGTGCCCAAAGCTTGGCTGGTTCTGTGCGCTTGGGCTATGAGCTCCGTGAGAAGTGAAAGCTGGGGGGGAAACAAAAATCATCAAAAATGTTGTATATTGGGTGAAGAACGATGGGCAACTGCCTTATCTGTCATATCACAGCACTGAATATTTTGAATGTCATCTGAATTAGTCTTCTAGAGTACTGAGCATTATGAAATCTGAAGGTATTTTTTTCTGCAATATCAGAAGTACAAAGGTCAACTTGAGTGCACATCAACATGAATGTGTAGTGAGTAGCATAACATGAGCTAAACACTTAAATATGCAAATTGCTGAGGATGAGCTCAGTTTGACGTGCTGTTTGCCAGGTGCAGTTCAGGTTGACAGGATGTCTCCCTAGGTGGGTGAGACATCAGGGTTGAGATTTTCCCCTTTATTCCCTTTAGGCTTGGGAAAGGGCAAGGGACATCAATAAAGGGGCCACAGACACCTAAAGTCTGGTTAGGGAAGGATATTTCTAGTACCAGCAGTGTGAAATGCCTGTTTAAACATTCATAGGACAGCTTCACAGGAGACATTGAAGCATTCACCTGAAAGATGTAGATTCAAATCTGTTCAGGCAGTTGGTCAGAGGTTGTTCCACAGATAGGTTCAAGACTCTGACTGTAATGTGCAACCTCATGACAAAGTTGGGGGAAGTAACAATATCATGGCAATATGGCCAGATTATCCAAAAACTTGCTGAAAAATAAATTCTCAGAAGTCTGTCCCTATATATGTAGATAGTCTCTAAGACTAATTTCTATTTTACTTCAGTATTGAATTTAGTTTGCAACACTTAAATACCCTATTAAGTAAATGTATAAAAATAAAATCTTAAAAAAATTAATTAAATTCAAATTCCCCCTATTCTCTTTCCTCTGCTATGTGTCAAAGGAGGTCTCTGTTTGAAAGGTGAATATCAATCAGGGAGCAGAACAAATATTAGCTTCCTTTGTTTTTGAGTGCTGGAAGGAATTGCCTTCCAAACTGCAGCATACAAAGATCGTAGAGATGACTGTTCCTTGGGGATTCAGTATGATACAGAATACATATAAGCAAGTGATACATAACACACTGTAGATGGGCTGGTTTTGCGCTTGTGGAGTTTATGCCTTGCTAAATGATGGAAGATGCTTCACTAGACTGGCAGACAGAGACTAACAAGGATTTTTTATTTTAATATAGTGAGAGCATCTATAATTGGAACTTTTCTCCCATCCCTATGCAGCCACTATATCAAAGTAGCCTCTATGTAGGTCATTAAAAAAAGTTGTATATACAAATGTTGTTTAATACAATCTTTGTTGGCTCACAGACGTGGTGCCAGAACAGTTGCTGCAGATGTATTAGGTGATTGAGCTGTAGTTCATTTACAGTATTATGTCCCTTCACTTCTCTGTGTGGCCTTGGAAATGAGCCCACTCCATTTCGAGGGGTGCCCTTGGTAAATTCTTCACTTATTCTGTTTCTATATATTCACTCAGATCTATTATGAGACGGAATTGAAAGTAATGTAGACGTTTAAGGGATGAAACATAACATGGAATTTACTGATTAGGCCCCTGTAATTACAGTTTATGCAGGAAGAAGCACTCCCAGGAGATTCCTGCAGATAAGCAGCAGGAATGATGGTGCCTTTCTACTGCACTGCTGAAATGTGGCTTTTTCCAGATGCTTCTAGGTTTCAGATAAAGAATCTGGAGGCTGCTTGTACCACCTGCACTGGCTGCTGCAGGGCAGCTCCAAGGGGCTCCTATCAATCTCTCCTGTCTGTTAGCAACTCCTTCCCTTGCTGCAGTTCCCAAAGCTCCCCACCTTGGGCAGGGGCCCTGCTCTTGTGGTGGGTAGCAGGCAGCAGTTTGGCATTTAGCAAAGGACCGTTTGGTCCCATGACTTTATGTGTGGTTGGTCTTGGTTTTTACCACTTTGACATAAGAATGACTCAGGTGAATTTAGAGCAGGGGAATCAATGTCCGTGTTCAGACCAGCTAATGTACAACTTCAATAGAAAACGACTGCCCTCGTTACTCTGAAGTGTGGTGTGCCAATCTCACCTGGGGAAAATGTCTTTAGTCAGTTTTTTCATTCTTTGTTAAGTGAAATCTGTGTAAAATTGGATGGTGAAATGAAATCAGAGGTGAAATCCTGCTTCTTTTTGTTAATTTTTCCAGTGGTACATCAGCTGTGAAACCAATGGGGACTTACACTTTAACAGAGACCTGCCTGCCAGTGAGTAGGGGCTTCTCTGCTTAACCTCCTCACAGGGAGGAAGAGAGGGGGATAATGGAAAATCCAAAGTCATTATATCTTCACATAGGTCTTAGAATAGGTCTTGATTAATTTTTCAAAATTTCCACAATAATTTTTTGCTGTTAGGTTATCTGTTGTTGTGATAAATTACTTACCCATTTTGCTGCTTACTGGGCTAAGGGTGCTAAGGATCCAAAAGTGGAAAATGCAAGAGTATTCCAGAATGTTTTTTGCTTGTGCTTAATCTCTAGTTTTGATCTTTCTCACGAAGTTGCAACATTTGAAATATAAAAAGAGTAATTTTGTTTGCGGGTATTATCAGATTCCTGTTCATCTTTCCCTGTATAATAATTCTCTCCAAGGATCCTTTTTCCCATAATTTTTTGAGACTTCTTTAATTTGACAGAGACAGGCAACTCTAGAGCCACACTGTCCATATTACAGCTGCTAGCTAAATCTTCCCTTCCCCCCACCCCCCTTACCTAATGAACATTTTTTGAATTCTGCCATCACAAAATCAATTACATTTTGCTGTTGCTTTGCAAGAAAAGATTTAATTTGTGAAGTGATCTTCCACTGAACCAAAGGGAAAACAGCTGGGCTTATTTCATTTGGAATCACCTGGCATATTGGGGGCAGTGGGCTTTAGCTTTTCGCCTGTGAATGCTGTTTGGCTTGCAGTAGCTTGCAGAAGCTGGAAGCCTTGTCCAAAATCAGTGCTCGTGCAGCAGTAATTAGACCATCCAGCTGTTCTGTTGCTGTGATTTTTTTCCCCCTCCCCGCTCCTTCCAGGAAATTGAGAATTCGTGTTGTAAAGGCTTGAATTTGCAAGCTTGAGTCTTTAACTGAAGTGGTTGAAGTATATTTAGTTATTGGTATGATCAATGTGGTGTTTTGTTCTAATTTTTTGGCTATTAGGGACAGGCAGTTTACTTAGCCATGTGCTTGTGTTAGGCCTTGAAGCTGGAGTAGGGCTGTGTAGCAGTGGTAGTTCCTTTGTTCCTGATGTTCCCAGCAGCTTTTCTGATGAGGAACTAAAGTACTGGCATACAGAACTTTTGTGCTGCTGCTAGTGCCTGTCTCTGCCCAGGTGTTATTTGTGGAAAGTAAGAATAAAACCCCTTCTGAGCATGACTAGCATGTTCAGCTTCTGTGAAGAATGAGTTTGCAGTTGTCTGAAAGGAAGGATGAATTAGGCTATAAAGGAAGTTTCCAGTGATGTAGATGTTAAATATAATCTCTCCATCTTTATGAACATCTTGATATGTCCATTTAATTAAGCTACATCCATTCCTGTGAGCAGATTGCACTGGATGTGGATCTGGTTGTGAGGAGCATGGCAGATGAAGAAAGGCTGCTGTGACAGGTGCCTGAGGTGTAATATGTGAGGAAGCATATGCTGCTCCTGAGATAGGCCTGTTCTCACCTTCTCACCTGTTTGTATTCCCTGTGTGTGCTAATGGGAGTGGAATCAATGAAAGGTTCATTGTTTATGCCTTATGGAGATTTGTGGCTGCAGTTGGTGAGGGAGCCTTGCTTGCAACACTGCGCTGCACTGGAAATATGAGGGGTTTTCTCTGTGATGACTCCACTCTTCTGGAATCAGACAAATTGATCAGATGGAAAGGAAACTCTGGCTGTTCACAGCTTATTTTAATTAAACTTTCTGCATACCCATGCTGTGAATGAAAGTAGAAATTTTGGACTAATTTTGAACTTCAGTTTCTTTTTTCTTGAGGAATATAGACTTGAGAGTTGTCATTCAGTGCATAGGTACATGGCATTTCAGCTGTAGTGCAGTCCTCTCTAGATCCGGGTGCTCTTTTCTGTTCTGGGAAGTTTCTGTTCTGTTTATTTTCTTTTTTTTCTTCTTTTGTGTAGTTTTGCTCCAGGTATTTCTCTTATGGTATTTCTGTGTAATATCAGGCTGGCCCAGCAGTACCTTGGCTCTATTCTGTGTTTTTAAGCACAATAATTTGCCCTTGAAAAACGCAATTTTAAAATATCTCTTTTATGTCTCAAACAGCATTCTGCTTTACATGATTGCTGAAAGGTAACATCACTCTGCAGCATTTCCACTACACATACAGCAGCACAGAAATCTATTTGCTTTTGTAGTGGTTCCTGCCCCTCTTATTTCTTGCCAGAAATAAATCAACAGTCAGTGCTGAGCTATCTGATGCTCACTGTATATCACAGACCATGTATCTGGCCTTTTCTTTTAAACGACCAGTCCAAAATATTTGTTCTTCAGTGCTAACTGCACATTCTTTGTAGTTTACTCGTGGCTTTTTGGTTAAATTACTTCAGTGAGTCCTACTACCAGGGTTGAGACTTTTGCTTACTGCTCAGCTTAGTAAAGGTTCAAGGGAGGTGAGGTAGCTTACACTGAGATGAAGTAGTGCAATTACATGTGGTATTTTGGACTTGAAATCATTCCTAGTGATTATGATCAAACTCCAATACCCCTCTTTTTTGGTTGGTCCCCTAAATTAATTTAGAGCAGGAAAATCTTACAGATTAGAATTTTGGCAAACTTCTAATATATGTTTGAATATAAAACATGAATAAAGAACTCTTAAGAGAAAAGAATCCACACTTATAATTGAAGGACACGTTAAGGAATATTCTATGAAAATTAACTTAAAACTTAAGTAGAGGAAGCCTTCAAAAATATAACGAAAATTTTAAGTGCATTGAGACAGTTTTATGGAAGAAAACCAAAAAAGTATTTTGCATTTCAAAAACCAATAAAATGAAAATTCTCTTTGTAGAAGCTCAGAGGGCTCTAAGATAGGACTTGCAATATTATGCGTGGCATACTATTAAAATAAAAACATTGCTGATCACACATTGATCAAGCCATTTTAAGACACCTGACTATTACCATACTAGAGGCAGAGGGAATGTGAAGTTAACTTTGAAACATATAGCCTGATGAACCCAAATTCTTGGTGTTCCTATGGATGAAAAGCTATTAGACAGTCCTAGTGCAGTGTTCACGTCTATCCACTAAAATTTGATGTTATTCCTGGAAGGGGAGGTATTGGAATAGATCTGAATGCCAACAAGCCAGCGATTTTGGCACTCTGATTTAATTCCTGGAAGTACTGAGCTTTGGAACTTTTACTGGACTCTTTCTCATACCCATGTTTCTCCTCCCCTTTCTGGTGGCAGTGCTGCAGCAGGTGAAAACTCCTTCCTATATGATTCCCTGTACTAACAGCTCTTGGGAATGAGGGGTGAATCCCGGGTTAATCGTTTCACTTGATTCCAGTGCAAATGGGCAGGGATCTGTCTGGGGTTTGGCTGTATCTCTACTAACAGCTGCAGTCTTTAGCTACATAAAGTGTCTACAGTTCTTTAGTCAGACCCTTCATGATTTCTGAAGGTTACCCCAGAAATTAAACTGTATTCAAGTTGAAAATGTCATTGTAGGCTTTGGAGGTCCTTCCTTCAAGTCCTTACTTTGGTTTTGGCTCCGGTGCTGCTGAGGGATGAGTGCAAGTGAGCATCTTTGTGTGCAATGTGTTCCCAGCTCCCTTGTGCTGTGCTGGGCGCAGCCAGAAGCAGCTCTGGGACTGCCTGTCTGGCCATGGTTTGGTTTCCAGGTAGGCTCAGATGCGTGCCATTGGCATGGGCAGCTCTCCATGTGCCTGCCCAGTGTGGGCAATCCCAGTCTGCCTCAGCAGTCAAGGGAGCTGGGGCTGTTGTGGCTGCGTCTGGTGGTGTTCCCCTCTTCCTTGGTGGAGGGGTTTGATCTGCTTCATTAGAATTCTGGAAGATGTCCTGACTGCTCTTCCTACTTGAGTTGGAAATTTTCCCTTTCCTGCTAAAAAGTTAACTCAGACTATTTTTATTTGTAAAGTTATGATTTGTCAGCCAGGCCTTTTGGCTTTGTGTGAAAGGCTGTGTCTGGGATACCAGCAGGCATATCTTGTATGACTTCAGATCATCCTACATTGTGGGTTAAAGGTGCTGAGGTATTGCTGTAAGGAGTGGATAAAAATGCCTCTGAACTGCCTTTGTGTCACTCAGTCTGTGTCACCAGAGAAGAATTTTGCTTCTCCGTTTGTTGGGACTCGATTGCTGACTTGGGAGCCTTAGTTCAGTGCACAGCACCTCTCTAGAGACCTTTGGAGGTGGTAAAATGTGGAGTCATGGTGAGTGTGGGTCATCTACCAGAGCAGACTGAATTGGAAAGCCTACCAAAGAAGCATTGAGAGGGAGTGTGGTGTCCATGCTAGGAAACCTGTTAGGACTAGAAAAAAGGGATTTTTCTGCTGGGAAATGCAACATTTATCAGGTATTCGAAAGATAAGGATATTTTTAGTGGATGAGCAACTAGAATTCAGATGCTAGATGCTATCCCCTAGGGAGAGGTGTTTTATCTTCAGTCTTAGAGTAACAAAATATAAGCTATTTGCTACCAACAATAACTAAGGAAAAGAATCATGTTTAGGCTTATTCTGTTGGTTTTTTTTTTTAAAAAGCAGGGGGTTGGTGAATTGTGCCTCCCAGTGACCCCTTAGTCAGGGGACTGGAATCTGTCTGCACTGCTCCCCCTCTGTCTTACACTCCAGCCACAGAAAGGAGATATTTAATTATACATGGGATTTTAAAAAATCTGGCACTGAGTGGCTTTGAAATGTTGCCAATAATGACATTCCTAAATAATATTCTTATTGCTTCAGAGAGAATAAATACTGGAGCACCAGCAGACACCATTTCTCTGTGACTGGCAGAAGCTGTTTTAAATAGGTAGAATGTAGTCAGAAATCAGTGTGCTGCATCTAAAATGCTTTTTTGACCTGAATTGCATTCTGTTGGTAAACAACAAAACATTGTCTGTATCTGGAATTGCCTGTGGCACTTCAAGTAGCCATAATCTTGCTTCTGTTGGTATCTGTTGTGCATCCCCCAGGTCCTGGGAGTGCAATTCTCTTTGGGGATGGTGGTACAGTAGGACTGGCACAGTAATTTTTCTAGTGAGTAGCTCTCCAGGAACAGAGGAGCAGGTGCAAGCAGGATTTTGGTACCTAATACAGAGGGAAAGTGTCTTGTATGAGCAAGTTTCTTGAATTCTCCCCTGTTCAGTTGCACCATCATGGTTGGTATGGTCTATCCTAAAATCTCTTATCCATGGAAGAGATCCTCTGGTATTCCACTAATACTGTTTCTGAAGTTGTGCCCATCAGTTTTATAGAATTACAGCTGTAGTTTCATACTGGGTGATTTTTTTTTGGTTTATTGCTTAATGTGTTCATTAGAAAAATCAGTGTCAGTTGACATGAAATTATCTTTAGACTGTTCTAATCCAGGAAGTGGTTTCAGTTGAAGAAAAGCAAGTCAGGACTGGAGTGCTGATGATAGAGAGCCAGCCCGGACGGTGTGAGATACTGCTAATGCATCCTTCCATCCTTAGGAATTGTAGACTACTGGATGCAATACTGGAATATGATATAGGATACCTGGGCACAGATTGCTCTGTGCTTGCTCGAGCATGGGAATGTGAACTTGGATTTCCTGTGACAACTGTGATGGTTCCAACCAGTGGCAAATGGGGTTTTTTTGAGAATTTAGTTCTTCAGCTTTTATTGATGGTCCCCTGCCTGCGGTGACTTCCATCCCTCTGTCCCTCCCCCCAGTCCAACAAAAACCCCTAATCCTAAACCAAACAAATTTATATGTAAGAAAAGGGGTAGGGGTCTCTTGAGCTGAAGCAAATGTTTTCATCTTGTATGACATTTAGGATAAATTAAGTTTTGGGACTGATGTGAAATACTTCCGGCTCTTCATCCGGTGAGCCATGACATCAATTATTCACACAGGGGTTTTTATTTGTGCTGTGTTAGAAAGGCAGGCATTTTATGGGATGTTAACTTTTGGCTTCTGAGAACTGTGGACAAGACTGGAGTCTACCTGATCTCTCTCTGGCAGAGGAATAATTTATGCACAGTCAAAAGACGTAGGAGAGATAAGTGCCTCTCTTTCCCAACCTGTCTCTGCTGTGCCTGCCTGCCAGTAGATGTTGGCATGATTGACTGAGGTTTGAGTGGGGAAGGGGGTCTTTCTTTTATGTTTGTGCACAAGAGAGCAGAGAACAGCCCTGTACAGAGCGGGCACTTTAGAAGATGTGAATGGCCCCTAGGAATGGTAGCTGTGCATCCATCAAGTTCCCAGGGTGAAAGTAGGAAATTAGGAGGAAATACTTGAAAAACTTGGCAATTGCAGCAGTCAGAGGGCAGCTGAGCTTTATTCCTTGAAGTGTATTTAAATTGTATCCAGAAAGCCCTTCCCTCACCCTGGTAGCCTTGCATACCTGGAGGAAAATTTGCTCATGTTTCAGTCAACTTCAGACTCCCTTTTGTGTCTTTAGAAAGCTGATGTATGGTTTCAAAGCAGCTAAAAAAAAAAATTTAGTATTTTCTTTAATATGTGTGTTGGATTAATTATGTGAGTTTCAGATTTTTCTCCAGATCTGAATATAACAGTTTTCCAGAACTCGGTTTGGTCAGGTGGCAAGTCCTACTGCTCATGCAGTTTTCCTTGCTAAATCCCATGATGTGACCTATGTCCTATTATATACAAAAAGTAGGCAGGACCTCTGCCTCTGTGTTTTATAAACCTTTGTTGCTCAGCTCCTCAGGCTAGCTAGGAAAGTGCCTCTTAATACGGTGATCTGATTCCCATGCCTCCCTTACCTCAGTACATTTCCAGCAGCTCTGCAGCAAGCAGGAAACTTTAGCTGTGTACAGCCTTCCTGTCAAGGGGCCACTGAGGGGGGATGCCAAAGACATTTTTTGCTTTCCATGTGAATGCAGGGTCTCTTACTGAATTCCACAGCAGTCTCGTGTGTTATTCTCCATGAAATCGCTGAATTACAGGTCTGACAAAACAGACTTCCATCTGTGACTGTGTGCTGAGAAGCTGGATGACGTACTGGATACTGTAACATAGGAAACACTCACATAAATGGGCTTACTGATATGGTGAGAACATAGCAAACACTGCCTTTTTTTTTTTTTTCTTTGATGTTTGATACTCAGCTTTGCCATTCTAGATGCAGTTTTTATCTAATCCACAGAAGTTTGCTGGAAGACATTAAGTTGAATGTTTGTGATAGATTTCTCAGTGATCAGCCTTGCTGAATTTTCCGTGATGCCCATGATGGATTTTTAGGCAATTCCCATTAATAATTTTCCAGTTAGCATGTATTTTTGTTGTGTTTATCTACATGTTTGGAAAGTTATGTATAATTTATAATTGTTATACTAAGAGAAATAAGCTTAGTAGGCTTTGAAAAAGCGTTAAGCATTTATAAGTGTAATAAGATAACCTAGAGTTAAAGGGATTAAAAACATGAGATATAAATCCCTATGCCTCAGGGTATAATTGATGGAGTTTAAAAAGGAATTTCCCTGTTGGGTAAATTAGTCTATAATTGCCCCCATAGGGACTCCCTCCTTAAACATCTGATACTGGTGTCAGTCAATACCATGCTTGATGGACCTTCAAACTAATTCAGGATGGCAACTCTCACAGTAACTAACACAGTACTGTGGTGTATATAATGTTCCTTCCTGGCAGTGTAAACCAATATTTACTGTTTAGCAATAGTGTGTTATAGCAATACATTACATCTCATGTGATATATCACAGTATGTAATAAATAGTAAATGTAATTGCTGGTACTATGTAATGGCTCTTTGATTTGCACTTTACAAGAAGTCAAGTCTCTCTCCTACAGTGGAATTAAGTGACATATTTCAGAAGAAAACTCTTCCTATTTCAGAGTTTTAAGTAGCAGTAAAAGGTCTCTGAGTCCTAACCACCTGCGGAGACCATGAAAAGACAAACTAAGGACAGCATTCCCTTGTTCCCACTCTGACTCACATGAAGCTTCCATGGGTTTTGCAACAGAAAGGGCCTCAGGCAGAAAAGCAAGTTAAATATGTAGGTAGGCAGGGACTGAACACCTCACTCACCTCTGAGGCATTTTGGATGTGTTGGAGAAGGGGGATCATAGGTCTGAGGCTCCATGGATTAGACCCGAGCCACTTCTCAGGAGACTTGTGTAACTCCAGAAGTGGAGTGACAGTGGCAGCTGGGTAAAATATTTAGAAAACAGAAGAGGTTTTTTCCTGTGTGTTCAGTGATCTAACAAGTCATCTGCTAGAAGCTCCTCATGCTGCTTTTGAGAAATGACTGTCAGTGTGGAAAAACTGTTGCCTTTTGAATATGTGGTATTCTTAGCGAGAGTTACGGTACTGCACTGGAGCTACTCATAAGTAATAAATTCTCAGATTTGATGTGCATTAATGACAAACCAACACTACCACTAAAAAACCCCAAACCAACCAAACACACGCACCAACAATAAAAAAATCACTAAAACTTTCCCTGCCTACAGATTCAGTTCCCCATACAGTACATGGAGTTGCCTTATTGCTGGAGTTTTTACTAATTCTCATGCTAATTGTGTATTGCTCACTTGGGAGTCAAATTCTCTCTGTGGGCTGAGAATCCCATTAAATGTGAACCTTCAGGGGCTCTATGTGAGGCCCCTGCTTCACAGCCCCTCTGCTGTGTAGAGGCAATAGAGACCATGCTTTAGAACATTTACCCTCTTTTGTAAATGGTGTCAAGTCCATACCTTAAGACTTTTTTTTACTTTTAATTTAGCTACATCTAATATTTTTAAGGAATGGAGTTAGTTCCCATGTGTATGATCACTGTAGGCTTGACAGTCATCTAGAACTGTGCTCTGCTACCTTTAATTACAGGCTAGATGGTATTTTGGGCTGCTGGACTAAATATTCATGCCCAGATTCAGCAATGATGTAAAAACTGTCAGTAGAAGACTCACCCTAGTCAAAATCTGGGTTGAGACAGGTAAGTAAAAACACTACTTCTAAAAATGTTCTGATTTCATACTAAATAGTTTCCTTCTTTGCTCTGAGGGAGTAATTCAAGAGACATTTGGATTCATTCCTCAGAATAGAATAATTATATTTTAAAAAGCACTATAGTGGAATGAAAAAATACTTACGGACCTGCACTAGCCATTGTCTGAACCATGGCAGTGTGTGGTGACAGAACACACACCTCTGCTGCCCTGCTGAGCAAATACCAGATGGGGCAAGTCGGAGAATTTCACTGCCTTGGAAGATGGAGCCCCAGCCAGATGGTGCAAGAAGCTTGAAGGTAAAAGGAGATAAAGGGAATGAGGAATAGGCATCTGGAGACAGGTGAGGAGCTTGGCTGGAGGGTGAAACAACCCTGGAGACAGGGATAGCCCAGAACATAATCAGAACAAAATATGTATGTTCCTGTAAAAGCACTGGCTTTTGTATTCTCTTATTTTCAGTATTCATGGTTCCTGTCTCATTTAATATTTACATAATAATGTTTGCTTTTGCATTCGTTTAATAAAGGGTTGTCCTGTGGGAATTTTGTAGATGAATTTTCTCTTTCCAATTAACAAACTGCACAACGAATTTGCTCCTCAAGGTTTTAGATGAAAATATGATAGAACAATCTCTGAAAGTTCTCACAAGTGCGTTTTCTCATTCACACATGAATTCATGGACGTGTGAAATGTGTGCCACTGAGTTTTTGTTACAGACATGAGAAACAACAGCCAGGTTTGAGTGGCCTGCAAGGCTTCAGGAACTTTGTTTATACTGTGAGTTGCCTTGGTCAGCCAAGTCTGCACAGGGACAATCATCAAGTCAGGTATTGCTGAATGCTGGATGTACCTGGCTCAGAACAAAAGATCTACTGAGTGCCCCAGGAAAACTCAGTGGTGGTGTCAGGTGAGTTTTGTCTCTGGACATGAATTCTTATGAACATAGAATTGTGAGCAGCAGAAAAAGCAGTCTTTTTGTTACTTAAAGTTGTGGGTCTGACAGCTGGAAGATAATTCAGAGTAGGTTGGAAGGAAGAATGGGTGCATCTACAGCTGGTCTGATACCTTTTGCTTTTGCTGTTTCCTCCATTTCACTGCTTCCATCAATCATCACTAAGGTTTTATATAAGAGAGATAAGTTGTTGAAGATGAAATTTGGAGTTAATACACCTAGGCTGCTCATACTAATGAGCGTTTGGTATTATACAAGGAAGAACACGAAGCTGCACAGCAAACTGGATTGCTACAGCTCCCCTATAAAGCCACAGTCATCTGGCAGCAATGCCAGAGTTATGGGCTGCAAACAACTCCAGTTTCCATTTTCCCTGTCCTGTGTAGAATTGACATTGCCCAAGAAAACTATAAAATCAATGTAACATCTAAAATTAGGGTAATGGTGGTGAAAGATGAGTTTTTTGGAGAGTGTTCTTGAACTATAATCTTGACAATGTCGGGAAAGAATGGAGCCCCCTCTCAAATACTCACTGCCCATCTTGCCCAGGCTTCAGATTTAGCAAATGAGAGCAGGTCTCTTTACACAACTTATCTTGCCACAGTAAATAATTCAATGCATTAGAGTGCAACAAGGATATAAACATCTGCAGGCAGATAAAAGGAAAATCACTTTCTACAGGGAAAGCCAAGAAACTTGGAGTAGCTGTCTCTAGGTAAGTTTTCTTGAAAAAAAAATGCATTTGTGTTACTCCTCCCTTTTGCCCCCATGCATTAAAAAATAATAAAATATGAAAGGTGTTGAGGGTTATTGAGCACTGTGGGTTTTAGCCATTTACCACAGGTGTTGCTGTAATTGTGATTCATGGAGAGAAGTCAGACTGTTCAATGACCATCAGGCTCTGGCTTTGTGGAGTGAGGGTCTTATGCTACTGCTCTGGGTTGCAACATAAATCATATTGATTGACTTAGGTATGTTGTATTTTTCTCTTATATGTGCTCTGGACTCACTTTTGGTTTTGACTGTACTTGTATCTTCCCAGTTTTGCTTTTTAGAGACTTGTATTTTCATGCTGGCAACTACTGTATGGCTGCCCTTCAGAAGCTGTGGGGAAGTTTGATGCAGTCTGTCAGAGCCTGTGAGGGCTGGGGCACCTACAGGAGCCAATGGCTTGGGAGGAGGGATGGTGGGGGAAAGGATGTGTGGACTTGGGCACTCTGTCTGTCTGCCGTGGGATGTGGGGTTTGATTAAGGCTGGATGAATTGCCCTGCGTTATATTTGTGTTGTGTTGGTTTCACAGGCTGCTGTGCTCATCAGCTTGTCAGCCTGACGAACTGTGTCATCTGCCAGATTAATTTCTGAATTTTCCTGGACTTGCTGTTCTCTTCAAACTTCTGCACCTATGCAGGGCCCCTTGGGTTGGTCTGGTTGTCTTGAAATGAGAAAAGATTTCCCACTGATTCCATTGGTAAAACAGGATCAAACTTTATTTTTGTAACTCTTGACTGAAGTGTTAATGAAGTCTTTGAGAGGTAAATTCAAGTAGGTATACTGGCATGTTTGGGCAACAAAAGGTTGAAAATAGACTCAATTATTTAGTGTGCCTAGTAGCTTTCACACTTGGTACCTAAACAGTTCCTTTGGCTGCAGTCATATTTTTAGTAGATATGAAAAGGGTATCTGACATATTCAGTGATTTTTGAGCAGATTATTTAGGGCTTGACATGGTAACAGTGATGTCAGGCAGAACTTTAATCTTATTTCTGATATGAAAATCCCCCGGTGGCCTCTGTAGTGAGCACCAATGAAAAGGCTGTCATTTTCTTCTGCTTCAGTCTTATCTTAAATACTTTCACTGTGATCATCTGATGACCTTGCCAAGTATTTTAGGAGAATTCCTACTTACAGTATTTCATTGGAGGAAAAAAAAAGCCCTAAACCAAAACAAAATCAACTTCCATTAGTTGATATGCTTTTAATATGGAGCGTTTCAAAACCGTGTGGCCCTTAGTGTAGCATGTTAGCCTGTGTGTTTTCTTTATTCTTTGGTCAGAATTTGAGAGATTTTTTTACTTCTAAGTTAGGATTAGTTTAACTCCTCTACCCAACTGGTTTTAATCCTTTTAAAAAAATCTGTGTTGCCAGTTGTTTATTCTGAATCCTGTATTGTTCTATCATAGGCAATCAGGAGATTGGTCTTTCTAATTGGTGCAGGAACACCCGTAAGTTCTCTGTAGGAACACCAGTTTAAGTGCTATAGCAGGAGCCCAGAATAAATCAATAACTCATGCTACCTGTAGCTTCTAGAGACTGGTCAGCCACTTACCAATTTACATTTTCCTTTTAATTTCCTTACAGCGACCTTCAATACTTTTTGGGCCATTTTCTTTTTGATTTGATGAGTGTTTTATGGGATGAGTGTGTCTTTGATAGTACGATGGTATGTTGGATGTGTAGAAATGTAGATTGCTTATTGAGTGAGAATCACTTGTTTCTTCTGTGCCCTGACACTCCCACAACTCTCCACATGTTTGAATGTCCCTCTCCCCTCAAATATTAATGAAACCCTGTTGGTGACATGAAGGTTTCCTGAAATAATGGCCAGCTCTACGCTGAATTTACCCTTTCCAGGCTTGCTTTATGACTTTTAGGTTCACCAACTTATTGAAATTCTTTTTGACTAAGAAAATAATGTTTTCTCTTTTCTAGCTTGTGTTTTTTGCATACAAGTTTAGTGGTCTTTTTTTTAAGCTGGACTTGTTGCTTGTCCTTTTTTTTGCACCTTTCATTTTCTGTAGTTGCTTATCCCCTTTGTCATTCAGCATGGATGATTCCATAGCGTACAGGAAACAGCCTTCTCCAGGCCTGTGCATTCCCCTTGTCTGGGGCATTATGTGAGCACAAGTGAAGGGTGAATTTGGCACCTGATGTGGGTGAGTTGTACTTGAACTCACTAAGTATCTAGGTGGGAATTTATGCAACATCAAACAAGCTGTGCTCTTGATTAAGTAAATCAAAGAGTTTTCTGGTTAGGACATTCTAGCCTAGAGCCTTATAAAGAAAGATGTGATAAGGTTCAAGTATTTACTTTTCACAGGGTAAATTTGTATTTTTTTAAAGTGAGATACTTTACCAATATAATAAAGGAAACTCAAACACAGGCTGCTAGGTCTTGATGAGAATGTAAATTGACTTGTTCTGCTTGGTGGAAAAGCCCCCTGACCCAAAACATGTCATTCCATCTGTCAGCATGTAGGCACCAGAGGAAAAGAAAAATGAATGCTGTGGCTTTAGAGGAGTTACTTTTTGGAATCATTTATGTAGCACCTAATCTGTACTCTGGATTAAAAGATAAACAATTTTTCACTTTACATCAGAGGTAAATAATTTTTAAAGTCAAAAGTAGGTAAATAAAATAAAATGTTATAGAAAACTGTATCATGATTCTATTTTTACTTCTGTTCTGTTAATCATCAAAGAAAGTCAGAATAACAAAATGGAATTATGCTTTGATTCATCATACACCATTATCTTGCTTGTAGGTGTCTTTTAATGGAACTAATATGGACCAACTTTATGCTGCTCTTTCCAGTGTCTTGCTGATGGTGTTCAGTGGTGATTGTTTACCTGATGCATCCTACTATTTGTTCCAGGGATTTTATTTCTTTTTAAATAAAGGTACAGAATAAATCAGAAAAAAGGCCATTTAGGGAATACCTCAAATATAGTCTACTGCACTTAGCAAAACATCAAACAAACACTTGGATAAAATATCACCTCTATCATGAAGAATTTATTTTTCCAAAAATAAGATGACTTTAATTTATTATTTCTAAAATGTATGAATAACATTTTCCTTGCTTTTTTTGTGACAAACTTCCACAAAAGAAAGAGAAATGTGTTCAGTTCTTGTGCAGTTTCTCAAAACAGCTGAATCTCAATGTGCATGATTTCCCCTATCAATTCCTGTTATTACACAAAAATAGTCGTCCAAAATGGTTTTACTTAACCGCTTTGTACAAACATTTATCTTGGTGAGATTTTGTCCTGCAGGTTATGTAATATCACAGGCATTCATGGCAGTTTACAGGACAAACATGGTATGAGTCTATCCTTGGAGGCTAAACCCCAATGTTTACATGAACTGTGCTGGAATAATGAACATAGGTATAGCTCATTTTTGAGGAGAATAGCCTGCCCGCTGTGGCCTTGAGATTTACAGCTTAATCCTGCTGTCTTCTTACAGTTGAACTCCAGTTTAAAACAAAGTATATCCTCTAAATGGTTGTTTGGAAGGAGATTCAGGCTTGAATTATCATGCTGCAAGCCTAGAAGAATGTCAGTGAGTAAATTGTGGAGGTTATCTTAGCACGTGTTCAGCACTCGGCTAAAATACTCAAACAGTCATTTTGCAGCCTTGGCAGAGCTTTTGTTTTGCCTGCCTGCAGCTACCTAGTACTCTGTAAAGTTTTGTCTTACAAGACCTACAGGATGCATATTCAGATATGCTTCAGGGTAGCACTTCAGTATGGAGGTTTTGTTTAAAAACCTAACTCAGTATCAAAGTTTTAGCATCACCTGGCAGACAGATATTATGGAAACAGAGTTCAAGGGAGGAAGTGTAACTGCTGGTTTAACAGGTGGTTCTAAGTGGAAAAACATGTAGCACTGTAATCTGTGTTCACATCCTATGAGCTGTGCAGAAAGGATGTGTTAATGGAGTTGGATGGATAGATTTCACTGTTGTCTGTGAAGGAGTCTAAACAAAACTTTTATTCCAGAGTTTTTTAAACAGTTATAGGCAGTTCTGTTACTTGTTATACCTCTTTCAAAGACTTAATGCATCTCATCTTATTCCAAGGGATAATACACCCATTCACCAACATCCCTTTACAAAATGAGTAAAAAGCTTACCAGATGTTTGTGGAAAATATTACAGTTAAGAGGGCTTCATGGTCAGTTCTAATATTCCTTTAATTCTTCTCTAATACATCAAGCTTGCAACATTTCTGAAATACAATCACCTGCTTTTCTGAAGAATGTTCTCTACTGTTTGTAATGCCTGATTACATTTAAGTATGTCCATGTGAATGTATGAGCATGCACTGAAAATTTTATACCCTCATATTGCTAAGACTCCTTTCCTCCAATGAATTAGCTTCAGAATTTGCCTGGATAACTTCACAGGTTATATTCAGGGGACTTTGATTTAAAATCTTAGACTAAGCTAGGAATTTGAAAGTAATCTGCAGTAGCAATGGTTCTCTTGCTGCATGCGTACATTTACGTTTTCTGTCACTTGTGCAAGTCTTTGCTATTCAGTGAAGCATATTGAGCATGCTAAAGGTTAACCCCAGGAATAAATGGGTTGCTGAATAAGGGAGATGATCTGAACTGCAGCCAGAACTTTGTAACTTCCAAATCCACCCTTTACCTGTGGTACTGATTTTATCATATGGTAGAACTAAAAATATCTCCCTCAGAAGGGCATATCCACTCTTTCATCTGCTCTAATGCTTCAAGAGCAAGTACTCCTTTCTGCAAGTTGATGGCCATCCTGTAGGTAATGAATTGATACTGACTTCAATCCCTACTGGGCACCTAAAGCTTCCACACAAGTACCACAGAATATTCTAATGGGCACCCAGAGGGCACTATTCACTGGGCGCTAAAAAGAAACTCTGAAATGGTGTGATCCTTCCTCTCCATGTTTTTAGGCAGCTTGTGATGATTGTGCTCCTTTTGTGGACAAGTAGCATTTCTTGTCATAGGAGTTTGGAGTTTAAACCTATTATTTAAAAGGGTAGAAAAGAAAACATGACTTCTAAGGCCATAGTTATTCCCTGTCCATCACAGTAAAATTATTAGCATATTTTCATCCCCTTTGGAATGTGCTGTTCAAGTGATTTTTTTTTTTTCCTTGTGAAATAATTATTTTCATGAATATGCAAGGTTTGGTCTGTAACTCTTGAGGCCGCATTACAAAGTTCAGATACCTTTTCACTCTAAATATCCATTTTGCTTATCGACATCTTGTATGCAGTTTGTCAGTTCCTATTATTCATCAGCTGAATTTGCATATGATATTAGTTTAAAAAGCCCACAACAACAAGTCTCCTAGGATTCGCACATGAATGTTAAAGCAAATGTGATGCATCTGAGAGGATGCATTTTGAAGTGGTAAAGTCTAATTTTAAGTACAGTGAGAGTGTATCCTGATATTTTTCCCCACTTGGACTTGATATGTATTTATAAAGTGTGAAATAAAGGTTTAAGTTAGGCACATAGGTTTCTACCTTCTTAAAATAAGGTTAAATGTAGTTATTCCATGCATGCAGACACCTCTATGAAATAGGAATTTTCTTTCTTGTGTTCTGAAATTTTCTTAAATTATTTCTGATATGTGCTGGGAAATCTTTTCTGAAGACAGAGCAAAACCAGATCTTCAGTCTTGGTGACCCAGCAACATTTTGAGCAAAACAGTGGAAAGAACCTCTCCTAGACTCCCTACAGGCAGCAGCCTGGTTCTTGAAGTTGTTTTCGGTGTAAGTAGTGAGACCAAAGATTATTCCTGACCTTCCACAAAGACCAGAAAGCAGTCTGTGGCCAGCAATATCAATGTCAAACAGGTTCAAACTGAAGTTCAAAGGGTAAGATGGACCCCTGTCTGTAATGTTTTCTGGTTTAGTTAGAAGAGGAAGAAGCTGAAAATTTTTGCTTCTTTTGTTTCCTGTGTAGGAAAACAGGTGTAGGAAACCTGGGATACAACTCAGTAAGGAGTTTTCCTTTGTCACAAATCGCAGAAAGAAAGGGCTAAATATCTTTGTAACCCCTGCAGTCAGTGACCTCAAGATTTATTTTATGTGGTTATCATAGATTCATGGTGAATTCTGTTCTGTCTATGCCAGGTATATCTTTCTGGAGCTGCTTTTGTGATACTGGGTTTTGTTTGGTCTAGAATCATTACTAACAAAGGAATAATGTAACAAATACTTGGAATTTTTGTCGCTGCTGTTTACTAGATTAATTTTTTTATTGAGTCTCCAGACACATCCATGTCTAGCTCTGCTAAAGTGCAGTGTTTATAGTACGGCTGCGATTCTCATATTTTTGTGGCTTCTGTTTTGCAAATAGGGTGACACTGGTAGCTCATATGCAGTTTTCAAGTAATAATACTCTGTGTGCATTCCAGCAAGTCTGGCCAAGTGTACTTCCTCTGCAAGATCACAGACTACTGTGCACAGCCTTCACTTCCTCATTCATATCGCTTTTATTTCTTTCTTTGTCTTTCCTATTTAAAAAAAAAACTGCTTAGTGAACTGTATTTAGTTTCTTAATTACTGATGATCACCACTGTTTTTTTTTCATGCATGTACTGTCCCTGTTTTTTCTAAAAACTAAATATCAATTGCTGCAGATGTTGCTTCCTTCTGGAATGACTTTGAGTAGTAGATGTGTCTTTACTGCCCTAGATGTATGGGCCAAAAGCTGACAGTTATGAAAGATGTCTTTTTTTTTTCTGAATAAAACTATTCTGCCAGTATCAAATTGAAGAGCAAAACTGTTTGATCAACATCCTATTTTGTTGATCAATGAAATTTCTGTAATATTCTAGTTCTGGTGGTTTTGGACAAAAACATTTGACTACTGTTTTTTGATAGCCAAATACTTTTTCCCCCCTTCTTATTTATTTCACTAAAGTGGTGTGTGTTGGGAGGGAAACAGTGGCATATTGTCATTATTCAGGAGAATTCCTAATATGTCACGCTTTCAATTTTAAGAAAATAATTTTCACTTTGCATGTTTTTCTCTGAAAGCCCGTTTGCTCTGGGTATGAAAGCATTGTAAAGTGTCCTTGTTGTGTGAAGTTAACAAAGGAATTATTTTCTCCAACATTGAAAAATACTATGGTTTATGCAAGAGCTTAGGAGGTGTATAGTCTAATGTTTAAGAACTAGCTGAAGATTTGAGATACCATGGATCAATTTACCACTTGAGTGTGGATTTCCTGTTTGGATGAGGGCTGCTTCTGCTTCATTTCCTTACTGCAATGTGTTTACAGTTACACAGGGTGCTGTGATTAATGTTTGCCAGGTGCTCTAATACTGCTGTGAAGGGAGACATCTAAATATTAGCAGCATCCAACAGAGTACCAGTGTGTCTGAGAAGCAGAGAATCTGATTGTAGAAATGTCCAGTGACTCTGAACATCAGTGTACAACAATGTGCCTGCAGAAGAAGCATCTTCACACTTGATAAACTTATACCCTTCAAAAATGAGATTTCATCATATTTAAAAGGATAATGGCAACTGTGCTTATTGACATATCTCTGCCTTCATAATTCCCAATAATCTCTTGGTCTGAGGGTTCCCCACGTTAATCTGCATATGGCAAAAAATGATACACCTCAATCTAGGTGAACATTGGCCATGAGACTTGAGCAAAAAGAACCTGTATCCTTCACTCATATTTATGCTCCTCTCACATCTTCTGTTCCTTTGTGTAGACACACCAGATCAAGTCCCCAGCTGTAGGTAGGGCCAGATGATGTTGGCCTCTGGTAAGTGATGAAAGTCAAGGTCATTCACCTGCTTCTGTCTCAGAATCCTCTATGTAAAGATACCGGTAGAGAACATGAGACCCTTTTTCCAACCTAGAACATGACATTGCTCTAGAACACAGATTTGCTTAGGTTTGTTATATGTTGTAGAAATGACCAGAGTGCATTTCTAAGTAGAAGAATGCGATTTTTCTATGTGAAGACTACCTTCTGGACCAGAAAATCATTAAAACGTGGCCTTTGATGAGGAAGAAAAATGGGCACCTAGTATGTGTTTAAAAAACCCCAAAAGATAGATTGATAGCTGTGGCAATACCTGGGTTTCAGTAATTAGCTTAGAAAATATTCCTGTGAATATTAGCTGTAGCAGAGACTTTCTAGATTAAATCTGAATTGTTAAAATGTTTTGGAAAATGGAGGGGGGAAAAGTCTGTTGTCTTAACATGTCCTTGGATGTATTTAACAGCTTCTACTGTTGTGAATTGCTTCTATGCAATTGGCCAAATGACATGCCCAGGTATTTCCTTAAGAAGTTTTTCAGTTTCCTGAGTCTGTCATTTTTCAGTAGCAATGCTCCAAGCATTTAATTGGTCTCCTTTGTATATCTGGCAGTTCTCTCTGTAAGTTCAAACTTTTTGTTTACATTACCTCCCACTCTCAGTAACAGGAGATGTATACCTGCATATACTTTTAGTTTTTAATTTTATTTTTGTTTTTACTCCATTCTTGCATGCTAAACTACTTGTGAAACTCCAGAGCCAGTCAGGCCATTTTTACATCCTGGTGCTAGCTAATCTTGTGCTCTTTGGCTGTGAAAATTTCACGTTTGGGCAGAGTAACTTGGCAGAATTTTCAAGCATTTTGACTGTGCTCATGTTCAACTGTGGAAGTAATCTCACACAGGGAGCATGGTTTCATGTCTGTTCTGGGACCTGGACCCATCAGCACCTGTTTATACCTATGGAAAAACTTGTTAATGTCTGCACCATTCTTCATGGGCTCAGTGTTAAATACTACAGGAGCAATGCCCAAAACTGCAACTTTGAACACAACCTTTCTCTCTGAAAATGCTTCTCAGATTTGTTCTTAATTAATGTCTTCGAAGTTTGAGTTTGTCACTTTCTCAGTGAACTCGTTTTGCTTATGAATCTGCCGCTTAGCTCAGTAACATTAAATGCTGCTGTCAAAAGCTGATTGATTGCTGCTTTCCATGGAATTGGATACAGGCCACCCAGTGGGTGATACTTTTGCATTTGGTGCAGTTTTCCATGCTGCTCTCTTTCTGGCTCCTTGGTGATAATTTCTTGCTTTCTTGTCTCCTTCTCTAGGTCTGTACAGAGCTACTGGAGCTATACAGATTAAACCCTCACTAGATTGCCTCCCTTATATTCCTCACCTCTGGATCCTTCTAAACTTTTTTGCACTCTGCATTCCTAAAGGTTTATTTTTCTCCTTTTTATTTTAGCCACAGTATTTGCAAAATTGTACAACAGCAAAAAAATATTCTGCCAAGTGGAATGCAAGGCTCTTTGGATGGCACAGAG
The DNA here is from genome assembly GCA_013397115.1 of Edolisoma coerulescens. NCBI lineage: Eukaryota > Metazoa > Chordata > Aves > Passeriformes > Campephagidae > Edolisoma > Edolisoma coerulescens. The sequence continues at coordinate 727,821 of VWZW01002525.1, read as the reverse complement.
AACATGGAAACTGGAGGGTCTTGTGTGCCTTTCTGCAAAATAGCAGCAGCAGCAATCCGGGATGTCCTGCAGCTTCTTCCAGCTTCTCTGGGGATGGTCTATGAGCTTTCCATCTCAAAGGCTTTTTTCTCCAAGGGTTCTACCTTTTCTGTTACAGTTTTCTCTTAAACAATATGCCTGTATGATAAAAAGGAGGATGAGTTGCCTTTACCTCTCATGGAGCTTTTTATAAAGGAACAACTTTCTGCCTGTAGGGGAAAAGTTCCATCTGGATGGTGGAAGCAGTTAGAGATTGTTCATTTGCATGCTAGAAATCAGTTTCACTGGCTATTCTACTGTCCATCTTTATACTCCAGCAGGAGTAGGGGATTTACAAAGATCCTGTCTCTGTGTGTGAACAAGCTGGATGCCATGTGGATGTTGCTTTAAAAATATCTGCAAAGACTTCAAATGAAAACTTAGATTCTTTACCCTGAGTTCCAAAGGCCATATCTTTTATTAGAAGGTCCAGAAGAGGCTCCTGTCACTAGAAGCAGTAAATTTACCAAATTTATTCAGACATTCATAGGAAAAAAACAGCACCAGAAAGCTATAAATCCATGAATTTAGAGAACTCACTACAATGAGGGTGGAAGTGATCATAGTAAACTGTGTCTGAATGCAGTATTCTGTTTCTACTCCTTTAAATTAACTTGGCAAAGATATGTGATATTCACTATTAGGATAAAATTATGTGAAGCAGCTGCACTGACAGAAGATTAATTATCCTTTACACTGCTGACATTAACCCTACCTGTCATCAGAGCGATGGGAAAAGTTGCCCCCTCATCATGTCATTTTGTGAACACATTTACTACCACTATGTTATTTGAAATTATCATAAAACATGAGTGAAAATGGAGACTGTCACCTGTGGTTTTCTATCAACACTTTATGATGATCAAATCTCTTAGCTTTTTAAAACACAGAGGGGAAAATGTTAGTAGTCATTGGTTGGACTTTGGAGTTCCCACAGGGCATGTACGCCTTTGATACCCTTGTAAGTGACTTACTGTGGTGAATCTGAGATTGTGTCATAAAAAGTCCCCAAGACCAGAAAGCTAGTTCTGCTTTCTATAGAAATAGAAAGAAATAACTGGTGTGCCTTAAGGGAGCAGGATTTCTTGCTGGTTTCATTGAAAAGGCTACTCTAGCTTAATTTTTCTCCCTATTTATCTGTTCCAATAATTATGACGAGGTAAATACTTACCCCAGGGCTGGAGTGCACTAACAGAAACCAGGACCTGAGAAACCTGGGTGAGACACAGAGCTGCCCAGTGGGTCTGTTGTCATGCACTCAGGTGAGATGAGTGTCTGTCACTCTGTGGCTGTGCTGTCTGGCTCCAGACCTCTGAGAAAGATGTGTGGGTTGGGGGAGTTCTGCTAGTGAAAGGTGTCATGCTGGCAGCCTGGGGGTGGAGAGTCCTGGGCCTCTGCCAGCCTGGTGACATAATGTATTGAGGAATGCTATTCTGATTCTTCCTGTGCTGTGGGGAGAGTCTCCAGGGCATATCTTCAGATACAGGGGGTGGGGAGGCCAAAAAGGGCTCCCTAGGCTTTGTTGAGACCTCCATTGCAGGACGTGGTATCTTTGCTTCTAAGGATTGAACACAAATTTCTAGAGGTCAACACACTGGAAGGGTGGGTTCCATCCAGAGGGACTTAGGCTTCAGTGGTGGGTCTGTGCAAACCCCCTGAAGTTCAACCAGGGCAGGGTCTAGCTCCTGGGCTGGGGCAGTCCCAAGTACAAACAGAGGCTGGGTAGAGCATAGATTCAGAGCAGCCCTGAGGGGAAGAACTTGAGGGTGTTGATTGATGAGAAAGTCAAGATGACCTGGCAATGTGCACTTGGCAATGTGCAGCCCAGAAAGTAAACAGCATCCTGGGCCTCACCAAAAGCAGTGTGACCAGCAGGTCACGGGAGAGGATTCTGCTGCTCTTGTCTTGTGAGCCCCCACCTGGAGTTGTGCATCCAGCTCTGGGGGGGAGAAGATGGGTAAGAAGGATGGGGACCTGTTAGAGTTGGTCCAGAGCAGAACCAGGAAGATGCTCAGAGGGCTGGAACACCTCTCCTATGAAGGCAGGCTGGGAAAGTTGAAGTTGTTCAGCCTGGAGAAGATGAGGCTCTGGGGAGAACTTAGAGAATCTTCCAGTATCTAAAGTGGCTTCCAAGAGGGCTGGAGAGGGACTTTTCATATGGCCATGTAGGGACAGGACAAGGTCTAAGGGGCTTAAGCTGGCAGAGAGTAGATTTAGGTTAGATATTAGCAAGAAATCCTTTACTGTGGAGGTAGAGACACTGGCACAAGTTGCCCAGAGAAGCTGTGGGTGCCCCATCCCTGGAAGCCTCAGGAGGCCAGGCTGGATGGGGCTTTGAACAACTTGGTCTAGTGCAAGGTATCCCTTCTATATTAGCAATGGGTTTGGAACTAGTTGATCAAGTTCCCTTCTAACCCAAACCATTCCATAATTCTATGAACTATTTGTAATTGCATGGAATTCCCAGTAGGAAGTGGTAAAATGCCAGTGTTTATTATGACATTAACATACAAGCTCTCTGTATAAAAGTAATGCTGAACTTTCATCTCCTCTGTCATTCAAAGGTCAATTTTAATACGAGTTTGGGGCATTTTTCCCTGTTAAATCTTCTTGTGGGATGTTACAAAAGTCATGGGCTTTCAAATTTGTGCATTGAAACTTCTCCCTGTAAAGAAAAGAAAAATGTTAATGTTTGTAGAGAAATAGCATTTGCAATTCCAACAGGCTGGAGTAGCCCATCCCCTAGTTTGCAACAGTGAGCTAATTAGAATATGGAAACCATGAAGAAATATAAAGTGTTAACTTGATTAAATTGGAAATGGGGCTGCCCACCTGTTCATCTAAATATAAGTGACTCTGCAACATGACCCAACAGTCATCAGAGGAAGGTAAAGCCAGCACAAGCTTCCACTGAACCCTGGCTTGGGCTGGGCTCTCTGTCCATGAATGAGGGCAAGCCAAGGAAGGGAGAAGCCTGCAAGAATGTCTTGGCAGTGCTTCCTGGCTCCCACAGTGACCTTAGATACATAACGCTTTATGTAATATTTTTTTCAAATGTGTATAGTCAGCTCTAACAGCTTGTTGATCCCAGCTAAGCTCTTTGGCTTGGCTCTGCTGTCAAGTGTTCTTGTTTGCCTGGGTCTGGTAAGATGTGTGGCTTGAAGTTATAGGAGCTTCCTAAATATTATGGAAATAAACTCAAAAGCTCCATTGTGATCACTTGTTGAAAGAGCTCTTAGTGCACCAAGGTTCCCTGATGCTGAGAAGCTAAATGACTCTGACGTGGTGCAAAACCTTGCTGAGCAAATCTGTGTGCAGATCTTATCCTCAGTGTGAAGAAGGTGTCTTACAGAAGTTCCTTTAAACAACTTCACACCATCCTTCTCAATAGAATTGAGTCTCCATAATCCATGTGAATCTTTTGATTTGGACATTTAATCTCAACGCTTCTCTTCTTAGTGGGTGACAGTCACCATCCCAGTACTACTAATTAGCTCTTTATTTAAATGAGTCTCAACATTAAACTTCTGTAAGCATGGAGGGCGTATCTGCCAATTGCATCTCAAAGCAAAGCTTTGAAGTGCTCATGTTAATTCCACACATTCCTCTTAGCCACATTTATGGTGTTGCTGTCCTGCAGGTATCTTCCTCTGCTCTGCTGCTTGTTCCCTAAAATACAGGCTTATTTCTTCTTCTGCCTAATATATCCATTTTTTGTAGGGTTACCAAGAGTTAAATATCTGTTTTGGTGAAGTAATGTTATGTTTCTGCTGTAACTCTGCCTCACTGCAGCAGTCCTCCCTTGGTTGATCTTGAGCCCGTTAGGGTGCACTGGCCAGCAGCTTCTTTTTTGAATATGTGTTATTTCCTTTCCCAGGAGTACTAATTTGAAGAAGCAGCCCACCTTCTAATGATAATATAGGGCTTGACTGTTACTTGCAATTTAATGTGTGTTGACATTGAAAATGTGTCTTCACTCCAATTTTATACGTTTTATTTATGTACGTTGTATATTGCATTTGTTGCTGAATTAAAAACTGTATTCCTAATGACTTCCATGGCAATTTTGAAATAGCTGTGTATATTGCATAAATAACAAGCTTTTCAGCTCAGAAGTGATTTACATCTTCCCAAGTTGCATGATTTCTTTGTTAGGCTTATTAAAAATTCTCAAAGGGCACTTTATTTTTACCTCCCTTCCCTTTCCCTGCCATTGTATCTGTAACTCAGTGCTCTCAGAAGCCACAGGGGAATGGCAACCCTTCACAAGCAGCCAGGCTGACAGTAAGTAGTGCTGGCTCCAAGTCCTGCCCCCATGCCTTTGCTACAATTACACCTTGCCTGTGCTCTGCAGTATCTTGCTTGTTTGTTCCTGGACCTCTTCTAAACAAGAATTAAGTGCATAAAAATGAATTGTGCAAGAACTCTCCTCTATAGTGATTTTATGCTGTGGGGAATTCTGTTAGAGATTAGCTTTTTGGGCCATAAAACTTCTTTCAAATCTCTTTTAAGCTGGATGTGAATTCCAGTTTCCTGAGGTAAATAAATACAACTTTCCAATCCTGTTCCATCCACCTGCCAAAATCAGGTCTATAAGGGCAGCCAAAATCTATTATTGGTTTACACTGGTGCAAATCTTCTGACGTTAAAGGTTGAATTTGTGTAACTGAGAATGGAATTTGGCTTGTGGCCTTGGTGTCTTACATGGCAGGGGTGAAATCATACAGTTCAGACCAGATATGACAAGGGGGGGTTGGTGGGGGGAAGTGATGAAAAAAAAAGGTACTAAAAAAAGGCTGTGTACATGCATGTGAGCATAGGTGTTTGTGTAAATGCTCTGATTGCATATTTTTCCTTTGTTTATTAATAAACCTGCCTGAACTCTTTATATTAAATAAAATAAATTTGTATTTGTAGGTTTTGAGTTATCACTTCCTTCCAGCAGTATAACAAAATTTTTTTGGAAGTCTTTGATATTATGTGCATGAAAGCCAGTATGTTAATGTTTTTCTGTTACATGGTGGATGTTTGGGTGTCACTTTGCCAGTTTGTGCAGCATGTAATCCCCACTTGGTAGTGGTTAGAACTGAGGTTCTATTATAATAGAGAATTGTGAGACATAACTGTTGCTTTTTTCTTTCTTACTGAGTTTTGTTTCTATGTTCCTTTTTACTATGACATCTTTAGATGCTGTCATCATCTTTTCAGTAGAATGTGTCTGTATTCCACCAAGAAAATCCACTAGCTTTTTGTTTTCTAGGTAATTTTAGATAATGTTAGAAGTTTTGAGTTTGAAAACCTCAGTTAAGCAGGAATTATAATAATGGTTTCTTAGAGAAAAAAACATTTTGGCTATGGAAAGAACACTTGTGTATAGAAACAATGCAAAATAAGAATACTGCTTTATTCTGAAGAAAATAGAGAATAATAGGAATGGCCACTTAATGATAATTTTAGAGCAGTAAATTCAGTTTTCACTTGCACTGTTTTAAGTATGAAGCAACTCCATTGAACCAAACGGAATTGAGGTTTATATGCTGACAGTCTCTTAACTGTTGCCTTTCTTTACATATGTTTACTGGTGATTTTGTCACAAAGCTCAGCAATTTTAAATAATGTCCATGGGAAGAGAGGGCTCGTCTAAACTTTGAGAATATAAGAGGGCATCTAGGGCCAAAGTGGTTATCTGTGTCTGTGTTAAGCTCTGCTTGTCAAAGCATCAGTTCCATGATAGGCAAGGGAGTGACACCTAATATAGAAAGTGGAGCAGGTTCTTGGCCCAGTGGAGAAAGGGCTGCATTGTGCATGTGGAAGTCACTTGAAATCTGTGGAGTCTTTCACAAGTGCGACTGAAAAGAATTTCTCTCGCCCTCTCAGTCCAGAATTGAAGCTTAGAGTCAATCTCAAGGTGTTAAAAATATGAATTGTGATTTCACATGGTGTCTTGGTATGCTTAAATCCCAGTGGATCAACTCATGCTTTGTTCTTGGCCTGAATTTTTGTTGTTTGGTATTTGAAAAGTAATTGCTGTTATTAAAGTTTTTTCCTCAATCTTGTGCTAGTGCAAAAATCTATCTTTAAGTCTGAAATTAATTTTCTCACAAATGTTATTAGGATGTTTCTGGATCTGTGGGTATTTAGCTCAGATTCTTAATGAATTTGCCTTAGAGGCTGTTTTACATTCCTTTGGGACTACAGAATTTGGGATTGTTATTAGGTATTTCCTGTCTGACTCTCAAAGAGGGAAGGAAACTGAAAACAGAAGGATACTTCTTGGGGAACAGCTGCCCTGATAGTCCCATGGGATTTCTTCTGAAAACCTGGCTGTCCGGATTCAGAGATGGATGAACATCTTCTGTCATGTGAGCCTGCCTAACAAATATGCTGAATTGTCAGGAAACAGCAAAAACTGGATGGTTCCTCTAGAAATGAGGAAGAAAAAGAAAAAGGCCAGGTCAGACCACCAAAGCTGGCTTCAGCTCTGCTTTTCAATGGCTACTGTGCAAAGATTTTCTAAAATTCTGGCTCCAGTCCCTGGTGTGTTACAGGAGATGTGCGAGAAGAGTGGCTTTTTCTGTTGGTTTGGGTTTTTTGTTCTTGATTTTTTTTTTTTTCCTGAAATTCTCTGCAAATTTTATGCAGTGCTCTAATCTTGAGCTTTGTGAGGAGAAAGTTCACATTTCAATGGAAACAAAGCTACTGGTAGGGAAAGCCCTGAAATCCATTAAAGATTAAAATATTGGGACATTGATTTTATTTTTTGATAGACACAAAAAACCCAAGAGGGACTTCTACATGGTGTATCCCTCTCCTTATCTGTGAAGCTGATAACAAGACCTAACCATTCTGCAGTGTTACATAGCATACTTGGACTTTTTTTTCCTTCTGTTTTTTTCATCAGCATGATCTTTGTCTTAGGTGAGTAGCGAGGATATGAAACAAGGAGATATGAGGAATGACATGCATTTGATCAGTATGTGGCAAGTAACAGGATTCTGGCTTATGCTATGGAGCAGGGTGACAAAATGGCCCTAAGTGGCATGAGACATCCTGTCCTGGGGAAAGCAGCAGTCTCTGCTGCTCAAAGCTCCAGCCCAGGTGAGGTGAGGGGTGATGGCCAGTGGAGTAAGAAGGGGGTGTGGGCAGGTGCTGGTCCCCAGGCTGTCCTAGGGCCGGTGGCACACAGCAGTAACTTGATCTCTGGGGAGTGGGGCTGGTTTGAGAGCTGGCACTATTGAAAACACTACACGCTGATTAGCTGGAAAAATAAGACATCAAGACACTCATACAGCAATGATTACTAGAAAAACTTTATATCCACCCAGTTACCAGTTTATGCAGAAAATTTGGTGTTCTGACAAAAACAATTGTTTCTGGAGAGGTGATCAGATTTAAAAGGCAGGTAGAGTTAAAGGCAAGAGGACATGGGAGATCTTGTTTCAAAATCTACTGAATAGTCATCACCCTGTAACTTACTGTGGGAGTTTCAAAACCTGTGTTTATGGAGGAGGTGAAGAGCAGCAGAAGTAGTATGAAGTGTTCTGATGTTTTGAATAGTCTATCTAGTATAGATTTTTAGTTTTATATTCTTAAGTGATGCTTTCTCTGGTATTAAGGCTCAATTTAAATATGGTGTAATGTCTACTAAGTAAGTTAAGAAAATCAAGATTGTATAATCTCTTAGTTTATAGAGGAGAAAGTGCAAAACAATTAAGTACGACTGATTACACTCTGGAGATACTGCTGTGTTTTAATGATGTGTGGGACAACATGGGAATCAGGAGAATGAACTCCAAGTAGCCCGTGATCTTAATGGAAAAATTGTGAGGCATGTGCAACAGTACTCACAGATTTCCTTTGTTATGCTTTGTATTGTAATGGATACCTGGTGCCCAGGAAACTGGTTTCTGCTGCCTCTTGGGGATCAACTCCCAGCAAATAAATGGGCCCCTTCATTTTCCTTCTGTGGGGTTTTATTCTTTATTTTTTTTTTTCTTCCAGCTCTGTTCTCTCCTCATATTTTCCTTTTTTTCTCAGCTGTTGAGGTAAATAAGAACATGAAGTATGCAGACAGAGTATACCAAGCAGACATTAAACTTCTGGAATAACTGTTTATAAGGTCAGGCTCAGCTTCCATGTACAACTCATACTCAGGTATGAAAGGCTAAGTGGCTTTGTGTAAGAATCCTGCTGTTGCTGAAACTAGGGAGAGCTTTGCCATATCTTCTTTGGTTAAAAAATTGTCTTGTCTTTCTTCTCAACTTTCTGATAAGTTCAATAAAGTGTTCACCAGGTAACAGAGCTGCAGGGAAAGCTCTCCTAAGCTTGTAAAATCGATAATTTGTCTTTTAGAAAAGTATTATGACAAATGATAAGGTAAGCTCCATGTCACTGCTTGTAAAATTTGAATTGCTGCAAGCAAAGCATCCAGCAGAGCTGCTGAATAGGTTGGTGTAAGATTTGGTACTGCTGGTTTTTGCAAGTTTTGCCAGGCTCTTTCGTGACTTTTCTTCCTATCATATGAATTTTGTCTTTTGCAACTGTTAGAAATAAATAGGAAACTAAGTAGTGAGCAATGTTGTTTTAGCTGCCTTAAGGCTGCTGAGCCACTAAGCAACAAAAAGACCTTTTGATGTAACACCTTCTTTAAAATAATCTCAAATATTAAAACTTTGTCTTGTTTTAGATTTAGGGATGAGGCAAGGAGGAAGAGAGAGACAGAGTCTAAGCCTCTTCTCACAACCATATAATCTGCATTCATCTGTTACTTTCTTTTAAAATAAGGGAACTATGGCACTACCTTGGACAAAATGTCTAAGTACCTGGATAAGGTACTTATCCTGGGTAAGGATTTGGTGAGACTAGTATTTTATTTAATTCATTATATAGAAGCATTTACCACATGCAAAGAACCGTAACCCATGAGGATAGTTCTTGTATTAGGCTTAAATCTCTTGTGCCAAAACAGTCATCTTCTGAACAGATATTTTTTTCTGTATATTGGCATGACATAATTAAGCAATAAATCATGAACATTTTTAATTGAGTTGAAAAGTTTACTGATGAAAAAGGGAATAAGAATTTTTTTTTCTAATGGAAGAAGCTTCTTGGATGTATTTTGCAGTTGAGATTGAGTTTGTTAGTTAAGATCAAAAACTTTTAGTGTCAAATTGAGATTTAAATACCCAGAAGTTAAAAATAATAAATGAATTATTATTAAACAGATATACTTTAATTTTTCATAAACTTTTCAACACGAATGCAATTGCACATAGATGAATTTGTACATTCAGTACAACTTGTCATTCAGAATCAAAGATTATGCTGCTGGCAAGGTAACTTTTCCCTGCAGCTGGAATACAATAAGGGTTTTTATTTGTTTGTGACATGAATTTTGACTGATTCCAGGGACCCAGTTTAATGACTGAATTCGGAACCTCTCGGTACTGTAAATAGTCTAATCTGTAACAGCCCCTGTGAAACAAAACCAAGGTTAAGAATAGGAAGCTTTCTAACTCTTTTCTGTTTTAGGTCAGTATCCTAAATATCCAGTTGTCTCAGGGAATTGTTAGTAAGTTGCTTTCATCTGTTGGTGACCAGTGGGAATATTACTGAGCTTGACAGCATCTAAAAACTATTGGCATGTGTGGAGTAAGTTTGGAAGTCTCAGCTTTTAATGGACAGATAGATGTGGTGCAGGAGCTGTGTTCACAACTGGCGGTTCTGTTGCCACTTGTGATGCACAGGGTGGATGAAAATAAGCATCCTGCTGGCCTCTGGATGTCATTCTTTGAGTCAGGCCATAAAGGCTTCAGTGAGGGAGTAGTGTAGGCTTCCCCTGTTTTGTACCCATTTGGCAATCTCCACCTCTAAGGCCCTGGTTAGGCCTATGTCACATGATACCTAAGCCAGGGATTCCCTTTCCCTGATGGAGTATTCCAGCAAGGGAATCGTATGGATTCAAGAGGTCAAATACTTAAAGTAAATGCTAGAGCTTTTGGCAGGTTTGGTTTTTTTCAAAGGCAGCTGATTATGTTTCCTTCCTGGTACTTATGGTTGGCTGGCACCCCTCTTCTCTGGGAACAACAGTAACATGAAGTAGACATTCCTGTGCTTTTAGATCCAATGTCCATCAAAGACGGTAGCACCAGCAATTAAGGCACTTTGTTTGTCAGCCTGCTAGTATTTTTAGGAAGCTGATGGAATTTGGCTTGTCATCTAATGCGTTGAGCCTTTGCCAAATGTCGGGTCCCCTGACCAGCCGCCCAAGTCCCTCTACCAACTGTCACCCTGCCTTGCAGAAAGTGGAATGCCATGGAGTCGGCAACTCAGTGAAGAATTAACAGCCTCTGCCAGCATGCTCTAATTAAACAGCTATATAGACAACAGCTGGGAAAAATTCATCAATCACAGAATGTTTATTATTGGAATTAAAACACCTCATAACTAATGCATAGATTTGCATTGATTACCATCTCCTGGAAGGAACAAGTGGTACCAGCTCCGTGTGTCTGGGAATTTTGACTGTTTGTATCACTTGTACTGTTACCCATCTGCCTCTGGTTTGTTAACCATAGTTAAAGGGTTGATCAGCTTCTTTGCAGCTACTCAGGGTCAACATCTGTAGAACTGTGATGCTGAACACTACAAGGAATTCTAAATTCACTTTGTCATGTGGTCCGTGGTGTATTTGTGTGTGTCAATCTTCCAGGCACGTGGACAGGACTCTAGATTTATTTACACTTCAGCAAATCAGTAGCAATGCAGCAAATACCAGATTAGTTGCATAGACTTATAATCATATTTAGTTCATAAACAAGCTCAAGGTGAGTTGCTCAGTTTATTTCTCTGAGCCATTGTGCTGTCTAATGTGGCAGTAGTGAAACAATGTGTCCTTTCGTAATACGAGGTGGATATGTTGCAGTCAAACCACTAGAAAACTTAATATATGAAACCCTTTCTAAGCTTTTGAAGATGGTCATATAAAAATATGCTCGTATGCACTCACATTTGTATATATTCAGTACCATGTATTTTTCTTGGCAACGTCTTTGCCTGATTGAGAAGCAAATTTTCTCTTTCTCTCAACATTTGCAAGGACTTCTGCAAAATGTGTACAGATGCAGTTCTGAAGCACTTGACCCGTGTGTTCATGGCTAGTACAAGGCTTAAGGTCTCACTTAAGCCCTCCAAACTTATGGTGTTCCTCCCAGAACCATTATATCCAAACTAAATGGAGCAAACTTTAATGTTAGAGCTCTAATACAACATCCTTCTCCAAGGCATGAAACCAAAGATGCAGAAAAGAGCAAGCAAGAAGTTAGCTCCAAGGTTCTGAACCTCATGGTCTTCAGTGTTCATGAAATGGTACTTACAGAATCATGTGCTTGGCAAGCTGGTAGTAATTGCTTTTCCTCATCTAAAAAAAAAAAAAAGCTTGAAAATATTTAGTGGCACTGATAGAGTTTGAAAAATATATTGGTAGGTAGGCTGAAAAAAATCAGATTACTTGTAAATGAGAAAAATTGTATTGCTTTAATTAAATTAAATTCCTGGTAAGCAGTCCTGGAATGTTTTTATGACACAGTAAGTACTGGCATTTGTGTTTGTCTGTGGTAGAATCTCGTTCTGCCTTTTAGCACAGCAGAAATATAGTTATCATGGAGGAGGTCTACTGGATCTCTTTAAATCACAAAATTAAAACCAAATATAAGATGGTACAGTGAAATAAACATCAGATTCCTGAAACATGACATTATCTGCCAAAATTTCATGGCTGTAGTAGAAGCTGTTTTGGTTGGTATTTTAAATTAACTTTTAGGTCAAACCTTGAGTATTGCCCAAGATGTGCAGACATTTAATGAGGGATTATAACAAATTTTCACTACTATATAATTGAGACAACAGATTTAATGAATAACTGTGACCTCTCATGTCAAGAAGACAATAGGTATGTCTAGAGAAGAGCAAAGCAGAATTTATTGTGTATCTTACCTACTTACTTAGTTGGCATTCATGAGAGCTGAGGGAATTCAGGAAGTTGAGGAACGCTCCCTCTAACGGGCATGCTGAACAGTGTTCATTCACCATGTTGTTCTCTTTCTTTTGACAGGTCCTTTGCTACACGTTGAGCACAGCCCAGACCTTTGAGAATATTCTATTTACTAAGATGAGGAAAAAGAATCATTTTAATGGATCTTTCAGAGGTTCTGCTGTTGGATACTTTTCTGCTTTCACACAGGCTTGATCCTGACGTGACTGTTGACTTCAGTAAAGGTGAGATGATATACTTGTTTGTTCTCATGAGAACAAAGCAACTGGATGTATCTTCAGGCTTGCCACAAAGTACTACCAAGGTTGGCAGCAGCAAGACAAGGTAAAAAATCCACAAAACAATGAAATGTTTATTGATGCATGATGTAAATGCTTCGTGTACTTTGTGACAGCTGATGGAGATTATAGTCATAGCCAAGCTGAATTTCCACTTACGTGGACAGATGAGCTGAGACAATGTGTCCTGGTATTTAGGTATATTGACTTCCTAGCCTTGCACCAGGAGGGACTTCCTTGATTACGGGTGAGGCAGGTGTGGTAATGGTTGTACTTGGATTTTGTGCTCAAACTATGGTAACTTATTTCTGAGGTTTCCTCCTTAAACTGCTCCATCATGTGTTCATGCACGGAGGAGGGTGGCAGTACTGAACCTGGTGCATGTAGCTCCAGAATCTCCATGTGTTTTAGAGGATGAGAGAGGTTTTAAAACATGTCAGCCTTTACTGCACTGAAGGGTTTGACTTTAATGCCATACTTACAATATTTCTTCTAATTAAGAAGTGAGGAATACTACTAATTCAGCAGTAAAGTTAATTAGCACAGACTATAAATGTTTATTTGTTTTTTAATAGCAACAAATGCATTATAAATGACTCCCGTGTTCATCTATTGTAAAATCCTGCTGTTAGAGTAATTTGTAACATAGCTTTTTCTTACAATAGCTGTTGGCATTGCAAAAGCATGAATATGAGTTTGGTGTTGATTGTGGAATAACCATGTTAAGTGTTAAACCTGCTAAATTTTTAACTAGGACTTGCCATGTGAAAAAGATTAAAATAAATTATGTGTATATTGATGGATATTGAACTGGTTAATGTAATCTTTATTTACAATCAGAAATCTGCTTTTGCAGGCATTTCAAATCTGAAATAGATATATTTTTCCTAAATACAAATTTACTAAATACAAAATTTACAAATTTTACATCTAAGCTCTAATAACTTTATGATAATTCTTGGCTTTTGAAATAAAAGTGTGGAAGCAGAACTTCTAGTTTCGTCTGTTAGACTGACTGGAATTTCACAGATGCTTATGAAAACTTGATAGCGAACTTTAATCTTTAAATAATTTATAGACTCTAATAAGATTTTTGGTAGCAAGTACTGTTTTTATAGCATTGTGGATGTACCTAACAGTTTCAAAGTGAATATTTGTCAACATTTGAACTAAAATATTGAAACCCTTTAATTTACCCCTTAATGCAGTTCTGCCGTTCTTACTTTCTGAAATAGCACAGTCATGGAAGGAAAAGCTGCCTTGTAGTCCTGCTTCATTCAGGGCAAACACTTTGTACTGAACTTAATCCCATCTTCTGGAATGAGGGAAGCTGAAGAGATTTGGGTTTAAGACATAGGAAATGAAGAGGGAAAACAGTAAGGTGCAATTTATGCTGTGAGGTGATTTCCTTAGAGAAGTATCTTTTTAGAGAACTGAGTGCCAGTTTGGGTTTCTAGAGTGGGCACCTTCAGTAGGTGTGGAAGACAGAGTATTTTGGAAATGGCTAAAAGAGGGCTGGTTTGGGGGAATGGAGGTGTTATGGGCAGTCAAAAAGGTTATACACACCTAATTCAGCCAACACTAGAAAACTCAGAAATTGCCATCTCATACTGTCTTTTTTTCTTTTGTTTTAAGTAAACTTTGCCCTTGGGTATTATGAGAGAGAAATCTTGACTCTTAATACCTTAATCAATGCTATCATCTTTTCTGCAACTCCAGTCTTTTCATAGTCTTTTTAGTCTTGACTGCTGGTCAAACTTTATTGAGCCACTTAAAATTGATTAAGGTTTTTCCAATTTTGCAACATCATCTCTAATGCAATGAGTGCAGTGACCCAGCCATCTTCTTCATGTTATTTCTGACTCAAGGAGAGAAGTTTGGAAGATTATCCAGCTGTTGACATGCCAGCTTCCATATTGGAAATATTCCCATGGAGAACAAAATAGTGTATGGAAAGCACTGATCTCTTTCTTTTTTGGGAACAAGAGGAACAAAAACCTTATATGTACACTCAGATATACTGTTGGAGACACTGAAATTTCACCATAAAGGCTGAATATGATTTACTTGCACAGCAAAAGCTCCACTTCTGGGAAGTTGTGACTTTGGTATGAAAATCAGAGCATCTACTGCACATTTTTCAGGATATTCTCTGCATAAAGTGTGCATTTTCTGAGGATTTCTGAGTGAATATGTTATTTCTTTAACAAGTGTGTTTCTATATAAACATGTGTGATTACTTTTGAACTTTAATCTTGACTTCTGAATGCAGTATCTGTAACTTTGGTTTCTGCAAAAGTTCCCAGAAGGCAGTTACTTGATTGCTGAGGAAACAGTGTCTTAGTGAGAAAGATTCTCTTTTATTAGCCATTGCCTGCTTTATACATTTCACAAAGATATTTGCAAATGTCTCATTAAAACAACAGATCCAAAAGGGTGGAAAGGTGGTGTCTGATCTAACCCTCAGTGAAAAAATCTGGACTGCACAGACTCATTAGGAATTAATTCCAATCAGTGTAGAATAACCTGTAAAGCTGGGTTATGTTAGATTTAGAAGACTAGATGCAGATCTGACAAAGGCAAAGTTGCTTCACGTTTTCTTGGATATTAAAAAAAGAAAAAATATCCCTGGTGTTTGAGCTGCATTTAGTTTGAATATTGCTGTTGGGGTGGTGAAGGGGGATTAGGGGGAGAGGAGCAGAACACAGTGATATGCAGTTTTGTCCTGGCTTTCAGACCCCTATTGAGGCTGGAGATAAGGAAATCAGACTTTAAGTGAATATCTGGGTCCTTGGGAAAAGGGCTTAATTTCATGAAGAAGAAAAACTAGTGACTGATTTTAGAAGTTGGTGTATGTTACTGAGGAAAGCTTGGGGCAGTGTGTAGGTTTGAGGTAGGTTTGACTTTTAAAAGTCAGTGTGCTAAGCTGGCAAGGGCCTATGAGCTTGCTTTGCTCTTCATGTGGTGACCTCTGCATTTAGTCCTGTTAGCAATCACTTAGAGTTTTTACTAATCAGTGTATTGATGGCAAAGTCAGTTTAATTTCTATGTCCTGAACTGTTTGTGTTGCTGGGCCCTAAAACAGCTCTTGCAGGAATGTTGTTGCTCTTTCTTGTCTTTCATGTAGAATACTTGGCTCTCAGGTCTGCTCACCATTCACAGAATTAGAATGGTGGCTAATAATCATCATATGACACCTCGGGTATAGTGTGTGTATCCAGATATTTCTGTTCTCCAGCTCTGTTAGATTCTGTTGCCTTTAGCTGTGTTTTCCTTGAAACAAGTTGGTCATCAAAACTTATTCAATCTATTGTGAATTTTCTTGAAAAGTTCCATTCTAAAATTTCAGTTTTATAAATTGAAAATGTTGAATTATTTGCTACAAAAATTGAGAGTACTCTGTTTTAAATAATAGCATAATGTCATTATTCAGTGTATTATTACCTGCCTTTAAGCTAAGAAAAACAGATATTTGGCACAGGTGAGAATAATCATAAACCTATTGTTATTAAAAAGCCTTAATACATTTTCAGAGGGGATTTCCCATTCATTTGTAGGTGTGGTTGTACTCTTCAAAGTTTGATAAAGAAAGCATTGAGAGCTGAAGTATTTTTAGCACTCTTAGAAAAGAGAATATATTAGGAAAACTTTGTGAGTGCATGTGTCTATTGCTTTTTCAATCTCAGACATCTCACTCGGAGCCTCAGTGCAGCCAGGCTAAATACTCATTCTTTGGCTGTATTTAAGGTCAGCATTGCTGTGAGTTAAAATGAAGGAATAACATACTGCTCAGGCTGCAAATTCCAGAGACTGGAAATTTTCAACTATGCAAATGTTTATATTTTATTTCTGTTTTAATTCTAAATGAAAAAAACTTAAATATATTGTTCAAGAAACTGAGAACTAAATTAGCAAAGCCCTGCTGAGGAGGTGATGATTGAACCCCTGGATGGCAAATGAAAGGGAAAGTACTATCTGCCTTCAGTGGTAAAAAGTTTTCTCTCCTGTTTGAGAACTCTATAGACACATCCATCAAGTGGTCTGACAGGGAAATTAAACTGGGTTACAGCACTGCAAGAAGTCCAGATTATGTTCCTGCTGAGCAGTAACAAATTGTGGTGAACTTTATAAAAAGTTTCTTTCTGTTTTTCACAAAATAATGCAGTATAGAGGTAGTCAGTGGTCACAAGAGACACGGGGGAAACCTCTGGAAAAGCTTGCTATTCTTTAATAAGGAAAAGATATGAAATTATAGATGTGGCTTTCTTTTCCTGTAGAACCACTTGTGTTCTCTGCTCCTTTATAAGCACACTACATCCACCTAAGGTGAAATTTGCTTTATTTGCTGCAAAATGAAAAAAATTAAACTATTCTCCTGACCATGAGATAATATACTTGTGATGGGTCACCATTAACTTCCACTGAACATGGTAAGAGATGCAGCTGTTCTGCTGGGGCTCACTATGTAACCCTAATTTTCCTCCACTAATAAGACAAAGAGTATTTAAATTCCCCTCACCTTATGTATGCATTTCAATGAGACTGAGTTCAGTAGGCTTTCTTATCTTTGATTTATTTGAAAAGGAGCTCTTATACACAGTCACTATCCAAATGCTTTGGAATGCAGCCATATTCAGATCTAGAACCTCTCTTGTCATTCCATCCTGGGTCTGAATATCCTTCAACTTGAAGAAACTTCAGTCCCATCTCTAATGACAGTGGGAAACTATGAATGTTTCAAAACAGGTCCAGAGCTGTTTTCAAGCTCTGTGAACTTCAGCCAGCCATTCCATTAAGGTGTCATTTTCTTCAACCAAATCTGAAAGAGGGAAGGGTTACTGGTGTCAGGTTTCTTTGCATCCTTATGAAAATCTTTGCATTCATATGGAAAATTAACATCCTTTATGTCTTTGCATGTACCTAAGTATAGACAAATAAAACCTTTAGCATGTGTGAGATCCTGGATGTTTTAACAAACAAGAATGAATTTCTTCTGCTAATTCTTTGTTGTCTCTTTCAAACCAGTTGCATTTAACTATACAGCCTGGACTATTTTTGAATAATATCCATGCATTCTTAGACTCAAAAGAAAAATAAAAAAGGGAGAGATATTTCCTTCTAGTTGGATGTTCCTCTTAGTGTGAGCATTAGGAGCCATTGGTCACCTAATGTCTTGTTTATATGGAAGCTAAGCTACCTTTAAAAAATAGATACAAATGAATGCAATAGAAAAATAAAGGAGAAAGTTTATTAGAAAAGAAAGGCTGATGTTGTTTAATGAAGTGTGGCATTCTGATCTGTTTTTAAAAGCCTTGTTCCTTCTCAGTTAGCAGTAGGGGTAAAATGTTTCTCTTATGGGCTTCTGCTTTACACATTGCATGCTTGCCTTGAGGGATTCAAAACCTAAATAAACCTTAACTCACAAAAGATGTAAGTATGAGAAATCTCATCCTTTTTCTGGAACGGCTTGGGGGCTGATTGTTTATTTAACAAGCTGGTGCCCTGATTTTGCCACTGACATACTTCGACAAAAATCCCCTCACAGGCATTTAAAGTTGCAAAAGGGAAGAAAATGGAGAAGAAAGATGTGAGTCAATGCACAAAGCCACAAAGGTCTGCTGACCTAGGTGTTTTCAGTATTTAGAAACTATATCCAAAGTTGCAGTGCTAGAATGGTCTTGGAGAGAGAGGAGTCAGTGGTGTCCTGATATAATCAGAGCAAATGAGATCTTCCTATCAGTTGTTGGTTGCTTGAGTTATGTACAGGAGCTCACTCGGGAAGAGGGAAATCACGTCTATGGAAAGACCCAGAAGAGTCCTTGCAAAAAATCCTAACAGACTAAAGTGAAATTTAAATAGTGCATGGGCTCTGTGCCAGCTCATAAAAGGTGAATGTGTTTTATCCTTAGATGTCAGGATTGTTGAGTGGCTGAATTTGGGAATTGGCTTTTGTTCTCTTCACTGAAGCAGCTGGGAGTTGTTGCAAAAGCCAGGTGCAGATGCGAACGTAACATCCCTACAGTTGGCACTTCCCAGAAGAGTGTGAAGTGCCAAACCCTACTATGAGAGCCAGGGCAAAAGCTGGTGTTTAGCTGATGGATTTTGGTGGTGGGTTGGTTTTTTTGTGTGTTTTTTTAAGTTTTGTTTTGTTGTTGGTTTTTTGTGTGTGGTTTTTTTTGTTGTTGTTGTTGCTCTGTTGTTTTGTTTTGGTTTTGGTTTTTTTTTTTTTGGTAGGAAAAATACTTTTGAATGTTTTGGAACACTGATACAAAACTATTTTCATAGCTGCAAGATTCCCTTCCCACTAACTGGAGTTTTTTGGATACAAAACTTTATTCCCTTTTAAAAACTTTTTCTAACTAAGAAGCATTGGCTATTCACCAGAGAAGAGGGTTTTTTCTCTTGTCTAGTTCCTTTTGCTTTCTTATTTCCGCTTTTTATACTAAGATGCAAGAAGAGGTTGTATGGAACAAACTGAGGAATGGGGAAATGGGTGGAAAAACCCCTATTTATATAATTTAGAACCAAATAGGGAAGAATGAAAATAGTGGTTTTCTCATTAATTTACATTAATGTACAGTTGGATGGGAAGGGCAAAAAAGAAGGTAGACGTTTCCTTTCATGTTGTCGATATTCTAAGTTTTGTCATATGAGTTTCTTGAACTGTTTCTACAGAACTAAGCTATCATATTTCCCCAGATGAGATTTCCTACGGTTGCTTCATTCCAAGTCACAACAGGCTCTTCAGCAATCACTTTTTGAGTTCCTGGTTTTTACATTGTAAAACTTGGCCTCTGCTATAATTTTTTAATTAAAATGCAAACCAAAAGTCTTCAAATAAGCAAAATTTTCAATTTCTTTTCATGTACTTGGGATGTTTATGGATTTTAGGAAACACTATTTCAATGTGATTTCACCTTGTGACCAGACAAATTATTAAAGTTTGTCAGTGACAGGGTTAGAAAACCTTCTGATCAAAAAGGAAATTGAGCATGATTCTGAAATGTGCAAGCAGATTATGTTAGTAATTGGTATGCATCTCATCTTAAATAATTCATTAAACCCTTTTTACATTTTTTAAGAAATTATTTATTCTTGGAAATACACATTTAAAACATCGTTTAATACTAAGATTCATCAAAAAAGTGACATACAGGTATATCCTAAGTTGCAATAAAACCCAGCATCTCCAATGCTCCTCAATGAAAAATCTTATTTGTCCATAATTACTCCAAATGTAGGGAAGAATGGACTTGAAGTGGTTCAAGAAACTTGATTAAGAGTAATTTGACTTTCAATTTTATAGAACAAATAGTAGTATCTTCTATTTCCTTTCAAGTATTTTTGACTGGAAAATAAAATAGTTTGTATAATTTCAAATTATATCATTTTCCTTAGATGAACAGCTTTTGCTCTAGTGTTTTTCTAATTTGCTGAGGGAGCTGGGAGCAAGTCAAGCAGGAGAACAGGGCAGGCACCTGTTTTAATGAAAGCTTTCCAACCATGTCTGCTCTGTATAAAATCTCTTCTAGATCTGATATTTTTTCCTGATTGAATAAAGGATTCTCCCTTATTATCTACGTTTGTAATTTCATTGTGTTTGACCTATTAAATAGTGCATACAGCAAATCTTTGATTTTCAATACTAGGTGGCTAAAGATGAAAATGGGTCTTGCAGAGTAACTGCAAAATGAGCTTTAAATTCTAATTAAAAATCATCTTATCAACACTACATTTCACATTGTATAGTTATGGGTCTGATATTTTCTGAATTGGTTACACCAGATTACTTTATAGTACACTGTGATTGAGAGGGAGCATGACTTTTTTGAACAATTTCTTTTGCACAGCAGGGTGACTTAAATTAGTGTGACTGACATCTACCTAATATGCTTACAAATCTTTGGAACAATTGATTTGAAATTTGAGCATTTTTGTTCTGAGTGGATCACAGCACAAGGAAAGAAGTTGGATGTGCTGGATATGCAAGCAAATTCACAGAGATGCTTCTCTTAAATCCCAATCCAAGGTGTATCTAAGCATATGTGTAAACTTAGCTTATGAATATTGCTAAAGCAAGTGGAAAAACTCAGGCCCAGAAGAAACTGTCACACCCCATAGGAACAAAAATGAAGCCAGGACTTTACCATGGAGTAAATTTACAAAATGCAGGTGCTTAAATGTTTGAGAGGAATACATAAAAGAGGTGAGGAGAAAAATATTGCCATGTTTGAAATTCTCCCAGGTGAAGGATCTAGCATATGTAAAAATCCCAATTAATATCAAAGATGTTTGCTCTGGACTAAAACCTAAAAATTTCCCTGGACTTATCCCTTAAAAAGGATTTTCTTTAGCAATGTTGCTCTTAATCTCCAACATGTAATGCACTGTTTGTTTGAGCAGGGATTCCCTTGTAGGGAATACCACTGCTATCGCTCTCCCCAGTGTCAGGCATTCATTAATTTCCTTAATGTATTTTGTATAAAATTTTTGCTTGAAGATCTCTAATCACATGTCCTTTGTATCTGGCCAGTAGGGTAGTTGCTGTCATTAAAAAAGAAAATTTGGAAAATAGTAGCCAGTGTTCAAAGCATCAATCCAACAAATGAGCTGATAATCCCTGTAGAGTCACGTCCCTCCTGCTGCAGAGTGTGCTCCTATGCTGAGAGCCAGTGCACCTTGCAGCATGGTGAAGGATGTGTACAGGATTAGGAGCTGCAGAAGAAGCTGTCCTGAACTGTTAAATACTTGCATAAATGAACATGTCCTGAACTCCAAAAATTGGAACTATCTGTAAACTGTACAGCAATTTATACAACATCTTGCTTTTTAAAGATACTGTCAAAGGTAATAGAAACAAAATTTGAGTGGAAAAATACGTATGTGTCCTATAAAATAGGATGTGAGTGACCACAGGCTTCGTATTTATCTGTCTGGGAGGTAAGCATGGTGCCAATAACACCCAGGTCACAGGTTCAGTCCCACTATGGGCCATTCACTTGAAAGCTGGGCTGATGATCCTTGTGGGTCCCTTCCAGCTCAGAATATTCTGTGAATCTCTGATTCTGCTCTCATGGTTAATTGCTGATGTGGTGAAATTTATTCTAGACAGTTATTAGACTTGCTCAACAGCATTCCTTTAAGAGCTTGCATTACTCTCTGGGTGTACTTGTTTTGTCCTAGAGATATCTTAGAGCTTTTTAATTTAGGAATAGATCATCACCATGAAGAAGCAGTTTTTCCTATGCACTCAGAAAATACAATTTTGTGTGGAATGCTTGAAGGTAAGATGCAGTACTGTAGCTGAAATGTTTTCTAGCGACAACATGCATTTCTCTGCAGAAGTAGTACTGAGTCTTGCACCTGATTTATCAGGATAGGAATGCTTTTGCATTGAGCCTCATGATATCAATGCACTGCTAAAGAAAGGTACAGTTCTTTCCCCTTTATCTACTTGTCTTGCCTTTTTCTCCCACGACACAAATGCTGTCTAGTTGGAACTAATGTGGATTGAAGGGGGAAGTCATGTTAGCAAAGGTTTTTGAGTTGAATGAGCATGTGCCTGTCCTTTGGTACCCCCAAAACCTGTTGTGGGGTTGTTCAGTCAGCTGAGAACGGAGGTCTGGAGTTCAGTTGGTATTTAGCACAAATGATGTCATCACACCCACGGGGTGCACTTACAGGGCAGAGCTCAAGAGCTGATGCTGATCACATATTGATGTGCAGTTCGTTATGCCATGCATTAAGCTCATGCATTGTTACTGGTAGGCTTGCTAAGGATGCATTTTGCATCAGTAACTACAATGCATCTTGGTTTAAGATATTTACAGATATATTAGGGGACGAGTTTCTGAAAGACCTAGAGATGGGTACTTGAACGCAATTTTTGTGACGTTCTTCTCTGAGATTCTCACCTGCTAATTCTCCATTTGTACAAAACTAGAGGAAAACTCTTTGTGTGCCTGGAAGGTCCTGCCTGTACTCCTCTAAGTGCTGACAAACTGGGCAGGAGGGAGCAATAACTGCTATTCCATAAGGACAGTCAGTAAGGATATCGACATGGCTATTGTGTGGCACCAACTCACACTGAGGCATTAAACCAGAACAGCCAAAGACCATCTCTTGCAACAAGCATGTTCACAAGGCTCCAAGCAGTAGCTCAGTTGCTTTGCTTTTTCCTTCAATTGCTGTGTTCATGGCCTCTTTCATTTCTTACTGCTCACAAAACAACAATAGCCAGAAGGTAAGGTAGATCTGCCAACTCCCAGTTTCTAGAAAGCATGGTACACAAAGGTCTGACCCAGCCCTGAAATCCAAGGAAGGGAAAAATTGCAGTGCATGGGTTTATACTGGAATGAGTTAAAAAGCATACCCAAATGCTACCTCGGAGCCAATTACCACTTTAAAGGTCACAAATGTGCCATCTTAAAACTGGATCCCAGAAACAGCTACAAACCTGCAGTTCCTTTGAACCTGAGCCCATGGGACTGTGGCATGTTTGTGGTATCTAAGCATCCCTGGCAGTGGCTAGAGAAGCAGGTGCGCACCTGTTTTCTAGATGTTGGGGGTTTTTTTTCTGGGTGTTTGTTTCTTTTTGGCCTGCACATGACTGGAAGCTGTCTTTTCTCCCAGTACTCCTCAGTTATTGGGGATCAATCTTTCGAGATTTAAGTGGTAAAAATTCCCATTCTTTTACATTTATGGTTATTGCAGAGAGTGAGGTCTTTTGGCCTGGGTCCTGTATAGAACCTGTACTGCCAGGTTTGGCATGTCAATCCACCACACTGACCCTTGAAGTCCTGCTCAGTTTTCATCTAGTCCTAGAGCCACTGCTTTTCATACCCCCTGCACGTTGTGTACCTGTGCACATTGTGGGGCTCGAGGGGTGGATTTTGTGTCTTTCAGCAGGTGTTCCTGCAGCACACCTCGTGGCTACAGGCAGCCTAGTGGTTCTCTCTTACCAAACAGCTGGGGGATTAGTGCATGCTCATACTATGTTAGCTGTCTTATTTCACAAAAGCAAGAGCAGTCTAGCTGGCCACTAAAGGAAAACCAATCCAACCTTTCCAGTTTTACAAAAAAACCTCTTGAAGTATAAAAATTTTGACATGTAATGAAATAATGCTGAATCATGTGAATAGGTTGCAGTCTGTGAAGGATCGGAACTGGGATGCTGACAGCTCTGAAGCTTTTTTTAAAAGTTGGTAACAGTTCAAATCTCATCAGCTTCTGAGATTTCATCTGTTTCTTTGGGAGGGTGGGATAAATGTCTCTGGACACGATGCCAAGATTGAATCTTTAGGAGGAAGACTTGGATGAAAACTCCTTTCTTCTTCTGACCTGATCTCTTCTCACCCATTGTGGTATTATACAAATTGAATTTCAGGGCTAGTGAGCTAAGGATTCTGCAGTGGTCGGCAGAAGTGTCTTTCCATCTGATTACCCTTGAGGTCAGAAGCATGTAATATATTCAGGGGGGTTTCTAATCGAACGAAACTCAGAATATGTGAGGGTTGTAGACAGCAGCTGGCCCCAGCAGAGACTAACAGATTTGCTGAGAACCTGCAAAGATCTTGGCAGGATGTCAGCAAAGATACTGCAGGGTTGCTAGATGCCAGGAAAAAGAGATCTTTGGTTTGCAGCAAGGAAAATGGTATTTAGGGAGGATGGGATGTAATAAATTACAATAATAGCACTGCAAACAAGTCTCATCCAAAAGTATCAGAGACTGACTATAGCTATTTTCATGGGTGAAGAAGCTGAAGTGGATGCAGGTGAAAAGATGTGCTTTCTTATAGTGGCAGAATATTATTATTAGAGCCAGGGAAAGAAGTAGCTGGATTCTATGTAGGAATTGTTTTTTAAATGTAGTGAAGTATGACAGGAACAAAAGCAGTGATGGAGAAAGGGACATAATTGATTTAAAACAATGGGAAATAGAAGAATGGAATCTGGGTGGATAACATAGAGACATTTGTGAAGAAGAAGATCATAGAAGAATTTGCCAGGACCTTACTGTCTTTCTGGGTTGATAAAAAGTTGAATTTCTACAGCATCAGGAGTTTCTAGCATGCAGAATCAAACTATAAATTTAAGTTTGCTCTGACCACGCGTTTGCTTAGTGAATTGCTCTGGCAAAGTACATAGGTATTTCTCTGAAAGCTTTGGGTGCTGTAAATACAGGCTGGCCATTTACCTGATCAAGTGTAACAGTGCATGCCACCCCCACACCTGACCCTTAGATGCTTTCAGAAGACTTTCAGGTCAGTTTGCAGGATTTTTTTTGATCTGTTGTGCTAAGGTGTTCTCCCTGCTCTTTCAGGAGCATTTTAGTGAAAAAGGTGCTCTCCAAAGAGCCTGTCCAGAATAAGTATTTTACTTGAAGCAAAATTCTGGCTTTTAAAAAGGCAGCTTCACAAGGAGAGAAAACAAAACAGATTCTCATCTAATTGCCACATTGAACATGGCACAGAGAATAGCAGCTCTAGTGGGTAATGCCTACATGGAAAGTTTCTGCCCTACAGGATAGGTCTTTCTCAGTGTTTCAGAAATTTGGTTTATATTGTTTCAGGGGGATTTCCTCTTCATTTACCTGGTAAAGCAATCCCTATTACTTATCATTGTTCTTAGGACTTGATTTGGTGATTACTTCATCAGGTTAAAGTCTGTTACTGACAATCTGTCTTAACTACATGGCTTTGCTTTCCTGGCAGAATGCCAGCAGAGGGTGGGAAAAGCAGCTGTTCCTTGAGATGAGAATAATAAAAAAATGCCAACTGGTAAAATCTTCCTGACTTTTGCTGAACTGAAAAAGGCCATTAACAGCTCTTGGAATTCCTTGGTTTGTTGCATCCTTGTGTTCCAAGAGAAATAATGTGGCAGGCAGGATACCATTGAAAATGTAGTGCAAATGGCACTGGACTGAAATATGTACACTGAAAATGCCAGGTGGTGGGGGCTCAGGAGAAATGCAAACTGCAGGCTGTTAGTAAAATACAAGGATGACAAACAATTCTTTACCTGTATATGGGTCTATTTCAAAGTAGGAGACAATGTGGGCTAGTTTTAAAACTACTGAATGGGCCAAATCAAACTTCCTAGCATGCTATCAGCCTGCTCAGGAACTAGTGGCTTCAAATAGCAGCATAAAATTCATAAGTTTTGTGATAGCTATGCAAGGCTTACAGAAACTTTCAACTACTTGTGCTTTGTTCCTTTAGCGCAAGTATTAAACAGGTAATAGAGCAGAGGACGTGTTTGTGTTGACAAGCTCCATGTGAGCAATCTGATGTAGAAAGGAGAAAACCCTGAAAGTCTCTGAACCCTTGGGATAAACTTGTGTTTTCAAGATCCTGTTACAGCAGGGAGGCCGTGGCAGCAGACTGGTCAGTGTGGCTTCGAAAGCCGTGGGGAGCTTTCGACAGCAGCTGCTGTATGTCAGAAGTCTATAAATTGACTTCCTGCCACAGGAGGCCTCCAGCAAGTTCATCTGGAGAGTTACTGGGGGAAATCCTCGCCTTTCATCTTACCAACAGAGCAAATCTAGCTAGGGCTGTGCCCAGGGCTGGGAAAGGGGTTTGAGCTGGTACAATCCTCCTGTCAGCCAGCATGGTCTTGATGAAAAAACTGCTGTGGGTGGAGACCTCAGTGTTTTGTTGAGGGAGAGAAGGCACTCTCCTTTGAGTAGTATATACACATGTCCATCATATTCTTTGTTTTTAAAAACTCCCAGATGAGAACACACTTCTCTCATCATGTCTCAGATAACATCAAACAACATATTTTCTTTCCCCCCACTTCTTTCTTTGTCTTCAAGGCAGTTATGTGCTATCCCTTCTCTTCAGGGTGGATGCATGTTCCCTTTCCAATGTTCAATTCCCTTTACAATAATCCTTATCTACCAGTTTTGGAACTGTCCTTCTCCAACAGGATTTAATTTCCTTTAAAAATTGCACTCTCACTGAATCAATAATCTAACAAGAATCTCTGGCAAAGGATGGGCTTTGGTGTGGTAGGTGTCTCAAGAGTTAGTAGCTAATATCATCTTTGTTGGACCTCATTATTTAATTGATGTTTAACTCCTGAGCTGCTGACTTCAAGCTTCTTGCATTTCCTTTCTGCCCCTGAGGAATCAGCCTGTTTTCTGCCAACCAGAGGTGTATAATATCAAATACATAATATATCTTCTTCTGTATTGCTGAAAATTTTCTTTACTCATTCAGCATATCAGATTAAAGGGTTTGAACTCCTTTAGGTTAAGAATTGAACCTGAATATGCTGTTTCATACCAAGAAGAGTCATTCTTTTGCATATCTGTGGTTTTCAAATGCAGTCATGAATACTGAAATGAGAAGGAAAAATCCACAAAGAGATATTTTGAAAGTTTATCCTGGCCTGTATCCATCCTCGATTCCTTTGCTGTGCAGGATAAGGCTATGTTTATAGTGAAATGTGAAATACAAAGAAAGCTAAGGGTTCAAAAGTCTGGAGATGTTTTGAGCCTTGTGGAAGTTAGAAAAGTGGAGGAAATGTAACTTGATTTAGAAAAGCAAAGTGCAATGCCTGACTTCTCAAAAGTGTGTTAGGCTGAGATTGTTTCAGCATAATAGATTCTGGAAATTGCATTTAAATGCAGTTTAGAAAACCTATTTAATAAAGCTTTCTGACCTTGTTGACTTTTGGGGTTGGAAAGGTGAGGCATAAATAATAGCAAGGGCAGGGGGGGAAGGAAACCAGGAGTTGTAGTAATTCTTAAACCATGCTCATTAGTACTGTGGTCAGTTTTGGTCACTGCGATATAGAAAACATATAAAGCTCTTAGAGAGCATCCAATGGAGGGCAATGAGGATGATGAAAGGGCCTTGAAGAAAAACCAGTTGAGGAGCAGTTGAGGAGCAGTTGAGGGCATTTGGTCTGTTCAGCCTGGAGAAGAGGAGACTGAGGGGAGACCTCACTGCAGTTACATCTTCCCTGTGAGGGGAAGAGGAGGGGCAGGCACTGCTCTCTGCTCTGTGGTGACAGTGACAGGACCTAAGGGAACGGCATCAAGCTGTGTCAGGGGAGGTTTAGGTTGGATATTTAAAAAAGGTTCTTCACCCAGAGGGTGTTTGGGCACTGAACAGGCTCCCCAGGGAAGGAGTCACAGCACCAAGCCTGCCAGATTTCTAGAAGCATTTAGTCAATGCTCTCAGGTACATGGTGGGATTCTTGGGGTCTCATATGCAGTGCTGGGAGTTGGACTCGATGACCATTGTGGGTCCCTTCCAAGTCAGAATACTCTGTGATTCTGTAATTTAGGCATGGCTGACTTTAGCTTCTTACTAGAACACTCTCCAAAGCACTGAAGTCTGCTTTCCAACTGGTTAAAATCCCAGGTTCAAATACCCCAAGTCATAGACACCAGATATGAATCTTACAGATTTTTGTCCGGTCTGTCTCAGTGTTCTACCACGAGTGGCTGTGTGGGCAATGAGAACTATTGCAATAATACAGAGTTCCAGCCTGCAAAGGCAATTCACATATCTGGGTATGGGGTTTATTCTGCACTTTTCTGCTTAAGGCAGTGGGATCCAAACACAATCTGCCTCACTTGTCAGCAAATCAGCCAGTGGTCAAAATAAAACTGCTAAGGGAAAAACCCCCATGCAATTCTACCCCAATTCAATTAATTTCATATCAGAGTAAGGTAGGAGATGGGCAGAGCTTAATTATAAAACTTCTGTGACATGCTGTGGCAATTTGCTCTGTGAGAGTTAGTTGTCTGTCTGTGCGTGTGTATTTTGGAGGGATAATATTGGGGAAGGGCCCTGAACCCATCAGGTAAACAGTCTGTGGTTCATACACAAGTGCTCTCAGAACTCCCCTGTGCCTTTCTGCATATGTCAGGTAATTGTACATCGGCGTGGTTTGTGCATATGTAAATACAGAGCACTCATAGGAAGTGTATGGATATCATTTAGAAAGCACTGTTGAGTTTTTGGCTAATGTAGGCACATTCTGTGGCCTGACAGGATTACTCCCGTTGGAGTAATAACTAGAAGTTTTGCTTATTTAGGGCCTGTTCCTACTCCCTTTGAAGCCAATGGCATAATTCCCAGTAATGTTTAATGGTGCTGGGTCAAGTCTTTAAGGATGATAGAATTTGATGTTGCAGGCCTCAGCCAGTGCTTACTGTAGTACACAGGGGTTTCCTCAGTTATTTCAGTGAGAAAATTGCCATTATTTAATGAAAATAATTGTTTTAAAAACAACTTATGCAGAAATGGTGTTAGTGTTAATTTACTTTTTTCTTTTTGAAGTTTAAGAGACTTTATTCTGGCTGATACCATGCACTTTTTACAACACTAAAACATTCAGTTCAAGTAAGTTCCCAGAAGTTGGAACAGCTATATCCAAGAGCATTGAACTTGTTAAATTGAAAAGGACATGTTGTGTTGCTGCCACATCTCTTGTGGCTTCTGAATGCGTTTCACTACTCCTGTTGCAAGAACAGCCGTTCTCATGGTATCTCAGCCTTCATGCTTCTGGTCTCAGCTGCTCTGACACTGTATCATCTGCAGGGAAAGGGAGATGATGAAGAGAAATGTTGCAGCTGCTTGAGAAAAATGCTGGCTCTTGCTAATCAAAAAGGCCAGTACCATTGCAGGTATTAAAAAAAAATAAAAAATTCCCTCCGCTTTCAGTGTGTTTTAAATACATAGATTTTGGTATTTCAGGCTTGCTAAGATCTTTAAAGGGATAAAGTAAAAATACAGCAGACTGAGGAGAAGCACAGAAAGCTCCTAGAGGGTGTTTGTTGGCATTTTCTCTTTCTTTGGTTCTACAAATCTATTGACCTAGGGGGCATGCAGGAGGGTCCATCTGTTTTCCCACAGTTCTAAAAGGAAAGCAGAGAAGGACATGGAATTTGCTGTGTGTATTAATGTTTGGATACTGCTGATCTACTGGGTTCCTTTGACTGAAGGACAGAAAACACTTTCCCTGTCTTGTTTTCTTCTGTTTAGATCTGCTCACATGCAGTTACAAGGGACCTAAGCACACGGAGCAGTCCTAAATCATGTCACCAGCCAGACTGCCACAGTGCTTGGCTGGATGCTGTTGGGCCTTAATGCACATGTAATCTCATCTGTGTGGTTTAAGCTTCTTAGGTCTATATATCTATAGCACTTTTTATCACCTGGAATACCTGCTAACCTTTCATAGAAGACAGGCCAATGAGCCAATGTCCTTCCTCTTTCCATGGCAACATCAACACTTCAGGACTCCCTATATTTTAAATGCACATCCCAGAGCCCCAGTGTTTGGTGCAGGCACCCTGTGTAGGGGAGGCACCAGATTCCACTTTAGATAACATGAAAAACACTGAGCTCTTGAAGTTAATGAACCAAATAAATGTTTCCCTATCCCTTTTGCATTATTGCCCTGAAGAGTCCTCTAGGCTTAGGACTGTAGGATGTCTACCTTCTGGGTAATCCCGCACATTAAAGAAAATACAGCAGTATGAAACCGATGTGGTTTTAAGCCTTGTCTCTGGAAATAGAGATTCTGGCTGTTAGTGTTACACTAAGGACCTGTGTTTATGATTTATGATACTTCCTGCTCTTTTCCTTGTGTTTAATCTCTCATGCAATTGTAAATTTTACAGCTGTTTGAATGATTGTCTTGTCTACTACAGAAGATGGCCATAAATTTTAATGAGTGACTGCACCAATTCAACAAGGCCCAGTTGAATATGTCTTTTTATATGATGCTTGCTGGAATACAGCTCAACAGCTTTTTGGTGGTGGTGTTCACAGACAGTCTGGGTGAACACCAGGGAGCTCTAGGTAATCTGAATGCTTGGCTTTGGGAGGAGGTGAACCAGTGAGAGTTGTTGAGTTCATCAGTATTGCTGGGTTGTTCTGGGACTGAACCGTGTATCCCACCCACCACCATCTCACAGTGAGATGATGGATCTTCTGGGAAATCTGCAAACCACTCCTCAGCTTCTCGTCTTCTTATCTCTGAGGCACTGTTATCTGCGTGTGGCTTTCAGCCGTAGGGTTCGCCAAGGTAGGAAGACTGGTTGCTATTTCAGACTCTGCTTAGAAAAAGATTGATTTCATTTTCACATGTGCATTTGATCATAAATATGAAAGTGTGTTAATAGTTGCGAGTATGTATATCCATAAGGAGTGTGTGTTAGTATTTAAGTCTGTCGCAGAATCCCCAATAAGAAGTGGAGGAAAGAGAGCACAGACATTATTGCAAGAGTGGCTGCAAAAAAATGCGTGGTGTATATTTATAAAAGGAAGTCCTTTGTCCAGATGTCCCCCTGCACTCCTTAGGGAATGTTTCTGATTGCTCTCTGA
This sequence comes from Edolisoma coerulescens, assembly GCA_013397115.1. NCBI lineage: Eukaryota > Metazoa > Chordata > Aves > Passeriformes > Campephagidae > Edolisoma > Edolisoma coerulescens. Next base: position 697,063 of record VWZW01002525.1, on the reverse strand, counting down.
AATTTATATTGCTTCAAATGAAATATATGATACAAAACCCCCCCAGGGCCAGGAAAATTAGCAAAGGCACTTAAACTGTACAACAGCATCACTTAACTGCTCTTGTTGAATTATATTATAAATGAGCCATCACGGAAGCCTCTGGGGAGCTTCTGGTTGAACATTTCAATGTGAGAGAAAGCTGCTTTTCTTGGTGTTGTTTTTAAATTTATTTTTATATTTGCACCAAAGAAGAGAGGAAGCAAAAAACTAATGTCACAACATTAGTCACAGAAATCTGCCCCAGTAACACAGTGATACCTTTATCTGCACCAATGATGAATGCTGAATTCTGGTATAATTCTGAAAATTCTTAGTGTTCATCAAAACAAATGGGGCTGATTTTCTTCGTGGATTTTTTTTTGTTAGCTTTTTGCCACCTAATACCTGTAAAATGTTTCCAAGGAATGTAAGTTCTAATTTGTTAAGGCTTTATACTCCCACTCTGCACAGGCGTGAATAGCTCTAAAGGGAAAGAAATGGCAAACAAGCCAAACTGAAACATGGAGTGTTCCACGTTTCATAGGCATCAGACAAAAAGGGCAAAATATTTTAAATAAATGTTGTAACCTAGGTTTCAACATGAATGAGTTCCTCTGCTACTGATGTTGATTGATGGTCAGATTTGTGAGCAGGAACAAATCAGAGAACTGTTTTTACCTCCCTCTGACCTAGGGCTGACCAACATTGTGTGCAGGAGATGCCCTCGAATTGTTAACTCAGGGTAGCTTGCAGGAAACAATTCCTTGAGTTCAAACAGTAGTGACTCTTCTGTAACTTCCTAAAATTTTCATATTTTTCTTTGGAACCCCTTGGAAACACTATGCCTGTCATATAGAAAAATAGAAATGTTATCTGTAATAATTTAAAAACTTTTTAAATACTGTCTAAAACAACATCATAAGATCACTTCATATAGATTCGCTCCTCATGTAATTACAAAAGCTGGAAAAAAATTATGAAGTCTTATAGAGCACAGATGTAGAAGTTGAGTGGATCAAAAAAAATTCATTTTTGACTTTAACTTAATCTTACAATTGGTCTCTTTGTGGCAGTGTTCAATTCAGAAATTGCTGGCACTAACAGATTGATTTTTAGGACAGACTCAAACTGATGTGGAATAGTATCTTGGTGCAAAATGTTTCATGCAGCAGGAGCGAAAACCCGGGAAGGCTGGAAGTTTGAAATAGTCATCCCATGACAGGTATTAGTAGTTCTGTGAATTTTTCAATGGGCAAAAATGCACAAGAGATTCTTCAAGGAATAAGTCAAATACAGATTTGCTGTTTCTTGGACATTGCTCTTGTTTGCACTGCTGTGGTATCTGTCTCATACTGATGCCTCTTTTGCAAAGTGGTCTGGCTTCAGCAGCTCTTCACAGGTGCATATTTTAATTTTTATTTGGTGGATACTGGGTTTCATATTTTTCCCCCTTATTTTAATGAAAAATAGCATCTCTCTCTTTCATCTGTTCCCAAAAAGAAGAGAACAGAAGTTAAATAAGGGAACAGCCTCAAACTTCTTATCGCAGAGCTGTAACAGCAGCCATGCTTCAATCTGTGAGACTGTGTGTAAGAATTTATGAAATTTTCCATAGGATAGCATTACAGAGACTATGGTTGTCCTTTTTCTCAAAATATGAGCTAATGTTATTGTCTTGAACACAGAATTGCATCAATTAGAGATAAAGATTGATTTATTATCGTAGTCCTCTATAAAATTTTATAGACCAAAAAATGAATTACACCAAGTAACCAATGGGAAGCTGATCCAATCTAAGCAAAAGGGAAAAATCAACTTCATAAAAACAACCCACCACATTTTTAGTTGATTAATGTAATTCATAGCCTTTGACAGTTGCCCAGGAAATGCTGCAGAAATTTGCATCAGGCAAGTGCTAATTTAAAAGGAAAGATCGCAAGCATCTACTTGGTATGGATAGTAAAATCTCCGCTATTTTCTCCATTCCTGCTACTGACTGGGAATCTGAGGTTAAGAATTCAGAAGGAACTGAGGCCTGAGACTCTTGCTGTTACTTTGAGTTGTATCTGTCTTCTAAAACATATATATAGCTTGTTTTCTTTGTATGTATGTATATCTTCTAGTAGCAAAATACAGATGCATGCACATTCACAAATTTATATTCAAGAGTTCTTGCCTTTCCAAAGTTAACTGTAGCTTGCATTTTTCAAGTTTTTCGGAATACTGTTTTTCAAGTTTTATGAGTGATGCATATGAATCTTATTGGCATATTACGAAGTTGGTAGCCAGCTTGAAAGAAAATAGCTGAATCTTTACCAATTCAAATTGGTTACAAAGGTTTATTGCATTTGTGTTATAATTAATGCTACATTTTAGTTATTCCAGAGTATTTATTAACAAATATATGTCAGGAAAATAGAAGACATTGTTATTCAAAAAAGAGCACTGTCCCATTTATGAAAGCAGCCTGTTGCAGTAGTTCTCCAGATGTGCCTAGACACTGCACAAGTCGAATGAATAGGCATCAGTGTGCCTACTCATTTCTCATTTGCATACAATTTATATTTATAAACAGTAATATGATTATAAAAGTCTGCTGGAAAAAGTAATTTACTTTTTTCCTTATGATTTCTCTGAGGCTGAAGAACACCCCTAGGGAGTGTAAATTTACTTATCTAACACTGTTTTGCCCCCTAAGCACTCTTCGCCCATATTAACATCGATTCTAATAACTGTAGCAGTCCACAAGACCACAGCACTGTTTTCCTTGCTATTTGGAGTAGTAGAAAAATCCAGCAAACCTCAGGTTTTGGCGCCCTTTCGAACACCACGGGCACAAACCAGTCACAGACAGGATTGAGAAACCTCTATGGTGACATTGTTTCAGAGGCTTCTTATGTGAGCAGAATTCAGAAATTTAATTGGTTATGCAACCTCTTACTGCAGCACTTCACGTTGAGTGGCACTAAGTAATTACACTGTAACTGCTGCACAACTGTTGTAATTTTTCATGCAGCACTGTTACACGATAACACGATAACGCTGATGCTAATGCTCACGTTGGGTTAGGCAGCTAAAGAGGGGATTACATCCCAGAAGTGCTAATAGCATGTTGTTAGGAAACAGGATGCCAAGGAGTCATTATAAATGAGAGTAAAAGAATAAAATGAAAACTACAGTGGGAAGTCGAAAAAGATTTATTTAAGGCAAACTGCAGGCAGGGGGTGTTGTGCTGTTTTTAGTGTATTTAAATCCTTGTTAAAGGGTATAGACTAAGAGGTCAAAAAATCATGATGATGTGAAAAGCAGTGGGAAGTGATGGGCTTTAGAGTAGTCACCTCGTTTAATGACTGCAAGGTGTCTTCACATAATGCATCTGCTGGGTTTGTGGAGTGTTTCTTTGGCATACTTCCATAGATATTTTTCTGAAAAAGAGTAAATTGATATTCCTAAAAATATCAGAGGGTCTCCTGAGTAACATGAAAAGAAGAAAAGGGCTCCAGATGGTGGTGACAGGGATGAGATAGCAGACTCTTGCTGTTCTGTAACATCTGAGGCAAAGAAGGTCAAAAAGTGGTGTAGTTCTGCATGGACAAAGGGCCTCTGTACCCAGAGCACTGTGACCTCCCCTTGGTAATTAAATTGGCTTCCTTGAAATGTTATACATATAAATGCCAGCACGCAGAGATTGGGATTTTCACAAGTACATTCCGAATGTGATAAGTTTCCTGCCACACTATCATCACAGTGACATACACACAAGTGTCAGCAAGCTTGCTTTATTCTGCACCCATATGTGGCAATGGGAACAGCACACGGATCTGAAGGGAGAGGACAGGCTGAGGGCTGTGGAGGCAGTGGGGGCTGCTCCCTGCAGAGCCCCCAGGCTGAGCCAGAGACACCCAGGGCAGACAAGGACATGGAAGTCTTGAGGGCCTGAGACATTTGCAGAACAAGAAGCCCCTCAGAGAGCAGTGCTTGTGCACACAGGTGTTTGTGGCCAGAGGTGTTGTAGGGGAAGGATGAAGCCATACTTGAAGTCTAGCTCCTCTCTTGTACACTGTTGACTGAGCTATTGCTGCTTTTTCATGTCTTCCCTCCCTTCAGAATGCAAAATATTTCTATGTGAAATATCTAAATCTCTTCAATTAACTGTTACACTGATTGCCTTTGCTGACTTTGTTGTACCCACCACTTGCCTACATTTGAGGACTGAAAATGAGGATTTTAGTGTTAGCCACACATGCAAAGGAGTTTTGTGCACACCAGTAAATGGACATTTGACTGTCTGGTCCTTACTAGGTTAAACAATAAGAAACGTAACAATAAATAGTACCACACTTATGTGTATCAGCTTCTCAGTCCAAATTTCTCCTTATGGGCAGAAAAACCTGAAAGGAACAAGCCAGCTTAAAAACAAAACTGACATTTGAGAAGTTTTTTCCCCACAAATTACGATAGGTGGGTGGAAGGCAGTGGGCTCAAGTAAGTTTTGGACTAATTATTGCACAGTAAATAGTAGGTGTTTCGAATACAGAGGTATGAATATCTTTCATATGAACAAGCAAAACAAAAAGTCTCTGATTAGAAAATAACTTTTCAAACACAACAGTGTACTCAATGTTTAGTTATTTTCCCTCCTGGAAGGAAGAAAATAACATCCGGTTCCCATTTATTTTGTCTGAAGGACACCAGGAATATTAAACCTGCTCTTTGCTAGTGAGGGGTTAGGTCTTGTAACATGCCTATTGTAATTTCTTGCACCTCAGCTAAATCTTTAATGAGTGTTTTCTCTCTGAAATAATAATTAATTGTTTCAAATGAGTTCAATGTTAATATAAGCATATCTGATTTCTTCTCAGCTTTTTTTTTTTTTGTGGTCATGCCTCAGGGGTTTTCACCTTTCCACTAATACTTACAAGGTCTCCCCGCTCTTTCAATACCTAACATTTGGGTACAACCTCTCTATCTCCAGGAAACATGTAGCCATTTGTCAGACATAAAGAGGCAATGGACAAACCTAGTGGTTTTCTTTTGAACCTGACCTTTTCCAAGCAGTGAGGCAGCTATGACCCATTGCTTAATGCTGAATTCCACAGTGAAGTATTATTTATTTGGCCTAAGGCCAAAAAACCCTTCAGGTTTGTTCCCCTCTTGGTCAGTGTGTCTGCATCTTTCCATACTGTGCATCCAGGATATGCTTTAGCTGTCACAGCATCATCACACCCCTGGCACTACTGGGCTGGACTAGAGGCTGGTACTGGAAGTCTGTGACTTGCTCAAAAAGCATTGATGATTTTTGTAGTATCTGTTTCTGTTTGTTCTTGCATTTGCAGTTTTCTCTTCTCCATCTTTTTGTCAGACCTGATGGCAAGAGTGGTGTTTGAGATTGTTTAACACTCTTCATCGTAGCTCTCCCTTACAAGTAGATTATTAAATTGCTAGGGGAAAAATTTTCATGTTGCATGTTTGTTATATATTGAATGTTGTGGAAAAATAAAAGGGCATCAAGTCTGATTTCTAGGCAAAACCATTTGGGAAAGTACCTCCTATAATTCTTTATTCCAGGATGTGGGGAGCTTGGGGAATCTTGGAACAACTTAGGAAGTTGTTCTGAAAACTGATTCTTTGAGAGAAAAATCTCTGAATTCTGTCATAAATCCATTCTTTACAAGTTAATAATGTGTGGGTGAAGAGTGTCCTTTGTCTGTATCGTATTTCAGCTGAAATACCTTCCTAATACTCACTCCAGTAAAAGGAATTTTCTTACTTTCTCTTCTACTGATATGCTTTTGTGTTTCCAGGAGAACTTCAAGTCAGAGGTGGTTCTAGGATCAGGGATTGCTTTTGCTGTTCCTTCAAGACATTGACCTAGGATGGATTTGATCAAAGCCAAATATCAAAACATTTTGGTTCAGAATTGCTCAGTAGAAGCAGATGACTTTACCTAAGGTTGAATGCTGCCCTAAGCATCACCCCAGGGCATCCAGGTGCTCTGTGTGTTCTCCTTGCCATCACCTCTGCTGGCTGTGCAGATGTGGGAGCAATCAGACATAAAATATGTATATTCTGGTGCAGAGACGATAGGAAATGAGGAGAACTTGTAGGACAAGGGTGACACAACTGGGCTTTAAGGGTTGTGCAAGGCAGGAGAAAACTGAGGCTGGATCATGAGGCAAGTTTTCTTCTGATGAGGTGAGGTTGAAACTGCAAATAGGAACAAGTGAGTGTGGGGGGTAAAGTAGAAGAAAAGGACATGGTCAGGAAGACTGTGAATGAGGGATAAGTGAGAACAAGCAAGGAGTTAGAGAGCTGGGGTAGAAGTTTATAAGCTGAACAGTGTAGAGTGAGACAAGATTTTGGATAAATGACTGGTACCTGAGTCAAGAAGAAACCAGGAATTATGACAAGATACTGGTAGTCATCCTAGAAAAGTCATGTCTTGCAAGGTGACACCCATTGTTTGTGAAAGTTAAATTTCTTGTCACAAAAAATGTTGAGATCCATTGTCAAGGACTTGATGTCTTCCCTCCAGTGGCTGGTGAATAAAGAAGACAGCCAATGAACTATTGCTGTAGCTGTGCTCTCCCTGCACTTGGCTCAGTGTGGTGCTCATGTGTTTCCATCCCCTGTCCTTTGGAACCGTGTGATCATTCCTGTTGTTGTTTCTTTCATGTAGACTTGCTTCCTGGACAAATTCATGTCAGGCGTTTTCTACCTTTTGGTGGATTGAATTTGCAGATGTGACAAGTTTAACATACCTGTAATAACCACTAGATTCATCCACTCTTCTGTAGCAATCAGTGGTGACATTAGTTTAGCACTAGACAGTATTTCTCCTGAAGTTGTCTTTTGAGCCGTCACTATTTGTTAGGACTACTCTGCACAACAAAAAAGAAGCTCACACCTCTGAGAGTTGAGGACAATTCTAAATTAATTGCTGAAAATGAGCATGAGCTGAGTCCTTTTGCATGAATATGGAAGTGGAGAGGGACAGCGCTGGTGGAGTGGTTCAAGTTGCAGGTCAGGCCGTGCTGCATTCCAGCAGCAAAGGGCTCTTTAACTATAGGCATTGCTGAGGTTGCTGGGTTAGGCTAATCCCAACTGGATTGGATTGGACCAGTGCTGTTAAGTCTTCCTGACATGACAGATTGTGTTGTGTGGTGTGGGTTCACTTGTGGGAGTCTATGCAATTTCAGACAGCTTGGCACTACGCTCTCTTTCTGTGTATTAACATATATTTAAGTATTCAGCCCAAATCCTGCTTTTAATGTTAGCTCAACTGTGAGCAAGTTAACTGAGTAAATAAGAGTAGCTTTTTTCGTAACTGTCTTAGAATATGGCTTCATAACACTAACACTGTTTTTCTCCAAAGTACTTATTATATTAGAAAACCCTTTAAGTATGTCAGGCAGCCCAAAGGCTGCAGCTGCAGTCTGATAATAAATATATGCTAATGAACAGAATTTTACTATCTGTAGCACATCTCTTTATTCCAATAGAACATAAACACATATCAAATAGGGCATAGGATCTCATTTTCTACACCAAGAGCTCCAATTTATTGGCTTCCTGAGGAGCTAACAAAAAGGCTCCAAGACCACAGGGAACTTCTGCTTTGGAAGCATCTTAGAAAACAGTGGTGTGAGTAGTAGAATACCACAAAAAATTGATAAAATTGCTGTGTAAGTGAATAAGTAGCACCGTAACATCCTTTAGGAGAGCAGGTTTTAGTGTTCAACAATGAAGGACTATTAATGGTCTTTGGGATGTTGCTCTTAATGGAGAATGAGCATTTCACTTCTCATAACAGGACACTTCGGAAAGCAAAAGCCCCTTTAGTGTGTTTCTGAAAGTCAGTTGTCAGAAACAGAAAGTAAATAAATGTAGTTGCCAAGAGCCAGTCATAGTGACCTTTCATGTTCCAGATTTTAGAATAATTAGATTTATAATAATTGTTTTGGTCTTGTCTAATATTATTACGTGGTTCAAAAATACTTGCACAACATGTCAACAGATGATTCTTTCAGCAACAAAATAATATATTACAGTGACATTATTAAATCTGTCAAACTTGCTGAATAATGCAATTTAAAATATCATATGGTATTCCACCAGGTCTGTTTGTCAACTGAATTTTGAGTTTGCAGTTTCAGATTGTGTATGTGTAATTTTTGCTGCTGCTGCAGCTGCATGCCTGGCTTGATAATACAGTGACAATCCAACTTAGGCTTAAACTGTACATTCCCAAGGGCCTCGAGCTGCTCTTATGTGTGTAAGATACTAAGGAGCAAAAATACTTCCTGCACTGCATTCCACTCTTGGGAAAGTCTTCATCAAAGTTTTGCTCTTCTCCCCCTTCAACCAAAACCTTTGATGTGACACTGACACTGTGTTTGAGGGTGTCTTTCAAACAGGGATGAGTGCTTATGTGTTGCCAAAAATGAGCTGCAACTGAGCCCAAAGCTCTTCTGACTGTGGCTCTGGGATGAACTTGTTGATTCGTGATAAGTAATCCTCTGAGGCTTTTGTGGTGCAGACAGCTATGTGTATTTCTCTGTAGAATGCTCGAAAATTTGCTTGTGTTTCCTATGGGATATTGGAGGCTCAGCTGCAGTCTAAGTCCTGACACACTGACCTCAGCTTCACTGGCTGCTCTGATGCTTGCCAGGATCCCTGGAGAAGGAGCCTGCGCTGACTCAGTGGGGCAGTGGCTGTGCTGTTTCTCCTTGTGCCAGACAGGTGAGCATAGAATGGGCCAAAAAGCCTCTCAGCTTGCTACTGCATCTCTGTCCCTGCTAAACCCTGGAGCTACTTGCCTGCAATGCATCTGAATCAGCTGAAAAGCTAAGGTTGGAAGGCTTCCAAAGATCAACAGAAACATCCTATTTCTGCTTCCCCTTCTTTATCCCCAAAGACTTTTCAGGTGTTATTTGAAGCAGAGGAGCTCATGAAGTCATTGTCTCTCATTGCCTGCTCTTTGCCTCCTGCAGGTTGACTCTCTTACAATTTCCCAGTGTTAGGGGATCCCTGCAGTTTCCTCTCCTGAATATGGGTGTGGGTTTGTGTGTGTGAATGTTCAAGAATGGAATGGCAAACAAAAATTATAGCTAATGGCTCTTGTATTTGACAGGGAACTGCTCAGAGACCTTAATCTGTTGATAAAAGCCAACAGACTCTCCATGCTTTTCAGAAGTCCCAAAAGATGTGAGGCCAGGAATGCATAACTATTCTAGGAATGGATATCAGTGAAGTGGAGCAGAGTGCCCAGAGATGTCCTGGTCATATCCCTCTCAGGATATCACTCTTGGGTGATGCTCACATGGAGGATACTGCACCTTACCTGGCCTCTGTCTTCACCTCAGTCTGTGTGATCCAATTGCCCAGAAAACAAAGCTCTAAGTTCATTGCTAAAGAAATATTGTAGAGAAAACCACTCAAAACAGCTCATGGGAAAAGAAAAAAAGGCCACTGCATTCCTTAACCGTATCTCTGGTCTTAACGAAATCTCGGCTGCTGGTGCATACCAAAAAGAATTTGAGTCTCATTCATCACTTCCTATTTGTCTTAAAGTGAATGCTGTAGATGGGATCCCATTACCATGGCACAAAACCCTTTTGTGTTATTTTGCAGTGACACAATTTTGCACCAAGATTTTATGGATCCTGTTTTCCCAAGAGCAGCCTGTGGCAGCTGGGGTTTCAAAAGCTTTAGGATACTTTCCAGCACAAATGGCATGTTCCTCAGCAGGCCTGCAGCTCCCACAATCCAGGGACCAATGGTAGACCAGAGGCAGCTGTGGAAAAGCCCCTCCTCAGCTGAGGCAGCAGGGCATGCCCTGGTAGTGGGGAGAGGTGGCAGAGCTAATTCCTCCATGCTGCATGTTTTTTTTACTAAGGTGGCTGAAGAAATGTTTTCCCTATTTTTCTGTACATCCAACATTTTGTAACTTTGTTGTTTAACTGTTTACAGGTCAATTTTGGGAAATAAGTTTCCAGATTGTTGCTTACATTGGCTTCATTCCCTGTTCATTGTGTGTAGTGTATAGTTGGTCACGGAAATCATAGGCTGTTACTTGCTTGATCAAATGGTTTTACAAGAAGAATGATGATAGAATGGTTCGGGTTGGAAAAGACCTTAAAGATCATCTCATTCCAACCCCCCTGCCATGGGCAGAGACACCTCTCACTAGACCAGGTTATACAGTGCCTCATCCACCCTGGCCTTGAACACTTCCAGGCATGGGGCATCCACAGTTTCTGTGGGCAGCCTGTGCCAAGGCCTCACCACCCTCACAGTAAAGAATCTAATCTAAACCTACCATTTTTCAGTTTAAGGCCATCATCCCTTATCCTGTCCTTGTGAAAAGTCCCACTCCAACTTTTTTGTAGGCCCCCTTTAAGGTGCTATAAGATCTCCCCAGAGCCTCATCTTCTCCAGGCTGTGAAACCCCAGCTCTCTCACCCTGTCTTCGTAGGAGAGGAGCTCCAGCCCTCTGAGCATTTTCATGGCCTCCTCTGGACTTGCTTCAGCAGATCCACATCCCCCTTATGGTGGGGACCCCAGGGCTGGGTGCAATACTGCAGGTGGGGTCACACTGTGAGGGTGACTGCACAGCCAATTCCTTACCCACCAAGTGATCTATCCACCCAATCTGTCTCCGATTCAGAGACAAGGATGTTGTGCAGAACAGTGTCAAATGCTTTGACAAGTCCAGGGAGATGGTGTCAGTTGCTCTTCCCTTACTCACCAACACCTAAATGAACATCAAGTAACAAACAATGAATAGCCATAAATGCTCTTATTTATGCATGCATTGTCTTTCCAGCATTCTAATATGAGCATTTGTATGAAGGAGAGTAATTCCCACAATATTGTGAAACAAAACTTTTGAACAGATATTTGTGTGTTGAATATGATGAGAATACTTAAACATCTGGTATTTGACTGAATATGAAGTAAAAGCACGCATTTGCTTTTATGATTTCATCAGAGAGAGCTCAGGGGGTGATTTTCAAAGGCACTGAAGACAGAAGAACTAGCTGAGACTCAGAAGTTTTATGATGGGGAGCTGTGCTTGAGGAGACATGAATTCCAGTATGTTTTTCTACTGAATTGGAACAAAAAGTGACATTTCAAAATTTTCCACTCAAAGGAAAATGAGAAAACTTTAAGTTCAGGAAAATGGGAAAGCATGGTTTAAGTTTTCCTAAATGAAAGAGCTGTCACAACCTCTGACTCCTGGCTCTGCCACGCTTCCTTGGGGCACACTGGGAAGCTCCCAACCTGTTGGAAGCAGCTCAGGAAGCTCCCTGAAGTGCCAAGGGTTGCTCAGCTTGGAGCCATGGTGACTGTCAGGCTCCAAAGTGAGTGGCAGGAAATCAGGAAGCCCTGAATATGTCAGCTATGATTTGAGGCTTCCAAGCAGTATCCTGCTGGTTTGCTCTGGCAGTCATTGAGGCAAGGTTGTTGTCCAGTGCAGGATCTGGGAAGGTGGGTTTGCAGCAGTGAATCAGCCTAAGTGGAAGGAAACAGAGTTCTGCTTCCAACAGGAGTCTGCCTGTCTTGGGAAGATGTCACACCCTTTCTGTGAGATATTCATACATCGCTATTCCCCATAAGCTGTTTCACCAAGAAATTCACAAGTGCCTGTTGCAAAGACAGTGAGGTTTGGATACCAATTTGTCGCAATGTTTTGGAAAATTTCACTTAAAGTTAAAAATGAGTCAATTAAAAATTATTTCAGGTAAACAGTCCTCCCCTCCCTGCCCCATTACCTGACAGGGAAGCGGAGCAATTTGGCTTGATTCAGTTTGTGGTTTTGCTTTGTAGATTGTCTATTCTCACTCTCACTTAATATACCCATAAGCTTTAAGATATTATAGCTTTTGCTTGTGAAAACATTTAGAAAATGATTTAAAAAAAAAGCTATGCCAGTTTGCACCAATTTGGGGTCTGCTCTCTCATTTATTAGGGGATAAATACAGCCTTGTGAAGTGTTGGCAGTGTTAAAGGGCAGCTAAAGGAAGCATGATAGGCAGAATTTGGACAACCTGTAATCAAATTTCTGTTTTTAAATGCATAGGGAAAGTTATTTTATGCCATTGGGTGATATTGGGAACCAACTTGTTTATTGGGCAGTGGTATAAAATGTAGCAATCCAGGCTCCTGCATTTGAAGAGGGGAAAAGTATCCATTACAGAAAAATAACAAGGGCATGTGAGGGTTAAGCTGAAGAATGTACCAGCGCACTTCAGTAGAAAAAGGAGTCCAGGAAGGCATGCAGGGAAAGCTACTACTGACATTTATTTGCTTCTTTCAAGTATTTTACCTTGAAAACTAGAGCTATTTTTCATTTTTATTTTCTCATAAAATAGGCCAAACATTCAATGGGGAAGGAGAGTTGGTGGACTTGTTGTTTTAATAATGAACATATGCCTGCATGTGTGTGATTTCTTTTTTATGCTTTATAATTGGCATAAACTCCTCATGTGACAAGTCTTCAACTTTAACTACTGAACTTGTGCAGACATCAAAAGTCATTGTGGAATATCAGACCTTTGATGTTTGTTTTAACAGAAGAGCTGATGGCTGCTAAGGAGTAGCTACCAGGAACAAACAGATTTTCTAGGTCTCATCACACACAACTTATTTTTTTCCCATTTCTGCCATTTTTCAAAGTTGCGCAAACATTCGTGGTGCTTAGTTGTATGTACTTCTGCTGTTTCTGATGTTCATAATGAGAATTTGACCGGGAAAAAAAATCTGATATTAAAACCAGCCAGTCCCCCCTTTATTCCCCAAGATTTCACAATATTGTGTAGTGACTTTTTTGTAGACATCTAGTCTTAGTCTTGCATGTCCTAAGTTGCATCTTTCTAACCCTGTAAGTTCTCATGAATGTGTATTCACTTGCTTTCACAAATATTAAAGCCAACCCCTCCCTGCAAAAAAAAAAAAACCAAAAACCAAAACCAAAATCCAAACCCAACAAACAAACAATATTTATTATTTGAAGTCTTGCAGACAGGTTTCGTCTCACTTTTTCCTCCCATTATATCTCAGTAATCCTGATTGCTGTTTTGGTGCAAGTACAAGCAGATTCCATCACCGAAGAGCCTCCAGTATGCATGGCACTAACTACACTCAGCTCTGCAGTGTGCATAAACTATTCTTGAAGTAGCACTGTTAGGGAAGAGGAGTTAGAGATGGCAGTGGAGGAGAAATTGCAAAAAGGAGGAAAAAAATAATGGATAAAGAATGAGGGTGAAAGATAAAATGAGAACAAAAGAGGCAAGAAAAGGAAAAGAACAGGAGAAAAGGAAATGGAGGTGCAGAACCGTGCTTTTTGTCCTTGCTTAGGCTGCTGTTTAAGTTGCTCTGGAAAACAGTGATGCAGTGGGTGGATCCAGCTGCTTTTGTGTAGCAGAGACTGCAAACAGAAATTCTTCTGGGTTCAGACAACCATTTTGAGAAACAAAACAAAAGAATAAAAGAAAGCTTCCTGTTAGTCTAGAATCTACTTCACAGGATGATCTCCTTCCACGCTGTGGATCTTGAGTGGGTTTGCCAGGAAGGGCAAGCCTAGCACTGCACATGAGACCCCAGTAGCCTGGGGGATCTGAAACTCGGGCTGTGTACGAGCCTCCTGAGGCATGTCCAGCCCTCCTGTCAGAAAGCAGGCAGGATGCCTGTGACCCTGTGCTGATCTGCTCTGTGCCTGCAGTCTGCTGACCCAGGCCATGAACTTTCCCTGCTCACGACTGCGGGCATGTCTGCTCAGTTCCCTTTCCCTTGCCTTTGCACGGGCACGGATTGTTTCTGTCAAATACAGCGCTAAGCACCTTAGGAGATTTCTGTGCTTGTGCGTATTTAAGTAAGAGGATTAAAAACAATAGCTCAGTGTCTGGGACACTCCCAAAACAGTGTCCTTATTTAGCTTCTCGCTGAGGTGTGAATAGTTTTTTGATGATGGAAAGTAATTTTCATCAGTGTTTTTAAGAGGTTTTCAGGCTGAGACATGATTGTCAGACTTTTCTGAATAAGGAGTATCAGGACATGTTCCTGCAGCTTAATATATGAGCACCATGCACACACTGGTTCATTTCTGTAGCAAGTAGCCATCACTGCATAGCATCTTGAAGGTTTTATTTTCCAAGGAGCATCTGCAGTCTGCTGGATTCACTTGACTGCCAGTATTTGTGTTTGGCTTTAACAGATCTATAAGTGCATGAACTGTCCTGTGTGTCCAGCAACAACTGCTGATTATCATTCTATCTGCAGAGACTACTGAGCAGCACTTAATTGAGCTGATGGAAATTTTCTGCTAGATAGAGCCCTGACTTCATAGCTGTTACGGTGATGTGTCTGTATCAGCAGTGTGGTGGTATGAAGAGATTCCCTTGCAGCCAGCCCATGTAATTTCATGAAGAATTAACAAATGCAGATATGTATCTCTTCATGAGAGACACAGAAATAGGTGAACAAGGTTCACTTCACCAACTTCAGATAAAATGGTTTATGCTTTGCTTATCTCATCCCCCTGAGTATCATAGACCCATGAAGCCTACTGTCTGAATCCAAGTTATTCTCTGGAACAACAGGCAGTGTTTTCAATTGACTGTGCAATAAACTCACCAATACAGATGTTTCAGACAAAATGTAGCTCCCTAAGGACAAAACTCCACAAAAGAATTAAAAAAGGTCTGTAACCATCATGCAGGGGTTAGGAGCAGCTGCAAGCGGGGTTTTCTAGAGTTCAAAGAACCACCCCAGAACAGGTGGCCCACCCACCTAACACAACCCAGAGCAATGATATGTGGTCAGCTGTAATAACCAGCTATCAAGTGAGATTAGCCTTTCAGGTGAGCAAACCTCTTTAACAGAGATTGGAGCAAAGCTTTTGGGACCACAGCAAGATACTTTGCCTCCCTGTCACAGAGCATGATGTCTCTAATTTAGTCTGAGTGGTGGGAGGAAATGCCTACACAGCAGCTTCAGGAAAAGGAGGTGGAAGAGACACAACAAACAGTTATAGGCTGGTGGTAAAGATGCCTGCCTGCCAGGACAAATAGATGGGTGTGAATTCTTTTTGGGATAAGATGAAAATTGGCTCAGGTGGAGCAAGTGTAGTGTAGGGGCTAGGTCACTTCTGGTTTGTTCAGGACTGTTTCACAAAGTCAGGGCCTGAGTTTCCACTAGCTTGAAGGGGATGCATTCCTTTGAACACAAATTTAAGTTCTTAAACCACGAACTGCAGTTCTCCAAACTCCATTCTGCTTCCAGTGCATCAAGGAGGTGCATAACTCTCTTTTCTGTCTGATGTTCAGAAGCATCTCCAACACTCACTGTTCTGCTACAGCACCACATTGAGCTCTGCTGCTGCCAGGTAACAGAAGTTTGTCTGGTGCTTGTACTTTGACAGAAGGGAAACATCTGGTGATGTGCAAGAGCCCAGCTCACCTGCCTGCTGAAAATTCAACAAACTGCAGGCTCTGCACAAACCACAGTGGATCTGTAAATCTTCCCCTGCAATCAGTTACCCCTGTAATTGCAATGGGAAAGATGCATCCTCAGTGACACATGTGAGGGGAAACAAACTGCACAGCTGCTGCAAGCTCCAGAGGCAAGAGAGGAAAGTGGCAGTAAGGAGATAACCCATTTAGCTTTCCGTGTAAATCTGTCCTGGATGGAGCCCTTGCCCTGTGTTTCATACTGTGAAATTGGATCCCAAGAGGGTTCAAAGTGTGTTGGCTCAGCTGCTCTGTCCAGCAGGCTCGAACCTATTTTGGTACAGGGAGGTCGAGGATCAGCAGTCTTTTTCCTCCCTTCTTTTCAGAACTCTCCTGCTTCGCACTCCTTAGGTTGGAGAGAAATAGTGACTCTTACTCTCCTCCAGATATTTTGTGTATTTATATAGGAAGAGGGAGATCTGTTGCTCCAGAATCAGTTTGAGCATTTTTGCACAAAAATACAGAAAATTATTTGCAGAATACAAAAATTAACATTTAAAACCTGAACTGGAATTTGGGGATTTCACCAAACTAGAGGCTGCTTACTCTAGTGTGCTCCTTGCCTCTCTTGAGCTGTAGACAGACTGTGACAATGTGCTGGTTTCCTTTTCCAGGGACAATATGATTTTGTGATCATCCATGGTAGTGCAAGTACTACCCCAGTCAGCTAAGTCATTATTCAAAAAACGTACCTAAAGTAGGCTTTCCTTTTTATTGGTTTTAAAGGGCAGGATTTGAGTTCCTGAACTTTGTTTTAATTTTTGACAATGAGTAATTATTACTTTTACCTGCTGTTCAGTTCTTTAATGGGCCAAATAAACAGCTGGTTTAAATCATCACTATTCTGTTAAGCCTGGCAGAATGATGCCAGTATAAACCATTGGACAACTTGGCCCCATTTAACTTTTTCAAGTATTCAAAAAAATTTTATTACACTTGCTGAAAAAAAAAATTAACAAGAGACAGAGTGCATATCCTTGAGGAGTCTACCCATAACAAATCAGACTCATAAACAAGTGAGATGTGGAGCAGAACAGAAAATTTGGTAGGAAACATATTTTACTCCAAGTTGACAACTGCTCATACGGCAAACTGTAGAAAATACCATTATAAAAAATATATGCCAGGTGTATGGATCCTTTAGCAAGTAGGAGACAGCAGTCTTGATAGAATAATCTGAACGTGCTCGTCACACAGCACAGGAAGTCATTTAGATTTACTAAGATCCTTTCTGCAGGAAAAAATCACCAAAAGAAATGTACACATACAGAACATTACTGCAGCAAGAATGATAAATGCTAAAACATTTCAGCTGCTAAAGACGTTGCTTTGCTTATGGCAAGGCATTCCTTTCCAGCCAGCCAAAGACAGCAACAGCTGTATATGGCAAGAGGAAAGCTTGTGCTGTGGGGCACAATCCACTTTAGTACCCAGGCCGTGAATGTCTGTGGTCTCAGTCACTCCAGACCCATTGTACCATTATGTAACGGGCTTATTTATTAAACATTCACTGTAAGTAAAAATTAGACCTTGCTGAAACAGAGAGTGAATGCTTTCCTATTCCTGATCATTCATATTTCACTCATTCTGAATCTCAAGAAAGCTTGCACCTTCCTTTGTAGATAATGTTTATTTACCTTTAGCACAGTGTACAGTGAAGGCAATAATCTGTATCTTTACTGCTGCAGTTAATGGATCATGACAGGAGGGGTTTTCAGGGAGCTGGGATGCAGCTAACTATATCATAATCCTTTTTTTCTTAAGCACTTAGGTTTTTGAGTTTGGAAGCTGTATTTGAGCTTGTATAAGCAGACCAAGATGGAGGAGTTGTTGCACATCTTGAATTTTTACATCAGCAAATGGATGCGACTTACAAGTTAAAGACAAGAGCACGTAACTGTTGTACTTAAAATAGCTAGAAAGCAATTTACATTACTGAAACAATGTGTATCTCAAGTATGACAGCCTTCATATTTATCACTCTCTCTCCATCCCTCCTTCTTCCTGCATGCAAGTAAAAAAGCTGACCTGCCAGTGATATTACTGATGATACTTTTCTTTACTAGACAAACAAAGACTTAAAGTTGCTATGGAAATACACAAATCTGACAGTTCATGCATTTATCAAAGAAGGATCATCATCATCACGTAATATTTATAGAGTGCACACTGTCTCCCTACATGCTTATCACAAGACTCTTAATGTCAAACAGAAAAATGAGGCGCACTATTTCATTGATGCTGTGTCCGTTGATCAGTGCCTACATGACCAGTTTCTCATTTTAATGGTGGTTAAGGTGAAAATCACACTCCCCAAACCCCAAATATGCAGGTATTATTTCAGTGTGATTTCATTTCAGAAGTGTGGTGATTTTGAAGGGCATGGCTTTCCAGAAAGCCAACTCATGACAGAATCAATCTCTGAGCTTTTTACTATTTTTTTTTGTTTTTATTAATGAACACTTCTTTGATTGAGTTTGATTTTATTCCCCATCCTCCTCCCTCTGTAAACACAGAAAAGGAGGCACTAATTTGTTTTCTATGATAATTTGAGACACAGTAGCTCTTTGCACCAGCTCTTCTAGTGCTGCTGTAGAAACTCCCAATATCTTTAGACTTGCTGCTTTTTAACTTTGGGTTCCCTTTGATCTATAGAGGCTTCTGTGGCAAATGGGTGAGGCTAAACCATAAACTGGTTCCCACATTTGTACATGTGGGTGCTGATGAACTAAAGACCACCAGAGCTTTCTGTGTTTATGTAGCATGGATACAGACATGTCATCATCCCTTGCCTTGGTTCCAGTTCTCAGATTTATTTCTGAATGGCTTTTGCATGAGCTTTTTTGTCACGTATTTCAGTTTCACAGATTACCGGCACCATCGGAGCAAATCATCTGAACACTGAACGTGTAAGCAAAACTGAGATATCCAACATTTGTATAAAGGCAAATACATTTAAAAAAAAAAATCAAAATGAGCAAATCCCTAAGCAAAACTATTGAGTTGATAGCCTTGAAGAAAAAAAAAGGCACAAATCTAAAATAGTTGTGAATTTGCAATGTAGGAATGGCACCAATCCAGAAATATATTGGGATAATTTGGTAGAGGAGTTTTTAGTGCTATCATTTAAAATATTTGCTTTGTTTCACAGTGCTGTATTTTCATTGGCATTAATGAACCTCTGAAGCTTCTGAGTTTGTGATGTGAGCAGAACCCCATGCCCCTGGTTTTGAGTTGAATATTCCAGTTGCCTATGTTGGCAGGAATGAACTGAGAAGCCTGACACATGAATGGAGTGAGAATTGCAGAAGCAGATGAATCAAGATACTTCTTTGTCATCTGATTTCCTAAGGAAATACGGCCTGTATGATTATACTTTGTGGTTAATTTCAGTTTCACAGGGATGAGTTATCAGAAAGACATTAGTCTCCCAAACCCTTGAGTAGTAAATGAGAAGAGTATATATATAAGGGAGATCCCATAATTCTGTCCTGTAAGTTTTCTAGCAATGCAGAAGGCTACATGCTGTGTTCATACACTATTTGGCATTGGTGTGTACGTGGAGGGAGTACTTTATAAATGCCCCAACTCTGAAAAATCTTCTGCCAGAGTTTGCAGGAGCCTGATTTTAATAGTTCTGATGTCATGGTACTATTTGCTTGTTCCCTTTGTTCCTCACCTGCAGAGAAAGGTTTCTCTGAGTAGGTGATCAGTCTTAAAGTAGAGCCAGTCTGGCAAGAGAAACCATCATGGTATAACTTGTTTGATGTTAATCAGCTCAACAGGTGTGAGGCGTGATAAATGGCACATTGGCTAATAACTGCTGACCAAATTTCAACCAGATACAGGTCTTTTAACTATCATCCCTCCTTACAGTCTGCTCTGGGGGCAGGAATTCTTAACAAAAATCTTATCACTATATATATATATATATATGCATACACACACACATATATATATATATTCTCATTTTTAAAATGTTATTGATCCATGATGTCTGTAACAGTCACTGGAGTCATTGAAGAAGCCATGGAATTATAGAATTGTTCATGTTGAAAAGACCTCTAAGATTGTAGAGTCCAACATGCACTGTTTGTGGATTTAGTGTCTATTTCTTGTGACAAGGATTTCTATCTTCTATACCTTTTTTAGCCAAAGCGTGTTTCTTCTTTTCAGGCCAGTGATTGGCTTAGATACTGGACAGACAGGTGATGATACAATTACTTACAATTAAAAGACAAGATCTAATTTCATTGTGCAACTCGGCTACTTGTTATCATAATTCTTTTCTTAATTAATTGTATTTCAGGGTAGACACACTGTAAACTAATCAGTCTATTGTCACATGCCTGCTAATTTTGTAATTAATTATTATTGCTAGAGTTGAGTGAATAATTTCTAAAAAATAACTTATTTGATGACTTTTGCCTTTTTTCTATTCATTAATCCTGTACAAACATAATGATTTTCTGAAATTGGCTTGTTATTTTACTGTTATTCACTGAGTTATTCTTCATCAGTACCCAACACACAGATCATCACAACTTTTAAAGCCTGAAATAAGTTGCATTTTGACCAGAATCAAATGAGCATGTTACTTACCAACCCCCTTTTGTAACGGTATGTTCCTTGCAGTTGTGGTTATGGTGTTGTTGTTGTAGTTGTGTGGTTTCTTGTTGGTTTTTTGTTTGTTTTTTTTTATGGTTATAATCACTAATCTGACATTTACTTTGCATCAGTGTTCTTCCGACATTTAATTATTGTTCTTTTTTTATTGGGAACATTCTTGCCTGCTAACTTGTTTGGTAGCACATCAAAAGGTGTAAGGCAAATGAAGCAAGAAGCTGGGGAGTTTTCTTTTGGAAGGCTGTAAGATCTGCAGTTTTGCTGCTGGGTGCCATTCCCTATTAAATAGTTTGTGGAAGCAGTCAATGCAGATCCAGCTCTGCTGTATCCTGACATGAATGGCATATCTGCACCCTACCAGTGTTTCATGATTCGAGGAGTTTCTATAGGCTGCCTCAGTACGACCTCCATTGTGGCAGTAATGGTGTGTTGTAGACGTGTCCTTTTGTTTCACTGTGCTTTTCCACTCAGTTCATCCCTCTTTAGTTGCTGCTCAGCTTTTTTGGCAGAGTAAAATAACTGGTAAATTGGGCCCCACTCAGGCCAGGTTTGCATTCTGTGTTTGACTTGGGGCTGAATCAATGTTTATGTCGCCATTTACCAACCATCCACACTGTTAAATAAACAGTGTCATTGACCTCAGCCTGGTCAGTGACACTGAGGTTTCTCTTCTGAGAAGCAAAGATCCAGCTTTTCTGGACTTGAGGTGTGCTCAGATGCTTTGATGCAATGTCAACACAGGAATTTGCACTAGTAACAGAAAGCAGCAGCTGAGAGGTGGCGCAGCCCAGCTCCTCGGTGCCTCTCAGCTCTTAGGCAATGGAAGGAAAACCCTCCCTCTGCCCTGCCATGGGCCTCAGGGGTTTGGGCTGCCTCGTACTGCCTGCTCTGGAGCAGAGGAGGAGCACTTGTACACTTGGGCTCCAAACCTAGCTGAGAAGCAGGTTAAGAAGTTTCCCTTTACTGCCTCTGGGCTCTCAGTTGCCTTCTCTCAGCAGGGAGGCATGCTGGTTGTGTGCTAATTTGGACTCCAGCAGCAATCAGTCAGGAGATTGGCCAGGCCAAAGCCCCTGAGCTCAGGCTTCAGGCCAAATATACGACGTAGACACGTCCTAAGAGATGGGAGTGAAACTGTGAGCCTGAATTTCACTGGCAGAACCCACAGAGTGATTCTAGCCCTCTGTATGCAATAACTCATTTTGGACAAAGCTGCCTCTCCGTTGGGCTGTGTGTGTCCTCCAGTGTGACATTCCTGGTGAGCCCCCAGCTCAACCCTTGGGCTGTGTTGCCATAGCTCTGTTTTGCTGCTGTTTGCCATTCCTAGCTAGATAACCTTCTGAGGTTCCCATTACTTCACACTCTCCGTGGGTGCCCAGAATCCAGTTCAATTGTTTCCCATCTCTTTTGGTACGTGCTTCCAGCCCCCGAGCTCTCCTGCTCCCTTGTCAGATGACACTCCACCTCAGCAGCTCCCCCGAGGCTCTTCAGTTTCCAGGCTACCTATGCTATTTGTTTTTCTTGGTCTCCTCATTCCCAGGCTGACAGAGCTTTTATGGACTTGTCTCACAGAAAAGACTAAACCATTTGAATTTTGTTTTTCTTATCTCTGATGAGCTCTTCAGGGGTGAAACGAGATTGTTATGTTAGGGCACAGAGTTTCTTACAAATGTCTTCAGCAGCTATCCAATGGCACCAGGTGTGTGCACTACAGCATTTTACAGGACAGAATTTGTTTTGGAGAATGACATTTGTTTTCTGACAAAATGGCTGTTCTTTTCAGCAATGTGTATCCGTCGCAGCTGCTTTGGATGTAGCTAGGAAAGACAAGAAATGAGGAGCCTCTACTACCTCCTGATGTGGAACTAAGTATCACAGCAGCTCTGCGTGAGCATTAGGGGAGGTTTGGATAAACATGACAGGGATCTGAAAATTTTCTAGAAGGAAGACTGCAGGTGAAACCCTTGCTTACCTTATTCCACTACAGAAACAAACTGGAGAGGCAGCAATCCCATGCTCTGAGCTGAGTCAGAGGCAAGGGTTCACTCTATCTTTGGGAAGTGGGTGGTGGGTTTGAGAACACCCAGGCAGGATTTCACCTTCCCTGAATAATTTTGAAGTGGTTCTGAGGTGAACTTTTATCCACAGATTTCTGTCTTTCAAGTCTACATTTCCGCCTGCCACGTATGCTACGCTTGAAACATACTCACAGTATTTCTTTGCAGTTTTTATAATTAAAGGCTTTTC
This sequence comes from Edolisoma coerulescens, assembly GCA_013397115.1. NCBI lineage: Eukaryota > Metazoa > Chordata > Aves > Passeriformes > Campephagidae > Edolisoma > Edolisoma coerulescens. The sequence continues at coordinate 674,660 of VWZW01002525.1, read as the reverse complement.
TTTTCCATACTTTTTAAAGTAATCAGCCTTGAATGGGTCTGGAGTTCTTCTAACATTAACTTCACACTGGTGTATCACAATTTCTTGCAGTGAAGTCCAAACTGCTCTTCCCTAGATAGTCCATTTATTGTCTAACAGCATTTTCTTTGCATTAAGCTCCTTCTTTTTACGTTATGCCATCCTTATAGTAACTTCTTTTTTACCCCAGGAACTTGCACAAGAATGGAAGCTGGATTTTCTAGAAGTGTTTGTCTATTTGCTAGCTCTATATTGGCCTACTAGCTAATGCTAGTCAAGGAGGCCAGTGGCATCCTGGCCTGTAGCAGTAACAGCATGGCCAGTGGGGTCAGGGCAGTGACCATCACCCTGTGCTCAGCACTGGTGAGGCCACATCCCAAATCCTGTGTCCTGTTCAGGGCCCCACACGACAAGAAAGACATTGAGGTGCTGGAGTGTGTCCAGAGAAAGCAAAGGACCTGGGGAAGGTTCTGGAGCACAAGTTTGGTGATGAGCAGCTGAGGGAGCTGGGGATCTTTAGTCTGGAGAAAAGGAGGCTCAGGGGAGACCTTATTGCTCTCTAGAATTCCCTGAAAAGAGGAATAGCCAGGTGGGCATTGGACTCTTCTCCCAGGTAACAAGTGATAGGACAAGAGGAAATGGCCTTAAGGTGCACCAGGGGAGGTTTAGCTTGGATATTAGGAAAAATTTCTTCACTGAAATGTGATCAGGCATCAGAACAGGCTGCCCATGGATGTGGTGCTTGGGATGTGCTTTAGTGGTGGACTTGGCACTAACAGTTGGACTCGATCTTAATGTCTTTTCCAACCTAAAAGCTTCTATGACTCCGTAATTCAGCTATGTATTGCTAAACTAGCACCGTCCTCTATGTGTTTTTTCTTTCCTTCTCTGTTATCACAGGAGCTTGCTTCTTCAGTATTGTGAAATAAAGGCTTCCTTCTCAGAGGCACAAGGCGAGATGTTTCCTCCTATATTTACACCTCCCAGCTGTCCGTGCTCTATCCTGTGCCTCCAGTCAGTCCCTCTCTTGCTCCAGGGTCTTCCAGCCACTACTGACACCTTGGTGCTTTCCCTCAAAGATTCTCAGGATTTTCCATCTCTTTGTACTGGACAGCAGCATGTAGGTTTTGAGTGGATTTGGTGCTGTTTCATACCCTTCCATGGTTACAGCTTTTCTGAGTGCAGTGATAGCTTCTGGGGCTAAATGTTAGGAGTATTTTGCTTTACAAATAGCTGGTAGTAGTAACACTTCTCACTAGTAGTCCAGAGTAAAGCAATAACAGGCAGTCAGACTCAAAATTGTCTTTTAGGCCATCATAAACCATTAGTCTTATTTTGCTTTAAAAATAATTTTCTGAAACTCAGGTTTGGCTCTTTCCTTTTTGTGTTATGCTATAATAAGTTTTTCAAATACTTCAGTGGAAAGTTGCCTTAGACTTGAGCCAAATTACAGTCTGGATAGAACACAAATGCAGGTTTACAGTTTGTAAATCAAGATAATGGATGCAGGGATAGTATGGTGTCACATTTTAGAAATTTATTAATATTTATAACCCATACCAATTTTGGTATTATACATAAGTTTTATGGAATTACAGGATATTTGTTTGGTTTCTGGCCTGGAAATGTTTCTGAGTTGACTTGAAACATTTAATTTGTCATGAAACTAAATGTTTCATTCCATCTTCCTATTGCTTTGCCCTTTTAAATTTTTTTTTTTTCTTTAGAAAGGTCATTTGAAACAAAAAGCCTAAATGGTTTATTTTGTATTCCCTTTTTTACAGTTGGAAAAATTTGCTAAATTGAGTTTGCATTTAAAAACTATTTTTTGCAGTATAGTCTTTGCCAAAATAACCACACTAGTCATCTTGGAATAATCTTTTACTTACATTGGTATCTATGAAAATTTTTTAGGGAAGATTTGCCATACGCCCTTTGCAATTAAAAGAAGTGATACACTGTCTTAAAAAATCCAAAGCAAACAAAAAAACCCTCACAAGCCAATAAATAAGCTTCCACAAAATCAACAAACAAAACCCCCAGGCTTCAATATGCTATTTAATGTTGCATATATTCAGGGACTACTATTGATACGTGTGCAATAAATTTTAAGTCTGCTCTGTGATGCTGATGATCCTCAGAGACCCGATTGTGACATGCTGACAAGCAAAACCTAGAGTGACTTTGTGGCTTTGTGGCACTTGGAGTAAAATCTGCTCTAAATAATGAACAACTAAAAGTTGTTTACACTGGTGTGCTAAGCCCAGAGAAACTGCTGCGGACTGTGTCAGCAACCCCAACTTTTCCTTATTATGAAAATAGCAGTCAAAGGAAGTGATTAAATGCAAGCAAAAAGCTCTCAAAGGACTGTAGGGCTGACTGAAATGAACAAAATCTGATGGCTAGAATGTCATCATGCTGCAGGTTTGCTCCTCGACTAGAATTCAGGTGTTATTTCCTGCATGGTTGGGAAAGGTTGCAATTCCTCCTGGAAGCAGGATGGGCTGAGCAGGAGGCACAAGAGCTGGCTCCAGTGGGCTAGGCCTGGCTTTAGTCACATTTATCTTTAGCGTTTTGCTTCTTGGTAATTTAGGTCTAGTCATCTAATTTCACTTTTTTAGGATTTCTTATGTGTCTCTGAAGAGTTTTCCCATTCGTGATACATGATATGCATACACACACTTTATAATAAACAGGAAATAATGGAGGACTGTGTTAGGAAATCTTTTCTTTTAAAAATGTGTTGAGTTGTCACCTATATCAAAAGCAGGTGTTAGTCTGGTGAGAAAGCCTCCACCTCATGGTGGCCATGCAGATTCTTCCTTGAAGGTGGAGGTTTAGATCCAGGTTTGTTTTAGTCTGCAGAGCTTTTCAGTTGTCACCAGTCAGGGGATTGTGCCCTAGATGTGGTTATATGGATGTGACAAACTGCACCACAGAGCTCCCTGTGTTATAAACTGTCTGCTCGCCCAAGGTGTACAAGTACTCTGCCCAAGGCAAAGAAACAGGGGTATGGTGGAGAGAGGGAATGGGTGGATTAGTGGACACCAGGAAATGCATACTGAGACTTAAAAATGCCTCAGTGTGTGCGTCCCAAAATGTGGCAGCATCAGCTGGGGGTGGGTTGCACCTGGGTGATAACGTGCGTAGCTAAACCAGATTGTAGCGCTCAGCTTACACAGCCCTGTGGCTTGAGCCAGGATTTGTTATCGAGCTTGAGCCCCCCGTCTGTCGGATTGTACCTGCCACCCCTAGGAGCATGCGTGCTGAAACAGAGTTGTCTTGTTTTCTGGAAGTGCATGGAAAGTGTTTGTTTGGGTGATGCCAAATGCTTCCTTCTTTATCAGAGACCCAGTCTCCTGCAAACAGATACAGAAGCACACACTTGCAAACACATCTCTTTTCATAATACAGGCTGCAGAAAAAAAGATATTTTTCTGTCAGTAAAAGCATTTATTTGCTACCTTTTCACAGTGGGAAGATTTAAGAAAGGAATATGAAGTACCTGTAAAAACAGACACTGGCTGAGAACTTGGGGATTTAGCTGAAGCTGAAAATACTTCGGTGCTAGAGTTTGTGTGCTACCAGTTATACGGATGAACCCAAGTCCCTGGTGCTGATTAATAGCTGATGAAAAATAATAGTTTCAAAATGATTTGACCCTCCCTGTGTCAGAAGTGGGGTTGCCTTCATCTGTGCATGTGTGGTGTAAGCCAGGTACAACAGCTCAAGAGGAGAGCGCAGAAAATTAAAGAAGTAGTTCTGGTCTCTAAGAGCTTTTCTTTATCAAAAGGTCTTTTATACAACATATTTTTACATCTCTCTTTTAGACAACGTGGCTTTTTTTAGTTTGAAAGTTATGCTTGTATTTAATGATATTTTAAAATAGCTGTAAGTTGTTTGGAATCTGGCTGCTATTTAAGTTACCCCTGGTACAGCATCACTTTGGTTTTGTAAAGGTGTTACATGCAAAATATTGTACCATGGCTGCTATCAGAAAGGCTTCCCTGTGTTTTTGTAGGTGTAATGTGTAGTCAGAATTCTGTTAATTCTGGAGGTATAATGGCTCATACATTTATGTTTGTGTTCACGTATAAGTGTATATATTTATATATCTATCTCTGTTCATTAAGATATAAAAACAGATACCTATACCCATTTATTTTTGCATGAAATGCAAAGTGGCAGCTTTTTGAAAAATGGTTCAGATGTAAGGTAATTTTTCACTTAAATGTTCCTGTATGAGTCTGTATAATTGGCTTGTACATGTTTCTGAACTGGATGAAGCCTTTTGAGGTCTAACAAGCTAAATACTAAGGAGCAACAAGAGATGCACAGCCATGCTCTGTTGTATGTGATAGTGTTCTTTGTTTGTGTAAGAGGTTTCTGTATCAAATAACAGGATTAAAAAGATCTGGTATATCATCAGTTGTTCAGGATCATAGAGTTAATTGATTCTGAGCCATTTATCATGAAACTCAGTGGGAATAAGACTGAACCTGATGAGAAGCATGATGAGTGGTGTTTTGAAATCTGCACAGCTAATTTGCAAGGTCTGAATCTAACCAAGTAATCTGATTTTCAGAGGTAAGCAGCAGTGTCAGTTCACAGCAAATGTAATGGGATCTCCAAATGAACTGGTACTTAACATATCTTTTACTTCAATGACTAAACAGAGAGGTGGGTGTTTAACAACAGCAGCCCTGAAGTTTGAAAATGATATGCAGTGCAAATCAGTTTGGGATTCACATGTATTTGCTGCCTGATGACATTAATGGGATTATGAGGAAGGTGTCTGATAATCATCAAGATCTCTCAGTAACAGAGAGAGTAAGGGAGACTTTAACATTTCTAATATTTTTAAGTTGCCATTTTACTTGCCCAGAACTGCCCCAGCCTGGCTCAGGAGTCACAACTTTCAAGACTTTGATCTGTTTTCATTGTATGGGCTCTTCAGTGCATGTGCCTCTGCATGTGCATCTCCACTTAAAACCTGTTGGCCTGAGCACTCTGTTGGGAGGTAACAAATATGGATTTCTCCCTCCTTGCCGAATCGAATGGCAGAAGTCAGTGGCAGAAAGAAGGTTCTGAATAAAGGAGGCCTGACTTCTTCCAGAGGCAAAAGACTGTGTTTAAATAGGGCCACAGTTTCCTTATAAATTATCTGTAAGGACTGATGTTAGCACCCAAGAGCAAATCTTCAGTCTGGGGATCCTAGTAAAAGACAATTGTTTCCTTTATAGTCTAGAGTCAGGTGCATCAGCTTTTGAAAGGAACAGTTGCATCCCAATTAGTGCAGGGGATTATTTTGTCATTTTCTCACTTTTTCCATGCACAGTTCAGGGACTGGAGGCACCCTATGCGGCAGACTTGATTGGATTTTGGACTAGGATCTGAAAGATAATGGCTGACAACTGACATAGAGGCATTGATTGCTATTATCAGTTCTAGCCCTTCACATACACACCTTGACACATCATTATAGCTGCATTGCAGTCTCACAGATGTAAAATGTTAGGGGTTTTATTAATACTTTAGCTATTTGCATTCGTGGAACATCACTCTGGAAGCTGTAATTGATCGCCTATCTAACCTTCTTACACTTTTTCTTAGAGACACCCCTTGGAAGCATGAATCTCTGTAGGACAGGGTAGCGTGTGCTCACTTGGATAATGTAATTGAGAAATAAGGAAAAGCCTGAGCACAGACGGTGCTAGTCTGGCGTGGGAGTGCTGGCACAGGCTTTGTGCTGCAGCCACTCAGTGCCCTGGCATGGGATCAGCACTTGAGCTCATGTCAGAGAGGCTGGCAAGTGATAAAGAAAAGGCTAATGTGAGGAACAGATGCACCTCAGATCCAGTTTTGGGAGGCAAGCATTCATATTGAGTTTGCTTAGAATCGAATGCTTTTGCAGCAGGTTTAGTCGAGTCACACCCCCCAAATCCCCATTCTGCTACAGCACTCTGCACATGGTTCAGAGAGCCCAGAAACACACAAGTCATTGATATGCAGTTTATCCTGCTCAGTCCAGTTAGGCTGTCTGAAGTGCATTTGCTCAGGGAAAAATGTTTGTCAGGCTTGGGCTTCTAGGTCTGTTGTTAGAAATGTGACCATTAGGAAATAATGGGAATGGCAACTTAATCTCATTGCATTGTTGAAACTCTGAGTTTTTTTCAAGTTTATTTGGAATCTGAAGATCCCATGCTGGCACTTTTCCTCACAATCTCTGGTTCTTTATTCTGTCAGTGATGTCTGTTTAAAACTCCTGATATAATCTTGAAAACAATAATACCTTCTAGTCTACCGAATTTTTCTGTATGAAAATGGACCCCATGGAATAGAGGTCTACATGGCCTCTAAATCAAGATTCTTCATTCTTCTTTCCATTTTATTTTTAGTTGTTGCATTTCCTAATTAAACTGCTGTACATCTGGCTACAAAACTAGGGAAGGAAGAAGACCCAGACAAAATCAGCCAAATCATTAACGTAACAAAAGTCTCAATTATTAAGGGTAAACTATTTATTTACTAGATTTTCTGAGTTACTGTACCTCCAAGGGACTTGAGGCACTGGAAATAGTCAATCCAAATCCAGCCATAACCTAAAGCACTTGTATTTGTAATACCTCTGTTGTGAGTCAAATGGAAGAGTTTACCACTTTTAGAAGATGTATTTTGCTTACTTCTGCAACGAAAAATTGGTTCAGATGCTGAAAACTTATAATGTAAGAGTTATAAGTGTAGTCCAGTAGGACATGAAAGAAATCCTGTGTAGAATCTCCAGCTTAGTCTGTTACAAGTATCCCAAGAAAAACTAATTCCTGGTCCTGTTCAGGGGTATTTCAGCACCTGATACTGGGAAAAAAAATATTTCCCTCCACAGTTAAACATATTGTAAAGCTAGAGGAAATAAAAATTTGTCTCTTCCCTCTTAGCAAGATATTTTTGTTTCAGTTTTCAGAACTTACTCAAGCTCATAATCATGGGAATAATCGGTAGTCTTGTTGACAGGTCTGCCAGGAAACACCTTTATGGCACTAATGGAAGGGGATGCGTGTTCTGTTTTGGTTTAAGAAAGACTGCTATTGCAAAAGCCCTGACTTTAAACTCCAGTATTTTTAGCAGTTGTATTTGCAGTCACTGCAAGCTGAAGTGATGGGGTCTGGAGAGTAATGTTAACGTGATTCAGAGAAAATTAATCGTTAGTCAGCACTTGTCTCTCATGTACTTCGGGTCATGGCCTGTTCTAAACTAACTTTCTTCTTATTCAGTGATGCAGGAAGGAAGATTTAAAACCAGCAGGAGGGTAATAATAGTGTGAGAGGAAGAAAAAGGTCACAGGGAACAATATGAAAGCTGATTAATAGGATCATCCTCACAGGTGAATTAGAATTCTGTGAATGACTTTTCTGTTTCTCATTCTTTCCCTACTTCATTTCTGGAGCAATGCACCTGAACAGGTGCATCTGAAAAATAAGCCTTAAAGCCTGTAAGATTTTTTTTCCATTGAGTTTCCTTTGTATTTTTCTTTGAGCATTGGAGTGCGCTAAACCAAATAGAGTTCCAAGCTGTGTGTAGATTTTGAAGAAGAAACCAACAAAAAACCCTGACGCCAGAAAAACCCAACACCAAAACCCTCATGTCCATCAAAGTATGCTGATCCAACGCAAGAAAAATTGTTCCTGCTGTTCAAAGGCAATGAAAATCAGTTCTCAGTATTAAGCAACAGCATTTCTTATGTCATGCTGTTCATGATATGCTTGATCTCAGTTAAGTAAGGTTTAGGATGCAGTTTTATCATAGTCAGTGTGTCTGGGGGAGCATATAATGCTAATAAGTAAATGGATAAAAGCCATGAATCCGTGATGCAGTGTTGCTGCAAATAAGGTCTTTAGGTGGGATTTCTCTTCCTCACCTTTAACTCTCTAGAAGCTGGTGTTCCAGGCTCTTTCTACACAAGGTTAAAACAGAAAAAACACCTACAACATGCTTGTGCTTAAAAGTTGCCTTCTTGAGGTGCAAGTCTGCTGGCTTCAGAGGTACAACTCGGATGCAAACATCCTCTACAGGCTGGGCAGTGGGAAAGTCTTCAGCTTCCTACTCTGATCCCCACATTCTCCTGGCAGTGCACAGCCAGAGGTGCTCCCCAATGCTTTCTGGTGAGCCTGCGATCCTGGCTGCACTTCCCATCAGTTTGCAATGTACTGTTCAGCCATAGCTTTTGATTTGAACTCTTCATGTACTGGAAGAATGTGTTGTGAATGTGACTTCAGGTGTAAACTGGAGGACTAAATAATAGAGCACTTCTTTCGTATTTTAGTACTCTTTTGCTGGTTGCTCTAAGGAAGTGAAGTAGGCACTGGTGAGATGTTTTGTTGCACTGTTGATTTAAGTTTTCAGTCAATCTTTTTTCATGCCACGTTTGATTAGTTGCTTTTGCTGTGTCGTCTTTTTTTCTGCTCCTTGACTGCTACCTCCCAAACAGGCTGAGGGCTCACAAGATTTCTACAGGCAGATTCACAGTGTCCATTGCAGGTACATCACTGTGAGCACAGACTTACGTGTTCAAATAGGGTTTTCAAGCCTTCTTTTTATTTTTTCTGGGCAAGTTGGACTTTTAACTGCAAAGTGAACATAAAGGCCAATATCACATAGGCTGCATTATTGTTTTGTTCAAATATTATTCAGTAATTGCCAGGGTATAAATGAAGTTTGGTGACATACTCTTTATAGTTTTTTTCAGTAGTGCTATATAAGGAAGTGAAAATATAAAGTTCCATTAAAATGAAAAGTTTGAGTAAGAATGGATTTTATTCAAGTAATTTTAAAAGTACTATAACCAGACTCTTGGGAAAAAGGCAAGGGAAGAAACTTAGCTCTTTCATGCTCTAATTCCATATTCTGACCTTCATATACTGAAGTTTGGCTCTGACATGTCTTCTCAATATTTATCCCATTCTCTTGCTCACTTTGGATGAGGTATATTAGGCCTAGTAATTTGCATGGGATCTCGATGTACCTGTCATGTGAAAAATCTCTCCTACACTAGAAATATTTACTATTTATGACAACTGCCATCTGCCACTGTGAAGAGCTGAAATATCTATGGTCTGAGGTTTCAAGAAGACTTTAACTTCTTTTTCTAGGTGGCAATAAATTAGCCTTAGAAGAGCAAATCAACTAATTGGATTTGTTTAGGTGACTTCTAGTCGTTTAAAGAAAAACTGATGAAATCCAGTACATGAAGATGAGGCTTTATATCAATTTACAGAGATGTATGTACTCATTAGGATGTGGCACTTGTACTGTCAAAATAGTGAACAAGTTCCAGTGCAGTTAAAGCAGGGTAACATTAATGGTATGGTAGGAAGAGAAGATGAACACACGTGAGACAACACTTCTCTTTCAATGGCGTAAAGAAGGCGATGGGGGGGTGAAATCCATATTCCATGAACTGAACTTGGGGTAGGCCTGCTGCAGAGCCCCTCTGTGGCTTACTGGGGCTGGGAATTGACACCAGAGCTGGAATCAGCATCAGAACATCATCATCACTTATCCAGAGCCTGTCCACATCTGGTTCATGTCTTGTGAGCTGACCAAACAGGCAATGTGTTGAGAATGTGGCTGTGATGATTGGGTCGGTCCATCCTGTCTGTAGCTTTTCTGCATGGGGTGTCTCTGACTGCACTCGGAGTTAATCTCAACCCAAATCAATTAACTCTGAATTTAAACACAGAAAAAGGCAAATCATTGTCAGCATTGGCACATAGACCACAGTGCCAGAAAACTGAGCCTAAAGATACTTAATGAAATACTTTCTGAAAAAAATATTGCTCTCCTTTACAGCTTCATTTTCCTCTCCTCGTCTTTTATGACTTTTCACAGCTAATAATTTAATTTTAATTTTGAGGTTGCAAAATTTCCAGTTTTCCCTTTCCACAGTTCAATGGAAAATGCTTATTTTAATACATATTAGAAGAGCTTGGTTCTGTGTTAAGGTATTAATTATCTTCAGTGCTATCCACCTCCTTGTAACAAGAGAATAAGTCACCACTGTAGCTTGCCATAGAACCAGAGACAACAAGGAAATACTTAATCTAAAAGGCAGCACTGGCACAGGAACAAGTATATGGATTGATCATAAATGCATTTAGGCTGCAAATGAGAAAAAATATTTCTATGCATGCTTGAGCACTTTTATGGGGGAAGAAAATGTGATTGTCCAGAAAAGGTAAATTTCTGTTTTTATGAGAAGAATCCTAAGATGTGGTGTCTGAAGACAACTGGAGGTGATGACCCTCAGAAGGTCTGTAGATCGTCTTTGGGGAACAGGCATGCCTAAAACCAGCAAATGACGCATTTGTGTCAAATACAAACTCACATCTCCCACTGTCCCCATTTCCCCAACACACCTGCCTGAGACTGGAGATCTGTGGCAGTCTAGGTACCATGTCATAGCAAAGTGCACCATCTGTTACCCAGAGAAAAATTATCCTGGCTTCCTGTAAAATACACATAGCAATTAACTGCTACTACCTTGATTTCCACCGGGAGCTCTGCATAAGCACAGGGTGCCCCCCAGGCAGTGGTGACTTATGCTCTGCAGTTTGCAGGCCTCGTGAATGCACCTGCACACAGTTCATCTGTGTGAGGAGACCTGGGTGCAGTTTTGGTCTGCATGGTAAGTTCATGCATACAGAACTGAATGTTTCAATCAGTTGTGATGCCCTTTTTTGCTACCCCTCCCATCTGTGGTGGCTGACATGCACAGGGGCCCTTGACATGACAGTTTCTCAAACAGATGGATCTAAGCTGACTATCAGACCTCAGAGTTGTACCCAGCTCTGCAGGAAATAGGTGGGTGTTGTAAAAGTCAATATGAATTTTACTTTGCTGGTAGACCGAGGAGGAGACTCTCAGGTATAGCTGTAATGCCAAGGAAGGAGTGTGGAGAAAGTATCTATCTGGGAAAAGAAGGCATGGAAAAGGCCTCTAGGAATTAGGAAAAAGCATCCAGAGAATTGGCTCTATGAACAGGAGGGTGCAGTAGGGACTGGATACCCTGAATTTTGCCTGGTTTTTGGAGTCTGGTATCCATGGAAAAGTAGCAGCACAGCTAAGCTCTTTTGAGATAACTGGCAAATCTCTGAGTGTTCCAAATGGATTCCCAGCTAACAACTTGAACCATGACACTTAATCCAGAGAAGACCAGAAAGTTGTACATCAGGCTAGAAAGGATGTGGTGAGTGTCTGACTAACAAAGCTTTAGGTGTGTATATGTAGGAGTTTGATTGATATGTGTTTGCTAAGGTTTGATTCAGAAGTATTAATAGACCTGTAGCATACATAGAAGCAGAAGGAGGAGACCCCCCACCTGTGTTTTCTGAAATTAGCTGTGTAATTGTCCCTTAGATTCAGAACCTGGATTGCATTTTTTTTTAAGATCAGTTTTCAACCCATCAGTGCATTTTTACCCAGCCTGTTCTTATGACTTCTGATATCTTGGTGTAAAGTCAAAGCACGCAAGGATGTTGTGCACTTGGTCAGCTGGTAATATTGTATATGTAAAATTCTTTACTGGTATTTGGGCTGTTATAGAGGGTGAAATTTCATCACCCATGCCTCTGCATTCAAAGCTACAAATAGCATAACTCTCATAGAAGGAACTGTGGAACTATTTTGAAAAACTGCAGGGAGACTCACAATGGTGTCCACTGAAGTTCTGGTGGGGGGCGCAGGGCTGTCGTTTTGGTTAATCTCTGAAATGAAATCTGTGCACAGACTAAGCAACCATGAAAACTTCATTTACTGCAGAAAAGTCATGTATGGGTACATATTTTTGCAAGACAAGAGAAAGAGAATTTTCTTAAGTGCGTTTCCTGATTGTTTTGGTTAGAAGAAACAAGGCTGTCGAATCCACATAGACAATTCCTCTATTCTGCTGCAGCATTAAAAATGGTGTGATACCTCTGGCAAACCCTGTATAAGCTGGTGAAGGAAATCTAGTAGTATTCCATTATGATTAGGACAGCAGTTTGCTGCCTATCCCTGCTCTTTAATGATGTTGAGAGGCCTGTGAAAAGCCTAGACGTCCTGTCTGAACTCATTCTTCTGACTAATGGTAAATGATTCTGTAACAACGTTTCTCAGGGGGTGGTTGAGTAGTGGCAATATTGCACTTCCCTGAGACAGCTCTTTTTTCCTTGGGGACTAGTTAAGGGATAATTCTTAACTATTTCTAAATGCCTACATATCGTATTCTTGCTTGCAGGGACAAACTCCATTGTCCCAGGAGTGCCTTTTGATAAGGGAGCATAGTCTGCATAAAGCATTCACTCCTTAGCATACAGTGCAGACTAACTATGACCCCTTGCTTCCTCCATGTAAACATAATATGACCTAGGCTTTGAGCCCATGCCAATCCTGTATCTAGGATCAAGAACACTCTGAGGATTTCCTTGTGTTTGCAATTTTGTGTTGAGAAAATGTGCCGAACTTGTTACAAGAAGGGGGTTGCAACTAAAATATTGTGTAGTAACCTGTATATTCCAGCTGATAATTCACATGGGGTGGATTGAACACTCGGTGTAACTAAGTTCCAGCAGGAAGGTCTGAGAGCACCCTGCCCTGGGACAACTGAAGGTCCTGTGAGGAGAGCCTTGTCTTGACATGTCTGTAGGATGGGGAAAGATGAGATTTTTGGTTCTCTTGCAGAACAGTTTCCTGTTTGTTATCTGGATCCTGCCTGAGCATATGGACTCTTAAGTCAGAAGTAGTGATACTGATAAATAAGAAAGGAACACAGTTTCAGCCATGTCAAAACTACAAGGCTTGGATCATGGATAGAGGCAGTTAGTGTTCATAAGAAAATGAGGTGCTTTCAGGATGAGGTAGTAGATGAGTAGAAGATATTAGGTTCTGAAACTTGAACTGAATTTTTTTAGACTTACTAAAAGGTACATCCTTAGTACTTGAGAGTGCTATTGTCTGGCTCATTACCTTTTTAGTCCTAAATCTGACTGCCTCCAGGAGAAGATTAAGGAGCAGGGCATGCATAGTGGTCTTATAAAAGACTTGGTCTTAGAACAAAAGCAGCTAAGTCTTGTGTACAGCTTGTCATTGGGAAAATGCAGTCTGTAGCCTGCTTCTACTGTCTTAAATGGATATGAAGGAAAGTGGGTTGTAATGATGTAGAAAAAGATCTGTCAATATTTTGCTTGGTGTTTTATAATATTTATAATATTTTTAAGATGTTCTGTGTAAAAATTCTGACTGTCCTTAATCTGATTGGATGGACATTTCTTGGCTTAACAGTTTTCAAAGGAAAGGCAAAGCCATACTGTTTTTTTTCAACAGTGGGCGAACTTTTGGAAAATTGAAAAATGTTTACAAAAAAGAAAATCTCTATGTAGTGTTTTGAACAACTGTTGCCTTTGAAAGTGAAGATAACAACAGTAAAAAACAATAATGAAAACCCCCCACACCTTCAATACTGAAATGAAGCATTTTCAAACCTGAAGTGCAAATGTTTTGATTGACCCAAATGAAATACTTCTGTTTGAGGATCGAACAGAAGAAAGAAATGAAAAGTATTTCAGTTAAAGAATTTGATGTTGTAACTCTTCTGCACAATCTGCTTAGGGAAACTTTTGTGAAAGCTCAAAAATCTTGGCTGATCTGAATTCAGTTTCTAATTCCTAATCTTTATGAAAATGTAATCGGAGGAACACTTGGTTTAATCAACTGTGGTGTGAAACTCTAAATGTTACTAAAGCTCAACACGTTGGTTTTATCAAAACCTTTTTGTCAGTTCCACAAACTTGTCCTGTAGTTATAGGTCTCAAAGAATCCTGATAAAAATATTCAGCAACTGCTGCTGCTTTGAGGGTATCTTTATCTCTTAAAGATGTGGAGGGTTCTGCTCTGGTATAAGGTTCTTAGCTCACTAAAAGTGAAATGAAAACTGTGCATCTCTACGCTGTATTGTAGAACATTTGTTGTTCCTGGGACTCATTCAGAGAATCAGTTAAAAATGGCTAAAAATCAGGTAGACCTGAACTGTAAAGAAAGGCTCTGTGATCAGCTCTTTAAAATCTGCGGAACAGATCCCCAGTTAATTTAATTTTTCAAATCTCCATGGAAGCTGATGGCCCTGTAGGTCAAGATGCTTTTTCATAGAAAAAGCCACACTCTACAGGGATGCATCGGACTAATTTTTGTTTCCTGCTCATCATTATCTGCATTTATTTATCATCTTTCCAAAGACCTACAGATTTTTGCAAATGTTGATGTATCCAACTGTACATTGAAATATATATCTGAGAAAATTACTGCTACAATGCAGAGGATCAAATTGGGAAAGAAAGAATGTAGATGGGTGGATAAAAGCTATGTAGGACATGAACTGAAGGCTGGAAAACTATGTGATTCTGACCATTTTTTTTGTCTGATAATTGCAACATTTTCTTTCCCTAGCCTTCATGAGAATAAGATATCTCACAAATCTTTTTAAGTTTTCTAGGCTATTTCCACTTGCTTCTTTTTAATACAATAATTGAATATGATATGCAACTTTCCCTATTTACTCCATGGATTGTTATATAAAGATTTTCTAGTCCTCTTCATTTGCTTGGTTTACTTAGGCCTTCTACTGCTGGTGTGAAATCTTTTTAAGTATGTTAATAATTCTTTATCCTTTATTGACTTGTTATGCACTGCTTCACTTGTCTCCAAGTCTCTCCAGGTTCTCTTCATTTAAATGTGTTGTCCAGTTCTAAGACTTGACAAAGTAAAGTGTATTTCTCTTTTTATGTGAGCACAAGTCAATTGTTAATGCTAATGGAAATTAGGTGTATGCTGAGACTAGAACAGACCTGCTGGAGACTATTACTAAGTATTAGAAGACAAAGAGATACTTTATTTTGACTGGAGAAAGATAAAGATATGTCATCCTTTTTTTGTCAGAAAACTTCCCCTTCCTTTCCTGTTTTTACTTCTCCTAGAAAGTTGCCTTTCCTTCTCTTTGTTTAACTCCAGAAATTCTGGAAATATTGACAGCAGGAGGAAAAAGTGAAAAGGATAAATGAATGGGGTTTAACTTATTTTCTTTATATAATTGTTTTCCTGTATTTTTTTCCAATAACAACATAAAAACCCCTAATATTTTCTCTTTTTTTGTGTGTTAGTTTCCATTATATTCCTTGAAGAGCAACAGAATGGGATACACCAAGATTTCTCAGGCTGGTTTTCTTTGGAGTAACATTTTGTGTGCAATAATTTCTGGGGTAAATAGCAATAGATAGTAAATATGGACATTATTATCTTTTTAGTGTTCACCAGTGATCAGTTTGGCTCCAAAGATCACATATCTCATTTCTCCATAGCTAAAAATTCTTGGTTTGCTCTCAAATATCAGGCCATGTGTTTTAGTAGGCTGTAGAAGTTGTTTTGTCTCGTTTCTTTGGTGCCAGAATGGTTATACTGAGATTTATTGGTAAATTTGCTTGATGCTGTGTTATCAGCTATATTTTGAAACAAGGACTTTCTGTAATAAGGTTTTTTACATTTACATATGCAGACTCCTTTTGTGGTTAAAATGTTCAAGTTTTTGGTGGTTAGGAGTATGTCCATTTGGTTTATGTCTAAATCCTTTCCCTGATTGTCCTGCAAAGTGCTGAGCATGCCCCCTTCAAAAATCGGGCCCATGTCTCAACAGGTGTGCTCAAAGGAAGACACTTTATGTTATGAGTGACGGAAGAATAAAAAATAAAGCAGCATGCTTAGAGAATTGGCCTGAAAGCAGAAGAAATCTGTGACTCATGTGTTATTATCATTTACAGTATGGTCCTGACTCCAAGGCAAAGTTCTTCCTGACCCAAGACCCCTCTTCAAGGTCATCTCGCCCTTCATCCCTCACATGGAGCTGCCTGTATAAATGCCCTCACCTTCGTGAAGGCAGTGAGAGCAGAGGCTCTGGTCTTGAACACAGGATGGGGGAGCATTGCTGGCAGACTCACACATGAGCTTTGCTGTTATCATCTGCAGGGAGCACTCCCACACAGAGCCCTGCTGGCCTGGGTGGATGCAAAGCTCTGCTCGAGGTTACAGCACTGAGCAGGAAAGTCTCAGATCTTCAGTGCCATTGGTGAAGTTAGGGAGATGTGGCTGAAGATCTGATTTTGGTGCCCATTGCATGGCAGAAGACTTTGAAATGCTGATGTTCTTGAATCCTAGGCTAACTAACAGCCCAGGGTGCTCTGTGTTGTGGGGCTGTTCACTGGTGTTCTGCCACTGGAGAAATTACAGTGATTTTCTGTATGCAAGGAGCCCTGATTCTGTTGCAGCTGTTATAGAAAGGAAAAAGGATTTTATCACAGGCTGGGCCATGTGTTTGCACAGCTGGTGCTTCCTCTGGCTGTTGAGATGTGATCATACCTTCAGCTTCCACTTCGGTGGAGCTGCAGTGTGGGGAAATGGTTCTGGTTTTTGCATCTGTGGTGGATCTTTTGTGACCTGACATCAGTGACTGTTTGGAGGGCTTGCTGGTAAAAATATCAGCAGTGGATCTTCATGGTAGGGAGGCAAACAAATCCTACTGGTGGAACAGCAGTGTAATGGAAGTTCATTTAAAATTGTTATGTGCTTTGTTTACACCAGTCTTTTTTAACATACATGCTTAGTAAAAGGAGGGAAGGAGGAAGTGATACAGTAAATGAAGCCAAGATATTGCACTTAGATAAATAGATTTCATATTTTAGGGGAGATATTGACTTACATGTATTATGCTTCACTGATCTTGCTCCTCGATCACACGATCAGTGCTAATTGACACAAATAAATTTCCTGTAAGTTAGCTCAAAGCATTTGTCATGGCTAAGTTCATGGTAACACACAACAGTTGGTAGGAGTAGCAGCCTAATGATTTCCGCTTTGATAATGCAGTGACTTTGCATGGATATTTAACAACAGAATTTTGGTTCTTATCAAAAGTAAATTTAGCAGATTTATTAGTTTGAAGAACGATGTTAAATAATTTCCTTAGACTGCTCAGTACAAATCACTTGGAGGCTATGTAGAAGTCTCTCCTAGCACTGATAGCAACATGAAGAATCACACATTGTTTTGAAAAAGTGTTAAAATTCCCAGAAAATTCTGTGAATCTTTGGGTGAAGCAGTAAAAATATCTCGTATCTGTTAATCTTGTTCCCTCACTTACCCTGCTGTAGCGAACTGTCGAAGGTTATGTAAGAACAAGGAAACTTTCCTTAAAAAACCAGAACTTTCAGTGAACATACTGAAGATCAGAGCTTGCCTACTGAATCGGCTCTTCCGTTCAGGTTTGACAGCCTGTGCTTTTTTCTTCTTATTTATTGACTCCACAGGGAAATAAAATGAAGAGAAAGCAGCACCACCTCTTCTGTGCTGTGTTGCTTCACAGGTTTCAAGGTCCTGTCCATTTCTGGACAAGTTGGGTTTATTTTCCGATTCCTTCTGCATCAGCTTTGCAAATGAAAGGTTTATTAAAATCACTGGTGTAAACCTTTAGGGCAAACAGCCAAAGTGCAAATATGTTGCTATGTTTTGACATCCTAAAGGTTTCTAATCACAACAGAATTGTGGTTTTTCTGGTTTAGTAGCACACCTCTGCACAACCCACCAGTGGGGTCAGTCAGGTGGAAAAACTGGATTTATTTGTACTGTTGCACTTGTAAAAAAAACAGTGAACTAGAAACCACCACTATATTTCCACTTGCCTGAGTTACATTATTCCAGAAAAGAGCAAAAGACAAGGGGACTCGTGTGTGTGTAAAATGTGGCAGGTTACAGTCACGTTTTCCTTGTAGGCATTTGCAGCTAAGATGAGCTGAGATTATCCACAAATCTCATTTCCCCTTGTCTCAGGCGATATCAAGAGCCTCCTAACAGGATTACAAGGACTTTGATCTGTCTCCTGTGCTGACTGCTGACCATGTGGCACTGCTGCATGGCAAGAGGGATAAAGGAAGCTGCAGTGCCTGGCACAGCGCACGCTCTGGCCTTTCGGTCTCACAGTGTTGCTTTTACTTATCTTAGATAACACTCCATGGGCAGAAAATTTGTCAGCTGACTATTGTGTTAGCCAAACTCTTTCTTTCACTATAAAAACCAATTTCAATAATTTTTCTAAATGGACACCAAACTTCTGTTGGTTTGAAGTGTCAGTTAAGAAGTCCAGATCAAGAATGTGGTAAAATCACGGTAAAATCTTCATCTAGCAAAGGCTGTGGAAGTAGCATTGATCATCCTCTGAACAACATAATCCCTTTAATCCCCAGCAGACTTTAACTTGCCCATGTAAAAATCAGTTTTTCTTCTCTTCATAAAACCTTTAACAAGCTTTAGTAAGCATCTGCTAATAAAAGTGTGCTGTCACCATAACTACACGTCCTTGTCTAGACCAGAACCTATTTAGTCCCTGCCAGTGGATATGAGAAAAAGGAGAGGCAGCCTTGGAGATCCGGTACAGCACATGAAAGATAACTGAACACCTGTGGAACATGAGCAAAAATAGGTGTGAGTACTTGAGAAAAGTACTAATGAATAGTAAATGTGTGAGAAATAAAAGGAAACCAGGGGAAATTTCCTGATGGTCATCAGTATCTAGTATCTTATCTTAGGAGTGAAATGATGTGAAGGAATACTCTGGTGAGGATATCCATGCAATGCAGACAGATTGTCAAGCTTTAGCCAAAGCAGCCACTGCCTCTGCAGCAGTATCACAGATTTGGGATGTCGTGGTAAGATTCAGGTCTGTGTTTCACCAGAGGCACAGCCCAAGGTTGGCATTCCATTACCAGATGTAGGGAGATGATGTGGTGACTCCAGGCTGTGTATGCTGGTGCATTCACATCCTAATCTTCAACTCATTCTTTAATTGATTTTCATCTTGTGTTATCCCAGTTAGCTCTGGGATCTGCAATACAGCAGCCTGGGATGCTCCTGGTTGGACAACACTGTACTCAGATGTGTATGGAGTTATAGCCAGTGTCCCACCAGCCCCCAGCATGCTACTTCTCCCACCCAGGAGTTTGTGATTGGGGGGCTTGTGAGGAGCAGGGGTGGGAGAGACGCCGAACATCTGTGCTAGGGATTTCTTTTGTGGAGGGGCTGTGTGCTTCAGGACCTTTTTCCATATCTCTGCACTTTCATAAGCTGGAATGAGCCAGAAGATGGTTGAAGTTCTCACTTAGATCATGACAATAAATTAGAAGATTTTTGGCAGCAACAATAAATTCAACCTTTTTGAAAAAAAGAAGGGAGAAGAAACAGCATCCTTTGTTTATTAAGTGCCAGTGTCTTTTATTTAGTTAGTACTGTTCAATAATTCTTTAAATTTTCCTTTACAATGCTACATAACTGATAATTTAAAAAATTTTTATTCACCTGGCTTCTGGCCAAGGACATCAGGACGTCTCAAGACATTGACCCTATGAATATTTCTCTAACTATTCCTGTAAGTGAAGATAATTTCCAGAACTGATGTTAGATTGGTTCTGTAGCAATCTTGGAAGTGTTTTACTCTTTGCAAGCAGTGGGGAGTAAAATGAGAGTTTAGTGTCTGGATTATCTTGATTTTATAAAGCTTTATTGATGTAAATTAGGTATTTTCACTTCCTCCATTGAAACTTCACTACAGAGGGGGATCTGAACCTGAGTCTTTAAAAGGCCCCACTCTAAATCTTTAATCTGCAGCTGATTTAAAGGGTTTTTTTGATTTTGAAATTTTTTCATCTTTTACATGTTCTGTGCTAGAGAAAATATAGTTCACATCCAAATATGTTAAATTATGGTAGTCCTGTCTTTAGGTACTGTGTTGAGCCTACTGTTGCTGTGTTTTTATCTACAAACCGTAACTTTTAACTTTTAGCAGCTTAAAAAATTCAGCTATTTTCTAAAAGTTAGCTCAAGATTTATCACAGAAAATCTAGCTCTAAACAGACAGGCTGGGCTGTCACATGGACTTGGAATGCATTAAAATCCAGTACAATTTAAAAGTTTCAAATATTACACTCTTATGCTTCTACTTCACTGCATTTCTTGAGGAATTTATTGTGAAAACTAGCCTTTAAGAATGTGAAAAGTTAATATTTCTGCTAAAAGGATGTTTTATTAGGCTGTGCTGTTTTTCTCATCGTGCCATTAGCATATTAATAGCTATGTATTTTAAGAACAGTAAAATACGTGTCTCTGTACAGTACAAGATAATGTGAGAAATTAAAAACAGTGGATTCTCTGTCTTCCTAGCTCTAGGTAGCTGTAGCATGTGACCTCATTTTTGGTCCATGGCTATAAAAATACCCCATCCTTAAAATGTAGAGGTTACCTCAAATAACCCATCCCTACACAGAGTTATATTGCTGGCTTTCCAAATCATACAAATTACTCTGAAGTGAAAACCGCAATGGAAACCATCCAAAATCACATTCTTGGCTCGGCTCATCATACCCTATGTTATATTTGCCAGTTCCCTTTTCCTTGAGCTTTTAGGATCATTTACCGCAATATTTCTGTGTGTCATATTGAACGCTCAAACCAATGTTATCTTCTCCACATTCATTAATTGCTGCTATCAAGATATAGTATCAAGAAGGAACAAATTATTGTAAATCAAGTGGCACATATATAGCTTGAGCTTCTTTATTATGTTAAAAGATGGCAGGTTTTATTGTGTTTATATGCTCCTTGTAGTAAACATTATAATTCAATACTTGGAAAATAAATACGGCAATCAAGAGATGGGAAACGTCTTTGTGATGTGCCACAAGCTGTTTTGTTGTTGCTCAGAGTTCCAGCCAATCACTCATGAATTTCTGGGTTGTTAAAGTGCCTTTGAGGGGGTGTTTCTCGAAAAGGGATTTCAATGCAAGACAACATACAAATAATTGGAATATCTGATCTGCACTGGGCATGTTCCAGGAGACAGAATTTCAGGGAAAAAAAGAGACCTAGTCCAAAATTTCCACATGCATGTAGCACTCTAGGTGGTAATTCTGCAACGTACATTCTGTAGTTTATGTTGTTCTGTTTAGTGCCCCATTAAAAAGATTGATTGCTCCATGATGACTTCTTAACAAGGCTTAGCACCCACTATTTGGTAGATGAAGGCCAATGTGGACAAAAATTACTCTATAAAGAGGAGAGGAAGGGAATATATAAAATCATGCCTGAATATCAAGGATAAACTTTCTGATATGTTCAATTGAGTGGCACAAGTAGGATCCATACTGCTTAACACACTTAGAAGAAGCTAAGGGTCAGATTATGATATCCTACTGTAGCTGACATATGTCCCATGAGTCTTCCAACAAATCTATTAAAAGCCAGTTGGATTAGGAAAAGAGGATGTTATTCTGTAAAGGTAAGTGTATCATAATCTCACTATTAAATGGTAAATCCTCTGAAGAATTTTTCCTAGAGTACTTTGGAACAGATATGTTATTACTATTGTTCACTAAAACAGACAAAGTAGGGCTGAATTATAACGACAACTACTTCCCCTGGTAGAGGCAGGCCATATAATTCCAGATCCTGAAAAATGAGGCAGCGACACGTTTAATCCCGTTGTTTGATTTCCTCTTTATTCATGGGAAGGACAGATTAGTTGGTGATTTCAGCCCTGAGTGAGTGCATCAGCTTGCAGGGCAGTTTGTTCTGAGACTACTCCTGCTTCAGACTAATGATCATCAGTAACTTCATGAATGGACTACAACTATGCTGCCATGGCTCATCCCAGGCTTACTGCAGCCTTTTGGTATCAGCCACTCATGGATGTTTGTACTGCTCTTTGCAATTTTTTAGTCTTGTGTGAATATGGTTATTCATTCAGATGTAAAAATTCTTTGCTATTAAATTATTAATTAAAAGATTTCATATATGTAGTCTGGAAGAAAAAAAATCTATATGATGTGAATGACCAGTTACACAGCATAAATAAAAAGCAGGAAAGAGTCCAAGTGAGTATTTCACAAATTCTTTGCATAAAGTTTGTTCATGTCCAGCCCTTTGCCATAGCCCAGTGAAGTCAATGAGAGTTTGGGGCTTTGGCTCAGGCATTTCAATTGTCTGTCCTACAATTACAATAACAAACACAGCAATAGTCTGTTTGCAAACAGCTGGTAATTGGAAAAAGGGCTGAAGTTGTCAGCAAATGTATTTGTCAGCACCGATTTGACCAGTTGTACACATTACCTTAAATGACATTTCTTGCCTTCCATGAGGAATGTGGAGTCTGTGTCCAACAAGTTTCCTCGGTGGTTGTCACGCAGTGAGCATGGCAATCTGTGGTGTGTAGCCTTTGCATGTTAAATACCCTCCAGCACTTGCTGTTTATTATACAGAATGAATAGGCTGGTTTCCAATTCATTTGTCAAAAAACAGTTCTGGTAACACAGTAGACATATTTGTGACAAGTGGATTTAGGCAGCTCTGTCCAACTTCAGATTTGCCTATTGATAACAATTCAATGTTCCCTCTTGGCAGGAGAAGGCAGGAGAATGATGGCACTTCTAGAAGAAGATACCTCTGTCCAGGCTATAGTTTTGTTTCGTTTGGGTTTTTTGGATTTTGTTTTGTTTTTTAGGTTAAGAAACATCCTAGTGCACAGTTACCTAAAACAAATCAAGCCTGTGTAGTAGTTGTCAGTGCTCGCAGGGGAGTTGATTGAATTCCTGTACTTTTAAACATCCTTTTAGAGGCTCAAATATCTCCTCTGAACTTATCTGCATTTCCAAAGGTCCGTCTGCCTGAGAACTGTGCCGAATCCCTGGCTACAGTAGAACCCTCCAGTGTGATAGCACAGGCGGCTCTTTTGCCTGTGTGATGTAAGTGCTGCTGTTCTTGCACTTTCTCACGTTTCTCTTTCAAGTTTGCAAGACCCAGCAGCTATCACATCAGCTCACGGCCTTTCTCCTGTTTCCCACACTGTGTGGGGATACCTTCCTTTTTTTTTTTTTTTTTTTAACTGTTTTCTAAGAAAGTGGATGAAAAACACAAACTCCAGTCACCAGTCACGTTTGTAAGCTGAAACAGGGTTATTGGTCTGGTCTGAAGTTTGTAAATTCTTTCTTCTTTATGGTTTGTGGTTGGTCCACAGGTGCTGATAGCAAATGGTCATGGACGACTTGTTAATCATCTCTTGGGTTTTGTGGTTTTTTTGTTGTTTTGGGGGCTTTTTCCCCCCTATATTGCCATCTACCCTGTCCATGTTGTCTTCTGTTTGTTTTGCCTGCTTGCTGTGTTCATCTCTGAATACAGAGCAGGTGCCTCTACAGCCTGGACATTCTGTGGTAAAAAAATATATTGGCTTACTGTTCCTTCTGAAATTGCCTGTTTCTTTTGATGGCCTACAGATAGGAGTGAAGGAAGGGGTCACTGGTGGCTGTGCCTCAGCCCTGGCCTGTGTGTCTCATGCTTCTGTTACTCAGGCAGCTGTAAAACCAGGAAATACTCTTGGTACTGTTAGTGACATAGGAAGAGAAAGCAAAGCATAAAAGTGAATTAATAAAGTCCTTTGTGAAGCAAAGCAAAAAAGTGGATGATACAAGACCAGTCTTGTTGCAAATTATTTTTGTTCCTTGTAGCAGTGGGAAACAGAGAGCAGAAAGCTCTTATTTCTCCTAATCTCAGACAGATCCAGATTTGGATTCCTTTGGTTAGATAGGAAAAGAACAGGATGGAGAGAAGTTATGCATCTTACTCCTCTCCACTGCACTGATAGGGTGAAAACATACATTACAGGCTTCATGGGAGTGAAATCCTCTCCTGTATTTCATACTTATGCTATTGTCACTTCTTGACTGTAGCAGCTACCATGGTTTATTGTGCATCCTGTTTGCTATAGTTCCCTTTCCCTGGCTTTTCATATGGTGGCCATGCAGGTTGATATGGGATTTTGCCTTTACAGCATACCAATAATGGACTGAATAATCTGCAATAATCTGCAATCGCTCAAGGAAGTGAATGTCCAACATTAATGTATAGGCAAGGGGTCTATAAAAACATTACTGGTTTTGCAAGCATGAATTTTGCAGTCATCAGGTTAAGCAGCAGTTGATGAAATTAAATGGTGAAGTGCACAAATTCATTATGATGTTCAACAATTAGGAAAATAGCCTGTGTGATGCATATTTGATCAGTTGTGATGATGGCACTGTTGATGATACATTAGCTGTCTAGTGGAAGGGAATTCTGTCTCTTGTGTGTCTTTTTCTTTACCCTAACATTGTGTGTGCTTTCCTTCATGCCCTTTGCTTGTTGTTTGTAGACTTCTCTTTGGGCTGTTAAAGACAATGTTTTACACTGGCAAACTTGTCATTATCTTCGGCCACCAACCTGTGATCCAGAGCACAGCCTGGCTCACCACAAACACCCTCACCAGGATCCTTAAAAGGCAAATCCTAAAGCGGGAAATGGAAGACCTGGAGTCAAAATTATCTCATCTCTACATGTCCCATTATCACAAATGGAAGGTGGTTGAATATTGTTCTACCAGTAATCATCATGTCAAGGCTAGAAATATTCTATCCCCAGGGAGCCAATGGATACTATGCTTTCTAAAATATTCTATATGCATGATAAGACTTTCTTCTCTGTTGGCTTGCTAATCGTTTTGACTATTCCTTTTGAAGTAAGAAACAGATGGCAGCATTCACTGTAATAAGTGCAGAAAAACATGCCAGCCAATTAGAGATGTTTCAACTGACTGAAAACCTGGATCCTTTTCCAATATTTTTGTGATTTTTTCCTCCCTCTGTATGTCTGGAGGAAATTTTTATTTATCATTTGTTTAATAGAATCATAAAATTAGAGATTAAAGGAATCTTAGGTCATTAAATCTCTAATAATGAACCTAAGAACAAAGAGCTGAAATACAATTTATGGATTTTTTGTTTTCCAAAGGTTTTTTTATTGTCTGCCAGAAGATAAAAAAACCCTCCAAATCAAAAACCCTTGTTAGTGTGAACTCCATCCCTCACTTGAAGGACCAGTCTAAACTGTATCTGTATATGATCTTAAAATATTTACTGTTTTTTCTCTACTTCACTCTACTTCATTCAAAAAGTTAATTTTCAAATATTGTAGCATTTAAATATCTCTTTCTTCAATCCTTAATGTTATGTTCCTGAAATTGTGAAATTGTAATTCCAACAGTTCATTTCTCAGCAACATTTTGTGGGCACTATACGCCCTTCTCACTTCCTCATCAGGGAAGGTTACTGTCATCTCATTTCCTACCAAAATCAGGCAGAGTTCAACATATTTTAGACCCCTCAGAAAAAGGGATTCCTTTTTGTCTTATGCTAAGAAACTGAAATTAAGAGGTCACTGCTGAAAATGCAGGTCACTACTGATCTGCTCCTTAAGAACCTGCTAATGCCTTTACCCCTTTCTAGCAGTCAGTATCATTGAGACTATGGAAAAGGCATTTTGGCTCCTAATATGTATTTAAGTCCCTGGTTATGTAGTGTTTTGATCATTTTTTGTTAGATGTTTTGCAGTCCTGTCCTCACTTTTCCACTGTTTCACTTCAGAAGGAGAACTATGCAGATTTCACTGCTTTAGGATTTTTAGTCCAACTTCTATTTTTTAAAAAATTTTATTCTACTGCTTTCTGTTGCAACATTTCTATTCTTAAGATTATACTCTCTAAATGTCTACTTTAATACCATTATGTATATTTTTCTACTAATCTTGCAGAATCACTCTTCTTCAGTGACTTCTCAATTGTAGTCAATGAGCTTCTAAGGATGTAACTTAAAGCAAAAACTGGTGCCACTTATTAGGGTCGATTTAGCCTATGAAAGATGAAATTCTGCTTCAGGCAGTAAAGCAATTTTCAAAGTAGCATATTGGCTTTTATCAGGCTTGGTCTGCTCTTCCTAAATGAAGACATTCAGTCTGTTTATGGGTGACTATGGTCACTCTGGGAAGCATTTGGTGGTAGTTAAGGGTAAAATACTGATTGTTCTTCAAAATTAGAAACAACTGGTAGCTCTGCAGTGATGATTTAAATTTCTTTTTAAAATTCTTTCAAACCACAAAGCTGTGTGTTTTTCAGTGATTGAATGCATTTGAACTTATGGAACTTTTCATTTAATGCTGCTCTCCATTGTTTTTGGCTAAAGCCCAAGCCTCACATCTTCTGCTTGCAGGATTCCTTTCTGCAAACTCCATCCTTTGCTGAAGCCTCAGTGTAACGTGAGACCATCCCTGTTTCCCAGCAGGCAGCACATTAAAGGTCTGCCTGGGGACCAGCTGCAAAGACAGGTGTTATTCTGCTCTTATTTTTTCTTTTCCTTCACTTGCTCTTGTAAGTGCCCTAACACACTGTCAAGTCCTGAATGAAATAAATGATTAAACTTTGTAAGCTTGGAAAAAGCTCTGATTCAGACGGTGTGGAGCTGGGGATTTTGGTCTAAAGTTGAATGTCCTTAACTGCTTGTTTGCCACATTTTCTTTGGGCCTGCAAGAGGCTGAGCCAAACTGGAAATCCGGCTCATAAGGATAACTGCAGGGACCACAGGCACTGAGCATTTACCTTTCCAGGGCACTTAGCACTGACAGCACCAAAGTGCACGGGCTGCAGGAGCCTCAAGGTTTGGATATGGCACACTCGTACTCTGCACACAAGTGTTTCTGTGTAAAAATCTGTGTGCCCTCAGTGCAGCCCTCACTGGTATCTATCCCACACCCATGTTACCTGTGTGTTGGGTCTGTCTCGCTGCAGCCACAGGCTGTGTGAATCAGAGACTACCTCTGTAGTGTTCACAGAAGAATAAGTAAGGCCTCAGAATGATGTGCAGTGACATCCAGTCCAAAACTCAGTCTAGTTGCCTGCCCCATTATTGATGGAATGTAACCCTTCTTCCTGCTTTTGTCAGTATTGCATGCTCCCAATATTCTGTTTAATGTCTAATTTAAACCACAGCCTTCTCTGCCACAGTCGGTTTCTCACGCTTGCCTGTATGGTGCCATGCACACCTGTGGTGTTCTACTGGTAACACAGAATTACACATTTTAGGAGCAAATTATTCTCAGAGGACAGCAACTGCTCTAACAACAAAAAAATGACACTTGGAACTTAAACCAATCCGCAGCTTTAACTTTCTTTCTTACCAGTGAAAACGGCTCAATCCAGTAATGCTTTATCCATCACTTAACATAATTCTGAGTAAGATTTAATACTCTACATCAGCTTTGTGGGCCTGTCTCAGCCACTCAGCCCATATCTGGTATTGCAGCCTGGATGACTCACTCTATCCTTTGAAATTACCACAGATAAAACTAATACCTAGGCCCCTGGAAAGAAATTTTCTTAATTTTTGCAGTGGTTATGACTGAGAAGCCTGGCCTTATTATGTACTGCAAAAGTTTGTTACTGTCTATTAGTAGTTAATGATCATCAGCACAGGGTGGAAAAGCCACACAGACATTTTGAAAACCTTTCTCTGACTCCTGAGTTTTTTAAAGCATTAACAAGTCAGAGAACTGATACACTGTTACTTCAGTGGAATTACAGTTGAGTGATTGATATAATCTCTCTATTATCAATTTGGTTAACATAGTAAACACTTAATATTAGATATGAGGACATTTTTAAGTTATAATTTTGAGTGGAACAAATTATGGCAATATTTCTTTAAAAACATTTATTGCAAATAAGAAATTATCATTCAAATAGTCTGAGGTGGCAGTGACCTCACACACTTAAATAATGAAAAGTACTGAAGACACAAACATTAGTCATCTATAAAACTAACCACATTCACTTTTCAGCTTTTCATTGCATAGCCAAAAAGCATTAGGTGAACCATAAAGTATGTGAAAAAACTTGGCTGATAGGACAATTATTTCATCCATCAACTAGTAAAACTTCAATTCATACTAATATTTCTCTGTTCTAGAAAAGTTCAGGCAACCTTCTGGATATTTTTCAGCATTTTTTATTAAGTTTTAAAAATTATAGTGAGTTAGAACATGTAGAAATGCTGATAGTTCTAGGTTTTATTTCTTTTTCCTTTGTCTGTCTTAGGTAAAACCCAAATGATGCTCTCTGGGATTTTCCTTAGGAGTTGAGTAGATTTGAGTCAGACCTTATTCAAGATATTTAAAGCAAATACCCATGCTCACAAAACTGTATCAGGATATGTGCTGAACATGAATAGTGATAATGTTCTTGTGGCCACTCTGCTCAGATATTTCTGACCCTGACCCCTGACCAAAATTCAATCCTTGACTTAGAAAAATACTATACATCATTTACTGCCTAAAATTGTATCAAGCTGTAGATTGTAGTCAATGGCAGGACTTCTGCTTGTGTCAATGGAAAAAAGTGCAATATTATTGTTGAAAGTTGCTTTAGATGCTTCATATTATTTGCTTTTAAACCAGAAGTATATCTGGAGCCTCTGTTGCTTGAGGCAAAACATATTTCTTGGAGATTACTCTTTCAGAAGTCAGGGATTGACAAGCTTACATTTTTGAGTACACCAATCAAGATATCACTGGACAGAAATATTCCATTAAATTTTTCAAGATTATCTACCTTAGGTAACGTATAAAACAGTATAGACTTACAGACCCCATTTACTGGAAGTGGCCTTCACAGGAAAAGTGTGACCTTGTAAAAAAACCTGTTTCCCTCTTTTTCTTTGCTCTCATGTGGGGTGTAGCTGGATTTCCATAATGATGCCAACGAAGCTGCAGTGACATCTGACAATGGAGCTGTGGTGCTCCCTGCTTTCAGTTCAACCCCTGCTTTAAATGTACCGCTGCTCTTGTGTTCCCATCACAATCTGCTTGGGCAAAGCAGGGTAGGAGCCGTTCTTGTGAGAAACACATCCACACTGCCCAGGTAAAATGAGAGCATGATGCCCAAGGCCCAGAAGAATCAGACCCAAGCCCTGGTTCAGTGGTTTCCAGTTGTGTAGCAGCCACTGCACTGTCTTGGCACAGAAAGAGTTCAGAGCTTCCCCTCTCTCTGCTTTCACACCAGCCAGCCAGTGGCTTCAGGTTCACTAATGAGGAAATTCCTTGCCTTGGGAAGTCATTGAAGTAGCATTTGCAAATATTACTGCCAGTGCAGTTTTTAAAAGTACTTTTTAAAAAAAAGTCAGTGATTGTGTTCAGTCAAAAGCATGTTAAAGTGTCAGTAAAAGATGGAGTGAAACTTTTAAAGCAACAAGGAATTTTTTTTTCTTTTTGAGAATTAATACTTAGATGCTTTAAACTGGGCCTGCTACAGCTAAGTATTACAAAGGTCTGAACTGTGGTATTCTTATTAGATGAATATTTCCCATTGAGTTGAAATAACTTGCTCAGAATTCCTACGTGTCCATATTTTTCCAAGTCATATCACAAACCCCTTTGGAAAGTAGAGATGGATGTGCTGACAGCTGTGGAGTTGATTCTTCACGGCTGCTAATTATAGCATGGCTGAGTTCTGCAACAGGGCATCACACAAAATATTTGTCTTATCTGGAAAAGTCTGATAATGTGGAGAGGAGTAATTATTTTCCTCCCTGCTTATAATGGTCTGCAGATATCAGGAAAAAAAGCAAACCTAGGTAGGGTAAGTGACTTCTAGCATTTTTGAAGATCTGCCTAAAGACCAGGGGTCCCTCAGATGATCTGCTGTCACTTTTTTATAGTTGTCTTCTGTCCTGAGGAAACTTTGCTCTTTCTTTTCCCTCAAACAGCAGGGATACTGGATGGGCATTAAACACCAATTCCTTCTGGTTTCAGAAGAGATTGGTTGAGCTGAAGAACCGCAGAATTTGTCTAAGCCTTGGTTAACTCCATTACAGTAGGCTGTTAGGTTAGTGGGATAACAAAAGTGCCTGAATGTGCAGTGCTTTGTTCTATGTTCCTTTTAAATCAAGGGTTTATTTCTGAGATTTTGGTTGTGGCTATGGCTTGAGACTTCTTTCCCTCAGGTTTCAGGATTTAATATTTTGATTCAGGGTCTGGAAGTATCTTGGCAATGTTGATGCTGACTTTGGGATGAGTTGCTGTACCACAGCAACTGTACTAACAAGAAGAAAGTCACACCACCTCTCTGTGGCCATGTACAGAGGCTTGCCCACAAAAGGGTATCTTTAATTCCAAACAGCCATTCATCTTAGGCTTCATGTGCAGGAATGTGCTCTTGCACAGTAAGATTTAATTTTGCTTCTCTTAGGCTGATATGCTGTTGATTTCAGTGATGTTTCATCCAATATTCCTTTGCCTGTCACACACAGAATCCAGCTCTGATAGACATGGAAAAGGTCCTAACATGTAGGGCCTGACATACTTCACTAAAGAACAGACAGAGGGAAGGTGAAACTTTTAAGACATATCTAGTAATGCATCCACCTTTCTTCCCCCACTGGGAAGTCCTTGAAGACTGCACTTGGCTGTAGAGTAAGCCAGTGCAGCCTTGAGTGGACTGGCAGAAATTTGTATAAATGGATTTGCCAGAAGGGTAGAAAGTTGTTTCATAGCTTGTGACTTATGAAAGATATGGAAAACACTACAAAATTTCAAGTGTTTATGGCCACACTCTCTATAAGACAAACCCTGTGAACCTCCTACCCTGCTGTGCTGAGAATTGAGAGCAATGCCAATCTAAAGGATCAATTTTCAGCTACTGCCTCCTTTTGAGCCTCTGATAGCATGAGAATATGGGCATGATCAAAAAGCACTGAGGCTGATAGGTTCATGTGTTCCCTGTAGGCACATCCTACACTGCACTTACTGCAGTCCTGAGTTCTGCACTCAAAAAGACCTGTTTTTGTTACAGATGCAAAGGTATTTACAGGTATATCAGAACAGCCTTGTCTCTGAAAGACACAAGGATGTTTCTTTGTGAGCGAAACCCCTGAAAAAAAAATAAAATAAGCAATCTTCTCTAAAGTACCATCACAGAATGCATTAGCCAGCAAAGGCAGCACTGTCAGAAACAGTGACAGAAAATAGATAGCTTCTGAGAAAGTGAAATGTGCTTAAGTTCTTTCAAGTAATAAGGGATTTGCTTTCAGCTCTGTGGGAAATACAAGACTTGTTAAACATCAGATATGAGCTGAAGCTACAATAGAATCTGTTTGCATTTCTGTATTTGGATTTCAAACAAAATTCCAGAGAGTTTGTAACTAGGGACTTCTATCAACTTGTTGTTAATGTGTGACACCTATATATAAACATAGGATCAGAAATTGAACTAAAAGATGAATTTAGGTTCTGCAGATTGACAAGATACCATGCATCCTCCAAGTTATGATATTTAATTCTGTATGTTAATAAGTAGTAGCAGCAAAGGCAATATAATACATTTTGGATAACCCTCATTAATAGCAGGCTAAGTTAAATTGAATTTAACTCATAGTAGGCTGCTGAATATATCCAGACACTTAATGTGGCTCAGCCAATTTGCAGTAGCTTGAGTTCCTTGCATCATCTGGCATGTGTAACTTTTTGGTTTGGGTAGCAGGAAGCTGTTGGCTGCACAAATCTCAGATATCTCAATTTTCGCAGACTAATTGCATTTCTGGACTCCTGTCTACAAAAGGTAGAATGTGATATTCCTTCATGGAGGTTTTGGTTTATAAAGATACAGCTGTAGAAGTAACACTTAAACTTGCAGCTTAAAAGGACCCAATTCTGCAATCATGTTCTGTTAGTACTTTTCCAAGATAGCTCATTGACATTTCTTGTTGGGTTTTTCCACACAAACAACTAATGCTACTCCAAATCTCAACCCTGTACTGCACAAAAGCTGTGCATTGAGCTGGCACCTCTTTCTCTTGAAAGCATTCGTAATTTCATTTTTGGACTGTAAGGAACACTGCTGATGTGAAAAACACCAACTTCTCCAAATGCAGTTCTCACCACAGCATAATGACTATAATCCCATCATCAGATTTATCATGTTTTAATTTGACCAGATATGGCAGTAGTTTAGAGGGTTTTGCATGAATAGATTGCTTTAGGTTAATGTGAAGTACCTTCAAATCATTGGAGATTTCATTGTGGAAAATGTTTTGCAAAGCTGCATATCCTAAATGGCTGCACTCCAGAGTCTGGAATTCGAATCTCATTTACCGTAAATGACTGGCAACCAGAAGATGTAGACCTTTTTTTTAACATACCTAATAGAATATAGGGGAAAAGGGGCTGATTTTTCAATTCCTATATAATGCAAATGGGTTTATTCAAGAAATTAACTGTAAATAAAGGACATAGTTGTTAGATAGTAATTGGGTAACATGTGTGATATTTGAAAGCAAAACTGTGAGATTTGACGTGCCCTCAAGTAGTGGCTATAGAGCTCCTTTTGTTGCTTCTGTGTCAATTGGTAATCCCTTTCAGGTGTGATTGCAGCTCAGTGCTGGTCTGCAACCTCAAGTTACAGAAGCCCAGTGGGAAGAGAGAAAGAGTTAAATGGAAGTGCTTTTCAAAGTCCCACATCTGGGCCCCTAATGGAAGTTATATGGATGTGGGTGGGCTCTAAGCTGGGCGTCTAATGTTCAGCTGGCAAATCGATGCTCATTATCCATGGTCCTCCCTACCCTAAGCCACCACCTGGGAATCAAGAAAGTGCCTAAAAAAAGAAATTTGGAGTCTAAATATGGACTCTTATTTTCAAAACTATGTATTGACTTAGATAACATCTGTTTGAGTGGACTAATAGGCACTGTTTAGCTCTACATGCTTTCAGTATGCAATTAAAAATACAGTAGCTTCCATCCTAATTTTGGTAACTGACAGTTACAATTATGAACATTGAGAGGAATAATATTTTGCAATAAAGAAGTTTTTCTTTATCGCTTTGGGAGAGTTATTTATCCATCTGCTTCATCCCATAGCAGTCATTACTTCCCCCATTCATACAAAGGAACTCCTTCCAGTTTCCTCCAAAGAAAAAGATTCTATTTTGAGGAGGAAGAAGGAAAGCAAAATAGAGCAGAGAACAAATGATGTCTCTAAATATTAATGAAGGACTTTTAGTAGGTCTTGCCAAATACTGTGAACGAATCAGGCTCTTGATGGGCCTCATAGTTCCCGATGCCACAAGTAGTAGACTAAGAAACTTGGATTCTGTCTTTGCCATTCACTGGCTGGTGTAACCCTTGGCCAGACATTTAATTCCTTTGTGGTTTTGTTTTCCCTATTACATGTAGCCTGTTTTGTCTGTTTGGTTTGTAAGCATGCCTGGACAAGGATTGTCCCTGATGATGTTTGTATAATGCCAAGCTGACAGGGCTTCAGTCTTGGCTGGACTTTTGACATGCTTACCTGGGTATAAAATTATTATCATGTTAGTACAGTTATCAATTATCCCAGTTTATGTTGCACTGACAGTTTGCTTCTTTGACTCTTGATGGTATGGATGAAATCAGAGTGGGTCCCCATGTATTCCCACAGCGGGCATTGTTGAGCTATAGAAATAAAATAATCATAACAAAGCATTAGTTGAATCCTTCTGTGCAATCCTGGCACCATTTGGGTTGTTGTAGCAACTCTTCCTTTCTTTGGGCTGAATCAGTTTTGGGATAGAGATTGTCATGCTTTGAATGGGAGCCACAGTCTCTGCAAGACACTGAGTGACTGTGGCAGGCCACATCCCTTGGGTTAAACACCTCTTCTCAGAGCCATGGCACTTGCTGGCTCCACAGGGATGTCATGGGCTGGGTGTGCTCGGACACTGAATTACCCTGGGTCTCACCCAGTTTCCCCTCTGAGCACAAGGGGAATCCCATTCCCTTTGCATGGGAATGTAAAGGGGGTGGAGATAAACTAGATGTCACACTGTTAGATTGGCTACAGATGAGAGGTTTTTTAGATCAAAGGCACCCATGGCAATTTTTTGAATACAAATAAAGTCAGAGGAATATTCCTAGAAAGACTATCACTCAATGTGCTTAATTGTGTTCTAAATAGCTTTGTCAATATGCCTCTCAACTTTTTAAATACTGCCCTACATGTGATTGCTTTCACGGGCCCTCTGAAACCAGCCCTGCTGGGAGTCACTTGTACTGCTGCTGCTGTCCAGTGTGGCAACCAAGCATGAGACCATCCTTTTGGGCTGTGATCAGGAGGTATTCTTTTCTGTCCTGAGACATGAACAGGCAGATCTTTTCATCCCACTGTATTTTAAGGTATGCCTTTGAGGGCTTTCAGAAAGGGGATGGGAATAAAACTTAACCAATAAATGGAAACTCACAAAACTTTGGCCCAGGGGAAAAGCTGGAACAGTCCATAAATAAAAGATTGTGAGGTGTGACTTTAGAGGTTGGAGCAATGTCCGTGGCGTACTTTTCGACAAGGTGAATGTTGAGCTGTGCTGGCTATAGAGGAAGCAATTTCACAATACTCATGGAACAGGAATAGCACAGGAGGGAACAGTGTAGCAGGTAAGAAAAATTGCCTTTGTTTTAAGTAAGTCTCACTTTGATAAATATATTCTTGAGCAGCTCAGACCTTACACATAAAATAAACTATCATGATCAGTTTGGCATGCTCCAGCAAACAGGTACCGTGCACTATTGATAAGAACAGTTGTAATCTGGGGAGTAATGGATTATGTTTGAATAAGAGATTATTATGGTCATCTCTTGGGAATGTGTGAAATCAGGGAATTTGAGAAATGCTTATTTGTTCATGCTGTTATAAATGGTGACTTTTGCTAAGTGTGAGGCAATTCCTGTAGCTGAAATGTGTATTTATACTTGAAATTTTTCCACAGTAGTGGAAATTTCTTATAGATTATATTGATTTAAATTACATGAATTTAGGTAAAAAAATATAGGCCTTTGCTTGTTCCATAAAGGTTTGAAACCCCTAGTAACACCCCATGAAATCCAGCACCTACTTGTGACACTTTCCCTTTAACTCAGGAGTGTGTGACTGCTGAGGACCAGAATCTATGATCACCTCTTTGCTTATGATGATCTCTGTTTTGATTCTTCTTGGAGGTGTGTACAAAATGGTTCTTTTAGCTGGGATCAAGGTGGTGTCCCATGTTTGTACAGCGCCCAGAACACTTGTTCCATGGCTGGGCCTCTGAGGAGCTTGTACCGTTCGAAAGAGAGGGTGCAGTAAAGAAAGAAATTGTTTTGTTGATGGATTTAGTGTGGCTTTCAGTGCAAACATAGACTAAATGAAGTCTGGGCACAAGTTTGGTTCTTTGGTCTTGCTGTTAATTTCCAAATGTGCCAAAAATGTGTGTAGGGCTTGACCTTGCAAAGTGCTGAGCACGTTTGGGATCTCCAGAGATTGCTCAATACTGAACACAAGGTCTTTTCTCTTAAAAGAAACTGTTGCACTTTAGACAGAGGTAGCTTGGAGTTCTCTGAAATAGCAAGTGTTGTGGAAGAGACGTAAATTACTGTTGGCTTTTGTAACAGTGGGCTCTTTGGAAACATTCCCCTTGAATAATGTTAAAAGCAATTCCAGCTTCTGTAATTTAGCTCATCCCTATCATCAGCACCAATAAAAAAAAACATTTACAGATTCCAGGCTCACCAGGACCTTTCCAAGAGCTGGCATCCTCAGACCCAAGTAACTTACAAACAATGAGTATTGATCCCAACAAGTGCGTATGTTCTTGCAGGGTGTTTGTGTGTTCTGAAGTGGCACCAGAGGTGAAGAGCTTCAGTTGCTGCCATTATACTTGCATTTATATCGAGCAGAATTGCTACCAAGGTCGCACTGGCAGATAAAATCCTGTAGTGTCTGAGAGGTTACCCAGGTGTGATCTATTAACAGATATAAACAGTGCAGGAATTAAGTTGTATTTTAGCTTAAGGGTTGTGAAAATACTAAGACTTTTAATTGTAGTGTTCTTTTGGCCTCTACATGCACCATGTTTTGTAGTGCTACTGTGTACCCTTAGAAGAATTGCCTTTGTGTTACTTGCACGTCAGAAAATTTGGGAGTGGGGAGAGCTATAGTTTTCTAAGAACCTTAGGCTTTGCTGCATTTCCATAGCAGTAACTTGTGTACCACGGCAGTGGCAGGA
Organism: Edolisoma coerulescens; assembly: GCA_013397115.1. NCBI lineage: Eukaryota > Metazoa > Chordata > Aves > Passeriformes > Campephagidae > Edolisoma > Edolisoma coerulescens. Next base: position 638,605 of record VWZW01002525.1, on the reverse strand, counting down.
GTGAAAGGCCAGGTCCTCAGCTGATAAAACTCTGCACAACCAAAACAGCTTCGATGGTGTCCTGCACTGTTGGGTTCAAGCACTCAAGGACACGACTGTCAAAAGGGAACAGCTTCACTGCAGGAAGGGATATTAGAGCAGGCACAACACCAGGTGCTCTGATTCCTTCCTCTTCCAGGTTTACTTCCACTGTATTTGTGCCAGAAGGGACTGTTGTGAGGTGTGACACAAATTAAGCCCCTTCTGTCCTCTTAGTCCTGTGTGCAAATTATGCAATTTAATAGGAAAGTAGACTCAATATAGCTTGTTTGTAGCACGGTGTTTGGGGACTAGATCCCATCAGCTTTATGGCTTTCAACCTGGACTTTCAGAGACAGATCCGTAGAAACCTTTTGCTTCCCCCCTTTTTTTGATGAAACTGTGTTTCTTTGTTCCCCAATTTAGTGCAGCTCCTACACAAATGATGAACCTTAGTGTTGCTGGAGACCTTGTTTCTGCAATTTTCCAAGGGCCAGAATGCTGCTTGACCCACTGAGCATGACAAATACAGAGAAATACTTGTCTCTGATCTGTTTGCTCTGGATAATGGAAGATATTTTTGTTACCTTTTTATTCAACCCCTTTGTCCTTGGTTTTTTTTTTTTTTGTAGCAATAAGGAATTATGTCTCTTTTCCCTGTAATGATCTGTTCAAGACATTTTTTTTGTTGGTTCTCTTACTATAATTTCCAGAGCAATAAGCTAGTGCAGCCCCTGCTATGGTTTGAGCTCATTCAACTCCATCTCGTACTCTCACTAAATTTGTGCTCCTATGGCAGACTTCCTAGGCCATTTTTCAATCCTCATGCTATTCCAAAATACATTTCACCTGCCTCACAACAGTGGTATGAGATGCCTTTAGTTTCCATGTCTTGATGGAGGATACACCTAAGACACACTGTAAAAAGACTGCTTTTTTCTTATCTACTCTGAGTGCTTTTTCATTCATGTAGTTGAAACCTGTTGGCTTTTGTATCAGTGGCCAACTTAAAAATATTAAATGTGCCATCTGCTTTCAGGCTGATAGCACGTTTATCTTCTGTAGCAGAGTCGTCCCCTGGCCCCGTGTCTGTGCTGGCAGGTACAAACTCTTTGCCAGTGGCACCATTCCCAGTCTGGCCTTGGCCTGGCCTGTGGTCATGTTTGCACCTGCAGTCTGAATGCCTGCCTGGAGGGCTGTCCTCACTCCCCTGTGTCCTCTGTATTCCTTAAGGACTCTTGTCACATTCTTGGTGGCACGGTCATGCCCACTCTTCATGGCTTTCACTCAGGCTGCAGGACAAGTGCCTGTCAAATTGGAATAGTGTATAAAGACTTATTGTGAGGTCCTTTTGTTCTTTAAGTTCTTTTCCTAGATCTGAGTCACCTGCTCATCCCAACACATACTGGGGCTTGCTGCTCAGCTTAGCTGAGAACAGCTCTTCTGCTTCCTTGTGCTTTTTGTTTATTTAGAGCTTTGTTTATTAGAGCTTGTTGTTGTTTCATTTCTGTGCAGTATGCAATACTCAGATGGCTGCAATCCCACTGCCTAATTAACAGCAAAATACCAAGAACATTGCAGTGCTTCTGAATCAACCATTTCTCTGCATTGTTCTGTCATGTGACTGGCTTCTCTTTGCAGACACCCACAGCTGGCAGGTAGAAGGTGAACATAACTCAGTTGTCTGAATTAAGGGCCTTAAGAGCTTAGGGGATAGTGGGAGACATCAGAGAGATATGTAAATACCCTCAAGATGTAAACTCAAAGTAATTTTCTCATTTTCTGAAAGCTGCAGCTTCTATGAAGCTTCAGAATCTCTGCTCTCCCAGGTAGAAGAACAACAAATGACATTTTTACACTGAGCACCATGCACTGTTTTCAGTGATGATGTGCAGGGCTTAAAACTTCTTGCAAGAGATCGGTTGCACTGTTTAAAACCACTTAGTTGTGTGTAACAAAAACTTCCCTGCACCCTCACTAGACTTCTACAGTCTGGGAAACTTCTTCTTTTAAGACAGAGCCCTCTCTTCTGCAACTATGGAGAAGGACAAGAAAGGTATACACAGCCTTTGTAATACCCTTGTAATATGAATTCATCCTGCCTCAGAAGGGTAAAAAATTGCAAGTGAGAGGAGATCAAAGATGCTTGTTCTGGGCTTTTAAGTTGATATTTGCCCTTTTTGCATGTTTGCAGGATCACCATCTACATAATTGAATTGGCAAATGCATAAAGCTGTAGTCAAAGCCTTTGTTTTGTATTGCACAATGAGATATTGTATTTAATTTCTCCTGTAAGATGCTTTATACTATTCCAGAGTGTCTTAGCCAGCTTTTTCTGGCTCCAAGCAAATACTTTTAATAACTGAGACTGACCAAAAGGATATGTCTTCTTCTGTAGTTTAGGCATGAGGTATGATAGATCACTTTGTTACTGTCAAAGAATGGATGTTTTCACTCCATTGGCAACGTGTTTAATTCTGGATCTTGTTATTCTGCTCTGCCTCTGCTGCCATTCGCCAGGACAGAAAGAGGAGAGGGAAGAGGAATTTTGCCTTTGAATGTTCTGCTGAAGTCACTCATTTTTAATGAGAGACAAAAAATGTTTTGTCCTATTTGGAAATTAACTCTGCAAATTGACTGACACATTGCTGGAAGAATAAATAGTAAAATACAGGGTTGCTTGTCTATATCTGACAATGTGGATTTCTTGTGAAAAATTGAAGTACTGGATAGCACCCAAATGTAAAATCTTGTGCTGGCTAAAAACTGAAGTGTTCTTAAAATCAGCTTCATCTGATTTTGACTGTAGGCTGAAAGGGCTAGAAAGTTCAGTCTCACGCAGACAATCGGTGAGATTGCAACCCCTCACCTTTCTAGTGAAAGCATCCTGTTCGATTAGGGCTTGATTATCCTTTCAAATCAGTTTTATGTGAGGAAAATACCACTGATTTCATCCAGTGGTTCACCCGGGGGAACGTCCTGATCCTCCTCTTTTTCCTGCTCCCGCTGGCAGGTTTTATGTGAGCAGCTTTTAGAAGGGCCCATGCTGAGAGTCCCTGCAGCGTGTAATTCACAGGCTTGGAGGGTTTTGTCAATAGGTCCTGCTTTCCCTAAATACCTGTTGCACAGTGTCATTCTGGGAGCAAAATGTCGATGGCTGATCCCTCTGCTGCCCTTCCTGCTCTGCTCCACACAGCCCTGCTGTGCCGGGGGCCTGGGGCTGCATCAGACAGAGCTGTCACTGCATCAATGGGATCTGCCTTCTCATTCAGGGGCTTGTTCATTTGCATTCTGCCTGAAATGTCCTGAGCAATGTCTTTGGGAACATGGGGCTTGGGGTGGTCATGGCTTTTCACTTGAGTGTAAGAGGTTTGCTTTTTGGGGTGTGTCTCCTCTGTGGCTAAAGATGCGATGGCAGCTGTGGGGATGGAGCAGGGCTGCACTGAACTGTCTGTGGGTGATGACAGGGGTGTATTCCAGGGCACACAGGGATCACTAGGATTTTGCTAATGTAGGACTGTGTTACACCCACAGCTGAGGCTCTTGCACCTTGTCAACTTCTGTGCTGTCACAGTTACAATGTGATACTTGCGTGTGTTGCCTGGATGTGCTCCTGTTCCTGGGAGAACTACAGCACCTCAGGCCATCAGAACTCCCACCTGGAGATGTGGGCTCTCAGGCCAACAAGGTGGGTGCTCACGTGAGCAGGGCAGCACCCAGTACCTTTGGATAGGCTGCTGATTACCCAAATCCCACTGTTAAGAACGCTGATTAAGATTTTAAGACAGATTAGATCCAATTAATTTTATTTGGGAGTAGTGCAATGCTGCCTTTTGGCAGCAATAGTCAGTTTCATGTAACTGTTTGGGAAGGATGGACTTGTCCTGATGGCAGGTGTCACCAATTCCAGGGGCACTTGGACTCCAAAGCCAGGCTTGGACTGCATATCTCAAATTGCTGGAAAAAGTTGCAGATCAAAACATATCCCACAAAGGCAGTGCTTCAGGAAGACTAGGATGTGAATTTTCCAGTTCTGGCCTATTGCAATCAAATTTTGTCATAAATCCAGAGCAGAAGTTGCTATATATTTTTTCAGATTCTGCTCAGACTGTATGGTTAGACTACAGTGTGTCACTTTTCTAAATGGGAAGTCTACGATTCCACAAATTTTGGCTGTGTAAGCCACCTCCGGCTCTGTGCAACAGGATGGTGGGCTCTCTTTGGTGTGTTGATAAGCACATATGGTGTATAGACAGTTGGTGAATTCTAAAGGAATGACCTTCAGGACTGACATTCTTCTATATTTTCATGTTTTTGTCATGCTGTGGTGGATTTGTTCATTCCTCTTTCATCTCCTCTGAGTGAAAAACTCTGCAGTCTTCCAGACAGCGTCTCTCTCTCTCTCTTTCTCTCACTCACTTAGACCATCTGTTCCCAGATTACAGATTTCTCTGCATGAGTACCAGGTAACAGACGTGACTTCGCCCAATAACTACAGCAAAAAAGGCTTTCACACACTCTCCACAATCTGTGAACATATGATCAGTCTAGGATAACATGTCGTGCCAAACACACACCAGAGACATTTATATGCAGTAACAGAATGAACCCTGAAATCAGGTACTTGGCAACCCCAAACCTGACGTTTCCTCTGTGTATTTGAAAAGAGGGCCTCTCTGCCCACAAGTAAGTCTCTGTTCCTGCCCTGGTGCCTTTTTCTCAGGGAGTGGAAGAATAAAATCCTTCTCTCAGGTTGTGCTTAAAGGGAAGCTGGTAATATCTCACTGCCCCATGTCAGTCCTTGAGGCTGGTGTAGGAATGAAGTCTCTGTTCTCTACTGGCAGCTCCATAATGAGCATTTGCCAAGTGATGGGAGACATCAGAAATGACATTTTATCCATCTTTTATCATCTTGACTGGATTCTTGCTCATTTTGGGAGTAGGATATAGAGACAGACTGATATCCTATATACAAGTGTGTGTATGCAATAAATCTTCAATTGTATAGACCTAAGCTGTTTTATCTCTTGCCCCATTGTCACATCAGCCCTCAAAGGACCATAATGACACTGAATATTAAAGCAGGTTTTTTGTACTTGAGGGAGCTGCTGCTCACTCACTCAGTGGCCCTTGAGCCCTCGCCTGAACCCTGTACTGCTTTTTAAAAATTTATTTTCTGTAATGGTTGAAAAGTTAGGGAGCTGACTTGAAGCTGAGGAACCATGTGTGGGTACCAAAGATAGATAAAGTACAAAGCAGTGGTTTGTTGAGCTATCACATGATCCGTGGGCCAAGGTTAGTCTTTATCTCTGCTGCGGGGTATGTACTGCAATGTATTCCAACAAACTGGTAATATATTTATTTTTTGATAAGTAGATGCGTATGTTAAATGTCTCATGTTAGTCTTGTCTACTCCAGTGACTTGAAATAAGAGAAAGATCCTAGACAAATTGGCACCCAAGAGAAACTGCTACAGAAGTTGGAAGGGAATTTGCTAGTAAATATTCCTTTTAAATGTCTTTTACAATATTATTTACTATCTCTTGTATTTCTGATGAGAAAAATAATTGCTCATCTGCTACATAGCACTACATGAATAAATACTTTCAGCAGCTCAAGACCTGAGTGCAAAGATTTTTGACAGAAGTGAGAGAACCTCAATAGATTGTATCTATGTGCACTAGCAGCTACAGAAACAAAACTATAAAATATTGTTCAGAGAGCTGGGATGCACTTATGTATTCATTTATTATTAACCTGCCTCATATGGCCCTGCCTAAGTCCTGTTTCCCAAGAGCCAACATCCACTGTCACGGTTGCAATATTAAAAACAAGAGTGGTAGAACAGTATTTTGGGAGTCTCAGTGTTGGAAAAAGAATGCTTTCTCCTAAACGTGGTGCAAACACAGGGCACAGAGACGCTGTGAGTGTCTGATGGGTATGATCCAGGACAAAAGACAGTGAGTGTGTACAATTTGCAGGCTGTAAGTGTGTGAGCTATTGCTGTGTGCTTAACTGGGACCCCATACTTTCTGCTCTATGCTTAATTAAGGGGCGTGCTGCTGTTGGGATGAGCATGCATGTCTTCTGAATGTCTACAAATGAATATACTCATTTAACAGACACCATCATTTACCATGCTGCTTTGTGTCTCAAATACACAAATCTAATGAGGCATTGTTGGTGTAAAGGCATTATCTTATATTCCATAGTACAGGTGGCTTTTATTGAATGGTACATGAGTTATCAGCAAGCTGCCAGTTAAAATATGACCTTGGTCTGATGCTTGAGAGACACTTGCCACGCTGAAACAGTTCCTTTTGTGTTTTTAGCCTGTTTGCTGAGCAGTTGATTTTGTGCTAACAGCTCTTTTTGGGTCCTAAAGAGGATTTCATACATGTAGGAGAGCAGTAGGAGATGTAGTAGGGTGATTGAGTGGAGGTTGAGCTCACATTTCCTCATGTTCTAACATTTTATCCAGTCAGTACTGCTTGGGCTTCACTGAGAAATTGGAAAGGGTCTTCTCAGAGCTGGGGCAGAGGCCCTGGTCTGTGTTTGTGGGGCTCTGTGATGACGGATGTGCATTGGGTGTGCAGGGCTGAGCTCAGGACCTGGTAGTGCCCTATGTCTCCCTGGGGTACACCAAAGGAAGGGCATTCTTCACTTCCCTCTCTCCAAAGCAGGGATCATTTTCCCAGGGAGTTTGGAACTGTTTCTTGAGCCTAGGGGTAAGAGTGCACAGTGCAGTGTGTTTCTGGTAAACAGCACAGGAAAACTTGTATATTCCAGCTTTCAACGAAGGCAGTTCTCTTGTGCAATCAGAGCAGCAAACAGTTGCTGAGCACACAGGCACAGTCAAATATTTGAGAGTGAAATGTAGTTATAGACTAATACAAATGAGAAGGTTTTGACTGTAAACAAATCATTCATTGCTATTCTTTCCTGGAAGATTAGCTCCCAATTTGGAAGAAATCTCCATTTAGCCAAGGCACCCTCCTCTCTCTGCTTTGGAGAAAACAGGAGAAGCAGTTATTTAAGCTACAGAATGGTAATATCTTTGTCAGAAGAATTGCTATATTTTGAAAATCAAACTGATCTGGGTGTGATTACCTCTGTGAAGAGATTTATGTTTTTAGCATTAGGCAGAAGTTGTTAAATAACTGTTGACTCAGGCTTCTGCCTTTTCTCTCTAATTTCCCTACATCTTAATACTTTACTTTGGGCACCTGCTTCTGAAACTTGGAACTAAATCTTCATTCTAATGTTCTTTTTTGTGCTTCTTTCATGTTTCATCCACATCTTTCTGCTTTAATGCTACAATACTGTGTGGGAGGATTAGTTACAGTGATTAAAAAAAATAAAAAATAGAGAAAGAATGAATTAATCTACAAGCCAGACACCTTCATTAAGCAAAGTAGGGAGAATAATATATATAATTAGCAAGACTTCTGCTTAGTGTATGCTCTAATGTAATATATTAGCCATCTCATTATTTTAAAATATTAATTGCCTTGAAATTGTTAGCTACTGTGGTTAATAGCCAATTAGGGCTACTCTTAAAAGGGAGCTGTTTACTGATAATAATTAAATCTTAGAAAATTGGGGTACTTAGCCACATTTGCTTTCATACTTCTTGTTTATTCCTTTTCAGAATCCATAATTCATGTTTACCCCTTAAAACAGAAGGGCAAAGAGAGACAAACCCATGTTCTATAAAAGGTGTTTGCATTGGTAAAAAACAGAGCAAAAGACCTTTTATTTTTATCCTTTTTTTGACAATATGAGTGTCCAAATACTCAGTAAAAAGTGTGGTGGAGTGGAAGCCCATCTGTTTACTGCTCTCTGCAGTGCTCTTTGCATTGTACCTATGCTCCACAGCAACATGATTGATACCAGCACAGCTTCTTGCTTATTCCTGGAAGTATTTTTTTCATTTAATGTTAGTGTTCTCAGAACAGAGATAACATTCCTGTTCACCAAGCTCCAGTTCTGCAAAATCTGTTCTCTTGTTTCACTCAAAACTTTTGCATCCATTTCCTTCCGTGTTATTATAAATTATGTTACATATTATAAATTATATTATATATTATGTTATTACATACAGCTCATTGCATGGTGGGTGGGGGGAAGGGCTAGAAAAAACTAATTATTTTTTTTGGCATTTACTTCTCCATAGAGAAAGGGATATACAGAAATGCCCCAACTGTGACTGAAAGCTCTGGCAGCTATGAAGACTGTAGATTATGTTTTCTTTTCTCCTGTCATAGCTAGACATTTACAGAACACACAGGACAGTGGAAAATATTCTTTGAATAACAGAAATATGGGTTGTTCTGTCATTTCTCCCTTGCTGGTGTGCTTGTCCTGAGCAGTGGGATGTGACATCTCCCTGAAACAAGGACATGATGGATACAGAAAATTCAGCACTTCCCCAGTTCTCCATGTCACTGATCCTAATTTCGTATCTCCTATCAATAACTAGTCTGGCTGAGACTTCTAAGGCAACTTAGAGAGTTAGGGGCTGCTAATGAGCTTCTAACCCTCTTTAGGCCTTTTTCAGCCCCCTTGCTCTCATTTCCAGTGGCAGTCACTGTCACACAGCCAGCAGTGGTTCTCAGGGTCCCTGTGACCATTCTTACAGGTCCCCAGTGAACAAATCAGACTCAGAGGAAACCCATCAGCAGCTGGTTCTTCAGAGGCCCAGTCTTGTCTTGTTTGAAATAAGCCAAATCTGTTAAATAAGCAGAGATGCTTCCACTTACATTTAGTCTGGTTGTGATCTATTGACTGTTACCTGATTATGACTAAAATGAAAAGGAAAACTCTTCATACCAGGGCAGACTTTGATGGAACGTGAACCATGCTTTACAAATCTATCAGAGGTCTTTGAAGAGGTTGATAAGGAAGCGAATAAGGGTGAGCTGCTTGTTATACCTGTATTTCTGAAAGGCTTTTCATGAAGTCCTGTGCCAAAGACTTAAGGGAAACCCAGAAAATATGTAATGGATCTCAATAATGGAGTTCTGCATAACCTGTGCTGGGGTCTGTCCTGATAAACACACCATAAACTGCTGGGACACACAAGATGAGAAAGCTGGAGGATGATAGGAAATCAGCTGTTCAGGGTAGTGAATATGAAGGTCATCTATCAGGAAGTACAGAATTACCTCAGAAGAGTGTGTGGGCAAATGAAATTTCATATGCACAAATCTAAACTGATGCATGTGGGAAAAAGCAATCCTAAATTCATATACAAAATTATAGACTCTGATCTGACCCTTATGACTCTGGATCACAATCCTGGGATTCTAATAGTTCGTTCCATGAAAACGTTGTCTCAGTGCTGTGAGGCAGCCAAAATGTTAACCAAGTGTTAAGTGAGGAAAAAAACTAGAGAGCAGCTCTATGAATCAGTGTTCACCCACGTGCTGGAGAGTGCACGTAATTCCAGTCCTTTCATCTCAAACGGAATGTAATTCTACTGGGACATGCTCACAGAAGTCCAAGAAATGTGAAATTACTTCCACAGTAGGAATGGTCTGTGTGTGCTTGGGCTGTTCAGTTTAAAACTGTGACAGACCTACAAACTGATGAGCAGAATGGGCAAAGCTGAGTCTTTGCTGTCTCTTCCAAAGCAGAAGTTGAGGCCTGTTGAATGAAGGTTGTAGGAGCCAAGTTCAAAAGAAATCAAATGAAGTTTGGTTTCTTCATGTGTAGATCTGTCACTTTTTCCAAAGGACGTGGGGGCTGCTCTAAGTTTACATGGATTCAAGGAGAGACTGCACAACCTCTGAATAAGAAATTAAGAACTATTACATTGCAGAAACCGAAACCACTCAGAAAATCCCTGCAGCTAAAAATAGTTGTTCTGTGGGACAACCTGTGGGAACTGCCATACATACATGCCCTCTTCCTGCTTTTCCCAGCTCAGCTCCCTGGACACTCTGCTGGAGACAAACCCTGGGCTCAGTGGACAACTGATGTGATCCACTGTGGCTCTCAATATTCTAGCAACATTGGTCTTGTGCCTTGGTGGTGTCAGGAGAGGGCTGGGCTGTGTACAAATGGCTGGGGTAGTGAGATACTTTTCTTGCTCTCCCGTTATTGCATGCTGTGATAGATATCTGTTGTTTAGCTGGCAGATGATTACCTGATCCTTTACTGACCAAACCTGCCTTGCCAGAAAAAGCACAATTTTAAACTATGCTCTAAAAATGAGACACCTCTGCTGTATTGGGCAAAGCTGCAGCAAGTAGCTCTAACAGTTGACAGACCTCTGAGACCCAGAGTCTTACATACCCCAGGACAAATAAAAAAACCTTTCATGTTGCCCATGAGGAAAACCTATCAGAAATTGTGATAGCATATCCTTAATTGTGAATTTATTTCTCATAGCTACTAGGTAGACCAAAGCAGGATAGAAGTCGGGCTTTTGCAGAAATGGTGTTACAAAATAAGTTGCACAAAGCCATAGGAAGATCAGCTCTGATTGCTCATTCCTAATTTATAGCAATATACTGCTATAGTAGAATGAAAATGTGCTTTAGTAAGGTTGTACTTCTAAAGCACAAATCCAAAGGAAGGACAGAGTGTAAACTGTACTGCTGGTGCAGGAACTGTGCAGGCAGTGATGGGAGCAGCGTTGTTGTTGGGGCTCAGAGAAACCAGCCCAGATGTGGCTATGCATTAGCAGCAAATTAAAACTCGGGATCACTGGTCCAGCTGCTTGGACACACAAGCTCTCTTGCCCTAGTGAATGGCCGAGTGTGGTTTTAATATCAAAGTTTCTTTCTTCTCCACTGTATTTTGAGTCCTTCTCAGTTGCTCCAGAGAGAAAATACAAGAACAGACACACTTCTCAAGCTTCCAAAGGCATACCTTCTTTTCCTGACACTTGAGACTGGTTAAGTCCATGCCCAAGTATGCTATTTATTACCTAAAATTATATTCTAAGTGGCTTTTAATCCTGTTACCAGGCTTAAAATGACAAATTATCTTCTTGGCACCTAGTGCATTATTACAATGTTTTTGTCTGTGAACAAAGCAAGCAGGTTTCAAGTTAGCATCAAAGACGCGTGATTTTGAGATACCAAACAGATTTTTCATGGTCCTGCTGATGCAATGGATCACGTTTAGCCTGTGGAAAGATTAATATAGATATCATGTGACATCTTCTCTGTGGCTCTGTGACCACTACTGAAGCACAGTGCTTTGTCGTGTCATCCCTCACCCATTTGTCAACCATACCTAATTGATTAGGCTACTATAACGTTTTTATTCTGCACATGAAGTTCCCTCCTCAGCATTCTCTCCCTCCCAAAATGTACATTCATCATTAATTACAGAATCAATGGGAGAGATGGTCTGGACATATACAATTGATAGCTTCCCTCTTCAGATTAGCATAACCTCCCAATCCATTACGTGGAGTGAATAATACAGTTGCTGCCACCATGAAAAGGGGCAGGTCACCTGCTGTAAATTTCTTAACAAAACGTGGTGTCACGAGCCTTTCATTTGCTAAGTGTTTACTGTGTGTTTGGAGGAGTCCATCTTCTTTCTGAGCCTCTCTCTTGGCAAAGAAACAATTATAACTGTAGACAAATAAATGCTTCAATGTTGAAAGACTGAGAAGTTCCTTCTGAAAGCTCCAGTGCTTAAAGTGAATCCTGCAGAGTGCTGAGACTGCAACTATGAATAAGATATTAAAAAAAGATGAGAAGATCAAAAAATTTCGTCCCTATAAACCCAGTGATGTTTCTTGCATGAGAAAGGTGATGGGAATTTAGGCCATGGTGTGCATACTTTCCTGTGTTTTAGCATATTAAAACATTGAAATCTCCCAGATTTTTTTTTTTCCTCTGTACTATATTAGGATTCGAGTCTTCCATTCCTCTTTTCTCAAAGAAAATATGCTTTCAGTCACATTTTCCAAAATAGCCTCTGTGGTTTTTAGTAGCTAAGTTATAGCTTATAACTTTACAAGTCAGGTCAATTATGAAATAGATGCAACATTTCCTGTAAGAGTCAGGAATGTTACTGACATTAAACAAGGATAGAAGGATAGAAGAATAACACCCTTTTTTTTTTTGAAGATGACAATCAAGAATCAGTTTCTGATATTGTTCTCCATGTTGTACCTTACTCCAGGAGCTTCACTAAAATTAATCAGACACCTTGGGGAATAAGGAGGTGGACAACAGGAGTAATGTTTAGAATCCTCTTGTTATTGCCAGGACACTGGAATCTTTATGCTGAATAAAACTTGTCACAAGGTATACATATATATGAAGCATGTATATCTTAAATTATAAGATAGGAAAGATGAGTTAGCCATTTAAGTAAAGGGAGTGTATGCTTGCAATTCCCATAAACATTAACAGGGATTTTATTGGAGTTTTAGGGGGAGTAAAACATTGTTCCAAATTAATTAACTGCAAGAGAGCCATTCACCTCAGCAGGATTTGGACCAGGATTCAAGTGATTTAGTGACTTTAATGGACTTTATTCTAGGGATTATAAAATCATACCTTTTAATGTTTAAATTGGGGTTATAAAACAAAAGGTATGAACTGAACTGAAGCATTATTAGAAAATTGTCATCTGTAAAAAATAAATTAGGTACAATACCTGAAGAAGGGCTAATACTAGTATTTACAACAAAATTCAAGCCAGACCGTGAATAAGAGTATTGATAATTGTCTTCCTTGTTATTAAATGATAATATAATTATCTATGTGTTAGAGGTCAATGGAATATACAGACGGTTACAAACATGCCTTAAACCAGACATGTCTTTATCTAGTTTGGTATGAACAGAAATTTATGATCTGATTTTATTAGCACTTCTGGATTGTCTCTTGAACTAATTTTGCAATACTCCCAATATGATTGCCATCCACGGTTTTATTTAGATCTCAGTGAGGAAAATTACTGCAATCTCTTGCTCTTCAAATGTACATTCTGAGTCAGATATTCCTTTCCAGAAAACTTTCCAATAGGATTCACTGGTGAAAATCCAATTGCAAAATCAAAGTGCTTGTCTATTGAAATAGTGATGTCTTTCAGCACAGAAAATAAGGGCAGAGTGCACGTAATGATTGAAGCCATACTTCTAGTGGTACTTCCCTGTCAAATATATATTTCTATTATTTGCTTCAGTATTATTTCTCATGTTCCAAATCATGGGGTTTTCCTGTATTTGTCAGCTCCTCAGTCATCTGGCAGGTTTTCTTAGCTGTTGTTTTCCAGTAACCTGAATTCTATGATACTCCCAAAGTCCTTGCCAGAACCCCTTTGTCTCACTTCAAATAACTCTTGCACAGCCTCCTGGGGTGCGCTGCATACCTCAGCAGCCGTGTATGGCACCTTTCCTGCCTCACCCACACTGGGTATCCAGCTCTGTCACTGCAACAGCGCGTGGAAAAGGGAAAGATGGATGAACCCGATCTGATTATTTCTGCATGAATGAGGTTTTCTTAGCTAAATAGAGGCCCTTTTCACGTGAAAAAAACCCTTGCAGACTATTGGCCTGTGTAACTACATCTATGAAGTTTTCTAAAAGCATATTATTGACTTGTTTGTCTGTGATGCATTGTTGCTACATTTTATCATATAAATATGTACTTAGGAGCCTTTATAAAATGCCGATTATTGACCCAGTCCTATAAATATTTACTCACAGTTTTAAAACTCTAATTATTTGACCTGGTTGTATGGGTATTCATTCCTAAAAAAGAAAATGCCCCTGTAGTATATCTATATTTGGAATTAAGGAAAAATAAAAGCTTAGAATTACCTCAAAAAGCTGTTAATAAAACTTTTGGAGTAATTTCAAACTTCACACATTGTGTGTTTCTCTTATAGTCTAATAGCTTGCAAAATTTTGTGTTTAAAATAGGATTTTTTTTTTTTAATAACAGGAAGAAAAAAAAATTAAATATGTTTCAGTTCTAGAACTTGTTTTCTAAGTTTCAGCCCAGAGCAAAATTTTTATGGTTGAGTTACAAACCTCTGAAAATAGGGGTTTACAATGGAAACACTGACACCACTTTAACTATAGCAGCACTGGCAGAGCAGTGTAATATACACTAGAAATAGAAAGCAAGATTAGAGATGACATTTAGGACATGAGGCCTTCTCCAGGCTGTGGGAAAAATAACTGTGTTCTATTTTTTTCCACAGCCTGAAAAAGGCCTCCTGGTCTAAGTGTCATCTCTAATCTTATTTCCCATTCGTACCGTGCATTTAACTAACTCCTTTTTTAATTATTATTGACGGCAATTTGTTGCAGTTTTAAGTACCAACCCACGTCCACATCACAGCTTCCCTGGCTAGTGCATGCCAAGGTGGTGGGGAGGGTACCAGGGAGACAGAGTACTTTGATAACATTTCTGTCTCAAAGAAGCCCAGTCCCACAGCCGGCTGGGTGCTGTGGGAACCAGCCCTGCTGGCTCTGGACGGGGCAGGGCAGAGCCCCTCGCACCTGTGCCAGAGCAGGGCACTGCAGCACTGTGCACACATGCAAACTGCATTTCCTAAGGGCAGAGTAAAGGCTGACAGTCAAATACACTTGCCCTGGAATGTCTGGGAGCATAGCCAGGACAGTCAGGTACTCAGGTGCAGTGACTTCCACCACCACTTCTGGAGCAGGCCACATTTGCCACCACAATTTAGCCTTGTTCCAGTGTCCTGAATACTCCAAAGTGAGAATGCTACTGAACACTAAGAAATAATTTAGTAAGATGTGACTCTGGACTAGGCTGCCTTCACCTCAAAGCTGTGGTGTTAACATTGTCAGGAAGATCTCTCTAACAGTGTGGCCCCTGTGAAAGGAGGGACTTGGTACTGTCTCCAAAGGGTAGCTAAGCTTAAGGGATAAGTTTTAGGTTTCTCCATGTTAAACCCTTTTTCCATCCTTAGGCATCTTCCGACTCATAGCTGCTTCAGTTTTGTATTCACTGCATTAAATGAAAATTCCCTGTATACATTTATAGCCTTTTAATGCCTACTGTGCCACAGCATTCTTTGAAGTGATCTTGCAATCTCCATTCTCAGTGTGGGGTAAAAAGGAGCAATAAGGAAAGAAAATGCCACTGCAGAACAAATGCAATTGTAATTACTTCTTGCTCCCACCAGAAAAATGCCAGTAGGAGATCCATATCCTGAGGGTGATCAGACTGACAGAATGCATCTATCCTGTCTATGTGGCTTGAACGGTCAAGGTAGAAACTTACTCTACATTTGAACTGCATTTTTAGTACTCATCTGATCAATTCTTTTCATTGCTGTACTCACAGTAGACAAAGATACTGGAAGCCTACTGCCCATTCTCCAAGAAATGTACCCTGCAAAGTCAATAATAGAGGCAAATTTATTGCTAAAGCAATTGCCTAGTGAAGGTGCTTCATTTCAGCACTGTGAAAGCTGGTATTAATGTAGGGATAAACACGATCTGTTCTGTGTGTACTTGTAAGTAGGTGTGTAATTTTGTTTGTAAGCACAGTGTCTTCTTGGCAGGTACTCTGCAGCCAGCAATTGCCAGCTGCTAAATGTTCAAGGAAACATGATTTGAATTGTTCTCCACATCGGGAGAAGGGCCAGGAAAATGCATTTAATATAATCAGTGGATTCCGTTCTGACAGCAGAGATCTAGGAAAATTTGCTTACCTGTGAACATCTTTTGGATTTTAATTTTCAGAAAAAGCAGTTAATAATAACAACTATTCTCTCTTGCACAAATGATATATCATAAAGCCAGAAAAATTGACATATGAATTATTCAGTAAAGTTGAGCTTTCACGTTCATTTTTTTACAAGATTTTGACATTGTTATTGGCACAATACTTCATTCTACTTCGTGTTGTTTATAGATCCAGGAAAATGTCAAATACTTTCTTTAATTCTTACAAAATATAAACACTCTGTTAGAAATGTTCTTTTCTGTGGTTAGATCTCTGACTGAACAGTACTTTTTGCACAAGCCAAATGCATGACATAGTCGTTTGTCAAAAAGTAGCATGAAGATTTGAAATGCCATTAATTACTGAAGCTGCTATAAAAGGCTGGTAACCACAGTACTTGTGCACAGGCAACCACTGGGACACAGAATGTTCTTCCAAAAGCACCTTCTTGGTCATATAGGGCTGTGAGTGATGGACACAAAGAAGGGGTGGATCAAAAGTCTCTGTTGGGAAAGCAAAGCCTGCACTTCAGGTTATAGCTGTGCTAATCCCTGAACATGGAGTGCTGTTCCTGTCAGAGCACTGTGTTACACCAGCCATTCTGTCTCACTTGTGACAGCCCCCAGTCATATTTTTGGCCAGGAGAGTCAGACTAGAAGTTTCTGAGAAGATATTCTCTACCCATAGAAGCTGCAAGGAGTTAACTTCAAAAAACTCTGTTACAACAGTGTAGTGGAGTGAGCTGGCACAGATGGTAATCTCACCTGGTCCAGCCCAATGTGAACCACCATAACTCTGGTTTAAATAATTACGTGAGTTTCCATGCAAAACCCAATTTAACCAAGCACACAGTATTGTACCTTCTGTTACCCTGGCACAGCTCTGTGTCCAGGTGATTCTATCCCATCCAACCTGAAACAAAAATTGGGGCCTGCTGTTTCATAGAGGGAAGGAATGTATTTACAAAGCAAAGCTCATGGCTGGCAGGCATGGATCTGCAGCTTTTAAGATCCCACCAGCCATGCAAGTCCTTTACCCAAAAAAAAACTTGTATTCTCTTTAGGGACAGTGAGTGACTTTAGAAGGACTGTTGGCAATGGGTCATATTAAGTCAGTACTAGGCCTTTTTCCTTGTTTGCTCTTGAAACATTTTGTGTGATGATTCTGAACATGCATGGTACTACTGTTCCCCCACATTATCAGAGACAGCATATTAACTGTGAGCTGATAACATGCAAGGGAAAAGAGAACGTGGCAAAATTTGCCTAGATTTAGTACTAGCTCTGATTTTCCAACACACAAAAATTTAAAATTCATTGGTGGGAAATCAAGCAAAGCAAACCAGCCTACTGGCAGAATTTGCTGAAGCAGAGGTAAATGAAAGTTCTGAGCTTCACACAGCTCTGGGTCTAGCTTATCCGATTCCAGAAAAACTGCATGGCTTCATGCTGCATTTCATCCTCTGTAAGTCAGTGTTTCTATTTCCTGGTGGTTTATTTCCTTCTTGTGTATGGAGATGTGACAGTGAAAGCTCAGTTGCAGTGTGCGTGCATAGCATGGCAATTTTCTCCTCCCAACAGCAGTCCCTGTTCTTCATCGCTTTGTTCATAGGAAGCATTAGGAAGAACGTTAAAATGCTAAATTGTGAAGATTTACAGCAACAGTTTTCTATGATAACCTTATATTTATGCTAATTGGAAGCAGCTCTGTAGTATCATGCTGGTCTTATAGTACTACTACACATAAATCATTTTCATCTTACAGCTTGGAAGGCACACTGGCTGGAGTTGACTGAACAGATTTTACTAGGTGATGAAGATGTCTTCCTCTAGACTCCCCTTGTTTGCTTCCCCTCCTTGATGAATCTTTTCATTTGAGTTACTTTAGGAAGCAGCACTACTGGGAAGCAGCAGGAATCCTCCTGCAAGAGATGAGGATTCATGTCAGCATGACACTGCTGAGGATTCACAGTACATCTACGCAGGTAGCACTTTTTTTTACTGTGTGGTCCCTTTGGATCAGGCTTCAAAGCTGACCTTCAGCTGCCTCATTTCTAGGTGCCCTGACTTGAGTCTGAAGCTCCTGAGTGGCTGGAGTTGGCTCCTCACTACTTTTACTTCACTCTCATTTTCTGTGCCCTACACATTATCCACTCCACTCTGGAACAGGGATTTGAATGACAATTTCCCAGATGCCAGAGAGTGCCTTAGGCACTACCAAATAGGTTTGCAATACTCCTTTGTGTGGTTTAGGGACTGTTTTGCTATTCAGACCAGGCTGAAATGCCCTGGCAGGGGGAGAGCCTGGCTCTCAGTTCAGGACTGCCAGTTACCAGGTGCTCTGGGCACTCAGCTGGTAAGGATGTTCTTTCTCTGACTGAGAAGAACCTGCCAATCATTCCGAAATCCTCTCCCATTGCATCAGGTGTGTGACTCCATGGGAAAGCTCACATTTGAGAAGTCCCTAAGAAACAATACTGACGTGCCTAAAGCCCTTCTCCACCCACTGACATCTCATTTATTTCTATTCTCTTTGGTATCCTTTTCTGGAAATGTTATCCTCTGCACACATTCTTGGGGAAACCTGCCTTTAGCAAAGACATTTAATGATCCAGAGTCTCTGATGCTGACCCTAAACCAGTTTTTGCAAATGTTGCTGATAAACTTTCTTATCTTCTCTCTGTGCTGCTCATTGCAAACGGGACAGGTCTTCGCTTTGGTTTTAAGAAAATGCCTCTCTGATTTGCAAGTTAAACTATTAAAAAATAAAACTAAAATAAAGGTTGATACAATTTATGATTTTGCAATACTTTTATCAGAATTAGGTTATAAATTCTTACAATGAAACTGCTGTTTTACAGACAGAATATTGCCTAAAAAAGATACTGTTAACTTATGGTAACGGGTAATGCCAATTCCTGCAGTCTGGTCCTAGTCTTCCTTTGAACATTTGTTAGGGAAAATATGTAAAATTGATTAATTTCTGAAGTATAATAATAGCAGCAATATTATACTGTAGTGAAGCTTATTTTGCATAACTTTAAAACGTTTACAGAATGCTCAACATTTGGTTCCTTAACACAGAAGTATCTTCCCAGTAACAATTAGTGGTTTGTGGCGCCTGCTGCAGTAGCTGCTCCAGCACTGAGGGTCTCAGTGCCATGTTTGCCATGCACAGGGTACCGTGCAGGGCCACCACCTTGGTTGGGATCAGTCTCAGGGCGTTGGCTGAATAGCTCAGAGCTCAGCTGTGACAAGTGGACAAGCAGGGTGACAGTGTCCATGCTAATGTGTCTGCAGGAATTTGCACGGGGGAAACAGGGCAATGGTGAGAGCAGCAGAATAAATCAAAGTGTGAAAGCAACTGCAGTCAAATGTCACACCCAAGCAGTCAGGGGCCTGGCATGCTCTTTGGAAATAGGTTGGGTTACCTGTCAACGTGGCATTCTCTTTCTGTTGCTAGAGAATAATGTTATCTGAGGATAAAACCTAAGGAGCACAGATGGTTGTTATACAGACCTGACCCTCTAAAACCTTGTCATAGCAAATTATTCCATTGACGTAAATGGGATCACTCCTATGGAAAAGATCTCCATTATATTATCTAGTTCTTCCGTTATTGAAGATATATATTGAATACAGTTATGTTGCTTTGTGTGTGTGCATATGTCTATACATTATAATTAAATAACATTATCTGGGGGACAAACTCTGTCATAACCGAACAGTACTGCAATCACAGACATTATGTAGGACTGTAGGATATAAATTCTCACTTTATGAGAAATTAGAAACATTATTTCTGCATATTCTAAACAAAGAGATATAAACCCTCATTTGACTTTGGAATTTCCTTTGCTTGGGAACCATCAGCCCGGAGTCCAACACCTGTCTAAAGTCTAATGCTTCCTCTTGTAAAAACATAGATATTGAGGACTTGTGGTTGTGGAGCAAGAAGAGTTTAAACTGTAAGCAAGAGTGAAACAAGGAAAACAGATTAAAATATAGAATCAAGTCTTATTTGTTTTTACCTATTGCAAATTAATTTATATATTATGATGCAAATCTCTCAGCATTTCTTGAAATACTGATTGTTTGAATGTAAATCATTTTTGCAGGTGCTATCTCTGTTGTCAGACAAGCCTCTACACTCTGTGAACCTGTCACGAAGAGAGGCATTACCCCATTCATTGTCTGAGGAAACAGTCCTGCTGGCTTTAGAAACATCAAAATAAGGTAAGTTGCCCTCAGATGGGAATCTCGCAGCTAAGAAATTGACTCAATTTTGTAACTTTATCATGTACCTCACTATGTCACTGCTCAGTTTGGTTAGAAAAAACTTGTCACATCTTTTTTGTCTGCTTAGAACTGAAGCCAAACCCTTGGAAATGCCTTTTATCTAGAAAAAGATTAAGATAAAATGTTGAATCCCTGCCCTCCTTCAGGTTTGAAGGGAAAAAAAATTACAATTTTTTGCATAAAAGCCATGCAGTTCAGCTCTGAGCCTGGCAACTTTCAGTGGTTGTAGTAGTTTGGCATTATTTAGACCTTCTCATTTAGAGTCTTCTCAGCTATTTTTAATTTGAGGATGTCTTTTCCCCAGGAAAATCTGCAATGTTGGAGTTGAAACTATCCCTGCCTTGGGGTTTGATGCCCTGGGTCACATGCCCACCTTTAATTCTTAAATCATGCTGGCTCTGCTGGACCAGGTAGTGACAGACTGGCTGCACAGATATGTGCCATGGTTTTTGAAAACTGGATTCCCTCTAATTTAAAAACACATTGTGAATTCTCTGAAAGGAAAAAAATCATGGCATGGCTGAATTCTATTGTAGCTGTCACTGTCACACCATGGATTCAGCTAACTGAACCATTTTTTTGTGAATAACATTTAATTTGAATTCTGGCATTTTTGAGTGAGTATTTTTTCATTATTTTACCAGAGATGGATTGCAATAAATCTGACCACAGTGCTTCTGACCCAATTTTTTAAAAAAAACAGAACCAATGTGGTGACCTGCAAATGTTTTGCTTATTTTTGTTCTATTTACTCCAGAACATACTTCTTCACTAAAGCATATTGGTTTTAGTCCTAGGTTCTCACATACACAAGCCATAAGGAAAAAACATGGAACCATTTTGACAAATAACAGATCAGCCCAGAGCTCTTCTTAAAAAAAAATGCAAGGAGACTTAATACATCTGCCCATGCAGAAACCAGACAATTCATTTGATTTAATATTTTTTCACAGAAACATTTTTGCCTCTGCTGTAATGGAGTATTCATTACTGCCTTCTATCTGAAGAAGCTAATCCATTGAAATTGTTTGGAGCTAATTTTCTGGAGTTCCATCTGAATCTCACTACATGTCTGTGTGACTCAGTAACTTGTCTGGTGACAAGAGAGGAGAGGTCTGTGTGTCTAAATGAACAGGCCTGACGCCATAAATGTTAATACAACAGTGCCAGTGAAGCACAGTGCAAGCTAATTCTGACATTCATTCTGGAAGCTGTAATTTAATTCAGTCATAAATGAGCTTGGTACAAGTATTAATTTGAAATTGCTTTTATTTCTCATCTGCTGGCTAAAGCTTGCAAACAATAGGGGAAAGGTCTTGCTATACTGCTACAAATAAGTAAACAACCTTTTCTGCCAAGAAGACTGCAGTGCAAATGCAGAGTCAGGGAATAATTTTTTGACTAATTTATCCTGCATATGGATACTTGGAAACTACAGATACTACATAACGATCTCTATCTACAAATATTTCCCAAAGGACAAAAGAACTTCAATTGCACCTAGTTGATAATAAATCATTGCCATGGACTGCTGCTAGCCCACATTAGAGAAGCACTGTGGTCAGGGTGAGGTGTGGGTGAGCAGTCTGGCTCAGCCTTAGGAGCACAGTTCCCACCTGAGGTCAAAGCAAGGCAAGGTCAGAAGTTGGGAAGAGAACATGAAGAGGATACAGAAGAGAATGAAAACCTCAATCTATCAGATTGATCTATTTGTTAGAGCTTTTCCATAACTATTTCTCTGCCTTTCCTTCTCTCTTCCTTGCCCAATGCTTTCTCCCTCCATGCTTTGACCTGTTCCTCGGGTTGTTTTCCTTCTCTTCCATTACTCTGTACATACCACCAGCCCCAATCCCAGAGAAAGCAGGAGTGCAGGGAAAACAAGGCTGCAAAATGAACTCTCTCTCTCTCTGTATTTACATTGGTTTCCAGCCCCTTCTATGAACAGGCATATGGTGTTAATCTAAACTGTCCAACACATTAGTGGGAGGGAAGTAGCACCCAGAGGATTATTACAACATTTTACCTGGCAGATGCCACCATATTTATTGATATGAAAATTTCCTCCCTCCGTATCAGCCACTGAAGCCTCCCTCTGTAAAATTCTCTTGAATTTAGGCATAGCTCTATTAAAATATTTGGTTAAACTCCTTCAGTTTTACTGTGTCTAGAGTGTATATTCATTATTCAGGAAAAGTTATTGCTAAAGTCAATAGAATTTTAAAGTAATGAATGATGTGTTTATTGTAGTTGGCTGGTTGAACACATATTGCATTTTTATGAGTAATTTCTGTGGGCTACATATATGTGTGTCCATATGTATGCACAGGTATATACGTGTATTCATAACTATATATATGTATACAGATTTGTACATTTGTGTATTTTTGATTTTGATCTTCAAACCTATGATTTTATATCAAATATTCCTAAAGAGAACACTAAAATCAATTAACAAAGGTACATCAAAATGCTAAAAAGGAAGGACAAAGTAAAGTATCATTGAATTAACTTTCAGATAATCCTGAAATGTATAATAATGTCATGCCAAATCTGGAAAGCATTTATAAAATAATGCAGGATATATTTGAAAAAAAATATCAAAGTTTCCTTATTTGTCTTTTAAAAATAATATTTTGAAATAGATTTCCTACAGTTTTGATCAAATAACCTGAGCCAATATAAATATGAAGAAAAAGGGTCAAAAACAATTTTAAAGGCATCTTTTGAAAGGGCAAACACTTTCAGTTTGGTTTTACTTTCACAGAGAAAAACTATATTCAATTCCATGAAGCCCTGTGTTTTCAAATATTTTGCGGTTGTGGTTTAATTCCAGAAAGGGGAAAAACTTCAAAGTTAAGGATCAAGCCTCCAGTATGGCATAGTTGGGTAAAATTAAGGATGGTAACCCGTTGTGATAGATAGTAGGGAGGGAGTGATCTCTGACCCTGGATTTCCTTCCTTTTGCTGGAATCATAACAAACCTCAAACATGGATGAATTTCTTTGGCTATTGCAATAATATATCTTTTCATTTTGGAAGCAAATAAAATCTAGAATGTCTGCATATGTGTGTTGGTAATAAAATATTTCATACCTCTAAGATAGCTACAAAACCTGCCTCCCCTTTCTTGGGGAAATGTTCTGTGTTCTTTGTGTCTACAGGGCCTTGCAAAACCCTTTTCTTCCCTTTGGCCAGCATGGGAACATGATCATAATATCCAGTGACACGCAGTACAGCAGCATTTTGTTCTACCTCTAATAGGATTGGTATTTGAGAGAAGTCAAGGTCTGCACATGGAAATGTCATTGATAAATCCATTGACAGAGCTTGAGAAACTGGGCAACGTTTTGGGCTCACAGCCAATCACCTTTAGTGCAATTTTCTATAGCAAGGTAAGTCAGTGGACATGCAGAAAAGATTGAGGGGAGTGTGTGGAAACCACACGTTGCTACATCTTATAGGTTAAAAATTTTCCATCTCCATCTGTTCCTTAAAGGGAAAGTTGGATTTTGTGAGCATATTTTTTCCACAAAAAAAGTATCTGCTTTCTGTAGAAAATTAGAGCTGTTCATCAGACAGCCAAACACCTGCAAGCCAAATATTTCTGGCTGAAAGTATTGATCCTCTCAGGAGGATGGGAGTTTGGTGCTTCATTTCCACGCCCTTTGTGAGGGGCTCACAAGTGCCCCATTTTCAGTGTCTCCTGTGGCTGAGCTTGAGTGGTGACAGGAGCACACGTGACAGCAGTTCTGCCTGTGGAACAGAATTTGGGTGTGAGCTGATTTCCCCCTCCGCTCCTTCTGCAAGATAAGGGTCTCCCTGCAAGCAAGCTGGGCCAGTGGGGATGCTCAAGGACCTTGGGCTGGGAAAAAGCTCCAGGATCAGGTTAAGCAGACACAGATTCTGATACAGCACTGCAGAGAACAGTCATATCTTCAAGCACCTAAACCTACCATTTGCATGGTTCATGTTTTTTACTGTGAGTTTTGAGATGGAACCATTGTTATTTTACTGTTATAAAAACAAATCTCTTCAGATTTTCCAATTAAAAACAGATCAATAAGCTCAAATAGTTTTTGGAAAGTAATGGGCCTCACTCTGCTCCATTAAACTCAAAGAGACATTAATTGGGCAGTAGATTGCCTAGAACAGAAGCTGGGTAATGCTTGAATTTAGATTAGATATAAGAAAGAAGATTTTTACAACAAAGGTGGGAAAACACTGGCAAGGGTTGCCCAGAGAGATGCCCCATCCCTGGAAACGCTCAAGGGCAGGTTGGATGGGGCTCTGAGCAGCCTGGTTTGTTAAAGAGGTCCCTGCTTATTGCAGAGGGGGTTGGAATAAATGACCCTTAAAGGTCTCTTCCAGCCCAAACCACTCTCTGATTTTATAGATTTTTAGTTAATGGTGCTATCTAACAGCCATTTATTTTTTCAGAATTGAATTTTAGTTTTGGTCAAATTGAGTTTTGAAAAACAGTAGGCAAAATAATCAAGTAACATTTTTTTTTCAACCCAAAATATTTAGTTCAGCTTCAAAGGAATGGCTTCATTTTTGGTTTTGGGCTGTTTCATATGTTTAAAAGCTTTTTCTCTTTTCTTTTAAAATGTAGAGCAATTTTAAAATGGACAGATTAAAAGCTTGTTTTGAAAGTTTTTGAAAGTGTTTTGGCACTTCTAAAATTAACCACTCCATTTTGAAAATACTAAAATGAAGTGCTTTGACATTTTATTTTTTTTTTTTATTTGCATTGTTTCATCTGGGACTATTTGCTAAATTCCATTGAAATTCATGAAGAGTCTCACTAACCCTGAAATTCATTTGTGTGGTGTATTTATTATTTGTTAGACAGCAGTGGTTCATTAAACTCTGCATCAGTTCAACCTTAAATAATGGGAGAGAATGCTTAATAGGGCCTTGTACATATACAGCTACCATTCTCACACACCTTATAATTACTGCCCTAACAGAGGGCACTCAGCTGTGCAGAGCCACATTTACCCCTCTGGGAGAAGAGGTGGCAAGACAGACCTCAGCCCCCTGAGCTGGTGTTGCTTCCTCCTCTCCACCCAAGAGCAGCCTTCCTCCTCCCTGGAGTGCCCACATCACCCTTACAGCTCGCACCAGCGTTGCTGTAGCCTTTTGCTAAGCTCTGCCTTTCTGCCTCTGGCTGCTCCTGCCATCAAAGGAAGGAGACTCTTTGCTGTTCATGTCACTAAATGTGGTCACTGCACTTCTTTATGCTTTATTGCCTTCTTTCTCACCTTTTTACCATTAGTGAAGATTGGCCTGTTTATAATCCAACTGCTTTAAGTATTTCTAAAAGCCATTCACCTGCAGTAGCAGTCAACAGCTGGCATGCCAACATTTTTGTCTTTTCTGGCTGCTCAGCTTCACCAGGGCTATTCACAGCTTGCACTTTACTAAGGTCGTTGGTATCACCGTTACACATTTCCTGTATTACATGAGGATCAGGTTCCAGTAGTTAACAAGTCAAAAAATATTCCTGGGGGAGGAGAGGAACTAGGTAGATAAGTGTGTTCCACATGTGCACTTTATTTTGGGAATTGCTGCCTTCATCCATGTGAGAAATAATTGTGATCAAACATAGGTCTGAAACGTGGTACTCCAGATCACACAGAAATGCCTTTGTACTCTGAATGTTCCAGTCCGGCTAGGCCAGCGTACGATGGGACCTCAGCTGCTGGCCACTGCTTGGTGCCTGGATCTATAAATAGTCTCTGGGTCAAACTTTGCACTACTGTAATTGGGAATAGCTCCAGTAAAATCAGTATCTCCACATTTATTCTCTTGAAATTTAAAGCCAGGTTTGGCCCACTATGTGGACAGAGTCCAACTGGAAACTAGGGCCAACCTGACTTATGGGAGAGGAGATGAGAACTAACTCTCCTGCAGTTAGTTGGCCTCGATCCTCACGTGTCTCCCAGATATAACTGTTCTGACCTCAGTGGAATTGATCCTAATTTATGCCACTGTAACTGAGATTGCAGTGTGCATTGTTTGAATTCTGTTGGGTGCGCCTTCTTCCAGATGGAAACTATTTGCAAACTATAACAGCCTCTTTCCGAACGTTGAGGCTTGCCATATCTGAAATTTTTGGTGGGGCAGGGGTGTGGAGAAAAGGATATAATGCCAACTTTGTGCTTAGTGCTACCTAGTGACATTAAGTTCTGCAGTGTTCTATTAAATTATCAGTGCCTAATTAGGGGATTAGAAGACTCCTATCCTCTCATTCTAATTACAGAATGTGTTCTAAGATCACCCAAAAGAAGGGAGGAGGTAGCTTTAGGAAATTCAGAATGGCAATGTGATGATTCTGTTCAGGCCTTTTTCTTATATGGGCATTTCTGCTAATTGATTTTTCTTGTGTCTGCAGCTTCTGGTTTTTCCAGCTTTACATATTACATTGCTGAAGCATTTGATGAATGGGATGCTGTGCAGCTGAAAGATCACACGTCTCAAATGGCTCACTTGGCATTCTCAGACTGAACTGAGTTGCAGCTCTCTGACAAGGGGAATGGTTGCTTTTCTCTCAGAAGAGCACTGAAACTCTTAAATGCAACATAAAGGCAAGATATTAGCAAGATACTATACACACACATATATGAGTGTGTCTGTCTGTCTGTATACACATGTATATGCATGTGGGTATATGTATTTTTAGAGTGAAAAGCTACTCTGTCTTCCTGTAATTGCACTGGAAATGTTCAGTTTGTCAGCCTGACTTTTTTCCCTGTTAGCAATGAAATTTGGCCAGGAGTCCTAGCATGCCATAAGAAATCAAGCCGTGACCACATTAAGCATGAATGGCAGGGCAAGGTTATAGCCTGTAACACTACGCTGGGGTGACCTGTTGCAGAGTTAGAGGCTGAGGTGTGAGGCTGGGTCAGATAACTATTTGCAAGTGAAGCACAAAATGAAGCTCAAAGCTGCTTTGGCTGTTTACTCTTTCAAGAGGCATTTAGTGAATATTTTTTATTTTGAAAGCATATTTAGAAAACTTCAGCTGCAGGGCTTGTAGCCAACCTTCAGAAATTAAACCAGAATATTTCTTAATTTTACCTACAAGTACACTCATGGCATATTCCTACTTATTCTACTTTTCAATGATTTGAAAAGCTTTTCTATAAACTCATGTACAAAATGACTGCTGAAAACAGTCTGACAAAGACTGAGATGTTCAGCTGCAGTGAAATAAAGTACGGGATCACCCAACCAGTAACAGGACTAGGCTGGTGGAATTTTCCTGTGATCAGCTCTGGAGTTGTCCTACTCAGCAGGAAGTTAGACATTCTCTTAAAGAAGAAAAAAGAGAGGTGCCAGAGAATTGTTTGCACCACCTATAAACTTTGTGCCCTAAATCTGTCTCCTGAAATACTGATTCGAATGCAGATTCGAATGCAGAAAACAAACACATTTTTGATTTTGAGACCTTCTTATTAATTTGTCTTTGCTTTTTTGCTTTTTTTTTTTTTTGTAATTTTCGATTTAATTTGCTTGCTAGACCCTTTAGCACAAGAGGTACATTTGAATGCAGCTTTGAAGGGAATTTGGCTCAGTGTTGTAAGGCAGGCTAGGGAAGAGCTTGGTCTTAAAACAGGCAAAAAGCATAGTGCATGAATTGGCTTCCAGGATCCCACTGAAGCACAACCTGAACTTTGCCTCGATGAGTAGCAAAGTAGAAGAGCACAATGAAAACTTTCACCAGAACTAGGGCTGCAAAATATCTACTGTGTCCCACCCTCTTAGAGCAGGAAACAGGCTCTGGTGAAGGTCACCCACCTACACCAGCTTTGCCTCTAAGACTGCACACTTTTGTGTGGAGTCACTTGTGAGTGAGGAGAGGGCAATCCAGCTTTTTCGTGCCTGAGTTAGTTGGAAAACTATTCAAATTTTGTTGGATATCACTAAAGCTGATAGAAAAATAATATTTGGTATTTGTAAATTGTGGCTCGCACATCATGGTAAGGTCTGACTAGGACTGAGGTGTTTGGAAGGTTTTTACTACAGCCTTGCTTAATAATATAATCCAGAGCTGGATGCTGGGCATAGGTATGAGATTGATGGCAGCAGCCACTGTCCAGGGAAATGCCACAGTTCAGCAGACTCCTTAGGGAGCTGTGGATTGTCCCAACAGGAATACCATCTCCTCCTACTGTTCAGAGCAGAAGAGGATCATGGAATGCCAGCTCTTGCAAGAATTTCCAGATTAGCAGCATCTTTAAGCACTTTCTACATCCTAGAAATCTTAAGATGCTGAGGACATAAGAGGTCATTGAAGGACTGCCCCAGCATAGACCCAGACATATCTGCTTCACTTCTGATTGACATTAGTCCAGTCTGTTCTTAAAACCCTGGTGACAGAGCACCTCCATCTTCCCAAAGAGCAAGGGCTGGTTCTTAGCATTACAAAGCTTTTCCTAATAATGTCCAGTACAAGCCTTTCTTGCTGCCAGTTATGCTGTTTTCACTTTTCTTCTTTTCTGCTAAGCTAATTTCTTCATTTTTATACCAGCCTTTTCTGCATATGCAGACAGCTATCTCAGGCATCTCTTCTGCACACTAATTATCTCTAATTATTCAATCTTACCTTTTAAGTTGTATTTTCCAGATTTTTGGTTCTTCTCAGAGCTCCATCTAACACCAGTCTGTCCTGTCACTTAACAGCTTTCTGGAAGTCATGTGCTCAGCACTGGACCCTGGTACTCTAGCTGAAGCCTTAGCCCGTGCCCAGTACCAGGTCATAGGCTACTGGTGGCTCCTTCAGTCCCTCTTGCTGCGCTGCTTTCAACGTGTAATTACAAAGTAGCTGAGGCTACTTATAATTAAATTAGTTACTTGATATAATTAAATAATTACTTGAGGCTTAACTGATGCTAAGAGAAGCCAGATATTCATCTGGCATAAAATTGATGCAGTGTCTTAATGTCTCTAAATAATACTGACTTACATTATCCAAGCACAGTGAGCAGGTTTACAAATGCCTTGGAGTGACAATACCCGAGTCTCCTGAGCTGTTTCACTACAGGTGCTGCTTCTGCCAGCTGCAGCTGTGTGTCTCAATCTGAAGCTGCTTCACTGTTGTGATGGACATAAACCCCCAGTGCATGAATGATGCATGTTTGCATAATTAATACCAATTGTTTAAACCAGAAGCATTTGCTGCATGAAGTGCTAAAATCATATTGCATCCAAATACTGCTGTGTTTTTCTGGTTTATGGATACTAGTGTTTAAAACTCTAATCAAAATATTGTAATTAATGATTTAAATTCTGTTAAAATGTACAAGCAGTGTGTTCTATTCAAAGTGCCACCAGCTCTGATCAACTCTAAAATTGAAAAACATGTTTCACTGATTTAAGGCATCACAAAATGATCATAATGTTATTGCAATTAACAATATAATTAAGATTTACAGGTTGCATAATTCATTTCACATGTATAACAATTGAAATTTAATTAATAAAACCTAAGTGTCCTAATTAGCAGTATTTTCAGAACCAAAAATATTTCAACAATGAAATTTGGATAATATATTTTTCCTTTCTTACCATTCTTTGCTGGATTGTTATTCTGCTTCTGTATTTTCAGATTTCTAGATCCTTTTTGGTTGTACCTGACTGTAGGGGAAAAGAATGAGGTTTTTAAAAACTGCAAATCTTTAGGTGATAAACCACATTATTCCATTTTAAATTGTTCTTCTTTTACCCAGAGTGGCTGTTGCACTTGCTGCTGCATGTTCTTATCTACACCTCGCTCATATATTCATTTAAGTCATTGTATAGTAGACAGAGCATGTTATATTCATGGATTTGAAAGATTTAACAGTTTTGGAGACTGATTGCTGCAGTCTCATTTATGACAGTGTAACTCAGTTGTAGGCTCAGCTGAAGCCTTTCAAAACAGAATGGATCAAGGAATAATTCTTATTAGAGTATGTTTTACTAAAATCAGGCAACACTCTTTTCTGTTACTACTATTAAACATGTAGCAATAGCATGAAACAGTAGAGCTCCATTGTTTTAATGATTTTCCAGTCTTCTTTAAGTGTATTGGTAGATTCCCTACCTTGATGTGGTGATGAAAAAAGACAGTTTTGATAGATACTCGTCCACAAGGGAGATTAAAGGGCAGAAGATCTGGTCCCTGTCTGAAAGGTGACAGGGTAGATCATTCCATGTAATCAAAAGAGATATGAAGTGGCACTGATTATTGTAACTGCTCCATAGTCTCTCCTACTGCTGTACCCTAAGTCCTTCAGTAGAATCACTCTTCTGAACACTGTTACTGCTTTGCACTGGCTTTGTTGCTAATACTTAATGCGAGAAAACAGCACTGCAGGTGTCTTTCAATGTTAACATTTGCTCATTGTCATGGAACTTCTGCAGGTCTCACCTCACTGTGTGAGTGGTCTGAGGAACCACTGGAAAAATAGATCTTTTTATTTTCGTTGTTGAAGGAGTCCTTAATGCCTAAAAGGACGCAGCTTACAGGACTGGGCTCTCAGAATAGCAGCTCACAACTTGCATTATGTTATATTGACAACGTCTTGGCAAATCAAATGCTGACAAATGGTTTTGTAATGAAGGCATAAACTGTACAGAATATTGTGCAATGCAGACAATATAAGGAGACACCCTGCAGTCTCCAAGGACTTGCATTTTTTTTTATTGCTTACCATATTTTTTATAGTATCTGTCCTGATGCAGTGTCTCATTTGGGAAGTGGGATTTTTCTCCCTTCTGCCTCATGCAAAGCACCCATCAAGTCTCTGAGCCTGACACCACTTGCGTTTGTAAAGGGAACCCAGACTGCTGTGCTACAGAGGCCAGAAGCTCTTGTAGGGGCTAACCTCAGAGACTGAAAGATTCTAGATATTCAAAGACGTAATCAAGGAAGCTTCAGGTTAGACTTCAGGTCTCCAGGAGGGCAGGTGGATACATTTTATCCAGAAGTTATGGAACACCCCTCATGGTCTTAATAAAAACCTAAAATCAAGAATAATAGATAAAATCTCCTACAAAACACCACCATCATTAAATTAAAAGCAAAGGCAACATGTAAATTTGATTCACTGCTGAGGTGTGCCAGAAGATCTTGCAGCTCCTTCCACCACTGCTTTTGGGGTCGGATCTTGAACTGGTGCTGAATTTCTTGCATTTGGGTGGACTCTGCATAGTTCATTGGTACTGATTTGTGTTTACCTCCCTTTGGTAGGAATGGGCCTTTAACTACTTGACAGTTCTCATACTCAGCAATGCAATGTCATTCTTGTGTTTATCAAAATTTCAGACAAAGGGATGTTTTTAAAATATACTTAGAGATAGATTAAAAAAATAATTATTAGATGTTGCTGAGTTTCAGAGTTCAGCCATTCTGGAAAGACATTTTTAAAGAGATTAGGTGTGTAGCACCAGTTTACTGTGCAGAGAAAGAAGAATTTTTTCAATTTCTTTCAAAAACAAGCAGAAAATGGGGAAAATATATTTTCTTTAGCTTGTTACAGTCAGTAATTAAATAAGCTTTCCACTACGATAACATATGGAAAACACTGATTCCAAAGAAAAAAATAAATCTAGAAAGGCCTGAATTAGTGAAAAGGGAGATAAAGATGAAGGTAGCCTTATAAATAAATGTTATAATATAAATCACAGTAACGTAACACTATCTTTTCTGTCACATTTTTATGCTCTAATGAAGCCCTATTACATATTTCTGTGGCCCAACCTTTGATGAATTCTTCAGTATTCCCTGCTGAATAAGCAGTCATCTGAAATACCTGTGGGACTGGCCTCTCTCAAGACACGCAGTGTGGATTGTTCCCTAACTACTGATTTCTACCATTTCAATGGCACAAAGGATTCTGTGTTTTGACATGGAAATCCTTGTAACTCTAAAAATGAATTAAGTATTCATCCAATCATAAAATGACATCATGAAAGCAGCTCTTTCGCTGATGTGGTGACTATAGAGTTGCTTGAAATTATTCTGCTAACACAATTTGACTGGATATATGTTTTGACATCCAGACAACAGGGACACTGATGGAAACTGATGGACCCAATGTCAAAAGAAGAAAAGCTGGCTGCAGGAGGACACCCAGAAAATTAATAGGTGGATTGTAAAAAAAAAACCCTTTCCCAAAGGGCAAAGTCAATAAAGTGAGGACTGAATAAAACCCCCAAAAAACTGAAAGAAAAGGCACAGAAAATCCAATTCTTATAAAAAAAGCAAAGAAATACTGAGGGGAGTGTTGGAGCTCAGTAGATGCAGGTTGAGGAATAGTTAATTTGAACCTGAATAGTTGACATTCAATATTCATATTTCTGTTTCTGCCACAGCCTTTGACAATAACTGTGTTGATACTGCAGAGAACCTCATTATTAAGCATCCTTTATCTTGTTCATGCTTTTAGTCTTTTCCTTAATTTCCACCATAAATATGTTCCAGAATACTGTGAAGAAAATACCATCCTCAGGAGGAGTAGCATTTTTAGACATTTTTTGGGGGGACATTTCAATGCAGAAGCCAAGACCTTTTCTTGCTTCCCTCAAGAGCCTTTATAAGCAGTTCTGCTTGTACATTTATAAAGTCTATTTAGAGATAATCTTCAGAATCTCCAAGATAAAAAAAAATCTGGTTTTGGAATCAGCCAGAAACACACTCCTACACATATTTTGCCATTCTGAACTGAGCATTTGTATCTCTCATAGATTGGTCACTTTTCCCTGTCATCGAGTGACATATGTCATAGGTAAAGGACTTGTGACAGGGCTTAAGGCACAACTGTGTTAAAGAATGCAGTGCCAAGAATCCAGTATTTGCACAGCCAACAAACTCCTCTTCTCCAAGTAAATGATAACATTTACATATTTTGCCACCTGCTGACATCATGTCTCCCTTTCCACTGACTCCAGTATCAGACTATTTCTAAAGCCAGTCAGAGAGACATCATTATTTGGATTTTTTGGAGTAGTCTCTGAAATCCCCAAGCAGCAGATTTTGGAAACTGTGAGACTGGTATAGCTAATATAATTATATAATTACTGTTCTCTTATATTCTCCTGCAGGCCTCCAGCGATAGCCACTGTTTGATAAAGGACACGTATTGGCAAAACGGACCTTTGACTTGCTCCAGAATGGCCATTCCTATTGTTCCATGCAAAAAACCACACCAAACCAAAACAACCCTACAAAAAAGCCACAATCAGTCATCCAAAATACTAAATAACAAGAAACAATTCTGTTACCAAGAAATGGTTCTCAGATCAAACTACTGAAAATCAATAAAAAGGAAAAAAAAAAGTTTTGTGAAAGTAACTTGCCTTCATTTTCTGGAGTTCTTGGCTAGAACATTTCCATTGATAGAGTTGCTAAGTGCATTCTATTTACAAATATAAACACTTGATTTTGATCAGCAAAAATGCATCAGTACACTTGAACAGTGTCAATGATGACATAATTACACTCACAATTTCCTCTCTGTAATGATTTTTAAATGTCAGCAGTCATTTTTTGTCTAATTGTAGCCTGCATGTCAGCACTTCCTCTTAAAACAGCATGTTCCTCTCTGCTGGAATTTCACACCTCTCCACTCACTCACTCACTTCACCAGTGAAGATAATGAAGATGATAAAGGGCTCCAGATATTTTCACTCCTGTGCTGCTTTACCATTTAACATCAAGCAGGCAGAATGAGAACTTTTTTTAAAAAAAAAAAAGTAGAGAGTTTGATCAGTTAGACTATAAATAATGATTTGATTTTAATGAACAAATCAAAAAGTAGTTTTCATTTCTCAGACCCCCTGCTGGTGCTTTACTAATAACCTGTTTAGAAGCTGGGGCCTGTGATAAAAATATTCTCACACATGAAGACCTAACCTTACTCACTGGAGAAGGCTGACCGTGCAGTGCCAGCCCATCTCTTGATCACTTCAGTGTTTAGCACAGTGCAAAGCAGGTGACGCTTGCTCTGCAAAGCCTGCCTGGTTGGAGATGTTATCGCTACCATCTCTTCCTATAACCTAGAAAGTGACTTTTCAAATGCTATTTTGCACTGCTCCAGGCCACCAGAGCCCACAGCGTAACAAATAGGTGCACCTCAGAGCTCTCTTCCTCCTTCCACAGACCACATCATCAAGTGTATGGAAGTGGATCACTTGTGCAATGAACTGGAAGCTCTGCACTGAGGTTAGCACAAACATTTTCCACTCATCTGAACGTACGCTGGAATTGAAAACAGGGGCCGAGGAGGCCTCCTTCAATCCAGTTTGCTTACAACTCATCTTCAGCTCTCTGATGATGCTTACCTCTAGGGTTTAGGAGATAAAACTTATCATTTACTGGCCCATTTAATATCAAAACAGATGAAAAGCCAGAGAAAGAATTCACACTGAAATCAAATAATGAAATAAGGTTGAGATGTCTGATAAAAAAGGTATACGATTGAGTATCTCTAAACACAAATACACACTTAAAATGACATATCAACTAGTTATTCGTCTGAATAGGTCCCTGAAAGATAGAAGAATGAAAAATGAATAAATTGAATAAAGACAGTGTAGGTGAGGGTGTGGGAGTGTGTTTTCTACAGCCCGTGATAACATTCATTATGTCCCTCTGTGACATTGCCATCACAGGTCACTCCTACCTGCACAACTGTGTGTGTACACACAGGCATGGGGACCGTGCACAGATTGATACAACACAAACACAGACCTGGCTCTCTTTGTGGTTCATACTGCATTTCATGTCCTGCACTTTGAGCTGCCTTTTTTGGCTAACTTGGCGCTTCAGAAATCTTCTGGAGCTCTTGGAAAGGGCAGGGTTTTTTAACTGCATCCTACGCACTTGTGAGATGTGTGGACACATCGAGACAATCTGAAAAGAGATGCTCCCCAGTCTCCCCACTGCAGAGGGATGTCCCCAAGGAAACAAAGCAAACCAAAGACACCAACAGCCAAGCAATCAAGAGCAAAAGAAACCAGTCTTTGAGTACTCCTAGGAGAATATGAGTGCTCAAGACAGAGGAAGACCTGCCATGGGGAACACAGCATGTGCAGCTTGCTTGCCTGTGCCCACTCTTGAGAGAACAGGAGTCAGAATCTAAAAATACTAAAAGTTGAGACACTATGTATGAGATGAGCCTAGAACACAGAGGCGCTGCTCTAGAACTTTCCTTCTCCCCTACCCCTTCCTTTCCCAATTTTATACCAACAAGAAAAGTAGGCAATATTAAAATTAGTTCTAAATTGCGTGTAATATGCTCATAGGCAAGTCAGCCATACTGGAATGTTACCACAAAGCTCCACTAGAGCAGGCTTCACTTCTGTGCACCGCACCACAGAAATGATCAACACCTCCTTGCCAGGTTGCTCAGCTAAAGGCAAGTTGAGAAAAGGGAAAGCAAGGTAAGAGCCATTTCCAGAGTCTTCTGCAGATCCAGGTGGCTTGCTGGAGGCTGCGAAAAGGATTTTCTTAAGGCCGATAAGGTGAAAAGGCTACTTTGAGGAGCAGGTTCTTCTGTTTTCATAGAAAAGCAAAAAGGACATTTACCTGTCAGTTTGCCTCTTTGGGATTACCTTCAGAAGACAATCAAACCCCACACAGAGCTGAGATAATGCTCAATTACCCTGGCCGGGAGTTCGTTGGGGATTTTTTTTGAGTTTATTGCTGAGTCTCACTCTTCTGGTTTGAAACCCCAGCTTTTTAATGAACTACCAAAGGCAAATTGCATATTACACCCACCCCCCGCCAACACTTGAACATGAGGAAATTTGCAAAGGGAAAGGGGAAATGGAGTTTTCCATTTCAATGGACGAAAGGTATTGGATTATTGATGTTACACACAGGAACTGAGTTTATGTTTTACATTACAGTCAAGCATTCCTGTAGCTTCAGACAAATAAATAAAGGCTGTTGAGAGAATGACACATTGTTCATTTAGTGTCTAACAGTGGTAGACACTGTTAGTGGCTCAGCCTGCAGGAGCACAGAAACATTCCCTGTGCTACCTGAACCGGGTTTATAGCCTTTCAAAATAAGACTGTCACGGATTGTGCAGTTTGGCAGATTATTCATGACTCAGTCTCTGCATACAGAGCATTGGCTTCTGCTGCATCTGAGGGTGCTTGACATTTCTTAAAGTCACGCCAAAAGTATTTCAAGTTGGCCTCTCAGAAAACGATGCACATTAAGCTAGAGACCACATCTGAAAACTTAAGTTGATTTGCTTCATATGAACTTGAATTGAACCTCAACCTTACAAAATAAGGCATATTAAAACATAAAGACAGCTGAATGGTAACCATGACAACACTGCTTCCAAAAAACCCATAGGTATAACCAACATTTATACATATATACTGCCAGGGATAATACATTCTTTTGTACACTTATTAATACCAGTTCATGCTGTGTGCATGACTTTTCATCAGCAAAACTGTACATTACACAGGACTTTCCAGATATTAATTTACCTTTGATGTGTTTTGCTACTCTGATAAGGCCCATGCAAAATGAAATTAGTCAAAATGTTCCAAGTTTGAGGCTTGGGTGCAATATGGTCTCAAAATATTGCCTCAATTTTAAAAGTCTGTCTTGTGGTAAAATCTGTGCTGCAACTACGTGTTGCATTCCACTGAGCCATAACATTACTTATAACATTTTAATTTCTTTTATTTTTTAATTGTGACAAAGAGAGTGACTTTTTTTTAGTGCTGTATTTTAGGAAGATGAATGCCAATTTTTTGAATATATTGTT
This sequence comes from Edolisoma coerulescens, assembly GCA_013397115.1. NCBI lineage: Eukaryota > Metazoa > Chordata > Aves > Passeriformes > Campephagidae > Edolisoma > Edolisoma coerulescens. The sequence goes on along the minus strand of VWZW01002525.1, from coordinate 601,822 downwards.
ATGTTAAATGAACCTTTATTCCATCTAGCTGTCTGCTATTTTTCAGTCCTTGGACTAAAGGAGGATTCTTTAGTTTGGACTCTTGTCAGCACTGATGTAAAGTGCTTTATGTCTCATTTTTATAACCCATTTCATCCCAGCTGGGGTGCATTTTTAATCCCCTTTTCACTACCTAAATCGAGGAATACAGCCCTTTCCATCAGTTTGGAGAGGAATATGTTTAGTTTATTTTGCAATACCCTGCCAAGGGACATTTTCCTAAATGAGTATTTTCTAATCTTTAATTAGTATCACAAATACTTTTGCTGCCTGCACATTCTTCCAGTGAAAGGTTGTATAGAGCAGTCACTGCATTCTGCATGTCCTGTGGGACTGTGTGAGGAGCTACACACTCCCCTTTCACACAGTGAACAAAAGCTAAATTCTTGCCTTCTTTTATTTCTTTACTTTCCTTAAGTCTGAAATGCTAAAGCTGTAGGTGCAGTCCTGAGGGCTGAATACTGATGCTCAGACCTTCTTGGGTGGTAAGGCTTGATCCAGGTCTATGATTCATCTGCCATCTCTTCTTTTGTAATTACATTGCTGTTCTGACCTTTTATATATTTACTTCATAGCATAGATACAGTGTTTACTACTTCTTTGGGAATATAATGAATTGCAAACACAATGTCCTTTCCCCCAACAAGACTAGAGCATAAATAGTTCAGTCGCTATCAACCAGGAGCACCACACATATGTAATTCCTTATGTATTTTTATGAGTATATATATTTTTATAGATATATAAGATGTGGAACATTGACAATGTGCTAACTTAGCCCATTAATGAGTTGGATAAGTGTCTTTGGCATCAACCACTTCTATTACACAGCACACAGAAGCAATAGCAAAGGCAGCCTTAGAGTGCAAAAATCTCTGCTCTTGTACTATTAATGCATATCATTCTTAGCTCGTCTGCGACCTATGTTAAAGTTTTGCAAACTAGAACTGCAATCATACCTTTTAATCCACTCTATGCTTTGGATATGAGACCTGATGTGCATCTGGGCTGTCCTCAGTAGCTGTACCTGCAGTCTCAGAACAGTGATTACAGTGAGGTTTATCCATCCTGCAAGGAGAAACCTTAAATATAACCTGGTGTTTAATTTGTCTTGACTTTCCCTGTTGGCTTCTCCCAGGCTAAAGCCAGAGTGCAAGCTAACACATAAGGAGTATGGATAAAATGGGTGCCAGGATTTGACTGTAAACTGCTGCCCAAATTAGCACAATGGTATAGTTACTATTAAAACAAATTGCCCAATGTTGTAAAGAGACCTCCAAAAGTTGAGTTTGTGAAGCTCTCATGGTCTTAAGCACAGGGACCTATTTCTTGCCTTTTCAAAATACAGAGCTTGAAAATGAAAACTTTCATTGCCCTTTCCACTTGCCTATTCCAGGGGGTTCATGTAGTTTAGATTTAATTAATTCTCAGATAAAAGGTCTGGTATGTAAGCACCAGTTATGAGTGACAGCTCTAGTGACAGTGGCATCCACCTTCTGTTGGCTTTTTTTGGTCTAAACTGTCCTTTCCTTAGTGTGTGGAACCTTGTTCTACTTTGCGGACAGAAGGAATATGTAATCCAAGACATCCTATCTCCATCTGGTTGCTCCCCTCCTTTCTTCATCCAGCACTTACTGCATGAATGCTACTGTAAAGGTACCACGAGACGGTGCTAAGGGCACAAATGCAGCTCATTAATTGTTCTAGGAATGAGAAATGAAAGAGCAGTGACAGCCTGGAGTCATTAAGGGACAGAAGAATCATGGCATGAGCAACAAAACCCTGTCAATCCTCTTGGTGCAACCCTCCCTCTGCTTTTCATTCAGCCTGGGCATTGCCCTCTGGACATGAGCTCCCACCATGGCAGCAGCCCCTACCTGCTGCTGGCACCATGTCCCCTGCCATCAGCTTCTGTGAGCAATGCCCACTCAAGCTGCTGGGCAGGCAGAAGTCCAGCCTGGAATCAGCCATAGCAGTGCTGCATCTTTGGGTGTCACCAGCACTAAATGGAATGGCAAGGAAGGCCCTTCCACAGCTATCCAGTGTCAGCATCCTTCCGTCTTTAATGCAGTTGGCCCAAGAAAACTTGACATTGAGAGCAATGTTAGCTGGGATTGATGTTGCTGTGATGCTGTAAAATCTTTAGTGAAGTGAGGTGTGTAGCTGCTAATACCCCTCCTCTCCTCCCAGGCAAGACAACGCCACCCCATTGCACAACCTGTGCTAAGAGGTAGCGGCCCAGCTATGCAGGGCATCGCCATGCAAGGCTCTGCGCTGGGCTAGGCTGGGCTGCTCACAGCACCACACCAACCCGTCTGTGATCCGCTCTAGCTGGGCTAGCGCAAAAATCCCAGCTCTCTGCAGTAAGATTTAAATTCTGCTTTGAAGAGAATATGGAGAAATGTTGTGTCTCACAGTCCACTGCGAAAAATTACTGCTTCCCCAAATGATTAAGGTCTTTAGGAGACAATCAACAAACTGACATATTTCTCCTGTAAACGGGAAAAACACATCCCTTACTGCTGCAGAGGTTCCTAAATGAAGCACAGCTGGATGGCTGCCAGTAAAGCCTTAGTATAGTAGTTGGCTGGGGAACAAGGATGCCCTGGCAACCACGTGTTTGTTAGTGAGGATGCTGCATAATTTTTAACAAATGGTTGTGAGCTAAGGCTGGGGGTGGAGGTGTGGTGAGGAGGGAGGTCTGCTTCCCAGAGATTTACACAGGAGCTGCTGCAGAGAAGGTAAACACTCTCCATGGAAAGCAGTGCTGGAACAATGGAACCTTAGATGTTTAAGGCTAAAGAGCCTTCAACAATTTTGCAGGTGTACTAAGCTCTTTCTTCTATCTGCTTGAAGCTACAAATGTGACAAGGTGCCTCACCATCACAGGACAGATCTAAGGGAAGGTTATGCAGGCTCCTTTTGAAAATAAAAAAAAAATTAAAGCTTACAGAAAGAAAAAGCTGGGTTATGAACTGTGATTGGTTTGGACTGCACCAACATATGCTCGATCTCAGATTTAGTTTTGTAGCTTTGATCTCTTCCACTGGGTAAGTAAGTGGGCATCAGTGCACTAGTAGTTAAGGAATAGTTATAATTTTAACATAGGTACTGATGCTTTTTCTTGCTCTCCCTAAAAAGCTAGGTCAGGTCACTTCTTGTGTACTGAGGAAGAAAGGTAAGTTCTTTTCAGAAAATTGCTACACATCATTTGTTGATCTCACCCTGGGGCAAAGGTCTCCAGGGTAAACTTTTCATGCTTTCATAAATCTAAACTTCTGAGGAAGACAACAGTGGACAGACGAGTGTCTTAAATAAATCTGCAGAGTACTATTGCAGTTGCAGCTATTAAATGAGGCCTTGAGAGCATGTTCATTAATTCTGTCTACTAATGACAGCCCAAAACCTACGGCGGCTCTTTGTGAGGGCAGGTGAGTTCTGGTGACCTTGCACATGTTTTCAGCTGGTGGTTCCTCTTCCAAATCTTTGTGCAACAGAGATGGTCACTGCTAAGGAACAGATGTGTTTAACCTCACAAAAAGCTCCAGTTCATTGGGCTGGGGAACAAACTCAGGGGCATATCTCATGTATTTCATAAAGATGGTGTAAACCTCATTATTTGATACTATTAGTTAATATTTACAAAGTCTTTTAAATTCCAAGAGAAACGATTATAAAGTTGTCGTAGATGTTATTATTGCTATTACTGTGAGGAACAATATTGTGTTTTATAATCTACACAAATACTAATATTGTTTTGTTTCTTAAGAGTACTTATGTGCTTTATAAAATGTCGTGTATTGTTTTCTGTGTCCTCTGATCCACAGTAACTTCATAATGATATGAAACATTGACATTTAGGGACTGTTTTTTACTGTCTTTTTTTCATACAGACTTCCATGGAGGATTTGCTAATGGTATATGTGTGTGTTTGAATTAAACCCTTTAATGCTAGGGGAGGAGATCAGTTTGACATGGAATTCAACAGCTGTTGTTTCTTTAAAGAGAAAAGGCCTGCTGGATTTAAGTGTGTTTGAGTATATCTGGTTGACTGAACAGTTTCCTCAAGGAAGTATTCATTCAGTCAATGTCCTGAAGGGTTAAGAAAACAGAAACCCATAGTGTTACTGAGTTGTTGTTATGTATGTTGCCACGGGAACTGTAGCTGGAATGTTTAAATGTGTTGTTTCTCCCCAAATCCACAGGAGTGGAGCTTGAGTGTCTTGGTGTGCCCTAATCCTCACAATTAGTTTCTGTGTGGTGGGGGGACTTATGGGGCTGATCTGACTAAATACTTGTAGTGACACTGGGTAACATTCCCACCATGCTGGACAGAGTGGGTTTAGCATCATACTCATCATTTAGGAGATTCACAACCAAAAGCAGAAAAGGGAGCATATTAAAAGCCTCCCTTTTTGCTTCTCCCTGAACCCTGTGGATTTCTTTTAGTAATGCATATTACAGAAATTAATGATCTCCAAGGAGGTCTCCTTAAGACTTTGGTAAGAGAAATCATGACATTGATTGATCTTATCTCAGATCTTTAGTATCTGTATTCTTTTGTCTCACATGCCATTTAATTTGCTTCACTGGTATAAACCTGGAGGAACCTCTGTTGGAAATGACCATTTCAACAGAAAAGGCAAATTTCAGCCTTGTTTCCATGTAAAGGCTAGGCTTTTGCACTGCAACAGATCAGTCTGCAGAAAGTCTAATCAAGCACTCCTTATTACCAGATAATTGCTATAAGAGAAATACCTAAATGTATCTGTAGAGGTCAACTGTGCCATAGATATTTCAAGAAGCTGGGAACAACCTTCCCAAAGCCTTCCAATGGGCCATAACTCTCAAATGTTGGGCCTGTTCTACCACCATGGTTTTTCATGGGTGGTTGGTGGCACTCAGTTGAGTCAAAACCATCTGAGCAGCACTCCATTCCTTGTAGAGTCAAACATTTTTCCTAGCACAAACTGACCCACACTTTGACTGATTTATGTATTTCTTCTGGTATGTGGCAGGATTTGCATTCTGGGGACTGTTTTAACTTTTATTCTTGTATCCCCTTCTATCACTCAACATAAGGTTTTTAATATGGTCCAAGATAATTCTGTCTTAATATACTTTGAGCCAAGTCTAGTTCCAATGGATGTGGAAAACACAGATTACCTTCTACTTGCAGCTCCCTCTCAAATGCAAAAGCTCAATGCTTTCCCAAGGCACGGTTTCTAAACACCTGATAATTCTTGTTGCCTCCTAAGCAGGACCCACATCTTGAGCTGGAGACATCCTGAGACAGAGGAAGGTCTCCAGCTGGTCAGTGTCAGGGCAGATTACATTCTTTTTACCTACAAAAGTCCTGTGTACACATCCTGTTGTGAAATTTCCTTTTTTTGTTCTTTTCTCAGTATGAAACCATTGATCAACAGGCCAAGAGACCTTTCTTTCTGCATCCAGATAAAACAGTGAGCTTAGGCTTCGTCATGTCCTGGGGTCCTCATCCTCCAGTTGTCCACACTGGGAGTCACCTGAACTGCAAAACACTGAGGAAGACTGATTCACACCTGGCTCTTCTACAGACAATGATTTCAAAACTTCTTTTCAAGCTCTTAGATTTTAAAAGTTAGGAAACCAGACACAGTGATAGTAGAATCCTGGAGAGTCAATGCTTCCATCAGTGCTCAGAGGCCAAGAGTCCTATTTCCACTAGGATCAGAATGGGTGGACAGTGCTGAAGTTTGGGAATGCTGACAGCACACATTTCCCAGCTGTGATGAATCGTATGATTTAAAAAAGAACAAAGGAATAAAGGCCGAAGCTTGATCAATGATTTCTGTGTCTCTTTTACTCCATGACTTCTGATACTGTTATGCAAGGAGGGACAACTCACAAGCATTAATTTTTTGGTTTATTCTATTATGTATTTTTGTGCTTTCTGAAACTCCTGCACAAGTTAGTTTGACCACGCATTTCTACACACTTCTGAAAGTTTTATGTAGGGCTGGACTGAGGTGCATTGGCAGGAGCTGAATGTGGTTTGCCTACAATCTTGTTGGCTCAGGTTTGTACTTCATCACCCAGTTTTATCTATGTTTTTATTTAAAATGGTCTCTTAGAAGTCTCTTTAGATATTCTCAGGTCTTGTAAACTGAATGCAAAACAGAAGCTATGATATGAGCTGAGTCCACTATGTAAAAGACAAAGAACCTATTAAAAACCCTATAAAATGCAGTGTAACCAAAGCCCTGCACTCCTCAGAAGAGTTTTTCCTGCAGTGGGTGCTAAACTCCAGAGCCCTAATGATGGGGCACTCCTTACCTCTCTTCCTTTGCCATTTGCAACCATAAGGTGAGGATGAGCAAAAAATCTGCCTTTTTCCTTTTATTAGGTGCGGGAAACTTTTGTTTTGGCAGTGCTTCTTTTTGTCATTTACAGAGTTTGTTTTTCTCTTGATTTTTTTGGGAGCTTTTTATTTCCTGTCAGAGTGTGGAGGAGAAAGCTGTTCTAGCCTGTAAGTTATGCGCCCCTTACAGTGCCCCTTAGTTACACAGCACAAGGAAAAGAGAAACAGAATCCATGGCACCGCGCAGAAATGTTGCACTATATAGTTTGCCCTGGTTAAACATTCCCAGAAAGGGAATAACACAACGCTGTGGAGCTCCTGAATGTCTTTTGGCCCTTGTGCTGCAGAGGTGCAGGCATTTAGGGTTAAACTGAAACAGCGCTGGATTTTGGGCAAATTTGTTTTCAGATCTGAGCTACACAGATCAGAATTATTTCCTTTTTGTATTACCACAACCCTATCTCCTCCATACCTGAAATAAGTGCCATCTGGAGCCTTGAAAAGCAATACGCAACAGCTGTGTGAGAATTTAATTTGATATAGCCACATGCCCCCATCCTCAGCCACCTTTTTTGATCTTTCTTCAAACAACTTAAAATATATCTACAAAATAATGCTGAAAGTCTTGTATGTACAGATTTTTTTGGTAGTATGTAATTCTGTCATTTTTTGCCTTGTCTTCTCCACACGCAGGGAGATGTCAAAGTGGAAAAGAAAGAATGGTTATTTATTCACATTTTTCAAAGCCTGCAAGAGGCAAGAGTTGCATTTTTGAATTGAGTTTGGGATGGTCTCACTTTCTCCTCAGCACTTTTCTTGTAATTCACTGCATCTTGCTCTAAAATGTTTTGGTGAGGGAACATGAGCAGTGACTCTAGTCAGCTCCTTATAGCTGCTGGGGTTTTCTGAATTCTCCCTCAGTACAGTCATGGCTAGTGGTGCCTAGTGACAGAATGGATCAAACCATTAGACTTAAAAAGCAGCTTACGTGAAATTTGAATGTGCATCTGTAGTTTGTAAATCTTGTATCAGCTGCTTTTTCTTTTCTGCTAATATTTGAACCTTGCACATTCCTACATTCCTATGCATATGCTGTAAAGATGCATCTTTAAGATCAAACCCTTTATCTGTTTATACTTATGCTTGTCCTTAAAGCATCATGTAGACTTTAAAGCTGCAAGGACCTCTCAAAGCTAACTTTGTCTATGAGAGGCCGAGTCCATGCAAAATGCTGGATGGTAGAGCAGGTTCTGGTTGTGCTCAAAATCAACTGCAAGTCTGGGACAACAGGATTCTAATAACATAAACAAGAAAAAAGGAGTCTTATTCATTAAAAGTGCACATTGGAATTGCATGGTAGGTGAGAACAAGTTTCCACAGCAAAGGTACTATTAACTAACAGAAAAGCTCTTTCTGATTTGTAAATAATATTATTGTAAACTCTGAATTATGGTTTATCTGCTGTTCTACCTATTAATAACTTTCTATTATGTTCAATTAATTAGTTATTGGAAAAACACCGAGGCCAGCACTCATACAACAAATCAAACCTTTCAGCACTGTCAGATGCTGGGGACGCTGGCACACATCTGCCTTTTCTGCCAACAGAACAACAACAGCAACCCCAGCAGAACCATGGCCTTTGGTTAGCCCCTGCATTTTTACACTAGGATTTGTTCAGTTGATATAAAATGGTAACTCAGGCAGTCCAAGTAAACACTACAGGGGGCCTCTATAGGGGAAAACGCAGCCCCTAAACAGGCTTCCAGAATCCCCCCCTCAGGTTCCAAGAATGCAGTTTTAACCATCCCTAAGACGAACCCCCCACCAACCTTTACAGAGGCCACCCTCTGCTCACAAAACCTAGTCCCTTCCCTGAAGGCATTCAGGATCCTTTGAAATGGAAAATTTATGCTGTACTGAAATAGTTCATACTATAATAAACAACTAGTGCCATCATTCTGCTGGTATTCAGAGCCCAATTAAACCTGAACCTCATGTGAGGACTCCATTTGGGGTGGAAGGTGGTGCTGTGGGGAGGACAGGCAGCTCACCACAAGAGCATTTCCTACTGCAGCAGGTTTTACTGCTTGTCCTCCCTGCCCCTGCAGTGAGCAGCCCCCTTCTCCCTCCCCACATTTACACGAGGCACGGGGGCTTGTGGGGGATTATATAACTTATAGGTCAATTTGTTGTTTGGGCAGAAGAATGTGGTATGTTGGCCGAAGCTGTTTGTTTGCTTAAGTTCTCAGAGTTCAATGAGGTCATTTTCTCATCTTCCCTGTGTTTTCTGTATTTTCCACAGACCTGCCAGCCTCAAACAACACCCTCTTTCTTCGCATTAGAAATGGAAACACGTCCTCTGCAGGAATTTTCCACTTAATAGCTCCTGCTTTCCTACCGGGGGCCTCAGTGCACCACCACTGCAATGCTGTATTTCTTTCCACTGCAGTTTGACATTTTGCAGCCAGAACAACGAACGGCATTCACTCCATCCTGATTTTTGAAAAACATATCTCTATAGGCCCACAGAACGCACCCAGTGCAGCAATCATCAGGGGAAAATGGCAAAGGTATTTAAACATCATTACATGTCACTGAGGATATGACATTGTCTGGTAAAAATGCTCTTTTATACAGTTTTTTTTCCTTAGTCCCCATTCCTCCCCCCTCCAACCCTTTATACACACACACAGACACCAAAGCCTCTGCCCTGCTCTCCCACTACCAGCCACTCTCTTGTTCTACGCTTGGTTGTAATTGTTTGCCTTTGTGAATTATTTCCTTTGCATAATATTTGCAAACTGCACATCAGGCCCTGACACTGTGAGGAGCAGAAATGCATATTGCAGATAATCTGAGCAGTAAACAAGGAGTCTGCTTTAAAATGCGTCGAGTGACCCGTCTGAAGGCAGCAATATTTGCAGATTGTTTACTGCTGAGATGCAGTGATGTCGCTGAAGTGCAGCAGCCTGAAGATTGGAGCAAAATGGGATCTCAGACACTCGGTCAAGCACAACCTGCAATTTTTTTATTTGTTGTTTGCGTTCTGCTTTTTTTAAAGTTAGAGCTGTATTATAAATTATTAAAAGCTATTTTCCAAAAATCCCTTTGCTGTGTCTATGAAAAGAATTTAATTCCTTTACAGGGAGCAAAATGAATGGAAGTAAACATGTTTATTGCTAGAAGGAAGGTTTCCCCTGTCTGCACAGTGGTAGAGTCTCAGACAGCAAGGTCCCAGTAGGTCAGACTGGCACATTGAATTGCGTATCAAATGAAACTGGTATTCTGGAAAAAGGGTGGAAAGAGGAAGAGGGGTGTTAGCGAGGAGGTTGCTCAGGCCAGGAGGGTGGGCCACTGAAAAACAACAAGTTAAAAAAATAGAATTGATGATTTGCAGGACACCTAGGGTATTTCTTTCAAGGGGTATTACTTCCACTTTTAACCAGGAACAAGAGCTAGAAGAAAAAAAAGCTGCAGGAGCTGACAGCTTTGTGCTGATCAAAGGGACGGAGCATTGAATGCCTTCTTTTGCTAGCTATTTATTAGAGAGAGAGAAGGGCTCCTTTGCCATTCTACTTAAGAGAGAAGGGATTAAAGATCAAAAAAAAAAGGAGGGGGACCGGCATGAGTTCTTTGTTCAGAAAATATTTCTCTCTTTTTTTTTTTTTATGGTGTGCCGTGCTGTCCACTACAAGACAAAAACACCATTTCTTTTAATAGCATTGCTCCCTTTCTTTTCTCACTGACCAAAATTTCTAGTGATAAACAATTCCAGTAGCTTTTTTTTTTTTTTACTGTAAAGAAGGCCCCCTTTGGGAAACTTAGTTAACTGTCTTTTAGCCTGATTAACCTAGGAAATAAGTTTAAATGCACTGCTGGGATTCTATTAGGATCATCAGTTCATACAGATAACAGAAAAAGGTGTTAAAATGCACTTCACTGGTGCAAGTGATCTCATGTTGTAAAAATGATTATCCCCAGCAGAACAGGGAAGGATTAAGGGGCCATGTCTACATCTGGGAAACTCCATAAGTGTTTTATTAGCATTAATACATGTATTAATCATACAGACACAAAATAAAGGCCCGTCAGCATGGTGGCAAATGGCACAGTGCATTAAACCCACTCTCTTAAGTCAGTGGAATGTGAGCATCTTTATTCCTAGAATTGCAATAAAGCTGTTAAGTAGCATGAATGAAGTTGGGGAAAGCCTGCTTGTATGATTGTGGATCATTGTGGATTACCCAAAAAGAGAGACTGCGTCTAAAGTAAGGCACTGTTGTTGCAGAGGCTTTGAAGAAATGTGAGGTAAAGTTAGTGTTCTAGCCCCAAATCTGTTGAACTACACTGCGGGTGTTGGATCGCAGTGACCTAACTGCTCATTTATATTCTGATTTCTGTTACGTGGATCAGAAAGGAAAGGTCTATCCATGTCCCACGCTTCTGCTCCCTCCCCTGCTCCTTAGTTCAGGTTGCTGCTTCCCAGCATGAGTGAGAGTCAGGCTAAATGGCCATGCAAGCAAAGCTGAGGTAACACTGATAAAAACAAATGCTGTTGATCAGACATGTGAATAATTCAGCAGATGATCACCATGGGGTTTGAGATGAGCAGCATTTTCCACGCTTTCATTCCATTTCCATTTGCAGCCCCTAAATTTTGTTTCATCTTGATAGCAACCACAAATAAAAAATGAAGCACTGCCAAATATGTGGTGATTTTACAGCCAGCTTTTTATAAGGCCTATTGCCAGCATTAGGCTAGCAAAACCAATATATGGTGATGATATTTAGGGTTCTTTTTGATCTCCAACCTTCACCACCACCAAAACAAATCTAAGTCCTTTAGTGGAGATTAGGAACACAACTCTTGGGAAAAAAAAGTGCTCATGTAGTCTCCTTTCAGCTCTACTATGTTTGTTGACAATCACCATACTACAGCAGCATCTAGGAAAGTCTTGATAAAAACTACTTTAGCACCATGATAGATGTGATAGTGAGACATATTATTGACTTCATTGCTAAAAATATTATAGTTATACATGTTGAAATCCTGTCAAGAAGTTGCCTCTTTCATTCCAATATTAAACACTTCTCTTTCAGTGGATATTTGGAATATTGTATATGTCTGTCACCACAGCAGTGACATTTGTTATTTTGTTCATCAAAATGTCACCTGCCTATCAAGATATCTAAGATAAGTAGGACTGGGAAACTTTGTTGAATCATCATGCACAGGCTTTTTTCTGCCAGCAGATGCATTACATGAGACACTTATATTGATGTGGAATAGGAACAGAAGTCAGCTTCCCTGTCTGCACAGTTAAAGGAATTATCATTTGCCTTACAAGGATATTTTAGTAATTCCTTCACAACATTAGGGGGACAGATGGACTATAAAACCAGTCAGACCCTGATACTGCAGGGTTGTTCTTAGAGTCTTAAAGGATTTGAGGAGGAAGTGGACTCTGAATATTAAGCATTTTAAGTGCCATAGTATTTTGAGCATGCTTAGCTACCTTACTTGGCTGCCCTCAAAGCCTGAAAAAAACATAACTGAGGGCCTAGTAAGTAGCCAGATGACAAAAGAGACAGGAAATAGGATGCTAGAAAAGTGGAAATCAACTTCTAAACAGGGAGGCAAAGAAGAACTGAAAAACCAAGCCTTATAAAAACACAGAGAGGTTTTTAGAAGTGACACCATTCTGACAAAAGATCAACACTGTTTCAAATATACTGTATTTCTCCACCCACCCCTGAGTAGATCTTAAGTATCCTTCACTGCCTTGGAGTCAGATTTCAAGCCAAAATGTCTGTGTTACTAGTTTTGCAAGTGCTACCACTAATTGAAACCACATAATGTTGCAGATCTGAAATAAGGCAGGCAAGGGCATCCCTGCTGAAAAGCTACCCAGCAGGACAACCCCTTTGTTCTCTTTTAAAATAAACTAATTCAAGGGAAATGTTGTCTAAATCATTGCTTCTAAATGTATACAGAATTTCCTCCCTGCTTCCCCCCCATTTTCCTGATTTGCTATCAAAGGACTTTGTTATTCTTGTAAACTGAAAAAATGGTTTTAATATGCATGCTTGTCATTTAGGTGTATAAATTTTGCTTTTGCAGGAATTTTACGTGGCACATATTGTGATCACCTGTGGGTAGGGTAGTTAATTAGCAGTCCAGGTCCTATTTCATTTAATTTATACTGCAGCAATCTAAACTAGGAGCATGATCACAGCCACACTCAGTAATTTAACTCTTTCCTTTCAAAGCTGTTTTAGTAATCATATTTTGGTTGTAAGTTTTCAGAAAGCTTTTACAGTACTTGTTTTCTAGCCATGTAAGCTCCCTCCCTTCTCAGCTCCTCTCAATCCTGGCTGTTTGTCCTTCTGAGTATTGTTGGCTGCATTCCATTAAGAAATTAGAAAGGATGCAGCTGTCATTATTTTGTCAATCGTAAAATCTAAGACATGGAAAAAGTCTTAGGAAGGCAGGGGAGTCATGTAACTTCTATTGAGAAAACAGATTATTCCTCAGTACTTTCACTTGACCTAAAAGGAAAACTTTTATGTGGTGGACTTTTATGACCCAGGCTTGGATTTCCCAGTGGATCACTGAGATGTGTGCACATAAACATCACTTTCTACCTGGTTTGGAAATTCACAAAAGCCACCCTCAGCACTTCTTGGGGGAGAACTCCTATCATTTCATTTTGAGCCTCATCATCATTAAGAATTTTGGATCTATAGCTATCATTTAGCTACATACATTAACAGCTAGGGCATAGATAGTGTGCCTGCAGCCCAGACCAAAAGCATCCAAATCAAAACATGTTTCTTATCACAGTGACTGGAAAAACAATAGCATGGAACTGGTAATGTGCATATAAGTTGTTCACTTGCAGCTTGGCAATGAAGGCTTTGCTCCCTGTGTGCCCCTTTTAAATTGATCCTATTTTACAGAGACTTTGAGATTTAGAAAGACTTTCAGGGATGTAAGGACTTTAAAATATCCTGCTTTTGTTTTTCTCTCTGAATAGAGACAAAAAAAAATAATTTCACTGTAATGTCAAGATTTCACAAAAAAATTGTGCTGTTTTGCCATTGGAATTTTGATTCCAAAGTAGCAGGCAAATAGGTTAGTGCTTGCTTTTCACTACTGTAAGAGAGCTGGCCTTTACTGATGCTGCTAGTATTGCCAGTTAATCATATTCTCATCAGACATGCATTACAATTTAAAATGAAATAACTTCATAAATTCCTACGAGTTTCTGTATGTCTGCTACAGATTATACACCAAAGATCAAACTTTTAACATCTGTTCATGCTGGAAAATATTTTTGTACGCGTGTTTTCTTGGCTAAAAATTCTTATTTAAGTACGTCAAATAATTTGGTACTTATGAAAAATTCCTTCCTGACCAGTGTTCATCTTTTTTGTGTGTATGGAAGCACAAATCTCCACAGTTACATCACTTTTAACTTAAACAGCTGGTGGCAGTCTAATTATTTATTTTCTTGAGTCCATGGCCTTTGGAGACACAGATTTCCAGTCACTGGTTAGTTTCCAAGTAGTGGGAAACCTTTTGTGAAATATGGCACTTCCAGAGGAGGAGGGAGGGCTTTTCTTTAGAATAAGAAAAGTTTCTGTGGATTGTGTTTGAAGATACAATGTATGATTAATGATTCTCTATTCACTGGAAAACAGCAACTCTTATTAAGTGAAATGAGAGTGCATCAGAGTAAAATGCAGCCTGACTGAAAAAAAAGGACTGAGCCTAGGAAATGCAAGCATCAACCTTTTTTTCTGGGCAGTGAAAAAAAAAATGTGTAGATGTATTAGGCTTAAATTTCCAGTGAAGAAGCCAGATATATTTTGTTGCTTTCTCTCCACTATATAGATTGGTCCTGAACTCTGCCAAGGGTCGCATGTTGCTTGTCTGGGCTAATGAGTAAGTTATCAAAATACAAGATTTATGACAGCAGTCAAGGAATTAATGAGCAGAGTTCTGAGGGCTGAGGAAGCCTTTGCAAATCCCCAAAATAGAGAGAAATCTCTGCTTGAATCATCTTCTGTTGTGAGTTGGTATGGCATCTGCTGCTCCAAGTCTAAAAGCGGAATGAATAGACAAAGAGTTTCAGATGTACAAGCTACGCTTAATCACCAAATAATAACAAATAGGAACTCCCTACAGCCCTCTGTGAGATCACGTTCAAATTAGCTACACATTCAAGTTTTAGAGCAACAATTTCCTCACTTCTATTTATGGGAAAACTGTAGTATATATACCAGCCACAGAACTTCAGCATCCCATGACACAGATGATTTCCTAATTGACTCACTCTCTATATTCCTTCATGCATGGTCTTTTAAGAGCTTTTTTTCAATGAAGCTCACTGTAAAGCTCTTCTCAAGAGCACCTCCTGGCCAACTTTTGGATGTGAAGAACAAGAAAATTGTCAGATATTTCATGGTGCCTAAGAGAAATGTTTTATCTGTGAGCCTTTAGATGTTGGTCCTGGATACATGTATTTGCTTCCTGTGTTTTCATGTCAAACTGTGTCATATGAGACTGAGAAGAGTTCGATTTCTACGTAGTGTTTGTCATACTGAAATTATTCCACTAGATATAGGCAAGTTATGAGTTTTCAGAGGCCGTTAAGTGTGCTTAGTGGGTAAGCTGAATAGAAAACTCAAGTTGTGCTTAATAATAATTCACATAAAACCCAGACAATAAGAACTCTTGTTTGAGTGGGAGAGCAGAGAAATATTTGCCATAGACTCAGAGTATATCACTATATCCCTGACTTTTTTTCTTTCATTCTTTCCTCCCTCACCAAAACTCCCTCTTGGTTTTTAAAACTCAGAGAGTAGCAATCCAAATTTTTCATCTGCTCCTTAATGTACCTTATTCTCATTCAGGCAGCCATAAAATACTACACTTTGCTGCATAAAGGATGAAGTGTTTTAGGAGTAGATTTCAAAGGTATCAGATACCTAAACAATACAGTAGGATCACAGCAGGATTTTTCAAAGGGAAAAGCAGAAGTGGGAATTATGTGCCCTTTTGCTTTTTTAGCTGTCCACAGAATTAAAAAGAAGCAAAACAAAAAACATCCTGCTTAAGATTTAAGCTGTTTAAGTTAAGAGGAAACTAGAATAGTAATTGGAAATAGTGGAACTTCTTTTAGTATTTCAGAAATATCAGGCTCATTAGAGTTTGTGTGGTGTTCTGCAGAACAAGATGTGTGTCCTGTCACTTGTGGTAGAACCCCTCCAGCACAGCCCCACAAATATCTCCTCCATTGTATCTGGGGCCCTCAGATTGCATTCTGCTCATGACACACATTTACATTCTGGGTACTAATAAAAATAAAGCAAAGCTCCAAACAAATCACACCAGCAGCAATTAATTTATTAACTCAAAAAATGTTCTTCGAGTTGCTGTCTGAACTATCTCTGCCAGATAGTTTAACACCATTCTGTGGGTCTCTCTTGATGAAACCAATCTATTTTGGATGAAGCTCTACCATAGTCAATGAGATAAAGAGCATTTGCACATTTACCCAATGTGTGGAGCACCTGGGTGCCTGGCTGCTTATCAGCTTCAATACTGGTACACAGTCAGGAATTTAACACAGAGCCCTGGCCAGATACCCTGCCACTCAGAATCACCCATAACCTGGTATTAAAAGTTTCTCAAAAAGTAAAAGGCTTAAAGAGAGTTTTCTTACAACATGGGAGAGTGGTGTGGATATTCCTGTCTTTTTCATTACTGAAAAGAAGAATTTTTTTTTCCAATTTCTTGTATGTATAAATCATGCCTCTGCATTTCCACTACTTGGCTTTAAACAAACACAAACATAATACAAATTGATGCCTGAAAGGGAAAGAATATGCTTTTTAGAAGACTGAATGAAAACAAATGTCAGTTTTGGGTTGACTGAAACATTTCATTCCACCCAAAACCAATTGTTCACACAAGTCTAAATAAAAGGTGCTAGAACTAAGCCATAAAAGCCGTTGCCAGAAGCAGAGCTGAATGTTAGTTACTCAGTGCTCTGGGGCTCCGTGCCTAGCTGTGGTTCAGTCACTAGAGAAGAAATACATATATTTTCAATTGACAGATAGTAAAAACGTCCTTCCTTCCCCACCTTCACTGCAGGTGGCTTCTTCATCATATACTGTCCCACCCTCTCTCGCTGCTTTGAGCCACAATTAGCACATATTTTCATAATAAAAATAAGCCTCTCCCTCTGTCCTCCCAGCTGTGCTTCCCACCCAGATTCCCATTATGAATCAAGACAAGTACATGTGTTTAAAATAACAAAAAATATGTCTTTCTTCCCTCCCCAGGCTTGCTATCTTTTTCCACCCATCACCTCAGCTTCGCTGAAATATTTCCTGGAGGGCTCCAGAGTTTCTGCTGAGCTGAAGGTGCCTCAACCATCTGATTTCTCCTTCAATGTTTTCAGAGCACCACATGACCAGCATTGCCCAGCAACACCGGGCAATAATGTCAGGAGTCTCTGTCACACTTAAAACAGTCAGGCACAAAAGGACAAGGCGAGATGGATGCAGGCTCAAAGACCAGAGGGGTGAAAGCTCTGCTTATCTCTGTGATTCCTTAGGGTTCACACTGCAGAGCTAAGCTTGCTGACAAACAGGCCCTGCAGAAGCACTCTCAGCTTGAACATTCGCCAGTGTGCAGAGCACATAAGTACAGAGGGGTGGGAGAATATCCTAGCTGGGCAGATTTGCATATGTTCTGCTAGATGGATTAAAAAATAGGTGCCAAGGAAACTTACCCATGCTTGAACACTTCCCTGTACAATTTTTCCCACAATGAAAACCACTGAGGATGTTCTCATTTCAAGTGACTTCTTTACCAAAAACCACCACAACTTGCAAGAAGCTGCAAGAGTCCTGGCTGCTTTAAATAAGCTTGGCAGACTGATGCAGAAAAAGTTATTTTTTGCCTGCCTAACCCCTAGGATTGCATTAATAAGCAAGGGGCCATAGACTTTGGCTGAGTTTGCTGCTGGCTGAAAGGGCACATTTTGTACAAAATCATTAGAGTTTTACATCCGACAGTTGTCTTTTCCCAGTATCTTCCATCCATACGCAGAATTTCAGGCCTGGCTGATGAACTTTCCAAAATGCCAAGTGTGAGCCCTGTTGGCAGAGCAGAGCAAGTCCTGAACCCTGCCAAGCTCTCTAAGCCCTCAAGGTGAGTGGCCAAAGCAAGGGCCAGCTAACAGCCACCAGGCACGTGCCAAAATCAGACCCTTAGCCCATGGGAAGGGCACCCACCTGGCTTGCTCTACCCAAGTCGAGCACATGTACTCCAGGCAGGTACATCAGCCTTTTCTTTTTCAAAAAACACAGCCTAGCTCAAAATTATTTTCTGTCACTAGGAAATAGTCATTCAAGTCTTACCATTAATTACAAGTATTCATAAAGGCATTATCCAGCAAGCCAGAGGGGACATTTAAAGGACATCTCCTAGTATGTATACCACTATTGCATTGCCTGTTTTCATTGCTCTGTGAACAATTTGTATTTGTTTATTCAGGCTTCTAAAGGCTGAAGAGGCCAGGACAATAAGCTTGCCATAGGTAGGCACCACCTCTGTATGCAGAGCAATTAGTGACTTGTTTCCCAGTTTTCCATTATGGGATCTCACATACAGTCCACCACATCTACCAAAGAGTTCATTAGGAAAAGGACAGTTTTGATCCTCAAAAAAGGGCAATGGATGATGTCTCTGCTACAGAACATTCATTGCCAATGCTGATTCAGGCTCCTGGGGGTATGAATTTGAGAATGCAGTTGTTCCCTGAGGGCTTAGCCTCCTTCTCCAGCAGCCTTTGATGGAGAACAACACACAGGTGTCTCCCCTGGCAGAGCTCTACCTGGCACAGGCCATGGCCAGTTTCAGAGCCAACCACTATTGATGAAATGCAGCCTCTTATCTTCTCATTAACAGAGGCCAGAACAGGTCTTCAACCCCCAGCATGGTTTTTTACCTTCATTCCCAGTACAAGTTAAAACATGGTTTTATTCTTCCCAAAGCAGCCTGGCTGCCCATGAATGTCCCTGCCTGGAGGATGAGCTGTCTCTGTGAGGATTGCCCGCCTTCCCGCTCCGGCTGCGCCCTGCCCTGGCCCTGCACATCTGGCAGCTGGGAGACAGCACTCAGCAGCCAAATGGCAGCTGCTGCAGAGGGGCAGTTTGGCAAGTGGCACGTGGCCAACGCATGGGAAGCAAGATGGGCTTGAAGGCAGAGGGGGAAGGGGTTTTGGCTGTCTGTGGTAGTACAGGTACCATATGCTCAGGGTCAGCCCTGAACGGCCTGGGTGGTTTGGAGCAGAGCAGTTAATAGATCCTTGACTGCAGCCAAAATTCTGTACTCTTTGTACCAGAGTCAAACAGACCTTGATCTCCTACAGCTCCTTTGGAAGGAAACTCTTTCCTGACCCTCCTAGGTCAGGTACAAGGTGATGCCTTTAAAGCAGAATGAGCATCTGCACAAACTATCTTCACCCTGATCTCGAACCTTTGGTGGTGGGAGTGACCCATCAAAGGGCAGGATAAAGGATAGTAGGATTCCAAGCACTTGGTTAGGGTCTGCTGGGAGCAGGAAACTGAACGTGCTGCTGCCTATCCTCTGGCTGTCAGGCATGTCAGAGTGCAAAGACTGCGGTAAATGTTTTGATAGTGCTGTAGACATGAGACATAAACTGCACCAAAGGACCACAAGGAAAACCACACCTTCTTTATGCCGTATTTATGCCTGGTGAAGATGCTTGTCAAACAAGACACTTTTTTTCCCTTTTTTTTTGCTTAAGAGTAGAGGTTGCCTGCATAAAATTAATTCTAGGTAGAGATTGTACCTTGGGAAGACAGAGTTTGGGTTAATGGATTTTTTTTTATGCTTGGTTATTAACTTATTGTGTGAGCAATGCTCAAAACATGTTAAATGCTGCACAAGCGTGCCTAGGGGGAAAAAAAAGTGAATTAAATCATTTACAGAGAATAGGCTGGTGCAGACTTTCTGCTGGGGTAATCAGGCAGGGGAGAAAGCATTAATATCTCTGCATTATTAAGCTTTGGTGTGCTTGTCATAACCCTCTACCAGCTTTTGCCTTCACTCACTAAAACCTGGCTACCAGATGGCATTATTTGGCTTTGCCTGAGCTTCTGAGACACCCTAGTATCATCCTGTATTCTATCCAGAACCCCTTGGTGTGTTGTTATACAGTAAGAAGAGTGAGTCTGGCACCTTTCATTAGCAAACCATGCAATAAATAGTACGAGATCCCCAGGAACAAGCTGGTGCTGTTTTAATGCTCATTTAAGTCTACTGTTTTTCTGGCCAGTCTTCTCTGGATTTTAATTTATGTCATAATTTCATATTTCTATTTTTGTTTCTGAAAACATCAGGAAAAGCAGGCATAAAAGCTTCAATCAATTAATTTCTCTCCCATTAGTTTTCTGTCTTTATAATTCTAATATCACTATTGATTGGAGTTAACCCCTAAATTTACTGCCATAAATAAAAAGAAAATTGGCCCAAATATATTTCTCATCATCTTCCAAGTATTTATTTCCTACAGCATATTTTGTTACTCTGCCTCACTCCAGTGATGCCTATCAATATTTTTGGCTCTTAACACACATTTTACAAAATTATTCATTTCTGAAAGCAGATTTTTTCCCCCCATTAAGTCTCTATGAAGCAACTCATGAGGTGAAGAGGTTATGGCATTTCATAATCAGTTGAGTAATAATCCTCACATATTAGTAATAGCTAAATTTTAGTTCTATTAATATTTTGCTTATAGTTTCTGTTCTGTGAAGGTTGGGGCAACCCTTTGCAGCACTGAGTGCTGCTGTGAGCTGTGTCTTTCATCTCCCACCTTGCTGAAGTGCTTGTGGTGGCTCCCTCCAGCCTTAGGCACTGAAGAACTGTGTTTCATAGTCTACACAGGTTTTGGGTTTTGGTTTTTTGTTTGGTTTGTTTTTTTTTTTTAAATCAGTTCTGGAGAACAATCACATCTGTTAGAAGTTCCAGAACTCTTTTAAAACAGGCAGCTAGCAAGCCCTTAACTATGAGGCTTTATCTGTCAAGACTGGGATAAAAATCCCTGCTTGCAAAAAGATGTTTGGCCCTTCAGCCTCAGTTCTCTTAAGAAAACCAGTGCAGATCCTGCAAGATATGTGGCTCAGTATGGGATTAACTGAAGGATGCCTTTAGACCTTCTGCTAAGGTATAAGGAAGAAATTCTTTACTGTGAGGGTGGTGAGGCACTGCAACAGTTGCACAGAGTTGTGGATGCCTCATCCCTAGAAGTGTTCAAGACCAGGCTGCATATGCCCCTGAGCAACCTGGTCTAGTAGAAAGTGCCCCCACCCATGGAGTGGGGTGGTTGGAAGAAGATGATCTTTAAGGTTCCTTCCAACGCAAACCATTCTATGATTCTATTTCTTGTGTCTGAAGACCCTGCACTGGAGAAGTGACTTCTGGTTGCACTTCTCTGTGCAAGAGAGGATAGGTTTACATTTGTTTATAGGGTTTGTGAATTATTATCAATCAATAAATCTGCCATCTAGAATCCCTCAGGAAATCATCAGAGTTGCATTAATTGCATTCTCCAAAACCAGTGACCTTAGTAAAGACCTGATGAGACTCTCCTGCTGTTGCTAAATGTCAATGACAGAAGCAGAGAGAAAGCTGTGTGGTCAGACCCTGGGCTGAACTCCATATGTGCTAAAAACTTCAGTGCAACAGCCCTCACACTTTGCTTCTCTTTAGGAGTCCCTGTGCCATTGCCTTTTAGTCCCCTTACTTAATTTACAGCGGGTAGTATCTCTCATTGTGCTGTCTTTGCAACACAGCTCTCTTTAGAGATACAAAAGCCTGCTTTGCTGAAGACATACAAAACCCCTCATTTAGAGCTGTATAATAGGGCTAAGAACATTTTCTTTTAATGAACTTAATGGAGGTTTTACCACTGATGTCAGTGAAGCCAAGTTCCCACCTCTTTTTCAAGCAAGACTAACACAGTGAGGACCAGGTGACTGGTGGAAATTATGCAAGAATTATAACTCCCAGGACAGAAAAACAGTAGGGTGTCATGTAAACCTTTGGTGTAACAGGATCAATGAGCATCAATGCAGTTTTATGAGCATACATTTATTTATATGTGTCTCCCTTTTGAGGCAGACCTTAAGTGTCCTTGAGAAGTGCTGCAAAGCTCCCACACCTCGTTATATAGGAGTATGTAAATATGTCATGCACTGTAAACACACTCATAAAGTTTTATTTTTGAAGTTGCCTTTCCAACCTCTTCTAATGTTAGCTCTGAGGAAATAGGCAAACAAAAGCCTCACAACCACACACAGAGAAACACGTTGTGAGTAGCATTTAAGCCACCTGTCTGGGTAATTGCTTTGGGCCCATGAGATGTGCCAGCAATGGAAAAGTCTTAATGAAGATGCTGGAAAATGGGAATGGAGAGTCTATCCTAGCACAGGGCACAGCTGTGCTCATATATTGACCATTTTACTCTGTCAGTCTGAGTTCTGAGACTGCTGCTTGGGTTGGAAATGGCAGAGAGCAGCTATGCAGGTCCCTTCTGCAAGCTGACCTGGGGACAAGGGCCTGAGCAGCCATTTGTGCTGCAGGGGGTCATTAAGGGGCCTCTGATGAAGTGGAAGAAGCAAGGTGTGCTCAGCTTTTGGAGCAGAAAATGTGATGGCAGAAAAAGCCGGAGGAGGACACTTGTTCCAACAGCTCTGGTGGAACTGCAAAGCCAGCAGCACCCAGATGCACCTGGGGAGGGCACTGACTCCACACAGAGCCAGGAATCTGCACAAGCAAGACAACCAAGTATGTGACCAGGAGAGCCCACATTCAGGCAGCAAATAGGAGAGAAATCAGGAACATTCTCAGTTCTGAGAAAGCTCTAATCTCATTTCTCACCCAGGATGAATGAATAGGCTAACTTTCCCAGAAAATTTCTAGGGAAAGGCTCCTCCTGAAGAATTCTGGACTGCCTCAAATGGCAGGATGATATAATCATCCATGGCATAATGACTTTGCAGTAAAAATTGGTGAATGCATCAGAGAGATCACACTTGGGAGACAGATTACCAAATATCAGAAGTCCTCCCCAATAACCAGACCTTCCCCAAAGCTGAAGAAAAAGAAATGGCCAGAAATTTCTGACTAAATGCATTTCCTTAGATCACTCTCCATTGTCCAAGACATTAAAATTTCTGAAGAAATACAAATTCAACAAGTTTATAATGTGAATATTCCTGTGGTGCAGATCACTTCCAAACAGAGAGACAAAAGGAAAAAAAACAGACTCAAAAAAATGTTATTGCCGCCTTGCCGCCCCCAATCCCCATTTAAAATCGATAAATCCAGCAGTTCTGATTTGTGATATTTTCTGAAGATCATATTTTGTGTGTTCCAGGGTGGAAAAAAAGGAATTTGAGACCTCTAAAGTTATCATAGAATGGAACTATCATTCTAGGGCCAATTATTTAAGCAGACTTGAAGTTATAAGAAATGCCCTTAGAAATGAGAGATGTAAAGAAAGAAAGGAGCATAGGAGCTGAGAAGTCTGACTGTATGTTTAATTCATGAAAAAAATGGTCATCTCTTTGATTCCAAGGACAGTAGTGTCTTAAGGACAAAACATAAGACCTTTGGAATGGAATAACCTAGGACAAGTGAGAACACACCCAGAAAGCATCTAATAATATCATAGTAGAGAGATGGGGTATTTTTTTTAAAGTTGCCTTTATCTCTCTCCAAATAGCCTTGCAGATGCATAGCCCAACCCAGGAACTTTGCGAACATTAACACTTGTGAATAGTTGATAAATTCTGCAAAAGCCAATGTCTCTCCTAGCCCTGCAATAAATAGAGACCAGAATTTGTCAGATTAATAGTTAGATTTTGGCTGTACAATGCTGAAAGTCAGACTTTTTTTTAATGAAAAAACTGTAAGATGGTCCCTTTTAAACGTTTTCATATTTCTGAAAAGAATTTTCATGCTGTTTCTGCACCTCATTAAATCATTCTTTCTAGAGGAGTTATCATCACCTAGTTCATCAGCTGGCCAGCCTTTCAGTATTGGCTTCCCTTTAAAACAAGACATCAAAACCAGTGAAGAAAGTTGCACTGATTGTTGCTAGAATTTCCCAATTTAAATACAAAGAATTAATCAGAATGCAGAGTTGTACAAAACGGAGTAGGACAGAAGACAGGCTGGCTGCCTTTCTTTCAATGCTTATCCTGAAGCTGCTGTATTAGCTAGAGAAGCTGCAAACCCTTTGGGAGCCAGGATGCCTCTTGCTAATGTCTCTAAAGTCCTTGTCACATTTTCAGCTCTGTGTTACTATTAAAGCCAAAGTAGATTCTAATGCTGTACAGAAAATGAAATGTGTATTAAAAGGAACAGCAGCTCAAGCACGGTGCCTATCTGCTTCATCCCATTGACATAGCGTGTCCTTGTGCCTTGTTTGTACAGCATGGAAAAACCCTGATCTGCAGGTGAACAGTCCTTGCAATTGCCCACATTGCAAAGGAAAGCATTTACTGCATATTCTTCAGAGGAAACAAGCAGGGAGGCCCTAAAAATGTGTTGTACTCTACTGAGAGATAGACGAAGACACGCAGTATGAATTTATTTTTGTTAACAGTCAGAGAAATAATGCTAGTTATTTTAACTCGCCCTTGGAGTTACTGCTCTGAAGGAATGTGCTAAATGCTATGCATTTCTCATGTGTCTATTTGAATATGAAGATGCAACAGCATGAGGCTACATCTGTTCCAAAAAAAAAAATCAGTGCTTGGCATCTTGGTGTGCACTGTGTACAATTCATTTGATTCCTTGCAATGCAGCTAAGATGTACATTTTTAATATTGGCTAGCAGTGCCTCTAGTTTTGGGTTGTTAGCCTAAATTGCCTTGCAGATGTTGGATGTTCTGGGAGTGAGTACTCTGTGCTGCTCTGAAAAGCCTTAAATGAAAAATCCAATATTATTTTGGGAGGCACTCAAGAATTATCAATTGCCTAAATACATGAATATTTCAAGTGCTCCTGAAGATAATAGTGCTTGAAAACCTCATGCAATAATATTCTGAGATGCTGTAGAGCTTACTTCTCATTATGTCTCTTTGAGAATTGATTAAATATTATTTGCTACTCCTTCTACAATTCATGAGAAGCCTCTACAAGACTTTAAAAGATCTTGAATTTGGAGTTGCTTAGTCAGGTCAGGAGCCCTGTTGCTCAGTTTGAATATGTATCAAGTTCAGATTTTTTCAAAGGCAAAAAAGCAACAAAATTTTTTTCCATGGCCTCAAATTTTGCAAGTCATTCCAATACTTTTAGATAATGATACTGAAATAGTCTAAACAAGTGCCATAAGCAGTGCTTAGTACCACATAGAATTAAATTAGAGAGTACACAGAAATGACCATTTGAACCTGAAAACCTCACTTAATAAACAAACAAAAAAAATCAAACTCCCTAAGAGTTCCAATTAAACACAAAAAAACCCCAAACAAAAAGAGCAACAAATGCTGACAACTGTATCCATATCAAGCTGTAATTTTCATAACTAGCTTAATTTTTGGGTTGCAAGGAACGCAACAGCCAACTAGTGCAACATCTGAGACTTTCACTGTTCAGCTACATTCATTTCACCCATTAGCTATCCAAAAATGGTGCATCTAAGCTCAATATCTATGCTGCCTCACTACTCATTGCAATAAAAGACTGATATATCCAGAGATGTCTAAGAGAGGATGCAATGAATAGCCCTTTGGAGGTGCTACAGCTGGAGATAAATCTCTCCCTAGATTTACTAAAAAATGGAATATAATTCAACTTTTAAACACAAGCAGCCACTTGGGAAGATATGCATTACTATTTCTGTCTTACTGTTTCATTAGGTTTGTTCTGCACGTGGACATTTGCATCTGGTAGAATCTGTGCTGCTGAACTGACCCCCATATACACAATTCTTGATACTTTTAGAAGTCATTTGTGTTCAACTGTTTATAAAACAGGAGTTTCAAAGCTGTGTCAGAGAGAATTTGTGGAAACAAGATTTTATCCAGCACATGTGAGGACCTGCTTCATAAATGCTTGAATATGTAAAAAGTACTGTGTGACTTCTCTGATGAATAACAACAGCACAGCTTGACTTTCAAATATTCATAATCAATTCATTAAATAAAGAATGAATGGAAGAAAATTATGATCACAGATATTCCACAAACAGAAGAGAAAGCAAAATGACAGTTCTGATGTGTCCTCTGAATATTTTCATGAGGAAACTATATTAATATTTAATGCATGTATTACCTTTTTCAGCCAGCTCTAATTTAAGTGAATTTCATTCTCTGTGAAATGTCTGCTAATAGAATACTAATGCTACTAATAGTTGCTTGCCATACTTGGAGAGGCGGGAGTTAATATTACCAACGTCTGTCTAAAGATGTTATTCTTAACACTGAATTAGGGAATGTTGTAACCATGTAAATTTATAAACTAGCACAATAGAAATGGAAGCAGTGTGTCAGAGAGCTATTTAATCTATCTACATAAATACATAACCTCACAGATGGCAAACAACCCCAGATTTGAGAAACAGACTGTGAGCAATACTGATACTAGAGAAAAGTGTGTCTCTCAAATGGCAAAAGCTGGGGTGTCTAACAGCAAAGTCAATACACCATGTTTCTAATTAGCCGGAATTGCCAAAGACCTGCCTTGAACTGGCAGCTTTCTCTTCCCAGGTCTGTGATCCTCTCTGTGGTGGAAGGCACTCTTCCCTCCCTCGGGACACTCCAGGCCCTGTTCTCCATGGCTACTGAGCAACACTGCCAAGGGTCTCCAGCCTGGTGAGCAGAGCAGGGGAACCTTCCCCAGTATGGGCTGTTCCTGAAGACACTCCAGGCCCTCCTCCTTTCAGGGGTGGC
The DNA here is from genome assembly GCA_013397115.1 of Edolisoma coerulescens. Lineage (NCBI taxonomy): Eukaryota > Metazoa > Chordata > Aves > Passeriformes > Campephagidae > Edolisoma > Edolisoma coerulescens. The sequence continues at coordinate 575,433 of VWZW01002525.1, read as the reverse complement.
ACTCCTGAGCTTTACTGACTCACAGGCTTCCAGGACTGATAGTAGGATGGGACCCCAGAAGCTTTAATGCTGTCAACCATGTGCAACTCCCTCCTCATGCAGCAGTGAGTCTCTCCTAGCTCCAACTGGCTTTCTATTGCTAGGTTCAGTCCTTGAACTGGGAAGGAAAATCACATTATGGCTGACCAACTCTACAAAGTTGCCAGAATCTGCTCTAAAGCACAGAAAGAGGGTTTTACAGTTGACATGATCTACCATTCTCCCCTCCTTGTGCATTTCAGGGGGTATATGGACTCAGGATGGTGCTAAATTTGGATTCCTTCATGTGGGATAACATCCTAGGAAAGCAATAACCTCATGTCAGAGGCAAGCATAAATATTGCCTACAACTTCAATACTGGAGGATTTCAGCATTTTCTTACTTTTAACCTCACTCTAATGCTATTCAAGCATGGGAACGTAAGAAGTCAATGCAGTGAGGGTTAATCCTGGTGTCTGAATACCTGCTGGGATGACAGTGCTAAGCTTTCCTTTTGCTGCTGTGTACAACTGATCTTAAATCTGAAGAAGTACTGAATTAGATACTGAACCACTTTTGTTTACTTCAGGTTAGATTTACAGGAGGCACCTGTACAAATTCCAGAGAACTTTAGGAGATCCTCAAGGTGTTTCCTCTCTTCCTCAGTCTAAACACCAGAAAACTGCTTTAGAATTGAGAGGTGTTTTCATAGTGTTGCCCTGTTTAAGTACACCCACTTTACCTACATCAGGTTACCCAGATATGAATATGAAATGTACATAAGTAATGGACCCTCACTACAAAATTGGTGTTTAATGGCTTTGGTCTGCTGCTTCTTGATTTTATCTCAGATCCTCAAGGGAACTTCTCACGTGTAAGTCAGCCCCACTAATCCACCCTGGTCATACCCAATGGGGGCTGGTGAGGGAAGGAGCACAAACGTGGCTGGATACCGGTAACAGATGTGCAGGCAGCAGTGTGGGCAGCTGGCTACTTGTGAGGGATTAATGGGAATGGCTGCAAGGAGATCTGAGGGCTTGTCATATTCATAGCTGTAGAAAAGGCAAGTGCTGCACAGTGCTTTGGTGGATGACATGGAGAACTTCACTCATAGTGTTAGGACATTGCCCATAAGATCTGAGCCTTTCTCTCCCCTCTTCTGGAGCACATGAAGTGCTCTGCTGAGAGCAGGAAAACAAATCAGGTCATTGACCTTTCCCATGACCTTGACACAAATTCCAGTTTGCATTGATCAGCAGAGCACCTACCTGAATGGGACCTGTCCTATCCTCTTTCTCACCGTGCCTCACCCATTTCAAAGTGGCAGAAACAGAATAGAAAATCAAAGTTCAGATTTAAAGAAAGATTTTTTTTAATAGCAGAACCCTCTTGGGGCCTCCCTGTCTTCCTAATTTAAGGAAACTAAGTTACTTCATTCTAATTCTGATATTTAGTAATGTTGACAGCTCTAATACATTGTAGATCCTTCAGATCATATTGTTAAACTGGCTCACTTTTACAATTTTAGCTGAAAAAAGACAGATGCCATAAATTGTGAGGCTGATAGGTAACGACAATTGCGGCTGCATTTAAACGGAAAGTGCATTTCATTCCTTCTTGTGCTACACTCTCTAGTCAGAGACCACTCAAACATTTTCACAGCAAGGACTGTATCTTAACAGTTTGTTTTATGGGCCACCTCTTGTGTCATGGGAGACCAACACAGATCAGCTCTCCTCCCTGTTGGCTAAATACCAGCAGTACAACAGCTACAATTGTTTATATCAAGTTCTTTATAATAAAAAAAGCATTTAAGTACGTCTTCTAAAGTATATGGCTGTGCATGTAAACAAGCATTGAAGTATGGCCAGAGCTTTATAATCATTTAGATTATAAAGCCTGCAAGATCCAGAGCACAGGCAGCTATGCAGGCAGTAGCTTTTTGCAAACTGTAAGTCTTCTGCAACTGAGACATCTCTGCATGCTCCCTGACTAGCTCTAGTTCTAGGCTGGGAGTAGATAAATGTTTAGAGGGTTTTTCCCAGGAGTAGGTATTAAGCCAGTGCTAATGAGGGGATAAAACCCCTTTAGTTCCACTCCTTCCCAAATGAATCCATGATTTTGTAGGTTTCTCCAGACTTCATGCCAGGGATTGCTGCCTCACCAGGAAGGGAGCATGAAAAGAGCTGAAAGTGTGGTGTAGGGCCATTAATTGCTGAAAAAAAATTTGTAGCTAATCGTGACGCAGTTTAATCAACAGAGGAGTAGGGTCCAGCCCCATGTGCACAGCCACAGCTTTCAACATACTTTGGGCTACTAGTTGGTTTTGGATCCCAATTTGAATGTGTGTGACGACCAAGAAAAAGTGTTTTCCAAAGCATTCATCACAAGCCTAATTTGGTCTCCTGTAAGTCAATAATAAATTCTTGAATTTCTGTCAAATGAAGCAAAGTTAAGCCAATGCTAAACAGTTTTTAAAAACTCACCCAAAAATCTTACCTAGCCATGCAATTCCCGTTAAGGATCTGCTTGTATAAATTCACAAGTGATGCAGATACACAGTCCTAACATGAGACTTCTCTCTCTGCACGAACAGGATGGAGTGGTTTACAAGCAGTTAGCAAAACTGACACATCCCTGATCCTTTCACAATTAGGTATTTGATCTCTTTGCATGAGGAATTCAAGTGTGTGCTCAGCACAGATATAAGGCATTGCCCACATATTTTTGCAGAGGGGAAGAGGGTTAGAATAAATATTTTTTGCTCTTAGGTGACTTTTCTTGTTTATGAAGACATCTTTCTCCCTCAGCTATGCAACCTTAAAGACAAAAGAAGGTTCTAGTTCACAGAAAAGCTATGTGCTTTTTTAAAGATTATCCTGAAAGTTACTCAGTGTTTTGTTGTTCTAAATAATTATGCCAGCTGCAAGCTATTAAGATTAAATATGCGATCCTATCCTGAGAAGAAGGCTAGTCTCCCACAAAGGGAGATGTGCCAAAGTCTACATCAGCTGAAGTAGGGATTTTAGATTTGCTCCTCAATTTTATACGGAAAGTGTTCATATACAGTCCTGGCAGAAAGACAGATGGGTGAGGAAGGTTGATACATACATGATCTGTCATGGGAATTTCAGATGAACTGCATGATTTACCTCCTTTTTTTTTTTTTTAAGTAACAGGAAAGAAAAACTTGATTAGGAGGATGTTGGAAATCAGACAAGCAACTTTTTGCAGAAGGGTTGACAACTTTTTCAAATTACTTCAGTAGAAATCATCATAGCTATTAATTTTCAATAGCTAAGTGAGAGATCTTTAGCAATAAATAGAGAAAACAGAAGGAGGCACTTGTGTATTTAAAGCAGAAATTACTTATCTGTCTGTAAGGTGTTCCTGGGAACCTGTGCACTTCTCCTTGGTAACCAACGTTTCATTTTCTCATCTGTGAGTTTACCCTGACATTTTCACACCAAAGGAGAACTGCATTTCTTGCTCAGTGTTTGAGCGCCTCCTTCCTCCTTGGCCCCAGGCTGGAGCTGCTTTGTCAGGAGAGCACTGCGAGCTGGCTCTGTCTCGCTGGCTCTCCAGACACACCAGAAGGAGAGCTCTGGTTTTCAGCTCCCAACCATTTTTCAACAGGCAGCAGAAGTTTGCTGCCGTTCAGCAAGAGCATTTCCCTCAACCTTCTCCCTCTGCCTCCACTGTGCCTTGCATGCTTGTAAACATTTTCAATCATCGTAGCTATAAAAAAGTGAAGCTTTATAGTAACAAAATACTTATTTGTCTCCTTAAGTGCTTGTCTGTAATTCAGTTTAATGATGCTGCACTTTCTTGTGGTCTTTCATTGCCTAGAGGGTACTTTGTATTGATTAAGTCATTGTGTAGGTCTCAGTAAAAAACAACCACATAAAATGCATACTGGAAGAGGAAAAACCTTTTTCAGGTGGAAAACCTCATATATCAGAGTAATGAAATTTTTGATTTGGAGAAGCATTTAGAAGAAATACAAAAAGAAAGAAATGTAGTGCTTAAATAGAAAGCTTCATGAAGAAGATAGGGAAATACCCAGTCAGTCTGAGGTTCTTTCCTTTCTTAAACTGACCATTCCCATCACAGACTATGAAATATCGCTCTATATGCTCTGTCAAGTCCCAGTGAGTGAATACAATTGTAGTGGGTTTGCATGGCCAGGTTTTTGCAGCAGGGGGACTACAGGGGCGGCTTCTGTGAGAAGCTGCTGGAAGCTTCCCTCATGTCCAGCAGAGACAATGCCAGCCAGTTCCAGGATGGACCTGCCCTTGGCCAAGGCCAAGCCAATCAGGAATGGTGGTAGCACCTCTGTGATAACACATTAGATGTAATTGTGGCCAGAGAAGAGCAGAGTGATAGTATGTGAGAGGAACAATTCTGCAGACCTCAAGGTCAGTGCAGAAGGAGGGGCAGGAGCTGCTCCAGGCACTGGAGCTAAGATTCCCCTGCAGCCCCTAGTGCAGCCCATGGTAAAGCAGCTGTGCCCCTGCAGCCCATGGAGGGCACAGGGGTGCAGAGATCCACCTGCAGCCCCTGGAGGAGCCCCATGCTGGAGCAGGGGGATGACTGAGAGGAGGCTGTGAACCCATGAAAGGCCTCTGCAGGCTCCTGGCAGGGATCTGCACAGCCATGGAGAGAGGGCCCACAGGGGAGCAGGTTTCCTGATAGGAATTCCTGTGGGGAACCTAGACTGGAGTAGGCTGTGCCTGAAAGACTGCCCCCTGTGGAAGAGTGAACAAAACTGGAGCAGTTCATGGAGAGTCCACGGGATGGACTCATGCTGGAAGAGTTCATGGAGAACTATCTCCTGTGGGAGGGACCCCATGCTGGGGCAGGGACTGTTCTCCCTGAGCAGCAGCAGGAACAACGGCCAATGAACTGACCATAACACCCATTCCCTGTCTCCCTGTGCCACTGGGGGAGAGGGCAGAACTCAGGAAGGAGGTAGAGGTGAGAGGAAGGTGTTTTTAAGATTTATTTTACTACTTGTTATCCTGGATTTAGTTAGTAATTAATTCAATTAACATCCTCAGTTCTAGTCAAGTTTGCTCTTGATGGTATTTGGTGAGTGATCGCTCCTGGTCTTTATCTCAACTCATGAATCTTTGTGACATTTTCTCTCCCTCATCCAGCTGAGAAGGGCAGTGATAGAGTGGCTTTGGTGAGTGTCTGGCATCCAGACATGGTCAACCCACTATAACAATATATATACACTTATCTAAATTCCAAAAGTATGGAGTTTGCCCAGTTGTAGTTCTTAAAGAATTTTTTTTCAGAGAAAGTAAGTTATATGTGATCAAAACCCAAATGTTATGTAACAAATGGCAAAAAGTGATCCAGCTACTATTCCTATATATTTAATCAATGATCTGACAAATAGGACCTATCATTCTTACTGCTATGGCTCAAAGTAAAATATTTAGAGACCTTTGAATTTGAATATTTAGAGACTTTAGATTGGGAAGAGATAAGAAATTTCTTCTATTTTAGCTACAATATAATGAAAACTCTCTCAAGCCTCTAGAATTTTTTTCTCAGGGAACATATTTTCTAATGTGTTTAGAGCAGCCATATAAGAAAAAGGTAAAGAAAAAAAGTAAAAAGCCTCAGCAAAATATATCCAAAGAAACCATCACCAAAGAGCCCTTCAGGTTCCCTCCTCCCCACAAGGAGCAGGCTCCATGTCTGACTGCTGGGATCCCCACAGTGAGCATGGGAGTGTAGGCAACTCTGATGGGCTTAGGATACAGGATACTAGGCAGGGAGCTGCCTTCCACAGCCAGAAGGAAGAAACATAGACAAAGAGCCTGGGCAAAATCTGTGTTACTGCCTTTCATATGGAAGCTTACAGGACAATGCTCTCCGCTAAGAATCAATGGCAACTTCAGGTCTCCTTTCTTTGATGGTGATTTCTTGAAGCAAGCTGTGAATGGCAAAAATATTCTTTAGACCACGTTGGTGTCCTCTTCTGGTATCACTGCCAGCCTGTAACTCTCCAATTTTTGCAAGTTAGTGTGAAATATCAGCTTTTAGGTGTCTTTATTTTTCACCCTTCAGAAGCAGAAATAGTTTTGGATGACATTACAGACTATGCAGAAACTCAGGAACTGCTGAAATGTTCTGCTAAGAACTTCATTCTGCATGATGGCACCATGTGGGTCCTAAACCTGGGCTTTGGGGTCTCTAGACTGAAATGCCAATATAGAGCAACTCCCAAACTGAGTGCTGGTTCTCAAGTGAGAACTAAAGCCTTACTTTTTCAATTCCATCTCTCTTTAATTTCCCTGTGTTCCCACACTCTGGTGAGTAGCCTCAAAGCAGTCATAACCAAGGGACTTCCTAAGTATTTCTCACCAGAAAATGGCATTTTGTGCTGTTTTACAGCTCTCTTGCTACTCACCACATGATTGGCACAAACTGAAAAATGGTATTTAGAGTTGCTTTTGGGCAATGCCTAAGTTACAGATTCCTTAGGCACTAATGAGATGTACGTGCTTTTTGTGCAGCACACAGCTTCACACAAGCACAGCTAATTTTTGTGGCCACACCATTTTATAACTGACATTAATGTGCAACACTCATTATCATATGGTAATATTCATAAAGGACCAGAAAACAAGCAAAATAAGACCTACGATTTTAATGATGTTGGAAATAACTCTATAGACAGTTTCCCCAGAACAGCAATCTAGCACTAATTGCCTCAACTACACAAGAGGAAATATAAGTCTTGATTGAAGGCCTGGAATTCTCTTTTTCAGAAGACACATGGGCCTGGAAACATATTTCTGTTCCTAACTTTAAGCATGAGAATAATCCCATTAGAGAGATTTTGTGACTGGTTTTATGTTGAAGTTAAAATCACAGTAAGTGCTAAGAGGATCTGTGCCTAAGGCAGACGTCAATATTGAAAGAAAAAGGTGGTTAATACACATCAGCTTTTCTTTTTTTTTTAAGAATGATACCATTTTCTATCTTATCTTTTGCTGGAAATTGCAGGAATGAAAAATTCAGTTTTGTTTTTAATAAATAATTCATTGTTCTTCTGATGATTTATACTTTTTTTCTTTTTTTCTGTGAAATCACTAGAACTGGGAATTTCTCCCCATGTATTTTGTGTCATTTTCACAGAGGCCTGATGAGAAGGAATAAGTGCTGTAAAAAAATTGTTGCAGGCTGTTGCATTTAAAATTTTAATTTCAGTAGCAGACTTTTCTTCTTTGTCAGCCATTTTCAGACATCTAAATCATACTTAAATATATTTATAGCAAACAATTTAATCAATTAAATGGATTCCTCAAATAAAAGCTACATTTGTAAGTGTTCCAGAATTTTTGAGTGCATTGCTCTATTCAAGCAACTAGAAATAAATATAATATTCATATAAAAATATCACTCGGAACATTAATACTACAGCACTAGTAATAGTGCTTGAAATAATTTATGGCAAATAAACAGAACTTCAGGCATTTTCTTTGGCAGCCTTTAATAAACCATGAACTCCAGGTTTACTACAAGTCCTCACAGCTGATGTATAGTACTACATGGTGTTGTAGCTCATCCAGAAGAGAATGAGATTTCCCCTCTCCAGTCTCTTGCGCTGAATCACTGACACTGACCCACAGGACTGCTCTCTGGTGTTGGTTTACTGAGGAATCAACAACCACTTAACCAAACATTCAATGTGTTTTCCAGATTTTAAGAATATAACCTCTGTAATTTGGAGCTAAGAATCATAACCGAGATTAATATTTCACATCAAAGGAGGAAGCATGGGTATATAAATTGAAGAAAAGATTCAAAGAATCTCATGTAACTTATGTAGATAGCTGAGACAGTAGACACAGAGCTTCTCTGGTGGCATTTTCTGTTCACACTTAGGATTCGGATCCTGTGCAGTACAAGAAATGCCAGTGTCTTCACAGTGTCTGCCTCCTATGCAGGATTCACAGACTAAGTAATTACATTTTGCTGCCTGGTACACTGCCTGGTGGTGGTGGCTGCTGAAAACAGCACATTATACTAAAAATATATCAGCCTTAGAGAGTAGCTGCAGGATGTTTCCTAAAGCCTAGAGCAAAAATGTATCTACAAGTAAAGTCATTTGGAAGATTTTCTTCATTCAAGTCTTCCAAAAGAGATAATCACAGTGTGGCAGATGGAAACACAGTGCTGAAGGTGTAAAGAGAGGGTGATAACTTAGGTAACTTGGTAGTTTCAACAACCCTAGACAAAGAAGCAACAATCCTATTGCAGAAGAAGAAAGGAGAAGCTGAAAATTTGCATCTTTGTCATGCAGATCCATGACAATCCTGGTTTCTTATCCTAAGCAATCAAGCTTTCATTGCAAACAACAACTTACCTCCATGTAAAATAAACCCAGCCTCTAGGAAAAAACGATAAAGGAACACTGAGAAAAATGTGATCAATTGGCCCAGAGTGATTATGTCAGATGGTATGGTCTGTCTACATTACAAACCCTTACTTTCTCTACATGCTACCAGGGATCTGTTAAATACTCAGACCCCTCCCTTATGTTCACAGGCACTATGAAATCTGGAAATCAAACTACTCACAGAAATTAATCTCTTCAGTCATTGAAAAGATGTTTTGAAACCTTACATCAGTTGCTGTATTGCCATCTGGGAATGCCAGGGCCCTGGTCTTCAGCCTACATCCTACAGGCTCTACTCACTTTCAAAGCAAGTCCTCCTGAACTGACTTTAGCTTTCACAGGTTTGGAGTTGTAGTAGGTTACAGCAGCACTGGGCTCAGAGCCTGTTAGTGATGTTTCCGCTATAAGATGTCTTACTTTTAAGCAGCAGGATAGAGTGGCCTTTTTCCTGCCCTTTTTCCTGCCAAGAGTAAGCAAAATGTGGATTTCTGAAACCAAGGAGCCACAGCTACTGCAAATGGTATCCCTGACCTTGAAGGATGATCAGTGCTTCATCTGAGTGTCCCGGTCTACCCAGACCGGTCATGCCAGATGATTCCAGCTTGTCTTTGACTTAAGTGAAAGCTGTCAAGAGAAGAAGGCCTAAAGCCAGTGACAGCTGATGGCACAGGACTGGGAGACGCCATCCTTCCATCACCTGGGAGCAACACTAATTCTTACAGAGACGTGCTCAGTTCTGGGCAGTGTGCCTGCCCCAGTACAGCCATCAAAGCCCATTTCAGGATGCTGTTTCATGCTGTGAACTGTGACAGCTTGCTGTTAACTGTTCCCCAAGGGAATGGCAGAAGGGCAGCTAGTCTGCAGGAGCACAGAAAGCTCCTCCTGCCCAAGATCTTTGTGAGCCCAGGCAAGATTTGCTACTAGGCCAGGCATAGTGGAGAATGCTATTTGAGGGCGAGTCCCTTAGAGACTAAAACTGCTCAGAAATGGGAGGTTTTAAGAATAAAATGTGTCCTGGCAGTTATTTTGTAATCAGTTGTCTTTAAACATTTTCATGTCTTGGTAGAGCTGGGTGAATATGGCCAAAAGGCTGGGTTTATCATGGGTATTCTCCAGGAATGCTGCTGAAGATGTTTATCAGAGCCTGTAAAACTGGCAAACAATATTCAAACATCTCTAGGGAGAGGTAGCTGCTTCTTGTCTCCAATTTGAGTTTTTCTCATTTGTGAAGCAGATGACAGCACCAATAACTTACTCTTTTACAAGTAATAATGCCCTAGTTTTGCTTTAAGGTATCTGTCTCCAGAATACATTGGGTGGGTAAGTTCAAAAAAGGATTGCATTTGGTTCTCTCTTACAGGATTTGGTAGGTAATTCCCTTCTTTCTTGGTAAATGCTGTACTTGCATCTAATAAGCATTTCTGGATATCAATACAATAGAGAGCAGACACGTGGGAAGGGAGATGAGCGTGGCTACTGAAGATACAGATGTGATTTTAAAAACCATGCAGAAGATGTCACAAATCTAATCACTTCTGGTCCACTGGGAATCCAACCCCTGTGTGAAAAATTAGAATCTGCCTAGATAATCTTCATTACAATGCTCCAGGAGAGTTAGTGGCATCGTGAACCTTGACATGCCTTCTGTGATAGAGACAGGCCTGCTCAGAACACCAAAGCGGGTTCTTCACACAGTGTGCAATGCAACATAAGTGAAGTTTACAAGGATTCCAGTATGAGAATAATCCATTATGGGTTATAAAAGGCATTGCTGTTACTGTGGCTCACAAAGTTCCTGGTCTGTTTCTGGAAGCTGGCAGAATGCATCACTGCAGTGTGCCTGCCTTGCTCTCTTCTTAGCATCGTTGTTGGCCACTGTCAGAAGTAGAAAATGGGCCAGAGAGACTGTTTGTCTGGTCCAGTACAGTTATTCTGATACTCTCATTATGAAAAAGTTGATTTGAGCGTGGTTTTTAGAGGCACCAGTCATCAAAACTGTGTCTAAAGTCAGAGGGAATTTGGGTGTTCAAATCTTCAAAAAAACCCAAGCCCTAAGTACTTCATTTATTGAGACTAACAACCAATTTTGAAATTAGCAACCAGTCTGAATATTACCCACTGTACGTGGCACAGCATTCTCCTGGCATAGTTCTACTTTCCAGGAACACCTTTGGAATATCCTGTAATTTGTGTTCACAGGAAAGCTAAGAAAATGCAGGCTTAAACAGCACTGCCAGCTCTTGTGATGTTATCAGAAACCTGACACTATTTCATGTTTTCTTCAATGTCTAAAATCCTGGGTTTATTATGAGAATCACAGATTAGACATTTCAAAAGGCCTGCATTTCTGGTCCTGTCTGCAGAGAAAACTTGAAAATCTGAATTTTAGACTCCATAATGACAAGACAGCCACCTCTGAAATGTTTACACCAAAAAAAAAAACCCAAAAAATTTTAAAAAAAAAAAAAAAAAAAAAAAAAAAGGAAAAAACCCCACTACATACTTTTTGGGAACCTGACTCAGAAATTGAATGTTTAGGTCTGGCATTAATGCTTAACTTCAGCTTTACAAAATAGTCACATGAATATCTAAGTCTTCAAGTTTTCCATGTGAAATTGGCAGGCTTACACATATTTTAGGGGCTGTAGTTTCATGACTGGTCAATATGAGTTTGCAAAGGCCATAAACACAATTCTTTTCTCACACACTTTTTCTGGATCATGCCCCACTTGTTGGATTTCCACATCTGAAGTGAAGGAGGCAAACATTTATATTTAGAGCACATTCATATTCAAAGCATGCTGAAACCGATGGGCCTTTATCAGCACTGCTGGACTTTTGTATCAGCACTGCATTGAGAGCTCTGACATTGGGTCCAGAGCAATGTGCATCTGCAGCTTCTCTGACTGATAAAGACAAATGTTTTGTTTCTTCCAGATTGAAATATAAACTGTGGTTAACCCTTGGTGGCAGAAATGAGAAAATGGATTTAGAAAGGAGAATACAGAGATTTAAACCTTGCTGAGTAGTCACCATTTCAGGTCTTACTGCAGCTGCCCTGACCTTTGCTTTCAGCTCTCACTGCATGGCTCCTTCTCAGCGTCCAGTGGACAAGCGGCTGTGTTGTCCCAGGTCACCCACCTTCCTGACAGGTCTCTGGCCTGGCTAGGAGGGCAGGCAGTGCTTGGCACTGAATAACATCATGAGCCTCTGTCCCAAGCCAGGCTTGCCTGATCACCTGTGTTGGATTCACTCATAGTCCTCCTTAAGTCTGCCTTCCTTAGCAGGATTGGCAGGTGTACAGACAAGTCCTGCAGTATCTGCCAGATAGCCACGGCTGAGTTCAGAGAGCAGTTGTTAGGGCTGCAGTTTGTTGGATCCCTTTGTGATGCTCTGCACTAAGGGTTTCTTCTGCCTCCCTATCTGCAGAATTCCTGCAGAAGCTTGCATTCCCTGGAGCTCTCCAGGTACTCCCAGCTTTCCAGAGGCTTTCTGTGATGTTTGATATTTGTATTGCTGGGAGAGAAAGACAATTTTCCTGTCCTGCTCTCTTGAGATAGGAAGTAAGTATAACCAAGCACTTTTTCTTTGACACTTGGTTAAGGCTACAGCAGAAGGGGTGACATAAGCACAATCCTCTGAGGACAGGAGTGGAGAGCGGGAGCCTGGTGACCCTCTGGTATCTCCTTTTGAGATAATTGTCTCTGAAAAAGCTGCTGCATATTGCTATCTCTGTTGAAAGCAGATGGCTTGCAAGGTTCCATCACTAGGGAGTTGGTTGTAGAGTTCAACCAGCTGCATCCCTACCCTTTGCAGGTAACAGAAATACAGTTTCCAAAGGGTGATAAATAAAGAAGACTGAAAATAAGCCTGAGTGTTTTGTGTTTCATAGCTTGAGAGCTGCGACCAGAAAGAGTTACCCATGCTTGGTGCCTCTCTCGGAGGCTGAGTAACAAGAGGCAGTTCCTGATCACTGCAAGCTGATCATCAGCTCCAGCTCTGAGCCACCACAACCCCTGGGAGCTGGCCATGCAGAACTGGGAGTGTGCTGCCCTTCCCCACCTGCCCGTGGGAGCACCACCATGGCCACCACTCTAGAGCCTGCATATTCTTCACCCCAAACACAGATTCTTTAAATAGACATCATGCAAAATCATTCTCTCACCAATATGCAAGTTTTTTTCCTACCTTCCACATCCATGCAGAAAGATTTCAATAGATACTAATGACATTTTATGTCAGATTAAGAAAAGAGAAAGACATGGCACAATACAATTGAAACTCACCTCCAGCATGACTAAATCTTAGAATATTTTGCTTTTGATAACTGCTTATTAGTACATAACAAGTGGCTTTCATCTGAAATATAGCCCTGTGTTGTCCCCAGCAGAAAACTAATATCCCATTTAATATTTGCTTTTTTTCATGGAGAAAATGAATAGCCTGTACTAAACTTTCCTGTTTTAGTGAGACTGTAAAGCAAGACAGTGCAGCCTGCACAAATATTTTTGGTGTTTTGTCACCAAAAATTTGAGGGGGTGGAGGAGATGGAAAAGGGTGGAGGAACCTCCTGATCCCCGAGCACTCCTAGATACCAGAAGTTCCTGACAAACCCTAAATGGAGATTAGTAGGGAAGAACACAACTAAGGCTCCGTAAATAGATTATTTTAAGTGTAATTCATATTAAAAAAAAGAAAAAGAAGAAAACTTGTAACTTCAATGTCATGCTTTCTGAGATGCACAATACATAGTGACCAAAAGATTTTATCTTTGCCTGCACCCCAGCTAGCTAAAATTGAAATGAAGTGGGTCTGAAAAGAAAGGTTATGTAATAAAATAACTGAGAAATGCCATTATAAACATCACATGGTATTTGCATGCATAAAAGAACCTTTGATTTACCAGTCCCAGCCCCAATATCACTTCACACCTACCCTTTCTTGAACATGGGGTTTACTTGTCTTTGGGGCGAGGGGCGAAATCTCACAGCCTAACAGACAACTCTGCCAAAACCCTGCAACAGGCCCATTGCTATGAACCAGTTAATAAGGTAATTCTAGAAGCCCAAGTTTGTTTCCGTAGCTACATAACATTACACAAACATTTTGGTTGCAATTTTGTGGCAATGGTTTCACAGTTATTTGATTAAAATGCAGTGCTGTACTGCTTGGAGCCTGGGAGTGTCTGATATCAGTGAAAGCTCTTTAGAAGTGCCACAATTTAAAATTATAGCTTAGCCTGTTTGAAGGGATATTTTTAGTCTATTTATTCAGGGTATAAATATAGTTCTGTACATCACTGGTTTAATGTCTCTCTTGCACTGGTCAGAAAGACACTTTACCCAGCACCAGACAAAGGTCAACAAATGGGTATCTTTTTTTTCCCCCCTTCCTTTCTTTTTTTGTAAAGCTGCATTAAGGGCTTTAGAAAGGAAAGTATCTTGTAAGCAAAGGCTGCACGTCTAACCCCTTTACTGCAGTGACCTACTTATAGGAAATACTCCTATTGAAAGGGGCTTTTGCCAAGATCTAGCATTTCAAACAAAAACATATCTACAATTAGGTGGAAAGAGTTTAAGGGATCCCTGAGCAAAAATAATTGAAAGAATAAAAGGCGAGAGAAGGGAAATGGTGATGAATCACCATGCAGTCAGGAGGAGTGATGTAGTGCATATTTCTATGAATGGCCATTCTCTGGCTTTATTATCAACAGCTCCATGAGTTTTTTATTTCTGATTATTTGTTTGGGTGTCAGGGGGACTTTTGTGTCTACAAAGCCCTGGAAACCAAAGTTTTATGTGCATACAAAAGGCACAGTAGTGACAGTGCAGGCAGCCACATCTCTGCTCAGCTGTTGCCCTTGACCTTGACCTAAAGGGACCCTCCTTTCCACACAACCACCCGGCAGCACATATTTGGTTTCTGTGTTAATGTAGCTCTGGGCTTATCTTGAGCTGGGCTTGCTCATTGTGCTGAACTGCAACAAATTCTTCACAGAGCAGTAGGTTTGGGTTGATTTCAGGCTTGATGTGTGCTGGGGGAATGGGGGAAGAGGTAGAATTTCTTCTAATAATGGCCTCTCCTAAACACGTTGTCCTTCCAGCTGGAGCATACCTAAGTCTTACTGTAATTTATAGAACTGGGCACACAGAAGAGACCACAAAAGTAGGCTCTGCAGTTGACATCTTAGTGGAGTTCCCACCAGAAAAAAAACCCCAGAAGAGCAGAATTACTTTTGTGTGGTATTTCTCAGCATCTCATTTGGGAGGCACAAAAATCATAACATCTTTCACATCATGAACTGGGGGGTGACATTTGTGCAGGGGGGCAATGCATGTAATGTCCTTCTGTGGAGTCAGGGGACAGTTAAGTTTTTGAGGTGAATGCCAAGGAGTAAAGGATCTGAGGAAAGGCAGTGAGATTTCTGCGTATGTAGAAAAAGGCTTGTGACCAGGAGGCACGACACAGGCACACAGATGTACACTGCCCTGAGAAACTTGTGTTGTTTCTAAGGACACACATTTATCAAAGTACATAATAGCTATTCAGACACAACCTATTTTTAACATCTTTTCAAGACCTAATGTTTGAGATGGTCTATTTATTACTCACTTAAAACAAGTAAGCAATTTGTCTCAGATGGAGCAAGGTTTCAGTGAGGAATATTGTTCTCATGGTTATTTCCAGCTTTGACTATATATATTAGGAAGATTTTCCCCAAAAATCATGCACCAGAGAGGCAGGAGACTTTGCAAGACATTTCAATCCTGTTCCCAGTTCACTCTAAGTCTGGGCATGTGTAATGGTCTTTGTATGTTCCAGTTCATGAAAAGTGTCTGGCGAATCTCCTGGTCTCATCTCTGCAATCTGAGATTACACTCTTAACATTTAATCGACCACACAGACAGTGGTGTGACTAAATAGTAGAATTACAAAAAAGAAAAAAATCCCCTCAAATTAGTTGAATCCTCACTTTGTTACCTGACCCTTTGTTTTGTTCCTTTCTTTACTCTCTCCATTTCAGAAAATGGAGATTTCGACTTTCTCAGGACGATTAAGATGCAAGGAAGGATGTGGAGCAATGCTCTCCTCCCCAGGCTGCAGCACAGGGGCTGTGATCACCAGCTCTGCACTCGCCTGGTGTGTGGAATACATATCCACGTCAAGGGGAGTTCCTCCCGCAGAACAAAGGTGGAATGCGCAAGCGGGAGCACCGCCGAGAAACAGGGGCTGCTCCTGTGCGGCAGATTAAAGATAAATCCAGTCTCCCTTGCAGGCAGAAGAATGGTGTGACGTAAGTGGTTTTCCTGCTGATTCTTATCCCACCCCAAAGAAACCTTTGGGAAAAATCCCCAAATGCTCAGCATATAGAATAAAAATAGTGGGGAAGTCGCTTGACACTCCGATGCAGCACCCCAGAACAGCACAGTAACTTCTGTGTTGGGTGTGTGGTTTTTTATCCCCTGAGCACTCTAAATTCAATTTGCAGTCTCTGCAGGCTGGGACAGGACTCCCCCCAACACTGCAGTTCTCACCACACAAAACCTGTGAGCTTCAGTGTGCAAACAGCCCTTTCTGAATTCTGCTCAGGAAAGTTGGGTGGGTTTCACTGTAATCTCAGTCACCAGACATCCTTTTTCATTTCTTTGTGAAGTATTTTGGAGAAAATAAGAAATATGTACTTTAATCTAGACTTTTACAAATCTCTATGAACTACATTGCTTAGTTGGAGAAGTAAAACTTACTAGCTCCTTCCCCAAGTTAATTTGCATTTTTTAAATTGGTGCTAGGTTAAACACAGATTATCCACTATTAGTTTTTATACTTTGAAGTTTTAGGACTACATACAGTAAACTGTATCCTACTGCCCCTAGAAAAATGCCATTTCTCATTCACAGGGCAGAAATACAAAAGACAGACAACAATGTGATTGCTGCATAACACATCACCTACCCCACAGCAAGGACTGCACCTGGAAAATGTTTATTATAGCCAGAAAGGCGGCCCCCCCGTAGATATTTTGGATGTGACTCATGATAATGACTAATAGAAATTTACTTTACTCATAAATCTGCCTTGTCCCTAATCCATCTGTTATTCTTGTTCTTACAATAGACAAAACAATTTAGCAGAATGTTTTTACACAGATATAATACCTTTACATGATTGACTCTCCATTGCTGCTGGAAAAGCAAGCCATTATATCACGAGAATATAGTGTAGGAATTCCTTTTTGGATAACATTTTTGCAATGGCAGTTCCAGGTGAGCCATCTAGAGGCAAAACCAAGATTTTCTTAGGAATTCTCCATACTAGTAGTGTAATGAAGTCCTCTCAACTAAATGTCCTCAAAAACTCATAGCATCAAATGTACCAAGAGCCGAGATTGCCATCTGTTAAATTCACAAACCTCTTACATGCTTTAATTTCCTGCATGCTCATACTATGAGTTTAACAGTTTCCTCTGCTTTTAAAAATAATTTCTGAGAGTGGTTTGGATTGATTTATGCTAATGTAGTATCAAGAAAAGCCTATTAATTATAATAAATAATATACCAATTAAAGGAGGGATGGTAGAATTAAAATAACTTGGAATCTCTTTCTGCTCTTGACTCGGTGTGACACTGGAAAATTCTCTTAATTGGAGTCAGTTTTACCACCCATAATGTACAGCTCGTGATTTTACCAGCTCTGTAAAGCACTTTATGATCTTTGACTGAAATACTAAAACACTACAATAAAGATACATACACAGTAAATACAATGCATGGACATGTTCTGCCTTTACTTCCCTCTTGCTTAATCCTATTAAAACCAGAACTACACAGTGCATAAATCAGAGCAGAGAAAGCAGCCTTCTTTGCACTTAACAGTAGCAGTATCACAGCCCAGCTTATGAAAGGGGGATAAAAGTCACCAATCTAAACCACAGCTGGGCTCATCTTAGGATAGGGGTGCACCCTGTGGGAGAGTTTAGAGTGGGTAGTAATCAAAGGCTGATTTACCATTAAAATTGCTAAATTATTTTGAGAACATTTCAATTCACACAAATGTTCCTGGTGCCATCTAACTCTACTGAAATAGGAGACATTTTTGTCAACGTGCTGGCTAAAGCATTGCAGCCAAAAGCCTGACCTCCACCACAGGACCGGCGCTCAAGCTGATTACAGGATGCAGGCTCAGCAGGGCTGTCCAGACTGTCAGGTGGGAGGTGTAGCTTCAGCCTCAGGGACTCAGAGTCCCAAATCAAACTGAGACTACCCTGATTTCGAAATTGCTGGTGTCCAGTGCAGCCACAACTACACCAGATACTAAAAGCAGACAGTCATGCTCTGCCTTTGTACCAACTACAGCAATTGCAATGGGAAACAGAAGTGAAAAACCTCACTTAGTGGCTTTGTTTCAAGCCCACACATGGGCATCTCTGCTACACACAGAGTCACCCTTGGGGGCTGGAAGAGTCCTCCTTGGGCTACCAACAAGGCCTCAGTGACTGTGTTAAAAAAATCTATATGAAGCCTGGGCTATAATCTGTCAACTGTCTGCCATTGAACTTTTCCTGGTAGTATAAAACATGAAACCTACATCTACACCAGTATACGTCAGACTGGACACATACTGCCTTGAGTACTGGTGTGCGAGGCTGGTCTCCCAAGGGTAGAGGTTATCATGGCTGGGAGCTTTGGGAAGCAAGGAAGGATGAGAATAAGGAACAGGCTGGTGATCTCTCCCTTCCCCAGGTTCACAGGGCATACTGGGATAGCCACTCTGGGAACACATTGTGTTCTTGTCAAAACAATAAATGAAACAGATAAAGGCAAGGAGCCAGAGTAATGATTCCCACTGGGAGCTGGAATGAATCAGAGAATGTCCCATACTCTGGAAACACAAGCTTTTCATGTGGCATGACACTATGCATGGAAGGGGTTGGTGAGGATGCACAGACAAAGGTGAAGGTCAGGAAATGAGAGCACATGGACTTCTGCCAGATCCTTTCCTGCAAGAGCTGGCGTTTTACTGGGTCCCTTAGAGACAGGACTGACCAAATTCACAATCTCAGTATCTTGGCTGCTGGGGTGTGATTTGGATGAGGAGATTGACCCCATGCCCGATCTTCTCTGTACCTCTGGATGCGGTAAGCTGTGGGCAGCCCTTGCCCTGGCTCACACCACGCTCCAGGCGTGTGCTGCTCTCTTTGTGCAAGGGTTGGACTCCGGACCCCGTTTGCTGTGGACAGCTGTGGTCTCCTGGGGCTTCCCTCTCTGACCCAACACCATAAATGCTTGATAATATATTTGAACAGTTCTTTCACCTCTTTCTTTTGGGAATTACAGTGGATTTTTGTTAACCGTTTAAATAGTGTCAATAATTGCCTGGCATCAGCCTCATAGTAATAAAAGAACTTGCTGATTTTCCTCAGGTACAAGCAGGATAAGCCTCATGTATATATCACAGACACTTATTCAGACAGAATAAATAAATTCCATCCTACAACTGTTTCCTAGGTAACTGAACCACGACCACGGAAACAGACTGTGTGCAGCTTAGAGTCGAAAAAACAAAATGCAGTATTTCTTTCTGTCTCCAAACTTTTGATTTTGTGGGACCACAGATATGATGGAAATGTTTCAAGAATGAAATATGTAACTGGAAAATATGCACCTATTCTCATGCAGCCAAAACATGCAATTCTGAGAGCCCTGCAATACATCACTTCTCTAAACCAGTCAGAACAGCCTTGTCTATGACTGGATTTCTGCCAGTGCCCAAACCCCTGGGAAGCTGCAGGGAGCACTCACCAAAAATTGTGTTTGTGTTTCTGAAATGTGAAATCCAGTCATCTTAGGCAAATAGGCTTAATGTGCAAGCTGAGAGGAAGTCAGCCCTAGACAAGGGACTGTACATTGTCTTCCAGCAATGTAAGGGCTCCCTACCGCTAACGAGCCAGAAAGTCCCAGTGGATGGTACCCCCTTGCATCAGCAAGGTGTGAGCAAAATCATTCCCTGGTGAAACTGCACACCACAGATGCGCTGCAGGAAAATGCACTCAGATCCTTTGAAGCCCTGTTCTGTTCTGCCTTATTTAGTTCATGAGTTAGAGGGGAGAAAAAACTCCCAACAAAACAAAACGCCCGTGCTCTTTGTCAGGGAAAGAGGCAGGTGCAACTTTGCACCTGCAACAACAATAGAGGGAGAGCAGTTGTGAAAAATCACTGGAGCTAGACAAAGGTAAAAATTGTTTGGCTTCTCACAGTTCAAAAGGCTGAAGTACTTTCTGTTAGGACCTTGAATTCATCTAGGAAATTCAGAGAAAATAAAAGCCATTATGCTGGAAATACCCTCATTTCATCTATGGGAAGAGTAACATGCTAGTAATCAGACACTAAATTACATTTGTTTATTACATTGTAATAATTACTTCCAAATATATATTGTGCTGCTTGAAATAAATGTATTTGCTTTTTTATGCAAAGCTGTGGAACAGTATTTCTGCCTTATGAATTAGCACATTTTTGTGGATGAGAATCACTCTAATGACAACAGCCTGATAAATAAATATTAAACTAAACTGTTTTGTTAGCTGTAGGACCATAGAAGAGCAAATATATTTGATCACCATCAGAACTGAGGTGATCTAGTTTTCATCTCCTAAATGAGTATCGAATACTCTAAAGAATCAACAAATGTAGTAATTTTTGTGTAAAAAATAAAATAGAAAGAATAACTCCTTCAGTTGTGCTCTTACATCTAGTTATTTTTTAAAAGATGCAAAATGTGCTTGCCAGTGTGGGGAAGGAAAGTCTTTAAGGAGTGACACCAAGACAAATTCCTATTCCTGTATAAAAAGGTCAGAAAATCACAAATACCAATGGGGAAAAGCAAAGTCTTCTGTTTTCATGATGAATTAAATGCAAGTTTGAGAAAAGGAATTAGAATATGTGCCTATCCACCCCACCCAGAAACTCGAGTTCATAGACTGAACTTCAGGAAACGTGGTGCCAGCTCTTTTTGCTGAATTACATTTGTGAGTTCCTAGTGAAGGCAGTGGGGTTATGTGAGGTGAGAGCCCATGCAAAAATGGACTCAGCCGGCCCCTCTAGAGGTGTGTAGAAACCGTAGGGCCAGAGTCCATCTCTTCAGCAGTGATTTGAATGTGGTATGTTAAAGTCTACTGACTTGAGGGGATGAACTCTTAATGTATGCCTATGTAAATGCAGTTAGGATCAGATCACCCACAGCCATATCCAGCCCTGCAGCTGTGAAGAGAAGTCAAATCCTGATGATAGGGGTTCAGTGGTTCTGGTCCATTTCACTTCCATATGCAAATTCTTATTCCGCAGGGAAAGAAGTTCCCATCTTCTCTGCTTCCCATTTCAACTCAACAACTCTGAAAATTGCTTAATTTGCCCTTTTGCTGTTCATTAGCAAAGGCGACTTGCAATAGTAACTGTTCATGTACAGCTCTCAGTAAACCAAAGAAAACAACTTTTCACCTGTATTTCAAACAGAATATCCTTAGATGACTGGAAAAAAAGCTTAGTTTTCCTCTTAGTTGACTAGTCAGAAGCAAGAATTAGAACTGAAGAGAAAGCACACTTTGCCACCAAAATTCAGAGATTCCATTTCAAAGCCATACACATTTGTCAAGCAAGAAGGCATTTAGTTGCTGTGGTTGCTTGCCTGAATGTACCTATTTTAAAATTTGATCACCTACATAAAACTAAGAATAGGATCATATCATTTCATTGGCTGCAAGTCATAACCTTTCCAGGTCCTGTGAATACATCAGGCAGTAAAATCCTGATGTTCCCATATATCACCTAGCTAGAAACAACAGTCCCTGGGGTGAAGCTCTTTAGTAAGCATAGCAGGTCCAGGATTTTGCAGCCCAGCCAGTTCAATCTTCCCCTGGGTAACAGGGAAGTGCTTGAGGGCCAGGCTGGGCACACAAATCACAGAAGTTCGGTGCTTTCTCTTTCGACATAGCTGGCCAGGCACCAGGACACAGCCTGCTGGTACCTGTTGCCCTGGCACTGCAGATGCAAGGGTGCTTAAGTTTCTCTGACTGGTTGAAAGGCTAGGGATGCCTCTCCTGAATAGAATGTCATCTGCTACAGAGAACACCTGATCCAAACAGAAAGCTGCAGCCTGCCAGGGGAGTGCAGATGATCTCCAGATGGACTGTCTCGCATGGAAATCTGCCTCTGACTTCAGTTTTGCTTCTTTCTGCTGGATAGTCTTACTTACAAAGAGAGTTCAAAAGCAACCTGCAGAATTAATGCATCAGTGAATTACTAAGACTAGGTAGCCTAAATGTGCAAATACAAAAGGGAATTTAAAAACAGATGAGAGCCCTGAGGGGTCAGACTCAATGCCATGCTGATGATGGCCTCAGGAGAAGAATCTATTAATACTGCATGATGAGCTTGCTTGTCCAGTTCATTGGAACACACAAGTAAATGTATGAGAAAACTGTACCACAGCTAAGCCTTAGGACAGAGACAAGGCCGTGATCATGAGTAAAGCTACATCCACCCACTGAATTCTGTAATGCAAACTGCATAAAACTTACAGTGTACAAAATGAAACCTATCCATGCCTTGGTTTATATTTTCCATTCAACCTTATTTCTCCCACAGCTGTAATTAGTGTTACACTGAAGCACAACCAACTGCCTCCAACTTCTACCTAACTGCTCCTATCTCAGGATTCACACTGGGAGCAACCCTTGTTTGAAGTAATCAAAACCAAAGAAGTTCACTACTGCCCCAAAGAGCTGATGGAAAGATCAAAGGCAGCTTGACCCAGCCTCTCCCTTTAACTAATACACACCACTTGCAGAGAAAGATTTTTCCCATATTGTATATATGCTACTGTGTTTAGTATACCAGGATCTATTATAACATCAAGTTCAATGCAAATTCAAAAGCATGTAAGGAATTAAGGTTCATTCATCCTCTCTCTCATTCAGCCCTGTGAACCTGGTAGGACTTCTGTCCTCTTATTTTTGCTTGCTTGTTAATTTGTTTCAGTCATTCTCTTCTGGCTCTTTTCTAACCTAGCAGACTTTTTTCTATACAGTCTGACAGTGAATTGAAAATACAAATCAGAAGGAAGGAGTTTAGCTTTGTTAAGTTCACAAGCTGCACCATTTATGCACAAAGAGAGCACAAAATATATGCCATTTGAAAGGAAGCAAGCCCCAAGTAATTAACCTCAAATACTGTAATTATCAGTGTTGTTTTCTTTTTAATCTAGACTCTTAAGAAATCACTTCAATTACTGTTTTGTTTTTATGGAAACCACTTAATATGAAACACCTCAGGTTAGAAATGTTAATAGCAGATGAGCTTATGTGATCACAAAGTCTTGCAGTGATGGATCAATGGAGGTGGTATAACTGGCAGGCAGCCATCAGCTCAGTTGCTTCTTCTTTATTTTAGAGCTATTTCTTGTAGAATACTCATATAAAATTAAATGAATGATGTTTTCCTTAGGTTTACACAGTGAAGCTTTTCCTGACTGATACAAGAGTTGGTATTGGTCACAAATGCAGAAATGCTCATGATTTCCCACTGCATAGCTAAACCAAAATGTGCTCTTATTTCTCACCCCAGCATACACTTTAACTTTGCAGGAATGACAGGCAGTTGGCACACACCATTTAGCTCAGGTGATTGTGGTTCTCTTCTGCTCCTTTCCTCTTTTTTCTTGATCTACTTCAAAGCCCACTTTTAAGAAAAATTTATACTTAAATGACCAGTGGTATTACCCAAACAGCCCTTACTTTGTTGAGTTCACTGAGCCAGGCTTTGACATCTCTAAGGAAAACTAGTGGGATTTAGGTGCTGCAAACTCAATATCAACATTTTTCATATGAAAATAATAGAGACTGTTCTCTGGCTCCATTTCCACAGAGACATCAAGCCTTTTTGGCATGAATAGCTCAATGCAATGAGCTATCAGTGCTTCAAGGACCACCTCAGAACAGGTATTCTGCTGGACTTGCTGGTGTGTAGGCTTTCAATTATTACTGAACTGCATGAAATGAAAAATAATAGATAACCATTGGAGTGTGCTACAAATACAGTTAGCTTTTAACATGGAAGATTATACAGGCATGACATGGTTGTTACACTCACATGAACTGTGGTATCCTAAATTTTAACTTTAAAGTGTGAAAATAAGAAACAAAAAGCACTCAATGTTTGCCTCACAAAGATAAACCGCACTTTTGCAGAACATGAATTATTTTTTCCTAGGCCAAATTTTATTTTTTATGATATTCACAAGTAACTCTATACTCCTATGGAGTTGAGCAAATATCCCAAACACCCTGTAAATGTTGCCAAAACCTACTAATGCCTTTTACTGTTTGAAGATAGAGTAAAGGAGAATGCATTGGCACCATCTTGGCAAAGCAGGGAGTCTTCACACACCAGAAGAGTCACCACACCAGAAACATCTCCATCCCTAGACCTACATGCCCCAAGATTAGAAATGCCTTTTCCCCCTTCCATTATATAATCATTAATATCAATCACTTAATTGATTTATTGTAATGACAAGCAACCCTGACATCCAACCCATCAGGGAAATGCGCAAGCAATTAAAACCACAATCCTGCAGAAAGCATCACAAAACTGATAACATAAAATGAAATAAATTATTAAAATTCCACTTAGAATTCTTATGAACCTATAAATATATAGTGCTGAAGTACATTAAGTTGTTTCTCCCACATGTAGATAGCTAGAATGGAAACATGTCGAAAAATAAGGTATATAGCAAGAAACAATGGACACAGGCTTCATTCCATAGGTCTGAATAACCCTTTGCAAAATAAATTGTGCAAAAATATCTCACATGCTAATAATAAGAAATTCGTTGCTCCTAGGGGTGGCGCATTCCTGAGATTTAGGATGCGCGTCCCCACTTCAATTTTGTTTCAGAACCAGCGAGAATTGTATGGTAATTGCTGATTCTGCAATAAGAGTGCTAGCAATATTGTTAACTGACTTTCCCTCCCAATTTCCGTTGGTAATACAGTAATTTTTCCACCTCCAGGATTATATTACCTGCCAACACAACCCCAAATGGCCTGGAAAAGAAGGAAATTTTATTGCACTGCTTTAGGCCATGTCTACATTGGGCAGTTGTACCACTTTAACCATGGTTAGCTTACGTTAAAGTAGCTGGTGCGTACATCAGACTGGTTTTCAAAGTGATTTAGTACCTCAGGCTGCACTAAGCAGCCCTCCTTAGAGGAGACATTAATCCATTTTGCAGGAAGCCTGTTCCCTGTGGAGTTCATATGGCCCTAGATGCTCTGCTGCCACAAGTCCTTTACTTAGTAACTCTGTACTAAGCTGCCTTGATATCTCTGTGTCTCCAGTGTGTTGACGTTTCCTTTGCTAGATGCACCTTCTGTTTAATTATCAGTAGCCCTACAGACAATCAACATATCAAGCTTATCTATCTTCTCCAGGACACATGTACCCCTCTGGGTCTCTTCATGGATGTACGCTTAGCTCTTAGACTCAACTGCACTTGCCAAAGACACTTACTCAACCTCACCACAGAAAGATATCCCACAGTATAGATACTTTCAGGGAATTGCTAGAGCAGAAAGGCAAAAGGCTGACCAAAGCTTCACTCAAGGCTAAGTTAAAGCACAGGACTCTGGGAGAAGTGCTGTAATACAAGAGGCCACGATGGAAACACAAGCAGAGCTCCTAGACATAAGGTGACAACTGTATTTTTGCACCCAAGCTATAGAAAAAGCCAAAAACTAACAGGGTGCATGTTGCCTGCACTGTGATAAATACCCACAATGGAACTGGCAGGCTCTGGGAAATCACTGAGGGCACTCAGCACCCCATGCGTACATGAGGTCTGACCTGGAAGAGAATTACAGGATGGCTGAGACTCTGCAGATGGGGTAAAGGCAGAGACAGCCCAGGAAGGACAGCCACAATGAAACACAAACTCAACAGCCACCTTACCACCACCGCTGGGATTTGCCAGTGAGTACAATGCGCTATATTGTTACAACAGGGCCCATAGGGATTTCAAAGAGCTGGGGTTTTATTAGGAGCTAAATTGCAGGAGATAGCCCCCTTCCACCTGCCTGTTCAGCCCTCCCACAGACATCACCCTTGTCCTTTAGTACATGACATTCACAGCGTTCCTCTGTCAGGAGGAAATACCTGGGTCACTCCTCCCAAATCCTATCCCCACATTATGCTCTTAATTTCTGATTTAGGGTACATTGTGTTATTTAGGGCTTCATCCTCTTCATACGACACAATCCAATGTCTCCAAGGGGAGTGCAGCTGTATGGAAGCCAGAGGGACGGGCAGGATTCGGCCCTTGCATCGCAGCACCCTCAGCCCAAGGAGCTGGTGGTGAAGTCCTCGCTCTGCACAGCGGCAGGGGAGCGAGTGGCCACGATGCTGCTGCATTGGGAGCAGCAACATATCTTGCCATGGAGGATGTGGGTTTGGGACAGGAGGAAGAAAGGAGAACACTCAGAATCTTTCCTGCACTCCGCCATGCAACAGAGTGACGATACAGGGAGGACATGCACCATATCAAATCTTACCCTGAGCCCAAACACCTGGCCTGTGGCCAGACAAGAAATGTAGTCCCCATGCCCTTACTATCCTTGAGATTGTCAGAACTGGAAGAGTTTTTCAAGCTCTGAGGGTTTGCTTCTTTGCCACAATACATGTTCACTGTGTCCTAATGCTTCAGCTATATGCCATCCATTCTTTCTCTCCATTTGGGAGAAACAGGCCAAGCATAACATGCGATTTCCTGCACTCATAACTTGAGCAAAGCATTACCGTAATTCCTACAGATGCTATGTCTGCTGACAGCCAGCAGCTACATCCAGGAGGAACTGGTTCTATTTTCACTAAAATCAACTATAGAATGTCTTCTGCAAGTCCCTGTGTGAAGCCAGTGAGTGTGAGGGGACCCTGCAAGCTTGCCACAGTGCAGTCTTTGGGGAAGGCACTTCTACTGAGGAGAACACAGGCAGGGCCAGGAACTACCGTTTATGTTTCTATGGCAGAGAAACAGAACAGACTTACGGAGCTCAGGCAGGGAAATGGCCTGCAAAGGCAGGCGAGCTGTCAATAGCCCTTGATTAAAACTCTTGCATTCAGACTGCTTCAGTATTCAAATTTCAGAAAGAGAGAAGAGCTTCTCACTTCAGTTCTATTTCAAGAGAAAAGACTCTTTTCCTTTCCAAATACAACAAAAGATAGTAAATTTTATTTGTTCCAACCTTTTGTAAGAATAAAGGAGGGCTATAATTCCTGGGAAAATGAAAATAATATATCACCATGTTACCTTTGTATTTCTCTTTTATGCTGGAAGTTCTCTCTTTTACTCTTGAATTGGCTATGAGCAAAGGGAATGAGGAGAGCTGCAAATATAATCTTGAGACCTCTGTATGCAAAAGTATGAATCATGAGTGGTTGCTGGCTTATTTGCCTGTCTACAAGCACCTAGTGCCAGCTACCTATGCAGAGTAGCCTGCTTGGGCTCCATACAACTACTCCTGAAAGCTGCAGGTCTGCCTAAGGTCCTTCACTACAACTTCTCTATGACCCCCATTCTTAATACCCACATGTTTCAAACTGCACTGGGTGTTTTCCTTTGTTCAAGGTACCTAAATCAAGCCTGCTGCTGCCAATATTTTTAATTTCCAGGCCACAATATAGGTCAGTATGCAACACAGATTCACATTTAACATTGTACAGGTGAAAAACTTGTTCTGAACAGAGGCACAAAGTACATCTAAACACAGGCCCCCTTACTCCTAGAGGCTCCCACTTCTGCTGTACATTTTGGTCCACATTGTGAAGCAGCAGTAAAAAAATCAGGATCTGCCTGCACATCTTTAGTACTCTCTTTGTGGGCATAAGAAAAGGACAAGCACTGATTTCACATAAGAAATCAATTAAGCATTGAGCCTGCTAGTGTCACGTTATTAAATGTGTTTCACATCTATCCATTCCAAAGCACAGAACTGAGGTATAAAGTTCTGCAACCAAACATGGATCCCGCTGAAATCAAGTGGTAAGACTCTCACTAGACTTCTGGAGGCCTGGACCTTGCTCTCGAGGGATTGTCAGGACTGCAGTTTTTTATTTTGGTTTCCTAGGGGAATAGAATTTATGCAATCTTGCTTTGTGTATAAAGCATGTCAGTCTACCCCAGTAACTTTGTACCTACTGGAAAATTTCAAAAGAGAGCCCAAAGACATCAAGTTTCTATGAATTCAGGAAAAATAAGAAGACGGGTGGCAGAGAAAGACCCTATCAGTGCTCAGTGACAGCCATGTGGCAAAACAGCTCGCAACTCTTTCCATACCAGATAATCCACACAGGAGGCAGATGTAGAACACCGGACTTGAGTCCTGCAACCCCTGGAGCAGCTCAGTTTTGTTGCTTTTTTGAGAGTTTAAGCTCAAGATTCAGGATTAAAATCATTCAAGGTTTAGGATGCTTTTTGTGTGGTTTTTATTTCATTAGAAGACAGAGATGCCAGTGGCTGCACAGGTGAACAGAGGTAACAAGAGTAAGCAGTGATCAGACACTGTTCCTTCCATGACAGCATCAGACTCTCAAATATCCTACCTCCAGAAATAACTGGAAGGAGATCTGAAAGAACTCCCTGATGAGTAAAGTATTGCAAAAGCTAAATGACCCTCCCTTTATCTCCTCTCTGATTCTTGGGGAGTCACAAATGCATTACGTTAAACTATTCTCACATTTGCATCTCAGGGATTTTCCCTGATAAGGCAAGAAGAATTTCCTTCTTAAATATTATCTTGTGGATATTTTTTAGATAAACACAGTAGCCAGTTTCAGCTGTATTCCAGTGATAAAGACATATTCCTAGGGGAAGACTTGCCAACCTATAGCCATGACTGTAGGTTTTCTGCAGTATTTTTTAGGCTAACACTGAGAAAAATATGGGGCTTTGGCTTTGTCTCCTTGGGCCAAACTCACCATGGCTAGTAATCCCACGTAATTTAGGAATTCAGTGCCCAGGAAAATTTTACTCTATTAATTTTTGGATAGAATAGAATGGTATAAGACCCAGATGAATTATGACTACCCTACAGCAGAAATGTCTGTCACTTTCACTTTATTTTCTGCTATGCATCACTCACACTTGATGAGTCAATAATCTGTATTCAGATAAATGGCCTCTTCTGGGCTATACTTATGATTTTATTAGAAAAACAGGATTATAAAACTGTCAATTTAAATTCATGTATATTAACAAGTCACTGAAAAGCCTATTTTACACTAAAAAATTACACCACACACATTTTTCTGAATAAAGGAGATGATGTTCTACAGACAAATGGATAACTTATTCTGGATTATACCCCTAATAGGAGTGCTTTCACAATCATTTTTTTTGTGTAAAAATTGGTAGAGTTTTTTAGGCTATACCATAGTTCTAGGACACCTGCATACTTAGAATCACAGCTTTTGTTACTGTGCACAATCAAATAAATATAAGAAATATTCCTGAATGAGAGAGCCCAGTTAAAAAGAATTAAATTCTTCAGTAACATTAAAAAACCTCTGATTTTTTGTACTATGACATACAGTTTTTTGAAGATACTACCTAGTGTTGACAACTTCCACTGACTTCAGATGAATTTATACATAAATTAACATACATGCACATGTGTATTTGAGTGTGCACACGTGCATACATACAGCCTTGAAATCTTTACTGCATTGCAGTCTAAAGATTTTTGCTTTATCTCCAGTTTCTTCAAGATGTCTTTCCTTTTTAACAATTCACTTTTAAACCTAAAGGCATTCCTCCCTCATTTATTTCTTCTAGGATCTAGTGCTCTACTTCTGACAAACATTAAGCAGTTGCTAGTCTCAACAAGAGTTATATCCTTAATAGCTATAAAGGTGTCTTCCCATTATTGTGAAGCAATTCATTTTCTTACTGGATTATATAAAGTAATCCAGCACTTGGAAGCTATATTACTTTATAAAGTAGAACAGCTATTTCCTGACAGATACCAGAAAAGGCAAGAAAAAAGGATATAGAAAATATATTATGAGCAGAGTTTGTCATTAAAAGACTTAAAGCTAGATTTTAATTTTACTCTGGGAAGAAAAATTGTGATTACAGCATGTATACAGTAACTTAAGCCATATAATTTTAATAACATTAAGTGAGAAGTTGCTGATATCGTGACAAGATCAACCAGGCTTATTAGGGAAAATTCCATAAAAAGTCAAAATTTTACCAACAGAGCATCACTGTTTCTCAGTCTTCCAGAGACAATTTATATCAGTTGGAACAGCCAGTCCTTAAACACTCTCCATGTTCACTGTGAGGCAGGATAACAGTGAAACAGAGGAGATCTGGGTGATATGGCAGCTCTAGCAAGACACAAGATTCTCCAACCATGTAGTTGAGATGTTTTAATGGAACTACAATAGCTGATCAAGGAGGCTTGCAATGCTCATGGGTACAGAGAGGATACTCAGGGTCCTTATATCATAATACACTAACAGGGACTCACAAGGATACTGTAGCCAATTTAGAGTTTAAATGAATTCCAGACCTTAAATTATTTCAACAACCACATTTCTTGCATCACTTTACCTTTTTTTTCCTTATACCCTGATGGTTCTTCATTCCCACTTGTTTTATGAACTATGTGATTATACACTTGTTAAATTATAATAAGTAGTTATATACCACATAAGTATATAGTACAATTACTATAAAATACTTGAGTTTAGGTGTATATAGAGTTTTGTATCATATAGAAGAGAAATGACAGATCATTTCAAGAAAACATAAGAAAAGGTGCAGCTCTCTTGCATGATGCCTTGGCACCAAAATTTCCAAGTGGAGGATCCAAGCATAGCAAGACAGCTTGGTCAGTGCTTCCAAGCCCTTATACTCAGCAAAAGGATCTGACAGTTGAGGGCTCCAATATGAGCTTATAAAAATACAAAGTGCAAGTTGACTTTTTTCTATAGGAAAAATAAAATGATTTTTCTCTAGGGAAATTATTACAGGAACCATTACATGAGCAATGTGACCATGAGATCCCACACATAAGACTAGAAGATTAAAGTTTCAAAGAGCCAGGAGCCTTCCAATGTCTGACTTTTGTTGTATTTCTTAAGCTTCTCTGAAAAAGCTCTGCCTTTCTAAAGGCCAGGGCTGTTATGTTATTTCTAAAGACTTCAGCAGGGTCAGGGTTCCACACTGGCTCTTATTCTAAAATAAACATGCAGCCTCAACCACAGGCAAGAGCAGTTGCAGTGATTTCTGTGAAGTTGTGTCACGCTGCATGTCAGAGGCTGCTCTAGATGGCCAGAGTGGACCCTTGTGGCCTTATGAAACAATCAAGATTCATGTGCCAAAAACATCATCTGAACAAGACAAGACCTTTGCAAAATCCAGTCTTGTGGATTTATGCACATACCTAAATACCCTGCAAAATCCAGATATTTTGCATTCTTATTTTAATATCAGATTTTTGTTGGCTGGAGTGCTTAGTAATTGTGGTTGTTTGCTTTATTACAAGAGTATGTGATGGCAATCAGGCATGCCACTTGAAGAATTCACTGTGCCCATTAGAAAAAACATCCAAGTGTCATTAAAAACTTTGCACAAGGTTATAGTGGAGCATCCCAGGGCTGCACATTGGGAAGAGGGTCTCTCCTATAGAGCTTACTCTTTTTTTTTATTCTTTTGCCTGGTTTGATCTTACCACAGACCAGGCCCTGCCCCAGGGGAGCATAACGAGTTGACAGGAGCTGTGGTACAAAAAAAAAGCTGGATTTTGCTCCCCCACTCAAGACAAAGTGCCTCTGTGGTTGCACAGCCCTGGGCTGCCTCTGTGGAGCTGTAGTGTTGGAGATGCTTGTGTAGGAAAAATATTCTATAAATCAACTCAAGATGAGCTTTGAACTGTTCACATTCATTGATCAACAACAATTTTCCCACCCCTTTATCAGTCAGCCATGAAGCAGGATATTTTGCAGGAGGGAGGTGATGATACATTTCTGGAACTGCTCTGGTACCTTCCCATTTCCCACACTCAGATGCCAGGTATCCATCTGGTCTTAGCTCTGCCCTGCCTCTTGCATTAACCATGGGATTTGTCTACTGTAAGTACAGCTCCTTGCTTACAACAACTGGAGCTCTCTATCCTTGGCAGGACCAAGAGCTCTGGTCTCACACATCTAAGCGGTGAGATGAATGCCAGTATGTTAAAGATGCAAAGGTAAACTGAAACCCAGAACTGCATTGCACACTGTTAACTACTAGTGAGCACAGAAGCCTCTAAGCTCCCCTCAATGAATTCACATATGATTTTTGCATCATATGCTCAGGAACAATTTGGCAAGGTATAAATCGTGGTTGCAAGATGCCTCTTTTACTTTATTCACTTGAGTGATTTTTTTATTAGTTTTCCGACCTTTGCCATTATTGCAGAGTGGAAGCATTCTACATAGAAACACACGGCCATACTTCTGGGGCTTTGAATTTGCATTATTCCAATAAAAAAAACCCCAAAACCTCCAACAAAACAATGAACAAAAAACTCTTGCTTTAGGCTTCACTCATGGTAGGCGTGGACTATCTTCACTGAAGAACACAAACCCAAGTTCTGCTTTTCCTGTTGAAATACATGGAATTTGTTCTTGCACAGCTAAAACACTGTTTTACTGGGGGCTTGCTGATTGACTTGCACAAGTGGGGACAAGATCTTTTGCATCACTCCAGACTACGTTTTATTTAATTCAGAGTTTTATTGGCACATGGTAGAATAGGTAAAATGAATTTGTGAATTCTAGATAGAATAACAGTTATTTTACTTATGAAATTCTACTTCCTGTCATCATGTTTGGGGTGTGCTCCCAGAAGAGCTGGGGGATTTTAGTGTAAAATCAGCCTTCAATTGTGCAACTGTTTGTAAGTGAAAGAGCCAAATATCCAGGAACCACAGAATACATATGTATGAGAGTATGATTCAGACTGATATAAAATCTTTCACTTGTCATCAGAAGGGGAGAAAACTAAACAATGCTAAATAGAGCCACTATAAAGAAGGTTAACATTTTACCAGAGCATAGGTTCTGCTCAGGTACTCTAGGGCAGCTTGTTCACTCTCTTAGCCTTGTACTATTTCCTGTGGGTGCTGCCCTGAGAGCTTGTAACATTCAGGAGCAGACCTAGCAGACGGTTTTCACATGCCAAGTGC
Organism: Edolisoma coerulescens; assembly: GCA_013397115.1. Taxonomy (NCBI): domain Eukaryota; kingdom Metazoa; phylum Chordata; class Aves; order Passeriformes; family Campephagidae; genus Edolisoma; species Edolisoma coerulescens. The sequence goes on along the minus strand of VWZW01002525.1, from coordinate 542,706 downwards.
TACTTTCAAAGCAATCATTGCTGTTTTTAACTTGTAACTGGTGTCTACAAAGAGCTAGAGACTTCATTTGGAAGAGCAGGGGAATAATGTTATGGATATATAAACACTATACAAGTATCTTACATCTGTGGGCATGCAAGAAATTTCTATTCGAATGGCAGTGATCACCCTCATCATGGCCATTCATCTCTCAATACATTTTCTAATTAATTGGTTCTATTAAATGTTAGAAATTAGACCTTTAGCTTAAGAAAGAAAACATTATCCAGCCCAAATGCTTATTACATAGAGTATATATTAAGCATTGCAACTGAGCACTTATTTATAAGTCTAAAGAAGACAATGCTCCAAAATATTTTTTTCCAAAATAGAATGGCTTTAGAAGTTGTAACCTTGGTGACAAGGTTAATTTTTCTATTTAAAGGGAGTATTTTCATCTTAGCATCTAAATTCACTTCAATCTTGCTAAGTTACAACCAACTGCTGACTGAGTATTGCACATAAGTAAGCATGGGCTGAAACCGGCGCAAATTTTTAAACCTAGATTGCTTGTTTGTCAAATGGCAGTAACATGGCCCAAACCAAACTGGACTATGTAACGGAAAATTTTGGTGCTGATAAGCTGTTTTCTTTCCTGAAATACCTGTTCAACAGTTATTTGTTAAACTTGCCTGATAAAAACCCCAAAATGTACTTTGTTGTAATGTAGTTATTTAACAATCTTCATACTAAGGAACTTTTTGGTTTTCTCAGCATTTCAGGCAGGAATTTTCATCTAACACCTGATTGAACTTTTATAGCTTATCAAAAAAAAAGAAAATGCCCAATTCTCTCAGATGCACAAGTATAAAGCAAGAGTAGGGATGCTGACTACACAAAGGTAGGCGTTTCCAAGTACATTAAAGGAAATGTTATGCCTTATAAGCTTTGACTTTACCTTTGAATTCATTAAGGGACCAAGTATGGCTCATAGAGGCTTAAGTGTTCAAAAGGGACGCAGGGGGAGACTGACAGAAGGGAAGTGCCTTATTCCTGTAAAGAGCATGCTTTCCCCTGGGACTCTGAGAAGGGGGAGTAAGGAAAATGCTTTCTCTACACTCGCTATCATAGGAGAGATTATTTTAATCCTTTAGAGTTTGAGGATGGAAGAGGAAGAGAAGGGCTCTGCGTGCCTTCTTTCCAGCTGAATGCTCAACAATAGACCTCAACTGAGATAAAGCTGACTCAAACTTTTTTTTAATTGAAAATCATTTGGTTCCCAAGTACCAACATATTAACTTTACAAGGCAGGCTTCAGCTGGTTTCTTGTATGTTGAAGCTATCATTCTGTCTTTTAACTGTTAAAGCTGATCACATCATCTTTCAATGAATTCTTCCATTATTTTAATCTCTTTTAGGGAGAGGGACTCCTTTTTTATGTGCTTTGTATTTATAGTTTGTGCTCTGGGTTACTCCAAACTTCTGAAGTGAGCAGCATCACTAGTACCAGTCAACAAGAGCTGCTGCAAACACTCCTTTCTAACACTTGCAAAGCTGTACAGAAAAGAGTAAATCTAGTTATGGTTACTAGGTTAAGTATATTGCTGAAGGACCTGGTCCACTACCATGAACATCCACTGAGGCTGCAGCAAAACTAAGCTACAGACAGCACCAGTCTCAGCACCTTTAGAGATGGACAATCAAAGTTAGCACAAGGAAACTGGTGTTTTTCAGCTTTTCTGAAAGGCAAAATCCACCAGGTCTGTGTTTCTTAGCAAGTTGGGATCACTTCATGAGAAGAGCTGTATGCATGTCACAGCTCTGCTCTTTGATAAATATTTTTGTTCTTAACCTAAAGTCACTCAGCCATTTTGATGGGCAAATTCAAGTAGATCAACTTACATCCTTAAAGCAACATACAAGAAGTCTCCTGGCTCATAAATTTTCCTTCCAACAGGGCTGCATTGGCAGGAAAATACAAAGCAGCTATAGATGTTTTTACTTGTTGTATCAGATTTAATACAGCAAAAAAGAGTAACCAGGTGTCCACTCTGTATCATGGCCTTTGACCAGGTACTCAGTGCTATCACTTTTGATTTTTACACAGCACAGATCAGCCTGAGAGGTGATAATTCAGCTGGGGTACAGGAACATCCCAAACCCAGAGCTGGGTTCTTTCCTAAGCACCATTCCATGCTCTGCACAAACGTCCTTATGAGGAGACCAGCACATGCCAGGGCACTGTGCTGGCTCAGTGCTTTGGAGGGGGCTGTTGCTGCATCACACCTTGCTAGTGCTCAGGGGACTGTGTACCACCAGCCTTTGACCTCCTGCCAGGTGCTAGCAGCTCAGAAAACAGAGAGCAGCAAGGAAAGGAAGGGTGTCTCTGGGCCATGAATGTCAGCAGTTGGCGCCTGCAACCAGCCCTGCATCACAGCTGTGCAGCCTGGCAGCAAAGAGCCATCGCCCACTCTGAATTTGCAAATGCAACTGTTTTCCTCCTGAGTTTAATTACATTGACTACATCTGTATTAGGGAGGCATCTTCCCCCGCCGAAAGCCATAGCTCAAAGAAAGTTTTTCCCATTGCAAAATCTAGGATTAAAAGCAGACACTGCTAAGTTTCCACCTTCATAAATCAAGATGATCAGTCATTAAATTTCTTGTTTCATGACCAAAAAAGATAAGAGAGTTACAAGAAAACACTAATATGGGTAAGACTTTGATTACTTGCCAATTAGTTTAACTGCTTAAGTTGTGTGCAGAAACTTAAATTGTGTGCATGGAAAACTGACAGTGGGTAATACAATGCAGGTGTATATCCTGGCAGACAAATTAAAGAAATTAGACCTCAATAAAGGTGATGACTTTGTAATTTCAGTTTTCATGGGGGTAATAAACATAAACAGAGCTCCATCTGCTGAAAATTCACTTACTTCCTAGGAGCAACACCACAAATTCCAGGTGATCACAGGGGAAATAGTATGCTGCTACTGGACATTTAACAGAGCATTAAAACACAGTGATCATTTTGGTGGTCCTTTTTACAGTGCTTTGAAGCAACGTCTGAGTTTGCCCATTAGACTTCAACATTTGAAAGCTTATGCCAAGAAAGAAATAAAGCAGAGCTATTTCTTAACTAACCAGAGGAAGAGTTACTCAAAGGGTGAAGATGAGCATTTTGAATGGGAAAATGCTAAAAAATCCAAGGAAAAGGCAAACTGTTCCTGAGGCTTACAACAAAACCCCAACATGTGATATAAGTTTTTAGTTCTATAAGCAAGAAACTGTAAACTACATGTTCTGTCTGAAAGCATGAAAATTCGTATTCAGGAGACTTAATAAACAATGATTCCTGTACCAGTAGAGTCATCACTAGACTCCCTGTCTCCTTCCTTCTACCTGCTACTCTGAACATCAAGGCCTGCTGATGCACTGCTTGTCCCTGTAGTCTGCACAGTGTATTGGTTCTCAGAGAGCCAATGTCCTCCTGTATGGCTTGGGTGAGAGGTGTCTTTAAAGCGCTGCCCTTCACCTTACACAAGTGCTAGTGTGCCAAAGCTGTAGCAAAGCCAACTGGTGAAGAGAGAGGGGGGCAAAAACGTTAGGTAAGAAAGGTGGAATTCCTAAAGGCTCTTAATTATCTTTTACAAGATAGAAGGGTAGATTTAATGCTTAAGTAACATCAGTGGTATGGCATCAACCCATTTTTCCTCACCTGTCACCTAAATCCACACTACAGCCAAAAACAGTAGCAGGAAACCCGTTTTCAGGAATGTTCCAAACAGGATCTAGAAACATCTAGAACATCTTAATCTTTGTTATGTGTCCAAGTGGTTGAAACAGTAATAAGGAACAAAATTAGTTAACATACTAATGTAATGTGCAAGAGCTGAGGCTGTTTTTATAGAGGGATATTACATTGCTTAAGTCTAAGAGTTACTGAGAAAGTGACAGATCAAGGCATCATCTTCTGGTATTTTTGAAACTGCAAGAAGCATTAAGGGCTCTAAAAGAAACTGAACTGCCACAGGACCTATGCAAAATCCTCTCAGAAACTAAAATATTCAAGAGTGAGAAAAGTTACTCTACATAGTAACAGTGAGGGTATCAAACTGACTGAAAAACTTACAGAAGAATTTCACGATATCATACAAGCAAGAGAGTAGTAAGCAAAATTCAAAGTAGGATTACATATGCAAGGAGAACAACCCTAAATACATTAGAACTCATTGCTTAATTAGATTTAACATGAAAATTGCATTGGATTCTATACAAATAGTCGTGTGGAAAGTGCATCTTGATGCTCAGCATCATTCATGAGGGCAAAAAGATGTGAAAGCACGATTAAAAGTGTAATGAACCTAAACAGAAAATGCCATTGCATTGCTCTGCTAATCTATGGCACAGCCACTTTTTGAGACTTTGGGTAGTTACAGTCCTCTCACCTCAGAAGAAGAAAAAAGACTTAAACAAGAGTGGTGAAGATGATCTGAGAAACCTATAACAGCTTCCATGTGAAGACAGATCAAACTATTGAGGATTCTGGCAAAAGAGCTGTAAGAGGGTGCAACAAATATAGTGGGACTTTTATATATCAGAGAGGTGGATAAGGTCAACACTGATATCAGGAGTTAGTAATGAAAATACTGAGTGGCAAACTCAGGAATAAAACCAAAGGGAGCACTTTTTCCTTGACTGCATGTAGCTGGTTGCAAAACATTATCGGAAGCATTGATTGCCAGCAGAGAAACAGAAGAGCATTAACTTCTACATAATTTATAGAAGTTCATAGAACAAAGCTTCAAAGGGCAGTTAAAAACATTGGTGCAAATACAGCCTTAGTGTTAAAAAGGCTACAGATTACCAAAAACTAGTATCTACACCAAGGATCATATGTTTACCCTTATTTATATTCCTTGCCTCAGCGTGTGTTGCTGTCAAAGGCAAGATATTAGTTCAGAGGGACCATTTACCTAATCCAGTACGGCTGTTCTGGATTCAGGCAGGTCAAAATGACATATGAAGTAGGTCTTATAAGTCTTGAACTTGCATATTTTATTTAAAATTATTCAAATGGCAACAAAGCAGATTCATAGTAAAAAGAAAAATTAACACCATCCCAGATTAAAATAATAATTTTAGAAAAACCCCATAACAATAGCTTTAAGATGATCTTAAGAAAACAGATTGCAAAAAAGAAATGTTGTGAATACTAAGTTTTTCCCAAGAGCCATGCAAGCCAGATTCTTGGAGGCTGGGAAGTTCCATTCTGTACCTCGATGTGACAGAAGGAATCCACATGCAGGCATTTGACTTGGAGCATTCCTAAGCATGAGGGTGCTCTTTTTCTCCTAGACCAACCAGAGGATACATCAACATCCATCCCTGTTGTTTGCCAACAGCAAGGAATTGAAGGAGTGCCACATATGTCCTTCAGGATGCACAAACTTTTCGCCTGGTTAAACAGCAAAGTAGTGGAATGCCTCAGTAAGAAAGCACTCCATTTTCCCAAGAAATTGACTTTGAAGATAGTGAAGGGATAAATGCTACCAGGAAAAGGAATGGCTATAACAGGTATCAGGCACTCGTGTCCTAGCAGACAAACTGCAAACACAGGACCTGTTCCATACACAAACACAACAGAACACGTTCCATTTCTGAGTAGTCAACGGCTGCCAGCAGAAGGCAGGAATCCAAGATCAGATGTTGTCTAGATTTTCTTGGTACATTCTCCAGCCCTTGCACAAGCCCCAGGGACATGAGCCCAAATTACATCTAAGGATGTACCTAGCACTCAGCATGCCAAAGCAGGAGAATATCAGGCAAGCAGAATTTCCTCTCACTTACAGTGTTGGTGCTTGGCTTTAGGACAGTTTTGTGGTATGTCCAAGTCCATTGGGTGTCTAAGTCCAGCAGACCAACAGAATAACCTCCCTTTGTAAATGGCTCAGAATAGGACATCCCTTGATACTGAATAAGTTGGCCTAATAAGAGATGCTACTGCCCTGCACAAACCTTGCTTTGTACTGAATCAATACTCTTCATATTTCCTTGGGGCTATTTTGTCACCTTCATTAAAGAGCAGAGAGAACAATCAAAACTTAGGTCTCTTATTTTCACAAGGTTTTTGAATGCAAGGAGGCCAGCCAAGAGTAATTCTCTTCCATTTTGTCCTGACGCACTGACTGCTACATCCTCTACAAAAATGACCAAAACCACATCATTTATGTAGCCTCATTGGTTAACAAAAATAGAGCATCTTCTCAACTCTTGGGCTCTTCTTCCTTTTTTAATGTTTTCAGAGTAATTGACCCCTCCTACAATCATTGTTCAAACCATTGTCAGCTGACTGATCTTTTTCATCCTACCTTCAAGTTCTATAAGGATTTGTAACAATGCTACTGTTTTTTATAGTTATTTCTGTTAAGCAACAAATGCCTGCTATTATAATAAGTCATCTGTACAAGCAATTTACATATCAGACTTTTGTTTTCCATTTCCAGTTTCTTCTCAACTTCTTCCTCTCCTGTGGGCCTATTTCACAGTGCCCTTAATGAGCTGGAAGTCTGATATTTGAACCAGCTATACTGATATAGCTGAATTGCAGCAATGACACCACCCTCCTCCTGAAAGTGTTTAATGGTATTTAATTTTTCCCCGTGTTCAAATATCCTTTAAAAACAGATTGAAGAAATGAATGCAAGAATTAGGGTTTTTTGTTTAAGTGTATTGTCTTCAACATCATTTTCAATTTGTTTAACAGAATGTGTTTGCCAGCTGTTCTTTTATTATTTTCATACCTCTCTATACTCAACTTCCTAGTTAAATACTTACTATTTGGCCCAAATTCTGCTCCCTAATGTGCACGATCAGAAGTCACAAGCATATCCAAGAGCTGGAATTGGCTCTAGCTATTCACCCACAGCCTGTCACATCTTTCAGTATTTTTTTTACTATATCCATTTCATTTTTCTTAAATCATCTAAGCTATTTTACTGAGGCAGCTTTTAACAGACAAGTGTATATAACAGCACCTTCATTGAATTTAAAATTACCCAGATTTTATGTTTTAAAACTTAGTGTGAAGCAGGTTATTTTAATAAAACACTCCTGATAGTTGAGCAGAATCCAGTTTTCCTCAAAAATTGGTGCAATTTTAAATATCACTTCAATTAGGAAGCCAGATTACATGAGCTTTCGATTACATTGGTTAGAAACCTTATACGATAGAATACTTATTTGCCAAGTATTATAGCATATAGATGATATTATTAAATTCCCTTCCTCTTACAGCTTAGTAATGTATTTCCAGGTGCTTCTATCACCTCACTCTATATAAACAGATGGAAATCTTTTAGATAAGCATGGAGTTAGCCTGCCTGTATATAACATAAGATACAGCAGCTAGTTCATGAAATGTAGAATTTTGAATCTAATAACAACGTATTTTTACTTTAACGTGAGAGGCAACATTTATACACTTTGCCATTGTTTTGCCCTATATTTTAGAAGTTGACAATGACTAATTCAGAAAACAGAGAGCATTTTAAGTTTTCATACACTGGATTATTTTTACCAAACTGGAAGTTAAGGGAGAAGATAGTCCTACAGAAACATTTCTTAGATCAGATGATTTACTTATGCAACTAAAAATCTGCAGTAGGCTTTAGCAAAACCTACCATGCTGTAAAATGACATCTACCAGCATTAAACTGTTGCTTAGGCTGTGTTCCACAACTAGTTGTAGCTAGCACCTGGTGCTTCAGAGCAAGGTTGAACCCTCCTCTTCATGCCCGTAAGTTCAGGCCCTTGCAGAAAGTTTTACACATGAAGTGGCTGTAAGGACTTAAGAATGAGTCAGTCACAGTGAGTTACTGCTGCTGTCAAAACCATCCATCACTGTGTCTAAAGATTCCCATCATTGGCTGTGAAACGTCTAGATACCTCGTAACATGAATGCTATTGCAGCTGTACTCAGTTATATCAACAGATGTTTTAACAGAGACAGGATGCTGAAAGAAAATATCCCAGCTGGCTTAACTTCAACATGCAGAAAAATACTTGGACTCCTTAGAAATACTTAGAAGATAACATGACATTTGACACACCGACAATGGATATTACACTGTAGCAGAGGGGAATGGGGTTGATTTGACATTATTTGTTTCAGATAACAGGTGCTATGGACAGAGGAGAAGCAGTAGATGTCATGCCCTGACTTTAGTAAGGATTTTGAAATGGTTTGAAAATCATATCCAGGCAGCAGCTGTTAGCTGCTCTCTGTCAGGAGAGAAGGGTGTCTCAAAGAAGAGTTCTGCACTGGCTCTGGTACCACTCACTCTATGGATGTTGGATGGGCAAAGCTAATTTGAATTCTAGACAAGCAAACGAAAAAGTAAACCCACAGATACAAGTCCGCAAGTAAACAGTATTTTTCTTCTAAAAAAACCCAAACGATACAGGATTGTGCAAGTAGCTTATCTCTGGAACAGAACCAGGGAACTGCAGACAATTGCAAGCACAAACTCCATAAAATAGTCCCTTTGCTCTATTGATCTTGCATGTGTCACAGGGTACTGATTACCTCCTCTGTGGCCACCAGACTATAAGAATGATGAATTAGAGCAGGAGAAAGAAATGAAAAATATTCAGGGCCTAGAAAATACAGCACAAGATGAAAGAATGAGTGAACAGGAATTCTTTATCTTAAGAAAAAACAAAAAAGATGCTGAAGGACAGACATAGCAAACTATGGCAGGAAAGGAAATCTGTCCATTCTCATGGAAGACAGATTTAGGGGCTTAGAGGTTTCAGCTGATGGAAATGACAAAGAAAATGAAGAAAAGCTGTCCAAAGGGAGTGTTCAGAAGTGCAGGAGCAGGCAGCCAACAGCTACTGCAGTGGCCTTTGCTGCAAGTTTTCACAGCAAGGAAGCACAGGCAGAGGCAGTGGAGGCACAGCTGATCCCACCTTGGGAAAGGAGGGTGGCTCTTACAGATCTGGAAATACCGAATATAGAGAAGCCATGTTCTATAGAGAAGGCATGTTTTTAATACTAGTCCTTTTGTGTTTCTGCTGCTGGACTGAAACTTAGACCTCAGTTAGATATTTATTGTTGTTTCCTCTCCAAATCTTTTGGAAACTCATTCCTTTGCTGCTTGAACCCAGACTCCCTATGTTTTCTACATCACCTTACAGAATACACTGTGCAACTGCTCATACCTGGCTTGAAATTAACAGCACCTTTACCTACAAGGCACAGATCTGTAGGACTACAAACAGCGAGAAACCATCAGAGGCATCTCTCCCTCCCCATGTTGACTTCTGTTTGGGCTACAAAATATTTCAGATTTTGTCTTGTGAGCTGCTCCAGAAGGAAAAGAATATAAGCTCTGCCCTTCAGACCAGGGAAGTGGTTACAAAGGCATAAGAAACATTTACATGCCTTGTTTTAATGGTTCCACCAGAACAGGTAATTTCATAGGAAATGTTACCATGAGACCATTACAATTAATTAGATATAAAAGCTATAAAATTAATATTTGATAGATAAGCACACAATGGAAAGTAAATGCTGTTATTTATATCTGATAAAGAGTGTGGAGTTTTTATGGCAATTTGTACGATTTACTTATATTCAGAAGAATACATTTTAAAAAATATTTTTGATGGAAAACTGCACTTCGCTTGTCTTTTTTTTGTGAAACAAATCTGCACTTCACAAAGTATTTGGTATACACTGACAATATACAGACTTCATCCAAAAACTTTAAAGTTATTTTTAAATGTCTACAGTGCCACCTGACTTATGGGATGGATGCCCCTTGCTTCCATATTGCAAAGAAATTGCATCCCACATCACAGTAAGCCCAGAAACTCATGACACCTCTCAGATCATCAGTTCTTGATTTTCAGACAATATTTACACCCCATCCCAAATAGCCAAAAGTTTTCCTTGGAAGTTACCTCCATCACCCCTTCACCTCTTCAGAATTTTCAATGGCAATTTTTTTCAGTTCATAGTGTATACTTGCTCAACTCTCAAGTCATCTAAAGAAATAATTATGTTTTGATATCTGCTCTGTTTAAATTGACAGCTCAAGTCTTTATGTAATGCTCACCAAATTTCTACATAATAATAAAAAAACCCCCTATCCTTCTCTATCAAAAGATCAGCTACCTCATCTTCCTTCTGCAAAGATAAAACTGACATGCTGGCCTTGGCTTCAGTGACTGCAAGGCCGTATTTCTAGAAATTGCTTCTTAAACTAGACTGCATTGCATTTCACTTCAGTCCTTATTTTGTCAGGGGCTAAAATAACCCATTAATTTTGTCTTTTCAGATGCTAAGCAAACTCATGAATTTAGATCTTTTTTCTTTAAAGTGGGTACTGATCCCCATTACAACAGAATAATGACAGCAACAAGAAGTAATGTGATTAGCAGCTTGACAACCATTTGGGAAGAGAAAATGTATCCGTTCCTCCCTCCCCATCTCTCCAGAAAGCAGGTAAGGAAGTGACTGTGAATGTAACTGATACCAAGGATCTATACTCACTAATCATAATTTTTTCTTTAATAATGCCTTTCACCTTCATTCACTTTAACACTGCAAACCTGCCCTGTCTGACTCCACCGGATGTTGTAGAAACTCGCTACAAGAAGCCATTTGTCCTCCAAATGTGTAATGCAACAGTAAGCATTATTAAACACAGATGTGATAGAATCTCTTCTGAGAATTATTATACATTACACAAAGATTTTTTCCATCTATAAGAATGAGTTTAATAAAAAGTTATTAGAAAAAGAAAGGCTGAATAATTGCTTGTTCTAGAAATAGCACATATATTCCAAATATTCTATTTACATCCTGTTTACCTCAAATTCCACAATGATGCTTTGTTTGCCTCAATCTGGTTTGCATTTCTGAACACTTGCCACTATCTGCAGGTAACTATTTTGGTTACATGAAAAGATATCAAACCCACATTAGCCAACTTTTCAAACACAATTGTAATCCTTTAAGTTGTTAAAATTTTTGCAATGCTTTACCAGGATTTTAAAAGGAAGTAGGAAAAAGACTGCATTATTAAAGATGTTTTCAATGAAAACTTCAAGAGTGCCCGAGAGTACTTTAAGAACACACAGCCACCTCAACATTCTTCTGACTTACTGATCATTTCCTTCCTAGAGCAAAGGGGCTCATCCACAGTAAAACTGCTTTTCTGACTGCTCCTACAGACAACTTTAGCAGTTCAAAACTACACCTTAGAATGCTGCCACAAGCCATAACTTGTATCCTAGTGTAGGGTTAAGTAACAAGAGCTAATTAGGAAATCTATCTTTTGCAACACTGGTCTCCATTCTCAAAATGCCACTTTCTATCACGGAATAAATGAGCCTACTGCAGTTCAGTCCAAGAATATACTATGCTTTTCAATAAAAAGGCCCTGGCCAATGTTCTAACACTGCTGTAGGAAATCCTGTTCCTAAGCTTTTTGAGAAGATTTGAACACCGTCTACCAATGCAGTTATTGTTTCTAAATTATTTATAGAAACTCTCACAATGGTTCTTGAAAGAAGTGAAAGAAAACTGTACTAGGAATGCACTCAGAATTGGCCTTGAATAGGTATAAATTGGTCTCAGCTTTGACTGAGATGAGCTTCAGACTACAGATCAGCCTGAAGAACCAGAATTTATTTAGGGCTAAATTTTGCCCTTTTTTATAAAACCAAGCCAGGTAACAATAGGAACCATATTAGAGGCTACTTACACCTGCAAACAGTCAAGACAAAAGTAGTTCAAACACACCCTTGGGCACTCACAGCCATGATGTGCTGGTCAACCACACACCATCCCACCTGTGGTACCGGTGCTGCCCCTCTGGGTTTCTCCAGAAAAGGATAAAGCTTTCACTGTTCACCAGTGCAAGCTGAGCACAATGCAGGCATTGGCAGGGACTCATCCAGCCTGTGCAGAAGTTCAGCAGCCAAGGAAGTTCTCGAGCCCCAAAAGAAGCTCTGCCTCACTCTGGTCCCCAGCCACGCCCTGAGGTACCAAGGACTGTCCCTGCTACCTGCAGCAGAAGGGCTCACAGCCAGCCCTTAGGAATGGGGCAAGCAGGGACAGCAGCAGTCACAAGTGAGCCTGGCAATCCCATTCCTGCCTCCCTCACTGCCCAGCACAGGGCTACATCTTGCAGGCACCACAGAGAAAGGGGAACAAACCCTGCCAGGGTCCAGAATACTCACTAATATCACTCTGCTGAGAAGAGACAGCTGGGCCCACAGCAGCTTTCCACAGGAGTTTGTTTAAATCCACCCTTGGAAGAATATAAACTAAGACACTTCTGCAGCCTGTATGACCATCCTACATGTAGCTATCGTATTCAGGATTCAGCTAGTCACAAATTAAACCAGAGCATATGACTCCTGCTGGATAGACTACAATAATTTTAGGGAAATAAATACATATTTTCAGTGGAAGTTGACAATGAGGATGTGTTGAATTACTAGGAATTAATAGGTTTTCAGAGGAATCTAGTCAGTTTTGAAATATGTTCTCAGATTTTACTATAGAGACAGTTCAACCTTGACAGATCCCAAGATAATGATCTTTAAAGGGCATTATGTACTTAGCTGACACAAATAGCATATTTTAATTACAGTTAATAAGAGTCAGATTTTGTTTTGAATTCCATGATGTCAAACCTGGCATGCTCCTTTAAGGAGACTGTACAAAGAGCACAAAAGATTTTTTTCCTGTAAATCATCTAGACTTTTTTTTGCTCATGTCAGCTTGACCTTGAAGAGAACATGGTGTCCTTTGTGGTCCCTTTTTAAAAAAAAGTCACACTCGGGGCCAACAATTCTTTCCCTAAAGAGACCTCTGTCTCTATAGCTGGTGGAAGCTGCTGCTCTATCATGCACCAAGAGGCAGTATTCCTTCTCCTCTTTGTTTACAATAGAATACAGCTACAACTGAGCTCTGATTCCATAAGCATTCACCACCAGTACTGGAATCTTTTGTACCAGTGCTAGGAGTCTGCTGAGATAGGTGTTAAACATACAGCAGATCTGTACAAGCTTATATAAGGTCTGATCTCAGTTAATTAGATAGGATGAGAAACAAGGCTCCTGCAAGTTATTAGACAATGTGAACAGCCCAATTGATTTCAGTAAGCATATTTATATTCACCCATTATTAAAGTGTCTGTGAATTTGGGCTATTACCCTATCAATTGTAACTATGCCAGTTAATTTATTACATTTGCCTGCATGTAACATCTGGTGGTTTTTACTGATATCACAAGCTGTCCTTCAGATTCCATCATCCTGTAATAGTTTTGCAGATAGCTGTAAATATGCCAGCAGCCTTACTAGGATTTCACTAGATAGTTCAGTGGAATTAAGCAAACAAGGCTGATAATAACAGAGATATTTTCCTACTATTACCATTCTAATGGATTGGGATTGACTACAAGGAGGCATTTAGAAAATCCACAAGACTAAGTTTTTCCTACATGCAGTGCCAGTCAAGTGCTTGTGGACAATAATTTCTTTGCCTAATCCATAAAGTGTGCTTACAAAATTCATCAAGCTCAATAGAGATAGTCATCTAAGATGGGTTTATACCTCCAAATAATCCTGCTGGCAGCTACTTACTCACAGACAGTAAGGCAAAAAGGGACTGTTAAGATAGGATAGTCTGGACTCCTGCATGACACATGCCAATGAACCTCACCCAATAATTTATGCTTCAAGACAATAATTTGCTTTTGAATTACAGCATCTCTTTTAGAAAGATCTTCACTCATACACTAAGTGGAGGTGAAATTATTCCACATCTAGGTAAGTTGTTCCAGTGATGAATAAGCCTTATTGATAAGAGACTGCCTTATCTCTAGTCTAAATTTACATAGCTTCACTTTTCATTATTAGATTTCTCTCCGTCTTTTCCAGCTGAATATAAGAGCTTTCTATAATTTTTCCCTACAAAGACACTTGACCACTGTTAAATAACGTCTTAACCTTTACTTGGAGAAGTTAATGGACCAAGCAGACATCTTTCAATATACAGCATGTCCTTATGGCCTAATTAATTTTGTAATTCCCTGCATTTGCTCTTATTTTTAATGCATCCTTCTGAAACTTCATACCAAAAGGGGCCACAATTTCTGTATCACGAAGATTCTTTCTTACTTTTGAGTACATTTGTACTTAATGAGCAAACCCTCAGAACCCCATCCTCATGAAACCAGGAAAAATTACTTACAGAGAAGCTTTATAACAGAGTAATTGGAAACACACAAGGAATTAAAGATGCCGATAGAAGTCTTGGAACATAATTCCCACTGACAAGATGATAATACCTGATCCAGTAGAAATCTAATACTGGACATGACTCAGGATTCAGTTCGTTATCAAACACAAGAATTTCTTGTAACTACCATTAACTTATCAGAAGCAAGACCAACTTCGAGTATTTTTAGAATGTCCAATTTTATCTAAACTTCATATTTGGGCGTGTCATTTTTGGCTTTAGGCTGCATTTTAGGTCTGAGAACCTTAGAAAAATCTCCTTAAAAACAAAACCACCAACTTTTGACTTTTTTTTACCCACCCTTACAAAGTCAGTTTTGAGAGGAAAGAAGTTGTTTGCCAGTAAAGTCTGTATTGTTGGAAAATAAATAAATATAAACAAGTAATTAGTTCTACTTGATGCTGTTTAGAAGTGGCATACAGTTAAATAAGCCCTAAAACTTCTGAAAGCTTATGCATGGGAACAAGCCCTCTAAAGAGGGCCCACTAACCCATTCCTTTGCTTGAGCCAGGATCTCTTCTGTTTCTATGTCAAATTGTCTCCCAGGAAACTGAAGAAAACAGTCCCCTCTCAACTCCCCACAGATTTGTGTACCCTACTTCCCACTTTTTCTTCTCTCTAGTTCTGTTGGGGAGCTCACTGATTTCTCTTGAGCTGTTAGTGCATAGTGTGTGCCTATACTAGCAGTGATTTATGTACACACATACATGCATGTGTATGTATTCCAGCTGAACTGGCTTTTGCTTTTTTAAAGGGGGAGGATTGGCTATGCAGAAAGCTTTCCTCTGGCCTGTTCTCTGCTTAGGCCAAGCCAGTTATTACACACAGCAACACTGTGTGAGGCTCAGGGACTACAGAAAATTAGTTGCATGTATAAATCATTTCAGAGAAGAAGGGAGACAAATCAACTCAAATTTTATAAATCATTTATTCTGTCTGATTAACAACTATTTGAAACTGAGCTCTTTTTTACATTTTGTAGCTTAGACTTCAAGATCCAAGGTGACTGCATTGCATTTGAGAAAAAAAAAAGAAAAACAACTAGGACTAGAGAATCACTGAAGACAAACTGAAGTTATTTGACAGATGTGACACATTTTTCTGAATACCTTGGCTATCCAGATTCCTATAACGTGTTGAACAACTCCATCTTTTTAACTGCTTTGTAGTCTTTATATAATATTACATGCCAGATGCATGACCACCCAAGATGGTCGCTTCTTTTATTGAGAAGGCAATTACTAGAGCAAAAGGGGTTAGGGGATTTCTGCTCTAAAACTGAAACAATACTAGATCAAGATCTAGGGCAACTAAGTTCAAGGCTCTCATTAAAACTCTGGATGACTTAATTACTAGTACTCACAGTTAGAAGCTAGGCACTCTGTGAAGATGATATGTTTAATGAAACCTGTGCCTCAGGCACCAGAGCTGGCAAGGCACTTCTTCATACTTAATGCATTGCACAACTATCACAGATTTTGGGTTTCTGCTTTGTGCAGGGGACTGGGAGATACACAGGGCAAAGACCTGCTCTAGCAGGTGCCTCTGCCTTTCTCAAATACAGTTTCAGCAGCGCTACTGGCAGCCCATTAGACATCTAGGTGAGGCTGTGATGGACCAGAACAAAAGAGACCTAGCCCTCCTGCCCTGCTGAGCAGGCCCTCGCTGCTCCAGGTGAAGAAACACAAGCATAAAAGTTACCATGGAGGCCAGCACAGCACTAGGAACTGTGGTAACAGCTAAATCATTAGCTGTTAGAGATCTCCTTTGCATCATCTTTCTGATATATTGGTAGTTTCTCCATTTTGATACTCCATTTACCAGTCGCATTTCCTGGTCTCTTACTCATTCATGCACAAAAAATTAAAGTAATGTAGCCATATGAACCCCAACATTGGGCAATTTCCCTATGTGTTTTAAAATAAAGGGGCCAAACTCATCAGTGCAATCTTGTTCTTGTGACTAGAAGAGACTTACACCTGTTAGCAAGAGCAAATTTGTTATTTGATTGCTTCCTCCAAAATTTCTGTAAAATTTCTTTTTAACAAAAGAGTGTGCCTCTTATTAATATGTACCATGAGAAGCTATTTGGAAGCAGCTTGAAAGGCCCAGTGTTATGCTAAGCTGGAAAAAATTAAGCCACTTTTAGGATTTTCTAATGCTATAAATAATTAAGGCTTTACCTTAAAGTAATGCTTCCTCCAGATGCAATGTGGAAACCACCAAAAATTTGACTCATTACTATGAGTTATAAATCACAGATTAAGTCCTGATGAAAGGAGCCATGGAACAACCCACGCAGTTGAGAGCTATTTGATGGTATAAACAGCTGTAACATTAGTAATCCCCTTCAACTTGATCAAATGGGTAAGAACACCAGTTTTCTGAATTACCATGTTATATACACGTAGTTAGATAATGAAGGTTTCATTAGACTCATAGAATAATTTAGGTTGGAAAAGGTCTCAAGATCATCAAGTCAAACTGTTAACGTAGGACTGCCAAGTCCACCACTAAACCATGTCCCCAGGTGCCACATCTACATATCTTAAATATCTCCAGGGATGGTGGCTCCGCCACTTCCTTAGGCAGCCTGTTCCAGGGCTTAACAACCCTTTCCACAAAGTAAGTTTTCCTAATACCCAATCTAAACCTCCCCTGGTGCAACCTGAGGCCCTTCCTGTTATCCTGCCACTTGTCGAGGGGGAGAAGAGATTGACTCTAACCTCACTACAACAGCTGTAGACAGCTCTGTGGTTCTCCTTGGTCCTCCATTTTTCCAGATCCCTCATCTGCTCCTCATCAGACTCGTGCTTCAGACCCTTCCCCAGCTCCCTCACCTTTCTCTGGACATTCTCCCTCACACATAGGTATGCTGCCTCAGCTTACCTGTAGCTAGCCTGGTTCCACTCGAGACTTTAATTTTCAGAGCTTATTTCTGTTAATAATAGGTAAATGTAAGGTTTCAGAGATACTCTTATTTTTGAAGGACTTTCAGAATGTTCCTTAGAGTAAATTTGTTTTTCGACACTATTTTTTAAACCTTTTTCCTTGACAAGCACAGTATTTTTTTTTTTTTTTACATCTGTGATGTATGTTGTTAAATGGACACATCTCAACTGATATCATAGAGCTTCAAAACCCTTTGCGCTCTGCACTGAGTAGGGAAGAATCTAAACCAAAATAATTCAGAAACAACAAGAAATGTGCAAGAAAACCACAACTCTGTGTCCTTCTGACAAGTGTAGACAATAGCGATAAAAACTGTTACCCCTAGGAGACTTCATCATCACTGATATTCCAAGCAAAACACATCAAGATGATTATTTTGTATCTCCCTCAATGAGTACTAAATCCAAAGAACACATACACATAATACTGGCTTTTAGATAAGAAGACATCTTAAAAGTTCTCTAACTTACCTTTACTTGCAGCTTTGCAGGTGCTCTAGGACAAGTCTCCTTTGTTCTGGGGAAAATTACTTGGCTCTCAGTCCACAATTACTGCCCTCTCTAAAAGAGGAAAGAAAGATGTCTTAGTATTGAGGAGGAGATCTTTAACTTCCCACATTTAAGAAAAGCACCTCTGTGGTATCGCTCTTGTAAATTATACTGCAAAACTTGCCCAGCCCTCCTCACCTCCAAGGCACCCATATTGGCTTCACTCTCACTCCAAGCCAAAAGCAGACCAAGGTCCTCCCAGGGCTCCTTTTGTGCAGTGTCTGGGTGAAGGGAACACTCCCAGAACAGCTGAGTGTGGCTCCCAGAACAGCTGAACCTCATCACCCTTAACAAGACTAACTGCAGATTTCCAAAGTGGACACAGGTGCTGAGGGTGGCACTTTTATCACAGCTGGGTGTGGTTAATTTAGTGACAAGCTGTGGAGCACTTAAAGAGATGTTGCACATGATGTAAAACTTTTCACTCCATCGCAGGCAAAGCTGATTTTGATATTGATACATTCACTTATACTTCAGAGACTGTTTTATCTGGCAGAACATTTTACAGGTGTAACATTTTACATTGTAATTCAGCAGGATTGCATGACTCATTTGATAATTAGTGAGAGGTCTTTTAGCAGGCCCAAACAAGAACCCAGGAAACTAATACCTTCCAAGAAACTTCTTACTCACCTCCAAAGGATTATATACCAGAGTGAGGAGTGGCTGACCGTGAGCAGAGACACCTGGCAATTGCCACCACAACATTGCTGCAGAGCCAAATTAGAGACATAAACAATTGAAGTTAATTTCATCAGATTTTGCTGTTCAGAAAAGAATCATATGGGAAAAAATTTGGAGTAAGAAGAGCAATAAAAATGATACTGTTTGCACTTTCTAGGTGTACTTTGAATATTCATATAGTCATATGCAGAAGTTGAGAAATCATTGTAATATGCATGTTGGTGTTTCTACTAGGTGTTGATTAAACTATTAGGAGTTTTAAGAGACAGATACTTCAAGTCATTACTTCTATAGCACTCTTCATCATTGTTCAGCTCCAGTATGATTGTGCAAGGAACTGACAAAGGGACCTGATGTAAAACAACATCTGCTGTCAAGGAAAGGGGGGAAAAATTCCCCAAACCTGTGTAAAAACTAGGCAAGCAGCTAAAACCTTTCCAGCAAACCTCTCTAGGTTCATATTACCCAATAACCTCATTCTTTCAATTACACCTTCTGTCACCCTTCACGGTCATTGTCATAGGCAGAGCATACAGTGAGAAATCAATCCTGGACTTAGGGAGGATAGAAGCACACACTCTCCCTCATTTCAGGATGGGCCACCTCTGACTTGTTCCACCTCAGGTTTGTGATGAAGCAATCCAGACTAGGTTAGTCTCTGCCACCTGCTGAGGGCTCAATACTATAGAGTCAGCATTTGTAGGAAGAGGTAATAGCCTTGATTAGGACAGGAAAAGAAAGAAAGATGGGAAAAGCAGAGTAGCTGGCAGGCACTCAGCCTGTCAGCCCATGGCAGGCCACGCTGAGCACAATGTCAGACATGAATACAGGCTGAGTGCCTGAAAGTATATCTTTTTCCAAGAATATAAATTTAATAAAAGCTATTAATTCTGCACACAGAACCTGCCTGCCTTATACTCTTAGACTATCGTGGCTTCAGAAATGATCTTACAAACATCTGGGAGCCACTGCTGGCAGGGACGGGTGAGTTCCAGCAATGCTGCTCTGTGCCAGGCCACCCTCTCATTTCCCAGCCAAAAATAAAAAGATGTGTTCCCTGGAATAGTACTCTGAAGGGAGGCTGGCCATCATGTTCACCACAATTAAAGAGCAGGCTTGCAAAAAGTATGCTCGGGGATTATAAAAGAACAACCTTGCTACTTCTGTGTCTCTAGTTCAAAGATGCCAATCCTGCCTCCCTTTGCTGCAATGAAGCTAATTTAGACCACAAGATACCGATTGTTGCAGAAAAATTGCCAACTTCAGGACAAAAGGACAACAAAACATTGTTTTTAAAAAAGGAGGTAAAGCTTTGAGAGAAGTGAATCAGCATTTACCATTCATCTCTGACCTTTTACAGTATGTGAAAAGTCAGTCAATTAAAGAAAACAAAAACTTAAAAAGCAAAAAAAACCACTTTTTTTTTTTTGTACTAAGCACCACAGCTGGATTTACTAAAATTATAGTTGAGACGACTGGAAAATTGCTAGGGTGATAAAACAGCTTGTATCATAACCACCACTTTCATTCTGCTCTGTGGTTTAAGAATGCATCTGATTTACTCTCTAGCATTGTTCTTGTCTGAAAATGTAGCGATACAATCCTTAGTGGTTAAAACTATGGCTGAGTCATTCTAATTTGCCACAGTTGGCATATCCTTCAGAAAGCTCCCACCACACTGTCTGGAGAGTGATTGGTCATGCTTTGGCTTCTGCACAACCGTCCCATGGAAGGAGACCATGTATAACCCAAAGCTTGAAACCTGGAGTTCTTTGGAAGTTCTTTGGAAGCCAAAGATGAGAAAGGATTACAGAATGCATGCAAGGAGAAGTGTCTAAACACTGTAAAGGAAATGCAGCAAGGTACTCAGCAGTTGTTAGACTCTTCCCATCTTGAGCAGAGAATGATCTGGATGACAGGCTGCTTCCCTCACACCTCAGCTTCTTAATTCCAGGTTCTCATTGAGAGAGGATTTAGTGGCTGATTGTTCATATGGGAAGGAAGAACAGATGCAAGAGAGCTAGACTGGGAGAAAACAGAGGTTAAGACAAGGTCAAGGGAGAGTGTGAAATGGGTTGGGGAAAGCTAGAGAGGCAGAAAGTCTGCCAAATAAACTCATTATAAGAAGATCACTTTTAATTGTCTTCTTCTGCTCACCAATACTGCCTGGACATCCCATGCAAATCCAGTAGACCCTCTTACTTTCCCTGTTTCTGTCAGCACAAGATATAAATATGCCAGTGATGTGGGAAGTATGCCCCAATAGACTGACCAGGTTTTCATTGCATGTGCCATCCATGAATAAAGATACTGCTTTTCTCCCATGAGTAGGAATTTCTCCCTTCCCCAGAAATTTTTACCAGTCTGTCCCAAAACTCAGCATCCCTCTCATTAACTTTTTGGCACTAATTGGTTTATCATGGGAGAAGATGCTAAATAGCTGGTGAAAGTAGTCAGGCAAAAGAAAACAACCAAATCAAAATTTTATTTAAAACAACCCTATTATAATGCCTGTGCTTTGGCTTTCACATCCCCAGAGATATCACAGCAGATCTTATTGAAAGTAGAAGTTTAGATATGATGCAATCTTAAATAATCAGAGACAAAAAAATTCAGCAGGCTGTGTTCTCAGCTCATAAAAACACTACATTAAATGTAACATATTTACTACAGCCCTCAAGGGTGCCTAGTAAAAAGGTGTATTTTTTACTGTGCAAGACCTGTCCCAAGTCTATTTCATTTCACTTGGGAGTCTGGATTTCACTGGATTTAAGTGACTTCCTTCTGATCTGTTCTCAGTGAAAGAGGGAGTTAGATGGAGCCTGTGCAAAAGAACAAGCCAGGTTTATTTATTTAGTAGCATGTTCTCACTGCACAGTGGGATCGTAGAGTGCACATGGGTAGACACTTTGTGGCTGGGTAAAGCTGCTCTCAGCAGGTGGATGTAGCTGATTCCAGGGGCTCCTGGCAGGTAAAATTTATGTAACAAAGGAAAGGAAAGAAGCCCAGGACCCTGTGCTGGCACAGCAGTGTAGCAGCACTAATGGCCAGGGTTTAAATGTGATTTAAACACAGCATCTTTTCCTGGGCCAAAATTGTGCAGAAGCGACTTGGAGAAATTTTTCACTTCATGACTGCCCCTTGAAAAATACAAGAGACAGAAAATACAACCACAAAGAACTGGTCCAAAATACTGATAAGGCCTTACACTTCTGTCACCTACAAAGCCCAGCCGTTATCACAACATAACTCTGCAGATCCTTTGCTAGCATAAAAATCAGAAGATGAAGTAAAATTTTTCCTGAGTAAACTTTTACCAACCATTTATCACCAGTATCTTCATTTCCAAGTGCAGGCAGAACCTGTAGTTATGATGTTGGACATTTTGTGGCTAATCCTGGTAAATGCTGCCATTCTAATAGCAGGTTCCATAAACAGCACTCACAATTCTGAAAGACTTCACCCAAATATTTTTCTAACACCACCTTTTTTATCCTGAAGTGCACGGGTGACTGCAACAACACTTTGCTTTTAGCTCCATGATGTAAGTGTTGGTAAAGGGCAGAGAGGAGAAATGCAGGGGATGCTTTCCCTGCCAGGTAACCAACCTTGCCAGGGAAGGGCTCCTCTGTCATGCTCAGATTTTTCCTCAGGATTTTGAAAACTCTCAGAGTACACAAGTTGAAACATGAAAATATCATATTATTTATTTAAAAAAACCCAAAATAGAGTTGTTGTTTTCTAGTCTAGAAGTGCATTAGGCTGTCAGATATGAGCCCATAAGATATAATAGCAGTACTACATGCAGTCTGTCATTACAATCTAAAGATTGTATTGTCATGACAATATGAAGGCAGCACATTTGGTTAGACACAAAGTCTTAATGCTATCATTTCTTGGTTTTTGACTGCATAGAAATACACTGAAATTTTCTTAATGCAGAATTTTTAGCTAGCATCTGCTTAATGCTTACTATTCTGTGAATGTAAAGTCATTCAAACATAAAATGGATAATTGTCACTGTTGAACCGCTAGCCGCGTGCAAGAACCAGGCTGGATCGGGTGAGGTGAAATTCTAATTCTATTATTTAATTCTAAAACTTATATAGACTTTTGAAAGTTCCTTCAGATTGGGTCAATTCAAAACCTCCCTCTAGGCCAATAGGCCAGGCTGAACTGCCCATCTTTCCAGAGACAGTTTCAATAACATCCAAACCTTATCTTTATTTATAAAACACAGGGAGAAGAAGAGAAAAATTCCCATGGGAAAGAGTCTGTGCTACCACAGATAATCTTTTAGATTCTATGAATTTAGAAATATTCAGGCTTACAGAGGGAAAAGAAATACTAGCTCCTCACTTTTTCTCTTCCCTCACGTATTCCTCAAAAGAATTTATTAACAGCACATATAAGAATAGGTCTTTATAATAGAAAAAAACCAGCCTTGATAAAAGATACGTGTAGCACAGGAAGAAACATTCAGTTAGTCCCTAAGGAACTGAATAGTTTCATCTACAATAAAGATTTGTCAGGGAAAAACCTAACTCTATTTTCTTTGTTGTGGTTCGTATTCATTTTCATTCCCGTGAGCCAGGTGGTACATAAAGATGCGAAAATCAGATTTTTCAGATAAGCCACAAAACAATAGAAATTAGGGCTCTGGCAGATGGATTATCACAAACCCAGGAAAAAGACTAAGAAAAAAGATTCAGAACTAAACTGCTGATTATTTTTGAGATATGATGCCAAGGTAATATTGGTATGCAACTAACCTCTGGAGCTCAGGGGTCCATCTGTACTCTGGGATCAATCAGTTCTAGTACAATGAAAAGCAAACTGTGGAAGGCATCCAAGGCAGGCCTCATTTGCTACAGAGTTTGCTTTGACCAGATTTCAGCTCTGTGCCCGTTGTCTTTATGCAGCTTCTATGAAAATTTGACTGTGATATCAAAGCCATCCCAACATTTAATCTGTGTGAATTGAGTGCATCCTAAAGCTTAAGCAAACAGGTGCAATGCCATCATTTCTCAGAAATTGAGACTTTGGCTTTGTAGCTCCACTTTTGCAGAGCAGGTTTAGCAAAACTGCTAAGAAGAAGTGTAAACAAATGCAGTTCTTCACAGTCCTTACACAAACACATACCTATCACGATTAGATATGTATATATAAATACATACACCACTTTATTTCTGAGTCTGACATAAGTTAAGAGTACTTCAGTTTCTGAAGGAAGTTAGTACCCAGTCACCCATAAATAGCAATGACCACACCAAACTGCCTGGAAAAGCTTCCAGATCAACAAACCTTCTCCTACTCTCAGTTTTTCAGTCATTCTTGGATTGCCGGCATCTAGGCGCTGCTTCTGTTTCACCAACTAAAATTTCTGCTGGTCAGGTTACATATTGCTGAAGACTGCAAATTAAATAAGAAAATGTCTCCTAGCTTTTGTTAACCGTGACAAAACTTCAGTAACATAATAACCAAAAATAAATTCACTTGACGCATATCTCACTTTCATAATTTCCATTTGTATTTTTGATATTCCTAATTTAATGGGTGTTAGACTTACAGTGGTCTGGAAGATTTTGAGGAAGTAAACTCTCCTGTGACCCACACAGTAAATGTCACTGTATATAATTTTTCTCTCTTTTTTTTTAATGCGCTATGTTCATCTTTAACAGACAAATAATAAAACTCAAAGACTACTTATCCACTTTGTGAAGGCACACAAAACTGATCACTATTTTAAAAGCATTATGTGGCTTTGCATTTTTCTTAAAATGCATCTTTGTTGAGTAATAGTATCTACCTTGCAACCTTAAATTATTTTAGCGGTAATATTTAATGCATTTCATATAAAAATATCATTGTATCTAGCCTGATGCGGTTTCTGCAAAACTCAATGACCTTAAGGAAAGGGATTAGTAGATTAAGTTTTTCATTGATTTTTTTTTTTTTTAAATTACACTGTTAAACTTTTTTCTTTGTTTTTCCTGAGGACACATATAGTTCACCCAGCTTGGCTTAGTTTATATCCATACATGTCCTCACATTTGCTCTGGTGCATAAAAAATGAATATATATTTGTGTGCCCCAAAGTCCACAAAGATAAGAAATTATTTTTGAATGATTCTTGAACTTAGAGTATTGATTAGAGTGATGCAATACTCAATTACCTGTTTGTATATAAGATGTTAAAAATGCATTAAAAGATACAGAAAGAGTTATGCAATAGTGAATGAAGTTTCTTCACCTTTTTCCTAATTAACAAGCAGCTTCTAAAGCAAAGCAGAAAATTCTACAGGAGCCATGTCTTAGCTCAAAATTAATTTTTTAAATGATTTTTTTAAATTTTAAATTTCAGTATGTTAAGACTCGGTTCCTAGTCATTCGAAGGAGAATTTCCATTATATCCAGTGCTGTATGAAAATTTTAAACAACAGTAGCATAGGTAAAAGGAAATAATTTGGTGACTGAATTTGTGTTTAAAACAGATTCATTCATTATTCCTTTTAATTGGAGATGAAAGTACTCTGCATTATAGGAATCAAATATTGAAATCTCTGCACTCAGGAATGCATCTACTAGTCTTCCTTTCTTAATCCCTTAGTAGGCTGAAAAGAAAGAGAGAGGGGAGGTGAAATAACAAGTCTGAAAATAGGATATAATAGAAAAAACACCCTTATGATAAAGGAAGCATTAAAAAAAAGGAGAACACTACTGGTCAGGGATATTTTTCACTGCAGGGACATAAAACCCCCTAACTGAAAGAGAGAGAAACATGAAGGGAGGTTGATGTTGACAAGGAAAAGGCAGTAGCATTGTATCATATATTTTGTCCTTCCTGAAATGGTGCCTTCAACAGGTGTTGCCTGAGAAGGCATTGGTTGGCCATGGACTTCACTCTGAAGTTTTCCAGTTTCTGCAAGAACACTGGGAAATCTTTCCCAAGAAATACACAATCATGATTTACATAAAATCGCCTAAGGCAGAATTTACTGTTTTCAGAGAAAATTGATACAAAATGCACTGTAAAATAACTGCTTGACATGAACCTCCAAACTGACTTCCATTCAACAACAACAAAAATCACAACAACTAATCCTGCCATCCCAAAGATGCTCAGCAGCTCCAGAGTAGCTCCTTATGTGCTTGAAGTGCTTCCCAGGGAGCAGAGCTCAGTGGTTTCGTCCACAGCCTAGAGAAAAGAGATGAAAACAATATCTGGTCACATCTTAAGTCTTCATGAAATCAGGGAAGCCCACGTTCCTATTGTAATTACTGTTTTGAAGCATCAGCCCAAGTGTTGCTATTGAGAAAGGTGCAGGAGTGTTTTATCAGCACATAATTCCCATGACTCAAGCACAGGCTGTCCAGTAACCAGGCAGGGACAAAGTGGTAACCAATGGGACAGGAGAACTGTGTTGTTTTTGCATGTTTGTTTGCATTTGAAACATTTCAGGAAGAATGAAAACTCATCTATTTTGGCAAGTTTAAATGAAAGTTTTCCAGGTGCTGAATGAAAAAGTAGAATGCCATCTTGTTATATCTTTGTGACAAATGAAATTGGACAAAACATTCTTCTAAATATTGTGATTTGACAGCAAGTATAAAGGAATTGGAAAGGTTTTGATTTCAGACAACAGAATTTAAGCAAGCTCAATATTAAATGCCTTGCTGTTAATATTTGAAACTACTCAACCCAAAGTAATTTTAAATTTAGCAGATGGAACTCTTTATTTAATGGCAAAACCCAACATGATTAATCTTGGATTTAAATGCTATTTAACTCCAAAGTGTTCAAAACACTGAAGTCAAATATTGTAACCATAGCTAATCTCAAAACAAACGAGAACATTGCAACATGGTTCAAGCCAAAGGAGGGAAGCTGAGTGTTAAACAACATCTGGGAGCAGAACAGTCATTTTAAAAAGCAGTTTCGCTAAAGGAGACTAGCTAGGCAAGATAAACAAATACATTCTTCTGGAACACAATAACTGAGTTCTACACAGTACTTGATGTGTCAAATACTGTAACTGAGGGGCAAGAGACAAAATCTCCTTCAGAGCTGTGATCTACAGTCAAGTACAAATGTTGAAATGAGAATTAATATTTCTTTCAAGCTCTTCAAGTCATCTTAGTGCATCATGGGCTACATAAAACTGCAATACCCTCTCTAAAAGTGTCTAAAAGCAGAATAAAGGATTGTCAGCTACACAGTTTTTTTTTTCTCTCGCACAACCTGGATGGAAATAGATGTGTTTCCTTTTTTTCCTGATGGAAAAAGTTATTAGTACAAAATACCAACAAACTCTACTGAAACAGAAATACTGCTCAGGAAATCATTATTTTACAGTCAATTACCAAAAATTTTCATTTAAAATTGCAGGCGGATCAAACTCATACCTGCCGAGAAGGAGAGCAAGCAGAGCTAGACAAATGTGTATGTGCCATAATTCTTTCTGAATTTCTCAAGCAAAGTCTGATCTGTTATTTGAGGTCCAAGAACTTGTTATTCATTTGGAAAGTATCAGGTAGGTATCAGTTCCAAGGAATCAACAAAATTAATTCCAGAATAGGGAGCAAATGAAAAAGACCAAAAAAATTCAAGGCCCTTAAATCACAATATTTTAGGTAAAAATAAAAATACATGTGTTCGTATTACTACCTTGCCATTCAGGGAGAGAAGAGCATTATTATTAAGATGGTGCATGCTGTTGTTATAACTATCATTGGCAGAAACATTCAGGCTGTGCCATTTAATTTTGGGGTTTTTTTACTGTACCAGATGGAATGCCAGTTTCACTGTCTAATTCTTTTCTTCTCTCATATCTTGACAGTACCTTTAGATATCACGGATGTTAAAAATACCGTTATCAGGAGGAAATGGGATTGAATACAACAAATTTCTTGTCCTCCCACCTCAAGAAGGAAATTTCTATGGAAAGAAAACTGGGGCGAGGGGGGGGTGATACATAATGAGAAAGATGACAGAAAGCAAGGGAAGATAAACCAGAGGAAAGATAAGCAGGGGAGAAGAGATGGAAAAAACCAGGGATTGACTAACAAAAGTAGTTTTACTAGACAGCTGTCAGAATTTAATACAACACTGATTGAGAAGGTTCACTAGAGATTGGAGCCCTTGCAGGCAGCCTCCCTCATCCTGAAACATCAACAATCCAGTGTCCAGAGCCCCTGAAAACTCAGAGCTTCACCTGCCCTAGGCATAATACTCCTTCTCACCACAAAGTGCTCCCCATGTGTTGCTCCAAAATCCTTACTGGATGTTGGACAAAAATCCAGTGAATGTCTTAAGTAGAATAGTTGGGAAAGTAATATCCATTCCTTCAAAAGGGTATAGAATTTCTTCCTTCTAGGAGAGGCCAAAGACTTAGAAATGTGGCTTTTTCTCCTTTATTGACAGGGAATTCTAGGAGAAAAGGGACTGTTTTGGAAGAATGATAATGAATTTTGTCTTCCTGCTGTCTACTTGAAAGGATCTTGGGAATTTCACAGGAATAAAATTGACCTGAACACAGCCTAGGCAGGCAGAGAGTAGCCAAGCTCCCAGATACTTTTGCCTCTCTTGGCTGGCTGCTTCAATGGCAGTGAGACTGCAAGATACTCAGCATCTTCATCTCCCTGTAAGACATTCACAGGAAAAGAGCTTCTCGGTTTCATTTTCTCTCTTCAGGCAAAGTTTTCCTGAGGGGAAAATATTTTCTTTCCTGTAAAACCATAATTTTTGCATGGAAAACCAGGTTATTTCACCCAAAAAAGGCATTTCATTTCAGAGAATTTGCATGACAGAAGAGACCCATATGATTTTATCATCTGATAAAATTGATTTCACAGTAAATTATTTTAAAATATTTGCTGGGAACAGATTATTAGCTCTTGAGAAATCACTCTACTGCTTCTCTATTTAGATCTTCAAACTTTACATTTTTAATAAATCTAATCTCTTTCAATGGAATAACTCTTAAAAATAAGTTTCCCCTTTGACTTTTGAAGTTACTGCTCTTTCCCATCTCTAATGCTTCTTCCAATACCCCAGTATATTGGGATATTCAAGAAATCCTCAAGTTCATATGGTGAAATGCTCTCAGTGTCTTAAAATGCAGAGATGTTTAGACTGTCCCTTGTGATTCCTGGGAAACGTTCAAGTCATCAACTGGCAGATTCAGTTACTGAGCACACAGAGTCAATGAAATCTCACATCTTGGGCATGACACAAGAACTGGGAAGGACAAAGTAATTTAAGATTAGATGGGACCTCCACTCTTCAGAGGTTCACACGACACAAGAAGCAGCATAACCATATAAACCCCTTGTGCCCTCTTCACATCACGTGGTGAATCAAGTTCAAGATCCTTTTAACTCTAATAACTGCCTTCTTGCTCCATCTCACCAAATTGATCCTTTAATCTCCATGCACCAAACCAAAGGCTTTGTTCTCACACAGTGCATCCCTCCCCAGAACCCATCTGGAACCTCAGGGGCCCAAGTTATTTTTTGAGACTCCCTGGTATTTACTGCAGAGATTTGCCCAGCATATTCAAGAACTACAAGGTCAAAACCATTGACACCTAAAACAAGCTTTGTGTCAGTTTTGGTTTGGGCCATTATTATTCCTTCATTCTCTCTCAGATCTGCTCTCGGAAAGGAAAAAGATGAACAGAAGAAGCACAGTGCTGCCTTGTAAGAATTCTGGCAGAGAGGCATGAGTTAAAAGCCCTGGTAGCTAGAAACTCTCAGACCTATAATGATCCTCAAGCTACTTAAAAGGCATAACTAACAATGCCCTTAAATATTGGCTTCATACAAACCATCAGCTGAGTCACAGATCTCTGTATAAAGGTGTATCTGGAAAATTTGAACTCTTGCATGATACATTTTGAAGCTGAAATGTGCTTTGTGGAGGAAACCTCATTCTCTAAGGTAAGGGGCATTGCAGACCCACATTAGGTACTGCAGACAGGACCAATTCAGCCTGTTCAAGTCAAAAAGAATTGCTCACACAGTGTGTTCAGGAATGATTTGAAATAGTCACACAATAAATGGGGTGACCATGAATGTAGATCATTGGAATGTGATGCCAAGTGACTGTTGCTAGCTCTGGGACAATTTATGATCCACTTAACCTGTCTCAGACCAGAGGCCTGTGAACTCCTTGTAGTGCTGGTTTCTGCACAGCTCAGAGCTGCATGACTTTTTACAACAGCAGAGTGGGTGACAAGCATTTGCTCATGTTTACAGCAGGACCTGTACCCCTCTTCTTGCTCACATCCACTCGGGGTAAACACACAGCATCCAACCTGGTACTCAAAGACAGCGTTTTCCAGACTTAAGAACGAATGGATGTGTAAAGTGTGAATAAAACCAGGCAACAGTATTTTGCTTACTTATAGACTTCACTCCTTTCAAACTTCAGTTGTACTTCTGTTATTTCAATTTTTTTTCCTTGCCTTCAAAGATCTTTTTTTTTTTTTGGTTATAATTTTTGGAGATACTGTGTGTATCTTTCATTTTAATTATAGTTTTAAGGTACTTGTTAACCTACAATTAGCACAGTGTGAAGCTGAAGGGCTGCATCGGTTGGGCCCAGAATAACCTTGTAATTTTCTCCTTATTCTCAGTTTTCTAAGCTCTAGGGCTCCAGATTGTTTGATTCCCATTTGGATTTTTAGCCCATCGTGAACTTGACACAGTTGCTAAGATACATATCAGTCTGCACCGTGTTGATACAATATTATTTAAACACTTTAAAGGGCAGCCTAACAGTTCTCTGTAAACACAAAACTCCACCGTAAACTGTTCTCTGCAGAAGCAAGCAGCCTGACACAAAAATTAAGTCCAAGGTGTTTCAGAGATTACTATGGAAGCCTTCATGAGCATCTGCCCGCCACCAGCAAAGCACCCCACAATTTTTTGGCCACCCTGGTCCAGCTTCAATGTACACACGAGTCCTCTGGCTCAATGCCTGCAGCAGCCACCCTGCCTCAGCTCCCTGCTGTGTCAGGCTCCTCTGCTGCCGCTGCTGTCACAAGTGTGTGGGGAGTTCGGTTTGATGTTTGCAGCCCAGGCCCAACAGCTGTTTCCAGGCCTGCCTCAGGAACCTGCCCAAAATCAACCTGAGCAGCAGCCCTTCTCATGACCAAAGGCCTTGCTGCACTGCATGCTGTTAAAATTAAAAAAAAAAAAAAATTAAAAGCTCACCCCTTCACAAAGAAGGGCCAGAGAGTCACACAGCCAGAAGAACAATACAAGGAGATAATACAGGCCAAACTCACTAGGCCAGTCGTTTAACTGATGTTTGTATTCCACAGTACTCTGTTAGCTTGAACAACCGTCAGGAAAAAGGTTTAGAGACTTGCTCAGATGATGCTGAGAAGGAAACACAAAGGAACTCTTTCACAGAGCTAAGCCTTGATGCCGATGTTTTCCCAGTGGTCTTCAGTGCTCGGCCTGTGCGCCGCGTGTGCCCTGACGGCGACTGCCAAGGCCGCTCTGTCCAGCTTGGGCTCACGAGGGAAGAGTCTGACAGCGCCTTGCACACACCAACAAACTGCAGCACAACCTTACCACTACAGCTTGGTCTTAACACCTGAGGCACAACCTGACACCTCCCATGACCATTCCCAGCTCTCTGAAGACAGCAAGGGACATGTTATGCAAAATATCCCTATCTGGGACCCAAGATCCAGGGATCATGTCTTGTGCTGTGTATTAACAGCATTGCCCTTGTGCAATCATCCCCTGCACCATGTTTGCACTGCCAATAATGGACCAAGTTTTCAAAACCAGAAAAAAATTTCCTCAAATGCTATATTGTTTTCAGAGTGAAAATATTTGTATCCACACCATACCTTGACTCCACAGTATTGGCAGTCTTGAGGACAGTTTCACGAGGGCCACTCATCAATATGGGTGATGCAGGAGCTAAAAACACCTGAAAATTCTTTCCCATTTACTTAGTTAATCCCTACAGGGCTTATTTTCTACTAATTATTCTGGATATCCACAGGTCAGCCCTAAATTTTAACAATATCTTTGGCTGTTTTCCTGGTTTTAACTCCATTAATTACAACAGTGGTAAATGTTTCTTTTCTCCCTTCTAGTTTTACTTCCTCCAGTAAAGCATATTCAGTCTGTTCATTATTTCACACTTTTTGGGTCAGGCTACAAATTTTCAGTGTCATATCTTCTGCCTTCTGTGGTTGCTCAAATTGCTGCATCAGCTTTTCTTCTACCTGATTTTGTCCTTTTCTAAATATTCCTGTTAATCACTTCAATTATTAAGTTTCCAATAATACGATGAGTAAAAGCAGAGCAGGCTGGGGTGCAGGTAGCAATGCAGATCACCAGCCAAGTCCAGAGCAACAAGGCTTTCTCTTGCAGAAAAAGAGTTTCTATCTTACAGAACAGGCCACGACACACAGTATTTGTTTTCTGCCTCAGTTTTTAGTCGCATCAGTTTGTGTGGTCACAGAGACAACCACTTTTCATGAATCTGAGGGCTTGCCTTAGGGTTTTCTTAATATTCATGGTGTCCTCTGACACTATGCCCACAGCCAGCTCTTCTGAAAGACCACACTGTGGCCACGGCCCTGGTGTTTATGTGTCAGTGTGTCATGCTCTGCTGCTTTGAATTCCTATCAGATTTTTTGTTTTGTGGATCATGTAATCATTTTGAAACTTGTTCCCAAAAGAAACAAGGTTTATAGTCTTTCCTATTCCAAGGTCCTAAACCTAGTAACAGCACCCAAAATGGTGATTTTTTTCTTGAGCTTTTATTAATATGCAAAACCTGCTTAATGCTAAAAATCCATTTCAAAATGGAAAAAAAACATTCCACTTGCAAAATTAATCTTAGGGCACAGCAGCATTCAAAAATTGCTTCACATTTTTAAACAAAACCAGAATTTTAACATCTTTTGCTATTAAAATAAAAGTCTCTAGAAAAAAAGACTCCATTTCAAATTTTCTGATGAAAATTTCTGATGAAACTATACTACCTATTCTTTGCATTTATCTTCCTGATATGTCCTATAATTTCTAATATACAAAGAAGTTTGTTGCTCTTTCCCCTGTGAAAATGGAAAGCAATCCAATTAATATTTTCCCCAAAGCCAGGCCTGAGTGTTGTAGTGAGACCACAATTTGCCATGCTACTGCCAATCCTGCCAGACCAGACAAATGTGAACATCCTTCCCTGCACAGCCACCAGTGAGCACCAGCCTGAAAGTCACCTCCAAGCACATGGTGAGTGCTCTGGGCCACCAGAGGTCCAAGAGATGGAGCCAATTCCCTACACTACATGCTCAGCAAAAGACGAGAGAACAGAAATTATTCTCCAGTCCTACTCCGATCCCATGAAATTGCGGAAACTCAGTAGACTGAAGGCTTGTGAGGACACAAGATATTCCAGTTAGCACATTCTAGGATCTATGTCACACTATTTCACATTTGCGAGTAAATATTTTCACTAATTTTAAAAGAAAAATAAACCAAAGCACTGATTTAAGATAGAATCCTAGGACTGACTGCTTTAAGATCCATGCCTGGATGAATATTACACTAAATGTACCTTTTTCACTCTAAATTCAGAACTGCTAAGTGTTCCCACATGTTCTTAGGCCACGGTGACGGTCTCTGGTTAGGACTTATGAGGAGGACTATAATGTAAGAAAAATCAATATTGTTGTTTTAAAATGTTCAGCCATGAAAGAACAATCAACGGATGAAAAAATCAGGAACAATCGATTTCAATGAGCAGTTCATATTGGGTAACAAGGCAGCACAGAGGTAGATAAAGATTGAACTGATAGGAAAGAATATTTAAAGCAATAATTAGATACTCTGGAGCTTAATGCCCCTCAGAAAAGTTTTTAAAAGAAGACACTATCCTAAAGTTTCATATTCCATTGCAGAATTACATCCATCAAATAGCACTTGACAACTGTGACATTGAAAACTGTTTTCTTTTAAAACAATAATAATTTGTTAAGCTAAAGCATATAGTGCTGTTTGAATTCTGCAGGAGCATGTAATGTCATTTCTTGAATTCTCTAGAGGAAAGTTACTCACATGTCTAAGTAAATAAGTGCCTAAATCTATGGCAAAGTAAATGACATCTTCCAATTAGGATTCCAAGCTGGAGCTGTCATAGCATGGTATGAGACTTTCTTAATGTGGAGGCCCTGAATGCCAAAAAGACCCATGGCCCTGATTTCTTGTTCTTCTGTAGGAGCACTTGGAATCAGGTACCCATTTTGGGTTTAAAATGTACATACATACATGAATAGATGTGGGATATGCCCATTCCTTGTCATGGAAAACTAATTTATCCTTACTTCAAAGGTTTATGGGAGAGTGTCAGGAGAAAAAAAACAAATAACAAGACTTACAACCCCAAAACCCAACACAAAAGACCCACAGCAAACTAGCTAAGAGCAGGAATGTGGAGAGCATCTGTAAGGTGCACGTTGTAGAAAATGGGACTAAATTTGAAAATGGAGAGAAGAGGTAAGGGAGTTTTGGAGGCTGAGGTCTCCAACATTTTAAAGTGTTCTCTGAAATAGTAGGATAAGTTGACACCGATCCTTCCTTAAGGCTTTGATTTACCTTTGACAGTATCAGACAGCCACTAACAGTCTACCCAAAGATAAATCAAAGGTGTATGAAATATTTTCGGTCCAGTGTAAAACTAAAAGTGTATTTTTCTATGCTAGAACAGCAGTAAATGTACCATTAATTGTTCTTCTTGGCTGTATTATCTAGGGCTCTTCAGTCAAGATAAAGTTTGAAGGACAGAGAACATTTTGCCACAAGCAAGAATCCAAAGTCAGCATTTTGTCCAATTTCCTATTAATTTGTCATGGAAACAGTATAAAACTTTCCTAAAACATGCCTTGAACTAGCAGACTAAGTACATTAAGTGCTATATTTCACCACACCAAGACACTAAACAATCTTTCCCTTCCTTAAACCTACTAACCTCACTTGACAGAGCACTCATTTATCTTGTGGACATACCGAGAAAGAAAAACCTGAGTGAAAAACTCTACATATTCATCCTTTCTCAGGGAGAGAAGGACAGAAAGGTGATTTATGTTGTAGAATGCTGTTAACATAAGCAATAGTATCTCTGTGGAAATTAAATAGGCAGTAAGAAAGCTTTCTTATGGAAGTAAAGAAAGCATGAACTCAAATTTCCTTTTCTATTGGATTAAAACTTGTCAGAATTTGAAATTTCTTTTGGTATCAAATTTCAAAATATTATTTGAATTCCTGAAACAGATGGAAAATAAAGGAATACGAAACTTTGGCAAAAATAAAAATAAGAATCTGACATGTTACTTAGCTCATTTCAAACCCTGCTATTATGAAGGGCTTTCAGCATTTCTCTCAGCCATAGTTTCAGAGTATTACTTCAGACAGTGTACTGGAGATTTGTACTTCTGTCTGTGTCTACAAAAGTAGACATAAGTGATGAAACAGAGGAGAGCTTTCCAGGATAAATTAAACAGCAGCAAAAGTACAAGGAAAAACACATGATAACTGGTCAACTTCACAGTTCCTGTTAATCCACAGCAGTGAATCCCTGGCACAAATGTTGGCAAGATCATTCAGCGCTGACTGTGTGACTGTGCAGCACCTGTTTGCAAGGGGTCACAGCAGTGCCCTGGTCGCACCTGAGGGTGCACCCACACCCACAGGGGTGTGCAGTGCCAGGGCTGCCCCGAGTTGCTGCTCAGATGAAATGCCTGGCTGGCCTTTCCCTCAAAGATCACCACCTTTCTGTAGTGCTGCAAGGTGCACTGCAAGTGGTATTAAGTGGCTTAGGCGAGCTTAAATGACCCTTTCAGGCACTGATGGTCATTCCTTTGACCCTGCGTACAGTACTTCAGGTTTTCCCCTGCTGACTGCTGCTGCACAAGGAGTAGAAGTCTGGTTTTTATTGAGGCTGATGGCATTGCCTGTAACCTTGAATACCCTGAAAGGTTGAATCCCAGTTAGTTTTGAAATTTGTCCTCTTATTTGGAGGTACCACCAAATTAGATACTTTTGAGGAAGCTAGACCAGAGGTTCTGTCACCATGGCCAGGGATAGGGATGGCCAAAGCATGGGAGGGAAATCTTATCCATGGTTAGTGTGGAAATTGTAAGCGACACAGTTCAGAGGATGAAGAAACACTCTCAGGTAGTGCCTAGTCAGTCAAACATGTACCACAGGGAATGACTCATCCTGTCAGCTTATTCCATCTACAACGTGTGCCACCACATCCCACACACAGGGTAAGAGCCAGGGAAAGAAAGCGTGGGCTTCTTGGATGGGCCACATGGTTCAGCAGAAACTGTGACAAAATTCTCAAATGGCCCTAAAAGCCGGGCAGAAAGTGAATGTCTGTGCCGGCTTGGCCAAGGATATCTCAGCTCCTTTAAGCTAGAAAAATAAACACATTAGCCATTCAGTTGTTGTGCTTACAAGAACAGTAAAAAAAACCTGAAGAACTTGGGAAAGAAAACAGCTCTTTAGTAGGAGCTGGATTCCACAGGAGTTAATTTGATTTTCCCCAGCCAGCTGGAGCCTGGGGAAAGCTGATTTTTCCAGCGCCCTGCACCTTGTAGAATCATTTACACTTCTCAAGTGGATGTAAAACCATGCTACAGACACTAACAGCACCATTTAACACCCACTTTGCAGAGGTGTTAATGTCCAAAGAAAGTATAAGGTCATGGAGAGCAGGACCAAAGACATTCAGTCAGGAGCGACTGCTGAGGAAGTGCAGGCTCCTCTCTCTCCTCCGGGCACTGACAGCCGGGGCGCTTTCCCTGCTTCCCGAGCACCGCACGCTGCGATGGTCACCGAGAACCTGTCACAGGAGGTTCCTCCTGGCGGGTGCCACTTGTGCTGGGGAAAGGGACCCTGCCTGGCTCGCTGCAGGGTCACTGGGACCGGCCCCGGTGCCTCAGGGACACCCTTGTCCCGGAGACTGAAGCTCAGTGGTTCCCACCACATTCCCAGCCGTTTCTCTTTCCCCAGCCCTCCGTGAAACTCGTTGTGTATAAACCACGAACAGCATTGATAAATCCTACCTTCTAAAAGAAAATCTATGGTGGTTCTTCCTCCTGCTCTCCTCGTATGTTTTCATGAGGGTTAGAGAGCACAGAGCCAGCTGAGAACAGGGGAGGTAGAGAACAACATTAACGGGGAAAAAAGATGATGGGAAGCCTCGTACCTACAAATATAGTTCCCAAAGCACATCATGAAAGAAAAGATTGAGACAGAAAGAGAAGAGACAAAAGAAGATGAAAATATACCACAGGTGGGGAGAATACTGAAACCACCATCCACCCCAGGGCCAAAAATCTCAATTAAAAGGTGACAGGTGTGTAACCTTGTTTTAAAGAAGAAAAAGCACCATAAAAGAGATGTTGGTAGGTTTAGAAAATAAATGACAAATGTGTTCAGCCTTGCCTTTGAGCAGTGTTTCTTTTCAGCTGTCTTTTGTTTTTGTAAACTTTATTTAGTTTCCTGCAGTTCCCTTGCCAGCTCTGTGAGTCCTGGCCACAGATCTGAGAGATGTTGGCCCATCTTCCCTCTAAGGGCTGCTCAACTTCCCTGCTGTGCTCAGGACAGGTTACTTGTTCCAAAGCAAGACAGGCCCCTCTGTGCTTTAATTGCTTCTCAGCCACTCTGGCACCAGCTGAGGTCACTCCGAGTGACTGTGGCAGAGAAACAGCAGCACTCCAGCCAGTGGTATTGTGATGGCTTTCAAAATGCAAAAGGAGCAGACACTCAAGACAGAGCACCGCAGGCACCTTTCCATTTCTAAATAAACTTAGAGCAAATACAAGTGTAAAACTCAACTGTTGCTTTTTATGATCTTGTCTCCTTTTAACTGAAACCTCTTCTGTTTAAGAAACAATGGTATATAAGAAGTGTTTCTGCAGTGGCAAAGAAGGAGAATACACATATTTCAAATAGGGAAAACTCTGAATTTGCCCCATATTTATGATTTCTGATGCATTTGGCAATCCTTCCATTTCATTCCTTCTCTGTTCAGGTGCTGCTGTGTCCAGCAGTGGTCAGGCATGTCATGTGGAGTAAGGTGAATGTTGGAAGTCACCATGGCAAGCCTTTAGAAATGAGCTAGGACACAGGACTTTGTGAACTGTACCACTGAAGAGCACAGACATCATTCTGACAAACTGACGGAATCTTTTCCTCTTTTAGGGCTGGAGAAATCCCTGTAAACAAGAGTTCTGTTAATTTCTAGTCATCCCTCAGAGGTCTTCATATGAAACACAGAGCCTGTGAGAAAAAGGTTGGACTTTGCTTTAGAGGATGAGTCACTCTGAACATCTGTGTCAGGCTGGGGAGAGGAAGAGGAGCATGAAGAGGTAGCAAAGCTCTTCATCCTCTGTATGGGCCCTGTCAATGGGATTGCTGCTGAGCAGAGAGGCTGTGCCTTGGGGAAAGCGGGTGACTCCTGGGGCAGGGAAGCACTTGGAAAGCCCTTTTTGGATCATTCACAACCTGTCCCAGAAGCAGTTCCTGCTGAAGACAACCAGAAGTTTCCCCCTCCAGTGCATTTCTGCATACAGATCTGTACAAACACGGATAAGACTTTTCTGCATATTAGAGGCAGCTTTTTTTCACGAAGAGAGAGAAACATGGTCTCAGTGCCACAGCAAGAACATTACTGTTTCTTACTGGGCTTTTTATTAACTGCTTGCTTACTTGTTCTTGGAAACCTTTTCAAATTAAGAATGCCTTCTTAAAAATGTTAGGGGGGATGTCTTCAAAAAGTTGTGGAATTCCTCTGCA
Organism: Edolisoma coerulescens; assembly: GCA_013397115.1. NCBI lineage: Eukaryota > Metazoa > Chordata > Aves > Passeriformes > Campephagidae > Edolisoma > Edolisoma coerulescens. The sequence goes on along the minus strand of VWZW01002525.1, from coordinate 504,382 downwards.
AGAGCTAGGTTTTACATCCTAAAGGGACTAAAGCTTTTGTCTGGAAACAGGAAGATTATGCTTACTTTTAAGCAGATTTTTTAGAGCTTTATGGAGAGTGTGATAGGTCCCTCTCCCATTTGGGGATGTTCTGAAAACAGAGATCTTTGAAGAGGGTGCCTTTGAAGTGAGCATCTGCCAACCCAAACTGTGAAAGGTGCTTAGACAAAAATTTATCTGCTCTTCAGAGAAATCTTATCCTAAGGATTTAGTTGAGGATGGCACTCACGGCATTAGATGCGACCGGGCATGACTTGCAAATACTAACCAATTAAAGCAATTAATTCATTTCCTCCAACAAATGGTGGGATTAAAAATGTGCCTAGGGAATGCTATAAATATACATCTATGACTTGACTTTTCTTCCCAGGAACCTCTGGCTAATCCCTAGTAAATAACCTGTCTCTAAACTTAAACCATCAAATGAAAATGAACAGCTGAATATTTTAAACTATTGCTTTTTATTATAATTACACTGGAGCACAAATAAATAAGCACTAAATTATTGTAAAATATTGTCAATGCACTAAAGAAAGCAGAATTGATCTTCAAACAACATCTTATTACTTCAGAAGTATCAAAGTACATTTAATTACATCTTACCTAAAAAAATCAAGTACAAAAATGAAAAGAAAATTAATATGTATTTATACTGTGTATATAGAAACGGCTAATAATATATGATTACAGTTAGCCTCTAGCTACTCCTTAGTCCTACACAATCTCAGGCACATACCTGACAATTTCTAATGAAATATAAAAAAAGCAACATGACATTCAGTTTCAAGATATTGGTAAATGTATTACATCGGAATGAACACAGAATGATTTCATTTTATTTAAAAACCCTGTCATTTAAAAACATAGTGCCATTGTCCACTTGAAAATAAACAACCCAAACCAAAAAACCCCATACTATTTTATACCATTTGCTTTAATTTGTCAAAAGGAGCAATAAAGTAGACATACATTGGCTAATATACGTAAACACATTTTTAGTGCAAGAATAACAAGACCTGTGACTTTACTGTGCTTTCTTGAAATCACAGTGCACCTTACACAAATTGCTACACTATAATGTTTAACTTCAGGAGTTTAAAGCAAAATAAGTGCATACCAAACAATTTCATATATACAGTCTCCATAAGTGTGTGTATATATGTGATCTGTATGTATATACAGATTGCATATTTATACAGACTACAGCTTTAATGACCGTGTGTAACTAAGCACTGTCATTCACCCTGTGACACAGAAGCTGCTGAGACAAGAGGTGATGTAGGAATGTTTGACAGCATTGTGATGGCAGCTCTCGGCAGGACGATGTGCCTTTCACTCAAGCAGTGGGGTGGGCCAGCAGTCACGGGACAGGGCAGCGGCTGTGTCCTGTTCTGGCTCTGTCCCTGACCTTTGGAAACTACTCCAGCTGAGCCTCACATCCCTCCTCAGTAAAACGGCTCTCGCAAGCATGAGGTTTACTTCACATTTCTAAAGTGCTTTGAAGGTAAGTGCTAAGTTATATTTTACTTTTTCATGTTGTCGCACTTGAAAACAAAAAGCCATTGTTTCCATGGGATACAATGGAGGTCTGGAAGCACGTGGGCAGTTATTTAAGAAGGACAACATAAACAGTGTTGAGCAATAAAAGCAAAACAAGGAGTTTGCGGTGGGCTAAGTGTACAAGCAAGTCTGCTTAGAACAAGAATGCTTCAATTCCCTGATCATTATTCCTATTACGTCTCGATATGGAAAGGACATGATATGAACAAACACTACCACGGACGGAACTGTTCATGCTGACACTGCCTTCCCCCAGTGGGTGTGCCCAGGGTCTGCACTGCCAGGGATGCTCCAGCAGCGTGGCTTTAAAGGAACTGCTCCAGGAGGAGACCAGCGAGGACAAGGACTGGCAGAACTGACTGAACGCCGGCTTGCGTTTTGTCACCAGTGACTTTGTGCAGTTGGGGAAAAGGGCTGAGCTAAGTATTTCACACATGGATATGGAAAATTCTTCTCTTGCCACGTTACAAGGAAGACAAAGCATGAACACTTGCTGAATAATGAACCTGTTATCTCAACAGATTTCTCATGACCAACAAGTTGTCTTCTTTCCAGCAGATTCTGGAACTTTGCAAGATCTCTGGAGTTTTTCTTCTGCCATTTTCTTTCTTTAAAAAAAAGAGAATAAGCAGAATATACAGTTGGTGTCTTTTGGATGTAACATGTTCAAAGATTCCCTCACAGCCTCTGAGTTTTTTCATGTCTTCTGTCATTTTGGCTGTGAGGGGGTCTTCAAATCTGCATTTCAATTCTGTACCTATTCCAGCCTTTGTATATTCATAACACTCCAATATTTAATATATGTGGATATATATGTATGCACACATCTATGGGTATATATAGATACATGCATATATACATGTATATGTGTGTACACATATGCATATATACATATACAATAATGCTAATATACATACACACATATAAACACACACTTCATCTTTTACAGAAATCTCAGTTTGGACATCAAAATATACATTAGTTAATTAGTTATAAAATATTAAAAAACTTTATTTCAGAGGCTGAAAAGAAACTACTACTGATAAAGCATTACTGAAACTGAAACTTTAGCAATATAGATTACAAAAACCTTCTAAAATTTGTTATTTTTGGTCTTTTTTGAACAGCAATTACAGCTGTGGCAATGCTGTCAATGTAATTTCAAAGAAAAGCCAATATAACAAGAAGTTTCAAACAACACACCTTTTCTTCTTGGCAAATATAACATTAAAATGATTGTTTTAAAGAGGGAATTTTGTACTACCAAACTTCAGACACAAAGATAGAAATTTTAATATACAAAATATATGCCATAGATCTTTTTTCCCCCTACTCCACTGCAGTACAACTTTCCCTCGTTCTCAACAGATCCTTTTGGAAGATATTTCACCGCACAGATTTCACCCTCATAATCAGTATAAGCCATCTCTTTCTCCCGTTAAAACCAGGAGGTCATAATTCTTTGGTCATGACATAATATTCTGTTAAAATGGGTGTAATATAATACAGGATTGCAAGCCAATTCCAGAAGCAGCCAGGAAGAAGAAACGGCATAGCCAGGAGAACACGTTACGTGGGCTTCTGCTTCAAAACCGCATGAAATCAAGAGGGATTTCCCAACTGCCTTTCAAGGGGTCTGAATTCCAGCCCACAGAAACAACACGGGGAAATCTGACACAGCATAAGTTAGGATGTGTTGCTGGATTTAAAAATAATAAACATGTAAACAGATTTTGTCGCCTTTATTTTCTGGACCGTCAGTAAATGTGGACAGGGACAGCGGCCGCAGTGGCTGTGCCTCAACCCGCTGAGCGACTGGCTCTCTCCAAGGGCTGCACAATGCTTAGTCACAGTGAACCATGGTCTCTGCTAATTAATGAAACGTCATCAAGGAAGAGATTCTGTCCCAGGCTTTGCTGCAGAAAATTTAGCTCCTTGGCCAAATCATTTTAGTAACTGGTTCATATAAAACCAAGGGCAATTTATCTGTTTAACATTACGGGAAAACAGGTGCAGAACAATTAATATTTTAAATGCAACTTGGGCACCCACATCGAGCACTTGTATTTTCAGCACTTGCAGGTTTGCTGTTTTCCATCAGAACTCTCTCCTTTGTCCATCCCTCCCCCCCAAACTAAGGACATCTAACAAGTACGACTCTAGTAATCTTCTACAGCCCTAGCACCGAGTTGTTTTGTACATTGTCCTCTCCAACAACACGTACAACCACATGCTTTTGTACAGAGGCCACATCTAGGCAGGTCAGAGAAATAAAATGGTGGCGGCGGGGGTGGGGGTGAACAGTAGAATAGAACATAGAAAATAGGTAATAAAACAGTATAACAGTAACATTCTATAGTAAAATTCTCCATAAATTCTTGAATTTATATATATATTTATATATTTAAACAGTGTATTAGTTTGGGTGTTTTCAATATATTGGCGAAATATTTACATTTTGATATCTTCTGGATCCAAAAAAATCCTGGATAAATATGTATGCCTTAATCCAGTTGCAAACTTAAATCTCTCTCTCGATTGACATGTGAGCACTGTACCGGTGTGTTTGTTCCTAGGGAGTTCACCACCTGTAGGTAAGTCTTAGGTTAGAGCCTTTGCCTTATTAAGAAAGCAGGCTACCTGTGCTCGGTGCAACACCGTGGAGAGGGCATCCTCCACAGGCCTGTCAAATTGCAGTGTCCCAGAAAACAGTTTGTTGTTTGGAATAAGGAGGAGGGCTGTATTTCTTGGTCCCGGCATTCTTTTTCCAACTCGGCAAAATAGGCATGCTGTCCTGTTTGCAGAGTCCTTTCTCTGATTTCTGTCGAGCTTTGATTTCTTTGCAGAGGCAACGTTTCTTTTCAATCATGTCCAGCATCGTATGGTCCCCTTGCAACCACTGCATGCACGTCACCTATTGGGGGAGGTGGACGGAGGAAGAAAAGAAGGGGGGGGGGAAAAAGAGGAAAAAAACATAGAAATAACTGTCTTGGTCATAGATTGAATATGCTTTCTCTTTGCAAAGTTAGCTTACTTTTATTTGAAACACTCTAAATTGATGAATAAAAATCTCTATGCCAACAACAAAAACAGAGCTAGTCTTTACTTCTAACTACTTCTTTAAGAAAAAAAGGGTAATAAAAGATCCCTGCTTTAACTTCTCCAGAGCACTAAAAGCTAATAAAGATAAATGGTTTTGGCTATCTAGCACTGGTTGGATTTTAAATGATAGAATAGATCTTAAAAAGGCACATGGATCTTAACAACATCCTTAAGTTGTGGAAACAAAAGATTCTACACACTGAAACTCATGTTTCATATTGCTTTCCAAATCCAATCTGTCACATTAAAAGCAGGGTGTTAACATTTCTGAGTATCAAGCGAAATAAAACTGTTAAATTTTGTTAAAATGATTTAATGAACTCCATGCGAATTATATGGATTAACCTATCCTACTCTGTGATGTTTCATTGACTGGAAGGCACCAAGAGTTTAGAAACTCCATGTTTTCCTGCATGTGGAATACTTGAGAACATGATCCTGATCCAAAATGGGAGGTTAGCATATGTTTAGCTGTCAGTACGTGTCACAGCCCCTCTGAAGCTGAGAATGTGGCTTCATTTGAGTTCAGTGGGGAGTTCACAACTGAAAATGTTGTGTCTTCAGAGGCTTTACACTGGAATAGAAATCACTAATCGTAAACTCTTCTGAAAGGGCTCATTGGTTTTGGATATCACTGTATACCTACAGCTCAGAAAACTTCTTCTCAACAATTACTTTGCAAATTTGAAGTGATGTCTTGAGGGTCCCCACATTTATTTCCCGTGAGTTAAGGATCTGTGTGTAAATAAATGCACATGATACATTCACAGGGGCTGTCCAGGTACACCTCTGCTCTTGTCATGAAAATTAACATGTACACCAATACTTTGGCAGCATTTGTGGTTCACGAAGGAAATGCATCTTTATTACTAAGGGTATTTGAATACATTTAATAATGCATATGCCTTTCATTCACAAGTCTTAGAATGCCAAGAGTGGGCACACACCAAGTCCCTAGAACTGGGGCCTGGTTTGCTTAGAAGACATTATAGAAACTTCCTTGGATCTCAGTAGTTTTTGTGTTAAACTTGAAGCATATTTAGCATTTATTGATAATAAATAAAGCAAATGTTCAGATTCATAGCGGAAAACAAAGCAAAACAAATAAATGTAAGAAAGCCTACCAGAAAAGGTAATTAAAAATTATGTACTCAAACAGAAAAATCAATAGAATGCAGAAATGTCGGTATTTTTGTGAAAAAAGAAAGGGGGCAAAACAGGATAAAAGAATTTTGTCACAAAACCATGCTAACCTTATACACTAGATCGTACTCTGAGTAAAACAGGTTTAAACCATATTATGAGCTTTGAATTACACAGGTAACTTATCTGCAATGTGTCCTCCTGAATGGCTAAACCATTTCTGCAGGAATTCTGTTGTGCCTGCTCTTTTAATGGAATGCTTATCTTTCATTTCAGGAGCGATCTAACGTTTACTGTGGTGCAGGTAGGCATGAGGCACAGCATCTACCATGGCCACGAGACTTTCTCTCTTTGGGTGCCCAGGCTTGGTCCAAAACTCCCTGACTGAAGTGGAGATACTCCCCTCCCACCCCTCAGCTCCACTCCACAGATGTTTGGAAAGGCTCTACCTGACCCAGGTTTCCTGCCACTCTGCTCACCAATGGTGGGTCAGTACTTACACAGAAGTGTCTTCAGCTGGGTCCTCCTCTGTGGGGAAGGACAGGGACACAGTCTGCTCACAATTCATTACTCAAACATTCACCAGCACAGCGGCTTCTGCGCCGGGCTTGACGACAACAGCGCTTGGGCATGGATTTCCTCTCGTGGGCACTGGGAAATGCCTTCTCTTTCATAGCCCGTCAGGCAGAGTGTGTGCCAATGCCAGTCCCCACGGCACGCGGCGCGCTCCGGTCACCAAGTGTCGCAAGCACCGCACGCAGCACACGCGACAGCCACCGTGAGAGTGTCACACCCGCGTCACCCCTGCTCACCACCGTGCCACACAGTGCAGTGCCAGCTCGGTGCCTTGTGGTACTGATCTCCTTCATTCAAGGAGGTATTCAAGGGGACAGAAGCAGCATTTTGACATGCGAATTTCTAAAATGCCAGTTGCAACTTCCCAAAGATAGAAATGGAGTTGTAGAATGTATCAGTTACACAGACACTCTGCCACCCCCTGCAAAACAGCACCTAAAATATACCCAAGAGTAGGCAGCTCCAAAATCATCTTTTTATACTGGCCACGTTTTTTTGTTACGGTTAGTGAATCATTTACTGTGAAGAATTTGAGTTTTCCCACTTTCCCAGACACAGATTTTCAAGTCTCCTTGGGATTTTTTAATACTATTTTTGTTTGATGGCAAAGTCCTTTCTATCACCATCTTCTTAGGTGTACTGTGCACATGAAAAAATCCTCTCCTGGACCTGCACTCAGTAATGGTGTGTTCAGGGAAAACATGTAGAGCTGGGACTAGTAAAGTCATTTGCTAAAATACACCAAGAGAACACATATGATGTTGAAAGGCCTGGGGAAAAAAAAGCTTAAATATTAAAAAAAGCTTAAATATTAAAGGGGGTTTCTTGATAGTTTTGCCCAGCTGTTTAGTGTTTAAGCGCCACAGAATAAAAGTACTAGGAACAAAGGTGCATGGCCTCTGGAAGCTGCAGGACAGACCCAAGAGAAAATCCCCACTGCAGATCAATGAGCTACAGAAATGACAATAACCATGTTGCTGATATGAAGTCCCAGAGTGTTAACTAAATTTTCAGTGTGTCCTAGACAAGTAACAGGCATTGAGGCTTACAGGCAGGGACTCAACCCAGCTGTTTAATCACAGTAAAAACCCTTGATGACTTCAGTAAGGCTATTGAGGTGTTTAAAGCTAATGTGTTTAACACTGCAGTCTTGGGCCTAATCCTCCCAGTGACTGAACTGGTGGCACTCACATTTAGTTCCAGCACTAATTTTTTTCACATCCTCCCTCCTTTCTGGCTTCAGCCTGCTCCTCTGGTCATGCACCAGGCTGTTAATGTTCCTGCTAAATCATAACAAGGAATTTGTTCAGTGTGAGAGGCACAAAAAATAATGATGTTACAACCTAATTTATGGAAGAAAGTAGAGCATTCAAAGCATTTTTCAGCTATACAACTCTCCTGGGAAAGATCCCATCGTGCTTGAGGAATGGTGCACATACTGCAGCATGTCAGAGCTTGGCTGCAGATGTGGATGTACACAGGCACAAAATGTATCATCACTGGAGGTAACAGCCAACAAGACACAGCACAGGAGAGGAAAACTTGGTTCTGACCAAATAATCTTGGCCCAAAGCCTGTTCTTACTGAAGAGGGAAGAAAGAGCCAGCAGCTAATGTTAGGATTGTAAGAAGGGACCTCTGGAGACTCCAGGATGTGTATCAGGTACTATGTCCCATGATATCCTATGGATTACAAAATTTGCTGATTGTATGTCAATTTTTATTTTGATATAATTTTTACTTGTTAGATTATCCAAGGTATAAACACTTTTAAAAAAATTTATTTTAAATCAGATAGAGCAAGAGAGTGAAGAAAAACACCAGGCAAAGGCCCAGAAGTTTGGACATTCACCAAGGAGGTGTTTGAGATAGGTTCAAATCTTTGCTCCTAGGCAGGCAGTAAAAGCTGTGTGATAACCGGATGTGTAGGAAGCATACAGGAATGTAGAGTGGTTGGATAAATTCTCTCACCTGAATGTGACTGAGTACAAGAGTAAACAAGGATCTCTTACAAGTTTCTGGTAAACACACTCACCCTTTGATTAGTCATCAGTCTCTAGTTTTCCTTCAAAAATCTTCTTCAAAGCAAATGCTTGTGCCAAACTTGAACATCAACAAAAAGTAAGAAACTCCTTCCACTATACAAAACTGAGCTTTTCCATACCATTTTAATCACGAATTTTTTTGCAATCTTTAGGAGAAACCAGTCTACGTTGCCAACTTACTTTTACTATTTGCTCTCCGTTTTCTGATTTTTTTATTCACAAAATATTGGAAGTAAATGTTATTAAGATCTTTTATGTACTCTTGGGTTCTATGTTGGTAGAGCCATGGAACAAGAAGTAATATTATAAACCCATCTTCAACTAAGAAAAACCAACAACTTTACATATCCTCAAAACAATGCAAAATTAAAATCTTTCAAAGTAAAAAAAAGATCCCTTCTTTTTAATGGTGTTATAATGCTGTATGAAGGTCAGAGAAACAAACTAGACAAAGTAGTTCCCTTCTCTTCAAAGTGAAAATGGTACTTTTTTGTGTGTGCCTGCATTAGCAGTGGGCCTGACCTCATATCTCATCGGTTTGAAATTTTGTATTATTCCAGGAAGATAATTAGCAGTCCCAATGGTTTCCAAATACATGTGTTGCTTAAATTAGATTGCCCTGAGCTAGACCACAGAACTGTGTTGGAGCAGAGGTTTGATGGGCAGAACATGCCCAGTTCAATCAGTCTTAGAGGCCAGGACCTGAAGCCAGAGGTCAGTACATGCCATAGCTCTCTGCCACATCAGAATTTACTGGGAAAAGCACGTAATCCCAGGGAGAACTCAGAAGAGGCTTTGGGGAACAGGCTGTGACTCACACTGCCAGGAAGTTCCTGGTGTCACAGCAGCCTATTTCTGTTTTCCATTGCCCCGGCCCTGGCCTGCCTGGCCCTGGGCACCCCCACCACAGCCCTCGTTGTGCCGTGACACACTGCACCAGCACCTCCACAAAAGTGCTCAAAGTATGGGTGTTGAAAGCAAGAAAGAGAAATGTAAATGAACATGGTTCTTTCCTTGTTCTTAACTAAGCCGGACAGTTTGGTTTGGCAGAGAGAGTCATAGTTACAGATAGAAAAAGAATAAAGTATTATCCAGTGATGGATACTGATGGACAGCTACTGATGGACACAGCTTTGCACACAGGCTGGCTCTGCTCACCAGGTGTAGAAAACATCTTGTGTCTTTTTGTGGATGAATATCTACACTATGAGGTCAGACTTTTGGGCCCTTCCGGAACTGGACTATCGCTATAAGGAGCACCAGGCAAAGTGCATCAGGACAGGCCCCAAGCAGGTCTGTGCAAGTTCCTGAGGACATGGATGCTACTGAAAAAAGACATTGTGATACCTGTAAGTTACATACAAACCAAATAATCCCATGTAGCATAGCCCTTCTGAATGAAAAACATGAGGGCTGTGAAAAGGAAAATCCATGAACAGGACTAAAGCTATAGAGTGAAACATCCTCAGCAGCAGGCCTGGGACTCTCTTTGTTAGCTGTGAAAAATTTTACTTGTTCAAGTGTGACATAAATAGCTACATAAATACATGGATGGATAATGCTCTCTCTTAGTAAAACGACATTTTGTGCTATGTAAGTCCCACTCATATCCCCTTGTCTCAAACCAAGCCCTAGGTAACTTTAGCCCTGAACACTGGGCAGGCAGGAGACAAGAGGAGAGCAAGTGCCAGGAGCAATTCTGCTCCTCTAAAGCCAGGCCATTAGGGTGAAGTGTGGTATGAGGATAAGGCCATGCTAATTCCCAGTGCAAAGAGGTGTTTCAGGGAACCTGTCATTGAAGGTGCACTGTAGCCTTTCACACAAGTGACTGTGAAAATACGTGCAGCTAAAAATGCCACGTGGGAGAAGAAATACTTGAAATACTGTACACAGCTCTACCAGTAGTCACTAAGTTTGAAATTGTTGTCAATTTTCATTCATTTTTAGGAAACTTTTCTTACATTTGAAGTGACCACACGAGATTTCATGCTCTGGACACATCTGTGAGCAGGGTGTTTGTTTGTGATGTATGAACTTCTAATGACCTCAAAAAATATCTTCCACTACAGCTTATGTGAGGGCTTTAGACAACACCATATCCCCTGCAGCTATTTCTCCTCATGATATCTTGGCTGTTAAATTCTTTGCTTGCCTTGTTTTAATGCTGTTGGTTTGTTTGAGGTGAAATCGGAAGCTCTGGGCAATAGGAGAGCCCCATGATTCAGTTGTGTTTCCATAATTTTTTCCTAGTACTGCAGGTTCCCACTTACTGTGCTGAAATTCCATAGGTTATAGGGCTGAGGAAGTTGCTCTTTGCTTCTGGCCCTCGTAAGCATCTCCCTCTCCTGCTGGATGAGCAGAGGGGGCTGACTCTTGAAGAATGGGGAAAACTACATCACACATATGTGATCATGGCTCTCATATAAAAATATCCTTTTCTTTGTCAGAACTGCATAACACAGATAAAATAAAAGCCCAACAGCTGACGTGAGCCTATGACAAAGTGATCTTAAACTAACACAAAATACAAGGAAATAAAAAAGGCAGCAGGAGGAGATTATTAGAAATGTCTCCTGGATCCGTAAGCAAAGTGGTCTCTAACAGTGCAATCTGTGTGCAGTGCTTCACATCATTCAGCAGAGCCAAGCATGCTGGTTTGTTTTGGCAGGCTGCAGCAAGTGAAGAAGAAAGGCTTTCTGAAAGCCACTTACCATCCTCTGGGAGGAAAAGGTACTCCCTCCCTCATGCCTGCTCTCAGACAGGAGTTTCCAAACTCTCTTTCCCACTGAAACTCTTGACGGCACTTTCTCTGGTGCAGATGGCTCCCAGCCCCCTGGCCGGGTAAGGTATTTCCACTGGGAAGGTGTGAAATCCCACTCCTAGAAGGCAGTCCTGTGCCCCGGGGGCAGGCGCTGGAGGGCTATGTTAAGCAGCAACAGTTCGCTATCTGATACTCAGCTTGACGTGCAGTTCCTCTTAGCACATGCTCGCAAAAGGGGAGTTGTCCAAGGCAGGAAGGAGTTCAGCCAGAATCAGGTTTCAGAAAATCTGAGCAGAGGGATCCTCACCCATTTGAAGCCAACAGGAATTTACCGTCTGACCTCATAGGTCCAAGAATTTGACTATAGTTTGTTTAAACAAACAGTAAAAGTAACCTCAATAAAAATTATTTTAAAGTACTTCAGAAGAGCATTTGGAAAATTGTGTTGGACAAGATTTCTTTTGCTAACTGTGAGCTATAACCATTGCACTGCTGTTGAATGTTGTTACTTCCAATGGCTGCAAAAGTCAGTAAATCAGGATGGAACTACAGGCTAAATCTGCAGTCATTCTCCTCTGTCTGACAGAGGTATTCTGGAAGAATATTGGCATGAAAGACAGCATAATCTGGCCCAGGACAGTAACTTGTTCATACAGCTCGGTACTGCTAACCCATTCTCCTGTTACTGTCAAATTCAAAACAACAGTTGGTTATTAATACAAAGGTGATTAAAAGTAACAATATGTTCAGGAACACGCAGGATGTGCAAGGTGAGCTGTGAGAGCAGACACTCTCCATGCAGTTTGGAGTGCCTGGGAACGCTCCCTGGGGACAGTGGACAGCAGAACTGCAAATTCCTCCCTAGGAGTGCCTCAAGTGTTTTCTAGAAGCTTTCCCCTGATGCCAGCAACCACATGAGAATGATTCTGTGCATTTACACACTCGCATCACAAGCACAAGTGCACACACCAGGTGCTAAGCACTACACAAACTGCCCTTTCTGACGTTTCATAAATTCTTCTTTTCAAGAGACATAAGATCAATCTCTATTTTCCCTCTAAGAACATGGGAAAGAATTTCCCCATCACACTAGTTTTTATTTTAACAAAATGTGTAGGATGGAACACTTTGTAATCTTACCCTGTATATATTTAACATTAAAAGCATTCACTGACACCTGCTCTATCAACCTATGAAACAGCATATGCAACACATTTTAGGGCTCTTGTAACATTTCAGTTGCTGTGTTTAAGGTTTTGATTTACATTATTCCGAATTTCTACACTTCTGGAAATATAATATATTTTATTTCAAATGATACTACTACAGAAAAAAATGAAGTCTCTATAAAAACTGCAAAACTAGAGTCCCTGGAAAAACTACACTAGCACTCAATGTAATTACATGATGCAGTACTGTAAAAAAACCTCTGGACACCTTTTTTCAAACTTAGAAATCACTAAAAGACTTGACTACATTGTGTTGCACTCTATGGCCTGACTAATCCACCACTTAAAAATGACTGACAAGATTATTTGAAACTCCAGGAACTCCCAAAGATTCAAGATTATGAGCAATTAATACTTATCCTAAAATTAAATTAGCAAACGATTACTAAAACTTCAGCACTTCTGGTTCCAGACCTCCAGTTTCATGAATCATTGCTTTCAATTACTAAATGTCACAGCTACTTTACACACAACCAGCTCTGCACATACTCCTATGCCTCAAATTTTCCAGTAGCCCTCAGATTGTTGCTGAGGCTACTAATAAAGCAAACTTCAGGTGACAAATTCACTGTCCTGCTTTCTGTTTTCATACTGGCAATCAGTCTCGTTTTAGATCTGTCTGACTTTGCATTATTATCTTGCTTGGAAATGTATTCTTTTCATCTGAGCTTTTTTTTAAACTCCAAACAGCTGCCCGAAATGTACTGCTTGATCACTGTTAACACACTCTCTAAGTGCTAGTGCTTTCAAAAGAAGAGCCTGTAAATTGACTGGTATTGGTAATACTGTGGAAAGTCATCTCATGCATCTCAGTGGATCATCACAAAGTGCATTCCTATTGAGATCACTCATGAAAAATCAAAACTTCATCTATGCCTTTGCTAAGGAATAAATGCAGAACTCAAGCAACCCACCATCATACTTCCTGTCATTCACTGGAAAATAGAAAGGAAAATACAATATTGTATTAGGTCAGTCACAGGAGGGACAAGGGACAGACACTTTGCTAGAGTTCAGTGATACAGAGATCTCCTGTGTAGTGTATTTTGCAGTGCAGCAGCTGCAGGGTAACACTGCCATGTCCCAGACTTCCTTGGAGGGTTACTAACCCCTTCTCTGCAGCATTTCCCCTTGCTGGAAGTTGCTGCTCCGTGCCATGTGTGCTCGTGAATCAGAGTACACACAGCAGGGTGGTTTGAGCCGTGACCCCAGTGACCACTGCAGCTGGCCCTGCCTATGGCTGGGTAGCCGTGCCCACAGTACAACTCACCTGCAGTTAGTGTTTCTTACTCTCCATGATGGCAGTTTTGAAAAACTAAAGATTCTAAATCTCATTTGGAGATGAACAGCCCCCCCCCCGTGCACTGAGAGGTGGCAGTGAGAGCTGCTGTGGGCAAGGTCCTTTCCTCCTCTGGATCCAACCCCTGAGGACTGCAAAAGCTCTCACATGCAAGGGTGCTGAAGGCAGCAGGGTGCAGGCTCTAGATATTGCTCTGACCAAGAAGGGCCCAAAAATTGAGAATGGAAGAATGAAAATGAATGGAAACAAGACCATAACTTTGGAAGACCTAAGAAGTGCAAGAAAGAGGACATTGAAACCAGTCCTAAAGTTACAAAAATGTGACATATGGGGACACTGTAAATTCCATCAGGTTCCCCAGTTTATTGGACCTCATTGTTTCCAAACTATAAAAAAGCACATGACCTTCAGCACTCTTTCTATTGAAATCAGTACTAGAACCCAAGAATTAACTAACTTTTATTGTTGCTACAGATGAAGAACTTCACCGCACCCGTTTACCAGCAAAGCTCCTAAGCTATTATATTTCTGTAGCACTTTCAAGAAAATTGCCAAAAAAAAATTTAAAATTAAAGAAATGAAAAATCAGCAAAATAATTTATGGAGGGAAAATGCCTCAGCACTGAAAGTTGCTTTACTTTAAAGTTGTTTTACTTATGAGAAATTTTGAAATATGCTCTTACGTGTCTCCCTTTTTGATAGTGAAACTGAGTCAAAGATCATTTTCTTACAGTAAATGCCATTTCTCAAATATTTTACTGATTGTATGGAGGGAAAAATGTTCAGGAAAACATGACTAAAAACCAACACTGAATGTTCAGAGATGATCATATTCTTGTAGGGGGTCACAACTTCCTTTTAAAAACATGTAAAAACATTATTAAAAGACAGATATCTTCATTAATCATTAATTTCCAACTCAAATTTGAAGTGCAGTTAATCAACAGTTGCTAAAGTTATAAACCATACTGAGAGTTTCTAAAGAATACAAAGATGTAAGAGCCTGCCTCAGTATGAGACACCACATCTGACGTTACCTCACAGCAGCATCATGCAATTTGATTTATATCAGGAATGCCTAAATAATATAGTACCCAAATCTAATACAGACATGATTTCCTGGCACACAGAATGGCTGAGATGCAGCAAGAGACCCAGACTGGCATCCGTGTGCTTTAGAAAATGGGATTCATCTGGTTCAGAGATTCCCTGTACCTTGCTTCCGGTTTTCTGTTTAAAAGGAATCTCTGAAGGGGTGGTGCTGGCCAACACAGGGTGTGAATCAGCACTAACACACTAAACCAGGAGCAGCAGCCTCCTCAAACATGGAGCGACCTGGCAAACTCCAGATCAGGAAGGAAATTTAAATATCCAGCTTAAAAGGAATGGCTAATGACAATGCATGACAAAGAAAACATCGAGCTTCTTGTTAACCTATAGACACAAATCACCTGTAACATAAGCAAACAAACTCAAACAGCAAAAAGCTGCTGCTTTTCTCCGATTGTGTCTGCATTTTAAAGTTTGGTGCCAAGAGCCATGATCTGACCAATGTTAATTTTAAAAATGCATATTGCTGTTGTCTTTTCTCATTTTCATTCTTTCCTATTGGGAATTATACAACTGTGACTAGAAACACCAGATAGCAAATGTGCTTTTCCAGACTGTAAAAAAAGAGAAGGGCCAAGTGAGTCCAAGAGTCTACTAACTGCTGCTGACTTGTAAAGGCTTAAGATCAGATCAGGCCCATAAACTCCTATCTCAATTAGTGGAATATGTCCTTTCTCCAGCCTATGTTTTGTTGAGGAAAAGCATTCTTTGGACATTCTAGTTACAGCTTATGAGTAAAATGGGAATTTGCTGTTGATGTGAGTGAGGTCAGAATTTAACCCTGTAACTTCAAATTAAAAATGAAAGGGATTTTCTATTTTGCAATTTTAGTTGGGGTGAAGGCTCTTCCTTGCAATGTATCCATCATTCTACAAGGCTCTCAGTATTTCCTGCATAAAGATCCGTTCTCTCAGATTTTTCTGAGTAGCTGCTGCCACACTGCTGCAGGAACTTATTGCACACTGAGACTGGTCCAGCTGGACAAGCTAGTACAATGATAAAATTAACTGTAAAGGGAGAAAATTTATCACTCATAGGTCTCACAGAGAAACACAGATGATTACCATTTAAGCTTCAATTCAATGGACAACCTAAACACATGCTCAACTGGAAAAAGTGTATCAGTCGTCCCCCTGCCTTACAGAAATACTTTGCTATTTAAGATAAGCCAGTGCTTTGCTGCCTCAAGGCCAGATAAGTGAGCCTACCTACAGCTGTGTGGTGATTCGTTTTACAAAGGGCTAATAAATGATTGTTAGCTGTTTTAATAAATGCCTAATCAATTGGCAATTATATGTTACTGTGAACTGCAAAGGGTAAGAGGTCTGACAAATAGTCTGCAATGCTCCCATAAAATCCACTAATAAAGTTGGGTATTTTTATCCATTCCTAAGGCTCACCTGCACTGGAGAAACTTTCTTTCCAGCCTAAGGCCCTTCTATATCCAGTATCTATTCATGCAAGATGTTGTGGATGTGAGTCACCCCTAGATGGACAGCAAGTCCCTCATGTGAATAGGGCTGGGATCTGCAGCACAGGACTCCAGCTGGGTTAGGGCATTTCTAAACCTTGGAGCACTTGACCAGCATAAGATACAGACAGCCAAAACTACAAAGAGTGAGCTGTTTCCAAATATTTTTCACCTACAGAAACATGTCAGGAGAAACACCAAAACTGGAAACCTTAAAAATTAGTAAAAAGAATAATCTTTTAAAGTTCTCATTTAAAATACATGACGTTTTTATTTTCATTGTTTTAACAAGACAAAATGAGAATAAAAGTAGGTTATCAAAAGTGGGTGCTGGCATTCATACTTCTTTTTATAATTGACATACACATAATGTATATGAATAGCCACACATTTCTAGTGAGAGACCATGAACAAACACACGTACATATACAGAGATATAGAAACGTCCTATACATACATACATGAGTGAATATACATATTTATGTGCATACAGTATACAGACAAGATACTATACAGGTACAGTCAGTGCAATATACTGTATAAGGCTACACAAACACCGAGAGAGGCTGGTGGGGTGGTGACAGCCATGAGAACAAAGCCTGGATGGTTGTGACTCAACGCAGACGGTGGGGACAACCTGGCTGCTCTGTGTCGTGCTTTATGCGTCAGGCACACGCAGTTCCAACAGAAACATGGTACAATACACTCAGCTCAAAAAAGGAGGACAAGTGGGAGTGCGTGGAGGAAACTGAAATGCATATGAGCAGACAAATAAGGTTGTTCTACCTAGGATACAGAATGTTTGGTTCATTTACAGAGAATGCCTATATATAAACCCATGCGTTCATGAATTCATGCCATTTTTATTTCTATCTTTTCCTTTAAGAATATTATAAAATTCTTGCCCTGAGTTAAACATAAATACACACAGAAAAGGGGGTGGGGAAAAAGGAAATTGCATGCTTCTGGGTTTTTTTAAAATAAATTTTTAACCAAGGCACAATGTCTTCAAGAGTGTTTGCAAGACCATTTGAAATAAACTCAGCAAGTGCTATTGTTCTGGGACAGTGGCAAAACTAATTGTTTGCATATAAAAGTCTCAGAACAAGTTTTGAAGTGAATTTAAAAGTTTTAGAAGAGAATAAGCAAATTTATTACATATGCCTTAAAGAGAGTTTCCCTGAAGAGGAAGGAATGCTACCAATGCTACCAAATTAAATTATTTTATAGTCAACTTATTGATGTTTGGACTGAAATTATTTTACACAAAGGACATTATATATTTGTTTAGCATTAGTTGTTACCTGCTTTTAGTAGAACCATGTACAGTGCTGTAAGAGCAGCTAAAAATGAGATGAAGAACTTCCAGATAATTTTTAGTTTCTTTAGTAGGCAGTACAGACAGTGGTCTCACTGATTTAGTGAGCTGCAAGAATCACAGCTCAGACAGAGTTGCTCAAGACTTTCAAGGCTGTATCGCTCCATGTCATTGACTTGCATAAGTGTTTTATTGGAAGTATTAGTTACTAGTTCCTGTGGATCCTACTCTGTCCACCTGTGGTCAAGTCTGACTCTCAAAAGAAAGGTCTGGGTGCAGAGGCCATGCTTGGCTGTTGCCCCCACATTCAAGCACTCAGGCTCCAGGGACACACAGTTGTCATCAACTTCCAGGGGCTCTGGAGGGTACCTCAACTTCCAGGGAACTACCACCCACATTGTGCTGCAGTGGCTGCAGCATCTGTCCCCATAAATCTCTCTGTTGAGCTGGCTGTTTTTCAAAGTGTTGAAACACACCATCTCAACTCTATCAAAACCAGGCGCAACATTGCAACCTCCTGAAACCTCTGACCACACAGGTGAGATCTTCTCATGTCTGTCTTGTGCCTGTTCAAGAAATTGCAACTCCCAATCTGAGAAACAACAAGGTGAGAACCGTAAAAAAATGTTGACCGTGAAGTGAAAACCTCATAAATGCCTCCTTATTTCATTCTTTGTCAGAATATCATTGCATTTGAAAGGTTTCAACAGTTTCTGTCATGGAGCTCACCTCTTTCTGTTCTCTGCTGACAAGCTTACAAAGTTAATGCAAGAATAAGATATCAGGGTAAAGGAATGGGATACTCTTTCTCCTCCTCTCTTCCATCACAGCAGAAATAGTGGCAGCCACGCTGGCACTCACGGGCAAGGCAGGATGACAGACCCTAGGTGTGGTGTTCAGACCGGTCCCTCTGTTCCCACATCTGACACCCTCTTGCTGTGGCATTACTTTTTCTTCAGCTGATCTGCTTTCACCCACTACTGCCTCCCCCTGACACATCTATTCTGTCCCTAAACCCTGTGCCATGACCTGTATGGAGGGGGTGAGTCACCAAAGCCATGTTTGGCCTCGGGACCTACCATGACAGCAGTGCATGCTCAGATCCACCTGTGCCTGCTGTCCCCCATGCTGTGGGACAGAGGCTGCTTTGGCAGTGTGGGGCCACACTTAAACCAGAGTCCTGGCAAAGCAATGCGCTGGCCTGCTTCTGCTGCACGGCCAACCCAGCTGAATGATGAAGAAAAGACGTTGGGACAGCAACAGCAGGCTTGTCTGCCAGCAAAAGACAGCTTTGACACATTCGCTTCCCATGCCAATCAGTCAGGCGTGCCTTGGAGGTGAGGGATGATGGATGTGGCAATTCCATCTCCTTCAAGGTTTGCATTTTCTTTTCATTTTCCTTTTTTAATTTAATTTTTTTTTAATAAGCATTCTCTATTTGCAATTTGTATATTTAGAAACCATTTGCACTGCTCTGGACCCATGCACTGATTATGTAAGACCAGATTCAAGCTGAAACTCAACACAATGCAATGTGGAGCCTTCCCCAAAGCATTAACATTCTTGTTGTTGCTCTCATCCAAAATGTTGACAGCGTATTTGGCTGGACTGTCGACAGCAGAATTTTGCCTTCATGTGTGCAAGGGATTAGTCTCTGCAGGAAAAACCCGGCACTGCGGAAAGTAATCCAACCGCTCCCTCTCGTGGGCACAGGGCTCTGCTGCACTTTAGAAAGGCACAAATCATGTAAATCCACTCTCACAGATTCTTAGCAGTGCAAAGTCCCCTGAGGGCTGTGGGACACTGCAGGACACAGCTCATGCCTCATGCCCTGGCACTTCTTTCGAGGTGGTGGCAGTCAGGGTGACTCATCCCTGACTCTTATGAACATTCAGTCTGAGCAAGAAAGTAAAATCCTATGGCTCTGGATGATTCAGGTTTCTAAATACTTAGGCCACACACTGGTCAAATCCAGACATCATCTCAAGGTAAAATTGGCCCCTGTCCCATCAGTGAAGTGCCTCCACCAGGGGCTTCTCTCTGGACCCCATTGTGGTTTCTTCCATGGCTCTCCATCCTCCCAGGTAGGACCCAGAGGACTTCCCTTATCCCAGCCATTTGCAAAACTAGCATCCACAAGATTCAGTCTATGCCTACATTCCTTTTTCTTTGCCTACACAGACACTAAATACTTCTCCATGAGAGGGTCATTTGAGAGAGAGACATAATTTGTAAAGAGTTCCAAGTAAAATATAGCTGGTTTTCCACTTTTAGATGTTCAAATGCATTTCATTGTATCAGTGACACATAAAATTCTAAAACCATTGTCACAGATACAGTAGATCACACCCCAAATAGTTTTTGCACTTTCTAATTTCACAAAAACCAAACCTTAAGCAATTCCCGACAGTCACACACTTACCAGTCTACTCCCACCTGCAACCTCTTACCTTCTCATCTATTACACTGAACTTATGAATCCTTGGAGCAGGAACAGCCTTTGTCCCATGCATATTGTCTACCAACACAGAACTATGACTCTTGGACACCACCACAATCAATATTGTGGTAGATCCTAGTGGCCAACATTAAGAAGGTTTTGGATCCAGTGACTATCCCAAGACTTATTAAATGTGATGGCTAAACATAAGGAGTAATTAAGTTCCTTTATGTAAATATCTTCTCAGGCAAAACCAGAAGCTACCATCCAAAGTAATAAATAGTGTATAGAAAGTCCAGACCAAAGCCCCATGGGGCTCTGATTACAGAGAGCAGCATGGGACTGTTCCCACGCTGTGGACATATATTTTGGATGAAGAAAAAGATCAAGTATCAAAAAGGAGCAACCATAACCTTGGCTCCAGGAGCACAGAGACAGACATCTCAGAGGCATTGCACTGGCTCAAGAGGAGCACTTGGCATTTACATACAGGGGGAGGAAAACGATTGCCACTGTCCCATGAATTGTTTCATATGTTTTGCTATTCTATGTCCAAAATACACAATAGACTTTCAGAACTTCAGAAAATTAGAGGAGAAAGGAGGGACAGAGAAAATTATAAGAG
Organism: Edolisoma coerulescens; assembly: GCA_013397115.1. Lineage (NCBI taxonomy): Eukaryota > Metazoa > Chordata > Aves > Passeriformes > Campephagidae > Edolisoma > Edolisoma coerulescens. The sequence goes on along the minus strand of VWZW01002525.1, from coordinate 483,664 downwards.
TGGCAATTAGCACAGTAGTTAGATATTCCCTTTGAACAGAAATCTGGAACTGCATGTCCCCTGAGATCTGTAACCAGCAGCCCATAGGGAGTGTTTTTCCCTTTAGTCTGGAGGGCAAGGATGACAGAAGTTGGTTCTTTCATTGCAAATCCTTGTGCATTGTAGGAGCCAAAATAGCAAAACCACCAGAGTCTGATGCTAGTTCTAGGTTGAGATTCATCAAGGAGTGCAGGTAGCACAAATTGACAGTGCTGAGGGCTGACACGGGCCCGTGCTGTGGAACACACACAAATTCTCTTACTAGCGCACTTTATTTTTTTACTACCATTTCCCCAGTATTCAAACTGGATGAAAGACTATTTCAGTCCACAGAGTTCTCCATCTACCTGCAATGACTGTATTTCTTTCATATAATGGAAGCTAAAAACAAGACTGCTGTGATCAGATATGGAACACTGGATCTTGATTTATAGGTGCTCATTTCTCAGCAGGAGAATTCATTAACTGCAGAATCAGGAACCCAGCTCTGCTACTGTGCCCCACAACTGCAGGGTTTTTGCTGACTCTTTGAACTCTTGTACACCACTGCTGGGGAAAATGGCAACTTTAAGCTGAGAATAATAGAAGAGCACAGATGCTTTGTTTATGCTCACAGAGTATTCACTTTCAGATGCACATTTGCCAACTAAAGCATGATAATGTCAATTCGCTGGGGAAGTACTTTGTCTAGGTGCCTTCAAAAATAATTATAGCCATAATGGTAACAATTTAGACTCCCTGAATTCATTAATTACAGGGTGACCACAATGCTTACAAGGCATACAAAGACTATAATATGTTTTGTATTCACAACTAAAGCTAGAGACATTACAAGCTGGGCTTGCGATATTTAATTGACCCAACACAGAATGAACTTAGGCATGAGATAAATATGTAGCTGTGCTGCTGAAGAGTACTCAGTACTTGTCAAAATTCAATTGCAAATTATTCTTCTAAAGTTTTTTATATTTTTTACAACGAGCTTATACCGCACTTAAACTGCAAGGTATTGCTCTACTGATACATGTGAAAAGCAGCTAAATATTTGTCTCAGCTTCTTTGTGGTACTTCCCTTCCGTCATTATTTTGTTTTGAAATGGAACAACTAGGATAATTGTTTGGGATTTTTCAGCTGGAGTACAAAATTAAATAATAGTTGCCCTGAAGGTCTCACATCAGTTTTAATGCTAGAATTTTTTTTTTCACTATACAATGTGTGCATTTTGATTGCATTTCAGTTAGCACCTAAATACTGAGTCTTAATATCTAAGCTGTTGTGTGGAAGAGTGAGGATTTAACAGCTGAGGCTGGAATAAACCCCCTCCTTCTCTCCTTCCCTCCCTCCCTCTGGGGCAGGGCAAGAGCGGGGTGGGGCAGCCCCAGCGAAGCCTCTGCTTCCCCTGCAGATGCAGGATGCGAGTGTGGGATACAGGGTGTGGGATGTGGGATGAGGGATGTGGGATGGGCTGGCCGAATGGGGTGTGCTGGGCCCAACTCCCTCTCAGCCCAGGGCTGAGCCCACCTGCCCTCAGTGGGACAGTGGGCAAACCTCCAGCACCACCCTGCTTTGCCTTCCCGGCTCTGGGGAAAATAAAGCTTTTCCTAATCCTGTTGGATTAGCCAAACTGTCCATTTTGAACAGTTGCTAAAGTGCATTTTCACCCAGACCACCTCTGGCACGGACCCAAGCGATCCCAAGGGGCTTCCCTCCTGTCCTTGCTCACACATCCCAGTGTGCACTAGCCCTGTCCCAGGCCAAAGAGACATGAACACAAAGACAAACCCTCCCAGCTGCATATTCAAAGTAGAAAATCAGCTTCTTACTTTCCTACCTACATTGCTATGTTTGAAAACTGCTGGAAAACTCCTGGTCTCTGCTTCCCAGCTCTGTGAACCTTGGGTTTCCATGTGTGTACCACAGCTCCCTCAGCCTGCCAGCCCCAAGCACCAGCCTCTCCCAGCACTTGGTTCTTCTATGAGTCTTTTATTGTTTATCTACCTAGATATGAATTTAAGGAGCCAACTTGTATCTAAAAATCTTGCCTATCAAAGACACATTCTCAAACAAACTATTGATGGATTCACTTAATTTGTTGCAAGACAATGGCCAAGCCTCTTGATCGCTCACTCTTGATCAATCACTCTTGGGAAGCCTTTCCCCTTTGTTATGTTATATTCATACAAATCATAAAATAAGTGAGAACTGTCCTGAATTTTGGAGGGTAATGGTTAGTTTGTCCATCTTGTGCCTTCTGTGTCGTGTTTACCACTGTGGTCATGTGGGGAAAGTAAAATGCTGCCTCAGCTTGCAGAGGGCTCAGGCAGATACCAGGCAAGTAATGAATTGAGCTGCAATTTTTCTAAAATAAGCCACAAAAAATTTCAGTGTTAATTCTGATATATTTTCTAGCTTTTTCTTCATTCCTTCAATGCACATTGAGACTCCTTAATTTATAGCTATCCATGTATCTTCATTCCCTCCTCTGAGTTATTTCTTCTAATCTCAGCATGGCTTCTGGATTTTACTTTGATCATCTCTGTAAAGTTTAAATCTTCTTTCCTTTAATCTTAAATTGGAGCTAGATATCACTGCCTGGTCCTCCCCACAAGAAGACACCAAATCTTAGGAAGCATACAAACCCTCAGAATTAAGATAACATACCTTGAGGTGGGTACAGGAAAGGACAGTGCTGTTTGGCCACTGAAAAGCAAGAAACTAACAGGCAGCATGAAGAGAGGCTGCACACTTGCAGAGAAGGAACACGATTTTGTGTCTGCAATCTGTCTGAAAATAAGCTCTGCATCACAGGAAAGCTAAAATACGAAACTCTAGCTATCAGTAGTTTTGTTTTCAAAGAGTGTGTTTTTCTTCAGACCATGGATCTTAAACACACGCACTACTGTGCTGCTATGCAGCTTACTACATGGGATTTTCCAGTCACTGTCTAAAAATTAATGAAAACAAACCTCACTTTGCAAAGTTCATTCCCAGGAAAAAATCCCAAGATGTTTTTATGATCTTTTTTTCTTAAAATGGAAATCAGTGGGGTTTTGCCGTGCTGAAGACTGTTTCAGAGAGGCATGGCAGTGATACAGAGAGGATTTTATGTACATTAAAAGTCTGGATGCGAGATTCTCTGCTCTCCAGCAGAGGGACTTCCACGGTCTGCTTGAAACGTTTTCTTCTTTTGTGACAGACATGCTCCGTGCACACATACCCTGTGTGTCACAGGGATATCTGAGCTCATCGATGGAATGCAATCCTTTGTTACCCTGAGGTGAAGATGTGGAGAACGACAGGATGGCAGGGAAGCATCACTGCATAGCAGTGATACCTGTGCCTCCAAATCCTTCTTGCTTTACACGGGTGAACAGCTTTGTTCACTGTGGGTGTCCCCTGGCAGGACTGAGCATTCACCACTGCAGGGTGAAACGCTTGACCATGTCTGCTATAGAAGTCTCAGGTGCCAGCATGGAGGCTACAGCAAAACGGGTGAGGAGTTATTTACTGGGGCATCTGTGGACCATGTTTATTGTACTTTATAAACCTCACAAAGTGGTTCAATTCTACTGCTCTCTGTCCACTTAGGTAGCTACAAAAGACTTGTTTTCATTTCCATATAAAGGCCAAATACAAATGGACTTTTACGATCTCTAATGTTATTCACATACTTCTTTTCTCCAAGATATAACTTGCTTTACTTTCTATGACATTTCTCCATTTCCTGTAAGCTTTCTGTGAACACTGGAGTACCTTTATAGAATGAGAATCACTTAGGTTGAAAAATGCCTTTAACCCAGCTCTGAAAAGCCCACTACTAAACCATGTCCCCAGGTGCCACATCTACAGGTCTTTAAATACCTCCAGGAATGGTAGGATGGGCTCATCCACCTCCCTGGGCAGCCTGTTCTGTTGCTTGACAACCCTTTCTGTGAAGAAATTTTTCCTAATTTAAACACATGATATCCTACTTTGTGTGTCTAAGTGTTAGAGCACATCACTGACCATTTCCCCTTCGATTCTGGGGGCTTCATTCTGCTCCCCATGTCCGTCTTCCAGTTCAGGGGGCTGGTACCTGGAGAACAGCTGGTCTTACTATTGAACACTGAGGCAAAGAAGGCATTAAGTACCTCAGGCTTTTCCTCATCTTTTGCTATTATGTTTCCTCTGCCATCCAAAAAAAGGATGGAGATTCTCCTTAGACTTCCTTCTGCTGCTGATGTATTTACAGAAACAATTTTTATTGTCTTTCATGGCAGTAGACAGATTGAGTGCTAGTTGGGATTTGGCCCTTCTAATTTTCTTCCTCCATAACCTCATGACACCCTTGTCCTCCTGAGTTGCCTATGCCTGCTTCCAACTTCCATGAACTCTTTTTTCCCAAGTTCCAGCTAAAACTCTGTTCAGACAGGCTGGTCATCTTCCCTGCTGGTTTGTCTTTTGGCACATGAGGATGGCCTGCTTCTGCACGTTTAAGATTTCCTTCTTTCCTTTCTTTACAAGACAATACGTCATATCTGGAATACTTCTCTGCTACTTACACCCAACTCTGTAGGATATTTTTATTTAGATTTGCATTTAGGAAATACAGATATGTGCCACTTTTGTAGCTGAAAAGTATTCTATGCTTCTGCCATTATTACAGTTCCAAGCCCCCTACCTGACTTCCCCTGCTACTTCCTTAATTTCTTAAACTTTGTCCTTTCACAATCAAGAACTCCAGTTCCAGGATAAACCTATGTTTATCTTTCAGTTTAAATTGAGACAATTCATTACTTCATCCGAGGTTGCTTCCTGCAACCAGCTCTTTCCAAATGCCCTCACCATTTCCCAGAACTAAGGACAGAAGGGAGACTCTCAATCTGGCTCAGCATGTTGGTAAATGCTGGCTGCCACTACACTACAGAATTTTTAGTGTTCTCCATCAGAGACCAGCCACATAATTAATCTCTGCTTATAAGCCCTTTCTTCTTATTTTAAGTGATCCCTCTACTGCTTACCATCAATATACCAGAAATACATTCTGTGAATACTAACTGATTAATCCTCACAATTCCTACATCAATAAGCAAACAAGAAATAAGAAAAAAAGGCATAGGGGAGTTAAATGACAATACTTATATAATTATCTAGTATATAATTGGAATTATAATATAGATTTCCTTAGATCAGATCTATATTTAATTACTGAGCATAGTCACCACTTCTTTGAACAATTGTATTTAAAATGATGGGTTTTGAGAACTCAGTTGCAATTTTGTCTTTTTTTCCTAATTAAACATTTTGAAAACCATCAGTCTGGGATCCATGAAGATTTGAGAAAACCAACTAACAGTAATCTGTCCTTTGCCAGATTTTATATTCCTGTTTGAACGTTATCTGTGCCCATCTGATCAACAAAGAGGTGGATAACACAATACGTCTTCTTAATCTTTTGGAAAGTCTAACTGCTCATTATGATGCTGTTAAGGAAAGCTGTATCAATACAATCAATAGCCACAGCACACAAAAATAGATACCCTGTATGCCACAATCTGGCAGATTGAGAATGGGCTAACAGCCCAGCTGTTGGAAACACATTTCACCTGTCATCCATTATTTGTACATTAAGATAGAATAGGTGTTGAAAGAACAATCGATGTTTGTATCTGCCATGGAGATAAGACTTTTGTTATTCCTCTGAAATCAGGGTCAAATCCACACCTTTAAAAATTATGCTATCATAGGAAGTGGCAACATAATAGATGGACAATAAGAGATTGTCAGCTGGAAGGGAAGACTTAAGGAGAGAAAGCTTGCACTAGTTTTTCTTGTTTTTCATGAAGTCATGACCATATCATACATTATTCAATTAACAAGATCACCCTCCTACAGTCACTTGAAAATTCCTCTTATTGTCTTTGTTCCTTTCTTTTGTATGAATTGAGGTGGATTTTGCCCTCCACAGTTTCAGTGAACCCTGGCCGTAACTTCTAAGAGGCTCATTATCTCTTCTATCACATCAGCTTCTGCTTTCAAGGCTTATTGTTTAGTTCTTAGTATAAACTGACAGGCTAAAATCCCTTCAAAACACCCAAGGTGCCTTTGCCACTGAGTAAACAGCAAAGCACCATGCGTGCTGTAAGACCCATTTAATCAAAAATATATACTACAGGAACACTGGGACACTGAAAATCTTTGGAAGTACAATTACCCTAATTTCTTCCTTAGATGAAGGAACACTTTATGTGTTATTTAAATGGGCTGTCATTTTGAATCTCCATTATGGATTTGATTTGTTTATGTAAAATATGCTTTAGATATGTGCAGGGTTCTCTCAGGCTTCGTGGCTCAGAAGTAATACAATCACATCAGTTCATACAGGTTACAGAATTGTAACCTGTACAGACTAGGCTATCCAAATATAACCTTCCTAACAAGTTGCTGGCTGTCTGGAGTGAGTAAATCAACCTTAATCTTGTGGTCTTTGCTTTGGTCAAGACATTACTGGAGCAACTCACCAAGATACAAATATGTGATTATTGCAAAGAAGTCCTCAGGGAGATTTCCACTCAAACCTCAGTGACATTCAATAGGATTTAGGGGACTAACTCCCTGAAAGACAGTCAAAAATTCTCCACCAAAATAAGGGTGGCTGTGTGTGCATACATATATGCATGTGCACATGAATACATCTGTGTTCCTGTCTCCTCGTGCACATACACGCCACACGTACACACCAGTGATGCAGTGCCACAGTGCTTTGACAGAAGCCATTCACCTGATGTTTAAGCAACACCTCTTCTTTCAATTGCTACTCTCAGCTAGTTCTGTCAAACTAATAATACAGGTCTGTGCAACAAAATGTTACAATATCAGTATTAGCATATAAAATAAAGGTAAGTATAGGTTTCCCGTGTCTTTATTTCTTTTCCATTTTCTCTCTATCAGAGAAATTTGCCAACCCCAAAACTTTCATTTCTTCCTATGTGGAAGCTTTGTTTCTGATGAGGACAAAAAAAGTATATCTGTTTAAGATAAAAGGAGGTGGTTTTTTGATTCCTAACAATATACATTAAATATAAATACAGTGGACTATTTAATAGTCCTGTAAGCATTACATGGTCTATAGCTGAAGAGAGTCTAGCTGCCTCAACTAAACAAAATCACTTGCTGTAAGAGCAGTTTTCAGGACAGTGATAAATCACAGTGTAATACAATCATGCATTAAGCTCCAACCAAATGTGAGACTGGCACAAATATTAAAGTACAACTGGGCAAAAGTCAAATATGTACAAGTCATTGACAAACATTGGTGTAAGTGCTCTAGACAAGACATTTAAAAGAAATTTACATAAAAACATAGATTAAATTTATCAAAGTTTGATAAATTTTAAGACAGTAAAAAAGTACAGAAAAAATGAAAAAATAAAAAACCCAGCCAGTTCATACAGTACAGTTTTACTACATTTATATTACAGAATGAAGACAGAAAAAGATACAAGGAATTAAGAGCAAAGAAAATTCTGCTGGCTGTGGCCAGGGGAATTTCATTGCCAATGAGAGATGCGCACACACAAATGCACGCACACGCACAGAAAATAAAGACATAAACCAAAAAAATCATTTACTGTAACAAATGACAGACAGAGAGGTGAGAACATTTGGCATGTTGCAGCACATGGAGTCATTCCCGATTGGCTAACGATGGTACCTGGCTCGGCTGGAGGTCACTGGGCTGCCTGAGCGGCGCCACAGACGGAGGAGGCACTCCTGACGTGGACGCGGACCGGCCTAATCGGCAGCTTGCTTTAGGCTCTGCAAAGGGAGAGAGCAGAAACACCAGTGAACACGAGCAGGGTACCGCTGCAGCAAGCTGAAACACCGGGGACCCAGGATTCCCTTGAAATGGAGACTCCAGCCTTGGTAACGAGTTAAAAGTCTGGGACGTTTGGCTGAATCATGAGCAGAAGCTGAGATCAGAAGAGGGATTCAGACAGGACTTGTGCCATGTCCTGGCCTCTTTGCTCTGGCATCTCTGAAGTATAGAGCACAAAACAGCAGACACGCAGAATACAAAAGAGGCATTCTTGTTTCCCCACTCCACTGCTCCCCAGCACCTTTTCTACTCCTCATGTAATACAGCAGTGGTTAAGGGACTTACAGAGGCTTCTGGTTTCATCTCTCCATCCCAGAGCTGAGGGACATGGCAGCCCAAAGACTGACTGTGCTGAAGGAAAGCATGAAATGCCAGAAAATGAAGGAAGCAGTATATAGAAATGGTGAGGATACTGTCACACTTGGGGATTTGGAATGACACCAAAAATACTTGGGAATCTCTTGTCAGTGGCAATGAATTGAGAGACATAAAGTAGGAAGAGACAAATCAAAACATCAGCAGTGGCAAAGTCAGTTGCCCACAATCAAGGTGATAACAGAGGCAAAGTTTGCCTTGAGAGAAAGCTCCCTTTCAGAGAAGAACTGCACAGAAATGAAACAGTTATTTGATTTTCCTTCTGCTGTTTTATATGGAGTCATTTCTGAGAAAGCTCCCCATTGATTTCCAGCACAGGTTACTATTATACACACTGACACGAGGTGACCATGCAGCTCAGGAGGCCTGGACAAAGGTTTTTATATCTAAGCCATGCTGACACCCATGTGCTGCCCCAGTGTTCACCTGGTCTGGAGGAAACTGTCTTTTCCTGAAAAAAAGATCTGCCTGTTCCTGCCCAAGAAATTTCTTTGTCCTTACATTTCCTTTATATGGCTGAGGAAACACCTCTCAGCCTATGACTCAGCTCAGATCAATGTGTTCATTCTCCTCGTGTTTCATAAACCTTCTTCCCAACCCTGCACCTGCTTTTTCTATTTAGTGGGCAAACACTGAGAACATTTGCACTCACCAGACAGACTTGATACAATAACAGAGCCTCACTTTTAGCATTGACAGTGCTGCTTTGCCATGAATAACGAGTAAATATAATACCATGTTTCATTACAATTTAAAGAATTTTGAAATTTTTTTAAAATAAGGTTTGAAGAATTCCTCCTATTAAATTCCATGTTTTCAAGAAGAAAGGAAGGACCTACGCCTCATGCAGTTGTGATATAGCAAGTTTGCCTCTGAAGCACATGTCTTTTTGCCTGTGTCTGTCTGAAATTTGTTTTCTCATGCCTCATTTACATGGCTGCTTTGTCTGTGTTTCTTTTACACTGATTTCTCTGTTTCTCATGTGGATCTCTAGTATCACCACTGGCCAATGACTGGGCCACAGCTTGAAACAAAGAAGATGTCTATCACCAGCATGTCCTTAAAGTCACTTGGCATACCTTGGAAACTTGAGGACAGCTGGCACATAACTCCACATACCAGCAACATGCTGAAACGGATTCTTCCACTCTCACTGATTCTTTGTCATTGTCACCTTAAATGCTTATTTTCCTCAGATATTTCAGAATTCAATAGGGTGTGGAGAAGAGCTATCCACTTATGCTGGAGCACTTAGACCAATGAAAGCATCTGTATGGGTGAATATTCATCAACTAAATATTAATAGGTTAGTTAACATCCAGCTGGCTGAGCAGCAAAAATATTTATGCTGTTCGCCGAATGCATTATTCAATTCACTCTCTGCTAGTCAGTCTGTAAACACACCAGAAGTCAACACAGCCACGGGCACACAGAAAGGAGCAGACTGGCCTCCTCCATAACCTTGCTTTTGTGCATAGTCTGCTGGTTTGCTTTTTTTGGACTTGGGCAGTTATTCTGAAGGTTGATTAGATTTGTTTTTGTTCTGATTTCACACTGTCTGTGTGCCAGATTTCTGACTGTTCCTTTCAGTAATTTAGATATAATAATGGATCTCATTATTATATCTCATCTCTCATCTCCTGGAATTTTGCTGGTGATTCAGAAAGGACAAGAACTGGGGGTTTTTAAAGTTTTTTTTCTCTACTGCTAAGTAGAGATTCTGTTTCTGCTGTGACAAGCAGAATGAGACACTCAGCACATAAAAAACACCAAGACACTGTCTGACTCTGCTTCTGAATTATTTTCTTTGCTTTAGGAAAGCAGAAAGAAGTGTCATAATTTCCAATTTGGATCTCTGTGCAACAACAAGAGATTACCATTTCCTTGCCAAAGAGACTCCTTTCATCTGGCATCAAAGAAATAAAACCTATCACACACAGATGAAGTATTAGTTCCTTTATCTCCCTGTAATATATGTAACAGTATTAAGGAAACTATTGTGATTTCCATGGTGATCCTCACCAAAAGGTGCTTCAGACATAGTTCCATCTAGCTTTTGTGTCTCAGTGGAAATATTTTTAGACCAAATAAATACTGTATTCTACTCTAATGAGTGGTCTGAGTAACAGCTTCACACTGCACACCACTTTGGGGGAAAAATAGTCCATAAATGGTCCGTTGTTTAAGTGCTGCCCAACTCACTGTATTCTGCAGCATGTTATTTTTCAGCTATGGTTGGCTTATTCACTGTACTGGGGCTGTCTGGGTTTTCCTATTTAATGCCAAGAATCTTAAAGGAAGAACTACTGCTAGCAAATATCAGGGATGTTTTCTAGAGTTTAGAAATTCATGTTTATTTCTTGTGGATTATATTGAGACAGCTCAGTATTAGCATCTGAAATGAGTTGTCTTGGATTTCTTGAGGAGTCCCCTTGGTGACAGTAATTCATGGTGTGGAGCTGAGTTCTATCAGCCATCCTGATAAGCACATAGGGAAGGCTCTGTAGGGCAGGGGATGCAGGACATGTGAGCAGCAATTAGAGGTGCCCCTTGTAGTCTATGGGCAGCATGAGTTTGAATTCAGCAGATTCTTGGGGGTAGCCAGAAAGCTGTGAAATGTTATGCACAAAATTGTTCATAAAATCCAGTTGGTGTTTTTGGAATTTTAGTACTATCATTTTGCACAGCTTCAAACCTCGCATCTCTCACGCTGTGACATGATATGAAAAAGGCACTGCTGGTCTCTGGGAGCCAGATGCAGTGTAGTGCTAGGAGGGGATGGTGGGTCACTGGGCCTCAGTCCCCTCTTATGGCACCCACAGTGGCCACAACACTGGGACCAAGGAGTGGGACCACAGCCCCCCTCCCACCAAGCAAAGCCACACAAAAAATCACCTGCAATGGGCTGAGCACCACTGCACTCTCAGGTTTAAACTCAGTCCTGACAGCACCAGGAGGATTACACATGGACACAGGCAAGCAGATAGATCCAAAGGGCAGCATTAAGGATGAGAATTTTAGGAGAGACTGTGCAACACAGAAATACAGGCTTTCCAAACACAAATAGGGTTGCCTTAAAGTTGTGCATTTAATTTTGTGTCTAAGAGCTCATATAAATGGCTTGTTTTCCAAAACTGCAAGGGCTGCCATCACGACTAAAGATGTAGAGGCTTGGTCGATTGCATTTGGGACACGGGATGTTGTAGGATTTTCCTCAATAAAGTACAATGCTGAAATGCCACAAGATTTTATGGAAATATTTTCAATCAGTTCTATACCAGTGTGCTATGGCTTTCTATATTCTCCAGAAGTACAACAACTCCTCATGATTTTTATTTTTGGATCTTAATGGGAAGAGTTCTTTATTCATCCAAGGAAGCCTTCATTCTGCCTATCCTAATCTTAATTCAAAAAAATACTCTGGCTGTCACTTACATTGGAGAAGCTTCTTATCCTGTCACAGTCTCTTCTTTGCACATGAAAAGAGAAATATTGCTTATTTGCTACAGCTGCCAAGAAACACGTTTTGAATTAAACAAGGCAGTGTGACAGGCTGAGAGCAATCACATGAAAAAAAAAGAAAAAGAAGAAGAAAAAGAAGAAAAAGAAGAAAAAGAAGAAGAAGAAGAAAAAGAAGAAAAAGAAGAAAAAGAAGAAAAAGCAAGCAAGCATACTGGAAAAATACATCACACCAAGTATCTTCATATTGGCCTAAAAAGAGATGAGTAAGCTGAAACATAACTTGAAATTATGAAACATTAAGGTGGAAAAAATTATACAGTATTCTGTTATCTAAAAAAAAGGATTTAGTGCTTTGCTATTGGCAGAAGCCAATTAGTGCTAAAATATCACAGCAGCACATAAAACTGAACAGTTTTCACAAAAGGAGCACTGAACCTGCGAAACTCAGTGTCACCAGATTTCCATAGGTCAAAAGTTTAGCAAATCTCAAAACCAAGTGAGGTAAGAGTAAAACCAGGTCTGAAAGGAACCCTCTATTTAGGTTTAGGGGATACTTTGCCCAAAGGGAAAAAGGGAAAAGCGGTTAGTGGAATATACTTTGTGTCCTGAAATATGAGTGTTTGTTTTCTTCATAAAGCTCTTGTCATAGGATTTGTTTGCTATTTCCGGGCATCTTTGAAATACAAGTAAGCATTTCTTATCTTTGTTCAGGTTTTTTGTATGTGTTTTTCTTACACCTAGGCAATATTTTTACTCCAGTCAGAATCTGTGTGATCCCACATCCAGGAGGTCACACAGCAGGACCATGAGCATTGGCGAGATGCCCTCAATGTGCAGTTCCCAGTACTGCTCCTTTTATTTTAGGTGACAGGCACTGCTTAGGGAGAGCTTGTGTGCCGAGACCATCAATGACCAGTGCAGGCAAGGTCTGGGCCTCACTGGGCAGCAACATAAAACCCCAGCATTAAGTTGCCTTCACTTGGAGAATCCTTATGGATTTAGGAGCACAGTGATACTGCCTGTGAGGAGAAAATGTAGGGGTTGGTAGGAGTACTGAGTTGTCTTTGTAGAAGCAGACCTGGCTAGCATGGACTGGTATTTTGCTGCTATTCCCTTCTTACACCAATGGATGCATCTTGCACCTTGGGCTTCCCAGGCTTTGCCCCATTCCCAAAGAGATGAACTTAAAATATTCATTACTTTTGGAAATCAACAACGATGGCCAGAAATTCCAATGAATGGTGGGCATTTACTCCCTTCCTGATTATATACAACGTTTTCAGATGGAATACTTGTGGCTGGCTGAATGACAAGCTGGTGGTGATTCAAAACCAGGACATAACAGAGCATCTGGGATTTAAAAGGCAGGGCAGTGCCTGTCTCCAGCAGCAGGTGGCAATGCAAAATGCTTCTTCGTTGCAGTTAGGAAAAAAGCAGCAACATTCCAGAAAATACTCTTCAAGTCTCCTGGAGTGAAGTTATACAGATTCTGTGCTATAGATTGTGTTTGGCTGTTCACTACAATTGCACTGACTTTCCTAAAAGTCAGCATGCCCCCAAATCAGACTGCTTTCCATAAGAAATTATAGGATGCCAAGAAACAGAAAGTGCCCTTGACAAACTCTGTCACAGAACAATCAGGCACTAGAGACAGTGATAGCTGTGTGCAGCTGACAGCCCAGGCTCTTTGAACAAAATGGACAGAAAGTTCAAGATTCTGTTTGGAGATGGCTCATTCTCCCTCTGATCTTCCTAGCAATTTCAGAGTTGGGGAGAACCCACCAAAAATCAGTATTCTCACTCAGGTTTTTGCTCAGGCCCCCCCAGTTCCCAGCTCACCTGTGCTGGAGCAGAGTTGCCTGATGAGCACACGTGTGTGTGGAAGTCCTTTCACACCCTTTCTCTTTTACAGCAGAGGAATTCAACCCCATTTAAAAAAAATATTCCAATATTACCCTAATAAATGCCTGTACCAGTGTGAACTAGGAGGCAGGTATCAAACAGTGGTATTTCAAGGACATGTCTGCACAAAAAAGAAGTAGCCTTTTTTCTGTTACCTACGATGTTGCAAGGAGAGCAACAGCAGTGACAGCTGTACTGGGGACTGCCTGGATTTTATTTGCTCCTGTGGTAAATCTAAGTTCTGATTCCTAGCACAGAATTACTTTATCTCCTTGACTCCAGAAATCATTTGTATTCATATGAAAGTATTAAATCTCTCTTCTTGCATTCTGTTACAGTTCTAATTTAATTGCAGAGAATGAGCTGTTACAGTTCATGTACAAGTTCATTGAGGAGAACTGTGTACAGCATTCTCAATGCAGTGCCCCACCGAGTAAAGGTAAAACATGTTGCTCAGGCAACAGCAAGAGACACAGGGGAAGAAATATTCAGGGCAGATGCAAGGCAATATTCATCAAATGAAATATTGTAAATCTGCAGGGAAAGAAAATTCATAATCAGCTCTCAGATTTTAATCATAGAAAGGAGTCAAAATTCAGCCAAGAAAATAAAATTTTTCTTTGACAGTCCTAGCGATGTAAGACAAAGTCACAGTTAACTAAATCAAGGCATGATTCAACAACTATTACAGTTTGCTGATGCCAAATGGAGATTGAGGCCAACATGTTTTGTCTGCTTTTGGAGATCAACCAACTCTTTGAAATAAAACTGCTGCAGAAACATTGGGCAGCAGTGTTGTATTTCGCTAAGAGCTTACTCTTTAATTTTAGCTTCTTTACTACTCTGCTCCATAGTGTCATCTTGCAGAACTGAAGAGGTACACACCTTCGGTCTAATTATCGGATGTCCCAATACTTTGATGTGGTAGTTTTAAACCCATCCTTTTACCTGCATTAACACAGATGATGCTCTAATACACTGGGAACAGAATTTTTACCAAAAGCTATGAGCTAATCTGGAAAATTCCCACCTTCCAGGAAGCTTTGTGAGAACAGACAAGTAAGCAAATGGCAGTAACACACAAAAATCCTGTGCTAGAGTGATAAGATTTGCAGAAAAGTCACTTTCACTGCACCAGGAAGGACAGTTTGGGGGGCCTGTAGCAAGAAGAGCTGGACTACATGATTGCTGCAAATGACATGTCACATCAGCAGCCTCTTCAACTTATACACTGAGTTTCAGGTGTCATTTTCAGCAATTCAGGGACAATGTGAGTCCCATTATCACACTGGGAAGCGACGTTCTGGGTGAGGCGTGAGCATCTCTGCTCGCTCAGCAGTTTAAACACTCAGTGCTGCCACTCACTGCCCAGCAGATCTCTCATGCAGGAAAGATTTCTTGTCTGAGTTGCTCATTCATGCTCTTATACTTACTGAACATTGACCATGAGGCTTCAGTACTAGATATGCCAACTGTCCTGAAAGGGGATATTTTTCATAGTCCAACTAATAGGCAATGAAGTTACTCTTTTATGAGAGCTGTCAAATCTCAAAAGTACCAATACAGTGCTCATGCAAGGGCCATAGATATCTCTTTATAGAGGTCTATTCATTTATCAGCTCTGTTTGTCTTAGTCAATTTATAAACAAGACTGCATTATAATGCCATGGTTTATGGCAATTTACTATTTAATATGTAAACATTTTTGATTAATAAAATGAGTAGGTGTGAATCTGAGACTTCCAAAATCCATAGGCACTTTTCTAGAAATTTCTGTACAAGCAGAAAGCAAAGGCTGCCTGTGTCCTGTCACTGTGCCCCCCAGTAAGACAGCCTTGCTTTTGCACAGTTTATTTCTGTTACTTTATGTGATAACTGAATTTATGAGCTTCTTCCTGAGGTGCCATCCTGGGAGTCTCTTTGCCATAGTGTCCCTTTTCAATGTCAGGTGTAATTCTTTACTTCTTTTAAAGCAGATGACCAGAATGTTCACATGCTCCCATTCTGTGCCACCTTCCCAGGTGCTCCAGCACAGAGCACAAGCAGACAGCACAAGGCTTATCAGTGCAGCAGTCAATGGGCAGGGCCAATTCTAGAAGATATTTGGAAGTCTAAAGAATCTTGATGCTTACCCACATCTGTGTATTTTTAAAGATTCTTCATCTCACAGGATCTTCCCTGCTCTGCTACTTGACGTACCTGAGCTGTTGCCTCCAGCCAGCATGGTTGGGCTGACAGAGGATCTCCCCAGCCTGCTGGACACCACAGGGGGGCCTGGCGTTCCATCCCATTCCTGAGCTTTCCCTGGCTCCCTAGAGGAAGCTGTCCCATGATGTCCTCTCTCTTTGTTTTCCAGCTTTGGTAGTGGTTCAGTGCTGTGACTTCTGATCTTCAGCTCATCTAGTGGTTCTACAAAATACACAAGTGCACATTTCGTTATAAAGTAACTGCTAATCGTCCACATCATGCAATAATCTTTTGCAAAATATTCCATACATATCAATCATGTATCCTTTAAGGGCAATTCATAGCATGGTTTTACTATCCAGGCCGAAACCCTGTAGTTCAGGTAGGTTTCAATACACTTATTTAATTATTAAAAGCATACACCTTGCAGCAGATGGATAAACTGTAACTTCTCTGCTACAACTTTTATATGCCAGGAAAATAATTTTGAAAATGGTTTCCTACCAAATTGTGGCTTATTAAGAATTTATAGAAATACTTGAAATCTTTTCAGCTGTCATTTCATTGGGAACAAGTTCTTCTTCAGGCACTTTCTAAGGAAGCTCCCTCCTAAGGCAATATTGTGCAAGCAACATATCTGTACTTCTCATAAGCTCTAATAAAAGCACACAATCCACAAAACAAAAGAGCACAAATCCATTTTGGGTGTGCCCCGCACCATAACCTAGGGAATGAAATTGCACTTGGTGGGAAAATCCTCGGAGTCAGAAAATTACTTTCTGCTTGCAACACCACGAGTCAATGAAAAGAGGAGCAATTCAAAACACAGTTGAACGATTTTTTCAAGTGAAGCAGTGATGTCTGCTTTCTTCACGGCTGGTGATTTTCTGTTCTTTTCTCAAGACCCTAATTTCTTTTCTTGCAAGTTGAGCAATGCATGGAGAAAGAATTCATTCCTGCTCTTGTCCATCTGTACCTTGCAAAAATTCATATGGAAAACTAGATACAGAAGAAACATTAGATTGCTGTTTAGTTGTAAGAGCTAATTACTGTGCTTATCAGCTATTCAAAGCTGCTGTTTACCTCCTTTTGAAAAAAAATCAGTTCTCAGTTTGGAATTTTATATCTCAAACCCAAAGAGATCCTTACATGATACTCTCAGTTCTAGTAACACAGTTTTATTAATCAACCCCCGATGTACCTTAATTTCTGTATGTATCTACAGTCTTGGAATCCACATTTGATAGAGATAACAAACTTCCCTTGAGCTCTATCTCAAAAAATTTTAGTGGCTTCAAGGGACTTTAGAAGGTTTGAGGGAGCCAAGCACAGAGAAAACGCCAGGAACCATTCAGAGGCAGGAGATGCCAGCAGCTCCCTAAGGAGCCCTGCTGAATGGCAGGGGCCTGGCTGAGCAGGACTGAGAGTCTGAGCAGCCACTTCCTCTCCCAGTTATCCCCATGGCCAGGAACTGGGACTGTGCAACAGGGATCACTACTCAGATGATACTGTCCCAGAAAAAGAACCACATTCAAATCACTTGGATTTGCCTGTGGCTCAGTACCCCACAGACTGTCACCTATGGAACAGCAAACAGTGGAAGATGCACTGTCAGACATCTGTGGTAGGTACAGACCCCACCTACATACAACAGTGACAAAATCTCATGTTGTTTTGGGTTCTTTGACACTCCAGTCTGCAGATGAACTTAATGAGTAACAACATAGTCAGCCTGGGGTTTCCTCAATGAAATGTCATACAGGAAATATGTAAAGATATCTAACTGGATATGCAGTGCAAGATGTAATCATTAGTTTGTTTCCTGAATTACTATTGGTTAATAGTAAAATTTAATGTTAAGGATATCTTACCACAGCCTTCCAGTAGTAACACTCCATGAGAAAATGATCAAAAAACCCTGGGCTGGAAGTCGTAAATAGAATTCAGTGACATTTTATGTGACAAAGACCTTCAAAAGTCAAATCTCTTTGATGAACTTCTAGGTCCCTTACCTACTTTAGTGTATGCAAAAAGACTGCAATGAAAATCCAAAGTGTTTGTTTTTCCTAGTTGGTAGCCCCAGCAGGGTACAAGGCTGAATAACAGTCTGTATCAATATAACATGACATCTGCCTTTCAGGGACCTTTGCTATGAGATGTCTGTGACACAGATCTGTCTGTGCCTGCACAGAGAGACCTGCTAATACAAAGAGCTGTGCGAAGAGAGGGAGAGCCCAAATTGTTACCAGGATTTGAACTGTTTCAGTTGACAGCATCGAGCTATCAAAAATACTGATGTACTTTTTCACATAACAGATGCATGCAATCATATGTGATCTTTTTTTCTTCACACCAATAGCATTCACTTCTTTAAGATACTATTTATCTGGGAAAAGATACAAACAAAGTTTCAAAATTCTTTGGAAATGATCACATCGTGGGTCCTTTTTTCCCGCTAGTACAGGATGGTGTTTAGATTGCAGTTTGTTCTTCACAGCAAAATGAAGAGAAAGCCAAAACACTAGAATGTGTTTTTAAAAAGTCAGAATTGGACCCTGCAGGTGCCCAAGCAAATTAATGCATCAATCAATAGAGTTAATTTACTATGTCATCCAGCTGCTCCTGGAAATGCTGTGATTACCTCAGTGAAAACCTTCTCTGTGTGTGCCTCATTGACACTACTTGAACACCACCCCTTGAAATTTCACACACATGCAGTCAGCCCTTGTCACAGTGCAAATGTTCTGGCTGAGTGTGGAGCTAAGGATTTATCTACTTCAGTTTACTTAACAGAGAAGCATTTGTACTTGTTGCCTGATAAAAATGATTTGTGCATTCTCAGTTTTATTGTCAGCTGAATCAAAGCACAGCAGTTCTCTGCAACCAGCTGGAAACTGTGGAAATATTCAGACTAAATAAAGATTTGGTTTATAGTCTAGTTCTTTATAAGGTGTAGAAAATCAGTTTTCAGCTGGCTGCCTAGACTTTGTAAATTTACATTCCACTATCCTTTCTTGGGGATTTTCAGTTCACAGTTTATCTGAAAGGTAATATATCCTAAAAATGAAAAGCAGATTGAATCAGATTATAATGTCGTGTAACCCATCACAGAGCCTGAATCATTATTATTTGGTGATCACTATCAGTTGAAACATTGATACACAGACAGAAAACAACATGTCAGGGTTTTATGTAGTTTTTCTGTAATATTACTTTCCAGCTCACTTGTGGATACAGAAAAAATGAAAAAGAAAATTATTGCCTCACTTTTACTCAAATATTTTGGGGAGGATTTTAGAATAATTTCAGCTTCTTTAATAAATGACAATGGGAATCATACTCAAACTCAATTTAAAAAAAAGTTTAAAAATCACTCTGCTACTTCTTGGTTGACCGAAAGAGCACTTCCGTTCCAACGTGCCCAGGACAGCTCCAGAAATGCAGAATGCTCCCCTGCCAGGTCTCAGCCCACCACTGGCACATTTTTTGACTGTCCCAGCCACTTGGATGTTTTGGTCTTGTCACCTTCTCCCTGCTGCAAATGTAGCTCCACAGAGCAAGCTCAGTGGCACAAATTATTGTGTCTCACAAGAGCACATTCCCTGCTCTACATTTTGGCTCCTGCAGCCTGGCACAAGGCATTGGCAGAGAGCAGAACACGCCTGTAGCTGCTGGCTATGGTTACCCGTGGGGTGGGGATCGGGGATCTTATCATCCACTGAAAAGCAAACCAGGATATTTTACAGAGAGTAACCCTTTATAAAAGCTACAGCAGGATTTAAATGGCCACTTTATCCCTATTGATCCCATACTGAAAACAGGAACTCTTATCAGTCAGATATATCTATGCATACAGACACACAGCTGAAGGGTAACAGTAGCTGCTGCACATCTCTTTTTTATTTTGTTTATTTGGGAAGTGCAGGAACAAAGGATCTAGGTTATCTTGTGCTGCTAAAAACCTTAATTTGGAGTTAAGAAATTATGCTAGGAGCTCACTGAATCATACGGTGGCCACCAGAAAACCTTTTCACTGTCAAGTGCTACTTTTTGAAAAGCTGAAATTATTGTAGAAAGCATCTTTATTGTTCAATACTTCTTCCACCAAAATGGTACATAAAAATGTAAATTTCAAGAAATAATTCACTGCTTTAAATATTTATGGACACAGTTGGTTAAACTGCCATAAAGGCACTCAAATGTTTCAAGCACTTCCAGCTGGCATTGTATTTCAATATTTAAAGATATGCATTTTTCTTATTTATTTCACCTGAATCTCAGACTTTTCCATTTAAAGTATAAGATGGTTAAAATATCTTATAAAGTACGTATTTTACAAATAATTGGCATGTACAATCTCCCCTCTGGGAAAGGTCCCATAATAGCTGTGCACCAGGCAAGGCTGGTGTGTGAGCTGTGGTACTAGAAAACCTGGAAATGCTGAAGGAAGTGAGAAACAAACTGAGTCCGTTGTTACTTGGACCTAAAGAAACTGAAATTACACCTACAGAAACATTTTACCTAAAAAACTATCATTCAAAGGAGTATAACTCTGAGGCCAGTCTGCCACCCTGCTCTTAAACACAAATTAATTTCAGGTCCAGGTGGCTTCTTAGTGCAATACTAAGTGATAAATGGCAGAACCTTTATTACTGCTTGGGGTTTGGGGGGAAGAAAGAAAAGCAATTGTCTTAAGGAACTTAAAATGAGGATTGCTCTCTGCCATCTCTCTCAGCTGTGAGCTGAAATGTATAAGCTAATCCATACATTATTAATTTATTCCTTTTTTTTTTTTCTTTGTGCTTGTTATAAACCTAAATAAATAATATATCACTCTAGGCAGAACTCACATACTGGGGGAAGCAAACGGTCTAAAATTCAGCATTCCCATTCAGGTGCAAAGCAAAGTCATTTGGGATGGGGTTTAGATGTGAGCCAGAGCTCCCGATCTCCTCCAGCCTCGAGGTATCAGAGCTCACCTCGTCCGGCCGCAAGGCAGGCATGGCCCTGGCTGAGGGAGCAGGAGCACAGAGCACCCCAAGGGCACACCTGGAGGGGTGCAGATGCAGGATTAGACTGCAGCCAGCACGTGTGTGTGATGGTCAGAGCTACCTGAGACGTGCCCCAGGCACAGCTCCACCAGTGTCCCTCCTGCCACTGCTGGCACCACGGCAGCCCGCGCCCGTCTGACTGACCGCTTCCACAGGCACTGCATGCACAGCAATACCAAGCCTTTCAGAGAATTCCAGAGTTTCTTCTTTCTGCACCCCTGGCCTTTTTATTTACCTTTATTACACATTTAAGAATTAGAGCCACCTTTTAATGGACTTCCTGATGTGTGGTGCTTTCTCTGATCAGCACAGCTGTAAATTTATCCCAACCTCTCCCAAAGAAAAATAACAAGTTGTTAATACCACATGCAAGAAACATGGATGATGCTCAGTCTTTCAGCCATTCAAAAAAAAAAAAACAAACAGAGTATATTATACTGTCAGTGAAACCCATATCCTCATCTTTATTAAGTATAGTGGTTTGTCTATTCTGACTTCATCCGCTTGCTAATTAAGCAGAAGTTTTCTTTGCATATCAATTTTTAATACCCCTTTTTTACAGTTAAGTGAGAGTCGCAGCAGCCAGCTTGTTCAATTAAAAGCAGCTCTGACCTAGTTCCATGCAAAATCAATAGAAAGCCTAAAAGAGTCTCACAAACCATCTAACATTTAGGAAGAAATGGCTGAACTCCTTCTTGGTGTTCATGGAGCACATGTTTTTGTGAGCAGTGTAGGGCTTTTTTTGTTTTATGTGGTGAAATCCAGTGGAGATCTCATCTGCCTGCTACAGACGGCAAAGGGAGGAGAGGAGGGAGTATCGAGGAAAATGCATTTAGTTCATTTTCTGTGGCTCTCCCAAACCTGCTAAGTGTGCAATCCCAGTTAGGAAAACAAGACAGGAAAAGAAAAAACCACAATACAACTAACTGAAGACTAATAAAAGAAGGGATAGATTTATAACAAAATATTTATACCATAGCTTTATCGACCAAGGCTTTAGAACAAAATATTCAATGAAAATTATCAAAGTTATGATCTGAAAATAGAATAGAATTCTTTGAGTTTCAATAAGCTTCAGCTGGCAGCATTAGTCCCTTAAAAGATGAATTTTTAAAAATTTACCATTGTAAGGCATATTCAACATTGCTTGATGTCCTATGGTAAGAAGAAAAATCCTCTTGTATATTGATTGAAATAAAGTAAAACCTGTTTTTACTATTAAATAGGGAGAGACATTTTCCATCCCTGGAAGTGTTCAAAAAATGTGTGGATATGACTCTTGAGGACATGGTTAGTGGTGAACATGGTGGTGGTGCTGGGCTGACAGTTGTAACTAATGATCTTAGAGGTCTGTTCCAACCTTAATTCTATGATTCTCTAATTGATCCAAGATGACCATATTTTAGTATATATTACAGGAGTGATGACAATCACCTGTTTCCAACAGGGCCATCATTATCTCTTAATTATTTACTCTATGCTTGATCTTGCCTATTTTGCTGCAAATCACATCACAGCTCCATCATCTGACTGAAGAGGCCACATCTGGAAGAAATGCACTGTACAGATGTACTACTAAAGGAAATAAAAGCAGTGTCCTGGGACTCTCAACATTACATCAAACACCCTTCTTTGGCACTCTATTAACAAGTCTTCTACTTGTTAATTCAGACTAGTCACAGTTACATAATTAAGCAGAACACATTATTCTCTGTCATTCACTGCATTTTTCTATTTTTATCATTTTCCTTTCAGAGCTCAGAATAGTGGAAATTGGTGACTTGCACTTAGAAAAACCTCGACAGAAGCCTGTGCCCTCCAGTGCCTTTTTGGGCAAAAACCTAATTACAGCAAGTCAAAGAGAATTCTGTTATTGACTTCAAGAGAGCAAGGGTTTTCCTTCCAGCAGTTATTAGATGGGGCTAGCCAGCCATGCTGATTCCTATGAATGTATGGAATAGCTGATCATGGGGAGCTGCAAACATTTCACTTACACAGTTTGTGCACCCAGATCTGCTGATAATCCAGGCTGTGCTTTCAATTAAAAAACTACATGTGTGCACATACATTTCATACCCATAGGTGGGTATGAACAAGGTCAATGACTGGTTGCAGCAAGTAGGATTTAAGTAGGAGAAGTAAGAAGCCTAGTTTGAAAATTCTGAGTGTGCCAGGCTTGTGAAACTTTGGTTTCACTGCCATTAGCCTTGGACTAATTAGCAACACTCATTACACACAAGCACAGACTTCCATGCCCACCCTAAACTCCACAATGATCAGAGAAAACACTGTTAATGAAACCTGTAATAAAACTGTGGAAATCAGTAGTTGTAAAAGGTGGCCCAGCTGTTACCTGGCATTTGATTTGAAGGGATGGTACCTACTCTTACTCAAAGGCCTTCCTTCTCAGCTCTGTTCATTTCACCTCACGCTCATTCTGTTATTCAGGTTCTTAAAATACACCCTTGATCTTTGGATGAGGACACGATGGTTTGATGGGTCCTGCACACATTCTAGCACAGTATGGCAAGAAATCAGAAGGCAAGAGTGAGTCAAAAGAGCTGAAGTATAGAGACATTTCAAGAAAAATGTTTTTGTAGAAAGTTCATGACCTTATGTTTCAAAGCTTCACTTCAAAAACATCAATCTTTCATGGAAGTCCTGACTATATTAAACTTGTCAACACTCTTTCGTCAAGTTTTCTGCTGAAAAACAGCCTTTGAACTATTTCAGGAGTTTGAACATAACGTTTTTCCGTTGTCTGAACGCTTTAATTTCTTCTAAAGTGTATGTTTTTACCCAGATTCAGTAGTAAACGTTAGTCAGAAAAGGAAGATATAGTGAAGGATATGGATTGTGGAAAATGGGGACAGAAACCCTCCCTTTCATAAGTGCACATAAAAATATCAGTTTCAAAGTTGAAGTGAAAATGAATTCTTTCCTGGCTATTTTGTCTATGGTTTAACTAGCTTTATGAAAAACATTTTTATTAATGCATTTCTCTTTATTGGCTTCATTAATGAATTAGAAAATTTTCCTTTCCTTATTAGAACACACATGCCAGTTGCACAGCTCACCTTTTATGCAGCATGTTACCTGCAAAAGGGAATCCTGACACTTCCTGAACACTGGCTTCGTCTGAATTCTACTCTGTTTTACAGAGCCAGGCACAAGCACAGTAACATTGCTGTGCAACCTCTGTGCCAAGCCCAGCTGGGTCAGGAGCCCAGGCAATTTTTGCTCTGCGAGTAAATGCTTAAGATTCCTCCCTGTTACAGGATAAAACCTTTATGTCATTCTGGCTTTCTATGCATTTTCACAGGATTAATTATTTTAGGCCCTCCCCACTTTCTAATTAGAGGTTTCATTTTGTGAACTGGTTTTATTCTTGCTAGAAGAGCAACTGTGAAGCCATGCCAGCACAGACTTCCGATACTGAGGAAATAAGTAGAATTGCAGATGGTCTTGTAACAGCTCTGGCTGATGTCTGTGCTTGCAAGGCCTTACTATTACTGCCTTCACAAGCGGGCAGAGCAGCTACTGTGGCTGGCACAAGGCTCTCTGTCTGTGTTACAGAACATACAAACAACATACAAATTACACAAACATTGCTGGAGCAGTAAATTAGCCACAGATTTCCTGGAAGAAGGTACTTTTTGAATCATGAATTCAAATTCACACACAAAAATAAAGCAATTGCCATCTTCAGCAAAATTAAATACACAGCTTCTTCTTTCAGATGAGTAGTTACCAGAACAATGGTTCTCCTTACTCATTCTTAAATGCCAGATAAAGTGCTAATTGCATGTTACTGTTTTAACAATAAAATAATTATTAGGGATGGATAATTCTGTTCAGAGGAGTGAAAGGAACGTGAACCTTCTCATCAAACTGAATGTAAAGGAACCTGATTTTTTAATATGCATGATCATCCTCACAATTATTTCCTCAATGTTCCTGTACTTTACACCTTATCTAGACCTAGCATGTTTGTACACCCCAGCAATTTCATAGTTTGATATTTGAATCATTTACATGTGTAACCTAAACAAAACTATTTCTAACATTTGATTTATCTTGTTACTGACAGAGTCTTGGAAGGTTCAGGGAAAATTTCAGGGGAAGCATATCTACCTTTCCCCCATTAAGAGCCTAAGATTCTTTATCAGAATATTACCTCTTCTCCCAGGCAGCTAATGAAAGCAAATGAGGAAATGGCCTCAAACTGCACCAGGGGAACTTCAGGTCAGACATCAGGAAGAACTTCTTCACTCAGAGAATTGTCAGGTATTGGAACAGACAGCCCAGAGCAGTGACAGAGTCACCAACCCTGGAAGGGTTCAGGAAATGACAGTCTATGTTTTGGTTGGCAAGGTGGCTGGTCAAAGGCTGAACCCCATCCTGAAGGTCTTTTCCAGCCTCGGTGATTCTATGGGTAGATTAGATAATACACTGACAAAAATGTGCAGCACATCATGCGTTCATTCACTACTCACTGTTTATATTATTCACTGCAACATTCTAGAAACCAAAGTACAGAGTGGTTTTGCAAGGAACAGCAGCCTAAGACAAGGAGAGGGCCCTCTTGTAGTAATTTATAATTGGATCCCCTAAAGCATGTCTTATCTATATCTTCAGGGACATTTGGATTGGGTCTTTAATGATGGGGTTTAAAAAAATGAGCTTGCTCAGGCAGTAATCAAATGAGTCATGCCAAAAAAGTATGTTCTTTAAAAATGGATATATAAACCACTTAGCCCAAGACATTGCCAGTGTTTGTTACACTGATCAGTAAGGTAAAAACATTTTAAGAAATATAAAGAGGAGAAAAAGCAGTCATAAATATTGGATGGTTTTGGAACTGCAGGAATAAACCTTGTTCCTTCCTTTACTCCACACAAAGTTCCCACTATCTTCTCTTAAATCACAGAGGTTCTAGAGCTGTGTCACCGTAAGAACTGATAAGGCATTTATTTAAACATTTTCCCTTGTAAAGATATAATAACAGCAGCTTGAGAAATCACTGAATAGGTTTTCAGACCATAAGCTGGTGTGCAAAAGTATTTAATTTAACAGTGACCTCAAGCAGCTCCTCTAGCTATGATGTAGATATTCCAGTTACTGAAGAAAAAAAATACAAGTTTTGTTTGCAAAACTGTTTTTTTCTCTCATGATTAATTTTGAGGAAACTGTTAGGACCTGCTCTGTTTGAAACTTGTGCAGTATTTCACCATTCTAAAGTTCACAGTCTTTGGTGGTGGTGGTGGTGTGGTCTAGGTGGTTTTGATTACTTTTCCTAACCAACACTGGGTTTCTGTGATTTGGTTGAAGCAGAGAGACTTAAATACTATCTCTATACATTTGCCTGTGGAAAATGTCAAATGAGGTTCAAAATGCTTTATGAACACTGTTCTTAACAACAAATACAGAGCTTCCTACTAATAATTTCTAGTTTTACTTTTAGGACTTAACAAACAAAAATGCACTAGAATCCTAATGCAAAGAAAATCTGACTCTTAATTCAGAAGAAGATGCATTTCCAGGTCCAGTGCTTGGTTATAAAGAGAAGGTCTGAAAGAGCTGGCAGCTTGTGCTCTCAAGCCACTGGCACTGCCAGCCCAGCCGGCTTCATCCGATGTGTCTGCGCCAACTTCCTGAGTGGAGGCTACAGAAATAACCCTGCACCATTCTATTAAATCAAAGTAGTTCCATTCCTATCCTCCTTTTTTTTTTCCTTAGTTCTTTCACAACAGGACCTGATACCCCACACTGACACCACATCCCCTGAAAAAAACACAGTGGGAAGTTTTAAGAAAATGTGAAAATGTCTTTAGCAATTTTGTTGAAGCCAATATATGCTTATGGAAAACATCACTAGATTAAGCATTTCTTGCCATTAAGGTTGAGCACCCATAAGTTGGTCATAAATTGTGTGGTCCTGATTGAAACAGACAGGCAATAAACTCTCCGATTCAGCGTCCTGCTGTATCACTGCACCATTTTGAATACAAGCTGTTCTAGTCACAAAGGACACATTTATTTTCTTGAAGCCAGAGACACAGATGGTATAAACTGGAGTACCTCTCCCGATTTCAAATAAAAAGCGGTGATTTATAAATGCTGAGGATTTGGTCTAAAGGTCAAGATATTTCTCTGGCTTAGAAAGCTCTGTTCAGGGGAGTGGGGAAAATCAATGGCACTTAAAACTGAGAACCTATTATCATTATCCACATCCTTAAGTGCAGCACATGTTCCTTTGCTTATTTACAACACAGTGAAGTGGGTGCCAGTAAGTGAATTTAAGGCATTTTTCACCCTCTATTTTTAACAACTTTCAGACATCTCACATCTTACTGTATATTAAACCTAAAGAGAATATGTCTTTTTCATTTATTTACCTGAAACCATATTTTACTTGAAATATAACAGAGAGAGAATAGCTTTATCTCTTTTTCTTTTTCACCCCTTACAAGTTTATTTCTTCTTCAGAAAAAGAAATTTTATCAAGCAGTCAAGTAATATAAGCAGAAGGAATAAATAAATCTGTATACATCAATCAGAGACAGCAGCTGTTTCCAGAAAAACCTGAGCAATTATTTATGAAATTATGTCTTCTTGAATGCTTCTGCATACCCTCAGAATCCCGGGAGGGCCTGATTTCCTGATGAGCCTAAATTGCTGAATTAGAAGAGGAGACAATGCCATGGTACCAATTAGCAAAAGTATTGCACATCATCTCAAAATGCTTGTTTTCTGTTTTAATAACTGCATCTAACAAAGACATTCCTTCATCCTAAATATGGAGGAGTATCCCACCATCAGTGACTTGAATGACTAAATGCCCTTAAAATGGCCATACTCACTTTTGTGTGAAAGCAGCAAAACATCAAACACATAGCATGCATTTCAATCAAGGAATAGGTGTCCATTGATTTATCCATTGGAAACAAGTTCTTAAACCTGACATTACCCCTGATGCCAAGAAAGAATGGAATTGCTGGAGTGCAATGCAAAATGGGGCAGTGATGGTGGAGCTGTGGCGTGGAATTACCAGGCAGGGATGTGCAAGGTGCCACAAGGCTGCCTTGGGAGCTTCTGCACATTTCCCCTTTCTGCCTTTGCTTTGCAGCTCACTCCTTCCCCCTTAGAGTAAACAAGCCCACGTGAAATGTTGTCTTCCTGCCTTTTGTGGGCTTAGCTGAAAGACCTTACTGACACATTATGATTTTTCTTTCCAATTACCGTCTGTGATTGCTAATTGGGGAACGCATGTTAGCTTCAACAAGAGTCTCCAGCTGGCCAGATTATCTGATCCAGCCCAAAATACTTAGTCCAGTGCACACCTTCCTTTGCTAGGGATCTAAGGACTACTGAGGAAGGACAACAGCAGGCATGGCTGAAGGAGCACTCAAGATCACTAAACTGAAAAGTGAATCTTGTTTTTTCCCAGAAATTTGGCTCCTGAAGGATGCTAACCACGTGTGGTCATCCCCATACGTACACTTCAGGCATTTTCAGTGCTGTCCCACAGCATGGCACAGCCCCCAACAGACTTGTCCCTTCGGGAAGGACAGAGCTGTAGAGGCCCAAGTGACCCTGGCAGGCTGGGCAGATCATGACCTTTGTGGGTGCAGGTGTCCACAGCTCTTGCCCAAATATGCACTCACAAGTGAGCACCTGAAGAAAGTATTTCTGATGCTGCAACTCCTTGGCTTGCTGACATCTTGGTAGATCAGAGTAGATGTAGAAACATAGCCCTCTTGGGGTTTAACTAAATGGAATTAACTGTGGTAAGATCATATCCTTCCAGGGGTGGACGAGTGTCATTCTTTTTAAAGCTCATGTTCTCTTTACCTTTTCCTCTGGCAGTTCCCCTGCTCCCACTAAGTGTTTGCTTTCAGACCTACTTTCAGGACTGTCAAATGAGATGTGACTGTTTTGATCACCTCATTTAATCCCACACATATCATGGCTCATCAGATTACAAAACCTTACTATTAGGGAAATGGATGCTTCTCCAGTGATGGAGAAGTCAGTACACCTCTGGCTCAAAGGTTCAGGAATAACTTCAGTTATGCAGTATTATTTCTGAAAAGCTGTTGCTGTCTCATTAAACTGAATATAACATTCATACTGCATAGAATCGATCGCTACAATGCAGGAAAGGGACAGAGAATTAGGCTGACATTCCTTTAGGTAAAAGTATGGAAAAAAAAATTAACCTAGAGGTTAGAAATGAGGTAGGCATTCAGATTTTAGTCTCTAATGCTGACTCAGCTGTGCAGAAGTTGAGCAATGGATGTAATGAAATATCTATAATGGTTTTTCTGGCCAGCCTCATCTTGCAGGCAAGCTTTTCGTCTTCAGAACACCAGAGGCTGAGCAGGTATACAAATGAGAAAGTATGCACACAGTTCCATCCCAATCCCACCCTCCTTAGGCCAATATTTCTTATCCTAACTCTGTCAGAAATACATAAACTGAGATCTTGCCCTGTGTCCCTCATTCTGGACTTTGTGAAGATAGAGGTTAAATGGGCCCACGTGGGGTGAATTTTCACTTGATGCATCTCCCAAACTCTGTTCTCCATCATACTGTTCTATCTAACAAGGAACCCAAAGCTGACTGAGAAACATAGAATGGCCTAGATTAGAGGGGACCTTAAAGATCATCTAGTTTCAACCTCCCTGCCATGGGCAGGGATGTCATTCATTAGATAGGCTGCTCAGGGCCCCATCCAATCTGGCCTTGAACAATGCCAGGGATGGGACATCCAATACTTCTCTGGGATTTCTCGCTTCCTAGAAAGCAGCAGCAACATTAAAAAAAAAGAAAAAAAAAAAAAAAAAAAAAAAAAAAAAAAAAAAAAAGAGAGAAAAAAATATTTCTACTCTAAGTCTCAGCTGCCTCAGAAATCAGCCTGAGCTCTTTTTAACTGAGCTCCTCTCCTCACACTATTTGATATGTTTAGATTCTTAATTCAGTGGGTACCAGCCAGGAACAGGAAATGTTAATAATTATCCCAATTTTCAATCACTATAACTGATTTTTCAAAGCAGCATGCTCACAAATTTCCTCCCTATATGTGACTAGAAGCTGAAGAGTGAAACTCTGTGTAGGCAAAAGCCAAAGCAGCTCTGAAGCCCTGCAGAGCAGCTTAGGAAAAAAAACCCTGAGCTGCTGTGCATCACTTGTTTTGATCTCACACCTTGTGCTCATCCAGAGCCAGGGCATGGAGTTGAGGTCACTGCTCTCTTGTGCAGATCATTAGGGTGAATGTTTGCAATAATCACTCGAAACTGGCATGAAGTTCCCAGGAAATTGAGAGGCAACGGAAGCCTTAACAAGTGGAAACAATATACAGAAAGAAAGGCTAGTCCTGACAAGGATTTACAGGACCATCTCACAAAGAAAGCCTTGGAGCCACACACAGCCTGAAAGTCAGTGCAGTGCAGATGCACAGCAGCCTCTGTTCTGCTCTGTAGGATGTGGGGATGCCTTCAGACACATGACTCCAGTGCTAGTTTCCCATGGAGTACAGCGTGTTTCTATGGTGCAGGAATAACAGAAGCAGCAAATACAGCTCCAGAAAATCTTAAGACCATTTCTTTCCTCTCACTCCATAAATCCCTTTTTACTGAAGGACACAGGTAACACAGACACTCGGTGTGCACAGTGACAACAAAGGGACTGTGTGGTTTCACGCAGCTGGGTTGAGTGCCCATACTTAAACAGCTTCCAGCTGCATCAGAAAAGGGCACAGTGCAGCAGCCCAAGGACGCCTGGCAGTGCTGGTACCCTTTAAACAGTTTCCCTCTAACCTCTGAGGACTGACATTGTATTTCACAGGGGTCTGCCAAGTGTTAGGGCACAATGCCATATTATCCCACACAAAAGCAGGAAGGATTAAGGAACAGTCAGTGACAATTAGTAATATCTATCTTTTCTGCTCTTTCACATTTTTCATGTTCTACACCTTTCTTCAGTTTTCTGTAGAGTTGTCTCCATCTTTTTGCATTTTTTTTTTCCACAATGCTCCACCAACTTTTTCAGTTCTGATTTGGCCTTACAATTTCCTTTTCTTTGTTCTTTTCTCCCCACTTTCACAATTGTGCTGTAATGCATATTTAAGATGTTAACAGCATATAAGAGGGTTTTCAGAAAACAGGACAATAAATGAGCTGCTTAGAAAATCCAGATTTGCACATCACAGCTGCAGCTAGTGGATGCTGAGTGTGTTCAGCAATGTTTGGAGCTTCAATCGAAGCTCATATCCTCAGAAAACATGGCCCTGAGGTGACAGACTTCCTAGTATCACTGATTTATTCCAATTTCTCAATAATGTAAATGACCCCATAAGAAATAAAATTGAGGGGGGTAAAAATGGAAAAATGGCAGAAAAGGGAAGAAAATAATATAGAAAAGCTAAAAGGGCAGCTTTACTTGTATACTAAAGCTTTCGACTAGAAATCATTTTTGTGTAGTCCCACCTCCTCAAAAAAACCCCAAAAACAAAACCAAAAACAAACAGACAAAAAGCACTCAAAAATGACACAAATTAAAAGCCCGCAAATACATTTGGAGTTTGGACTTAGATGCCAAATTTCCACAAAGTCAGTTGCAGTAACCACAAAGATGAGACAATTATCTCTGTAATTCCTGAAATATTTTCCAAATAGACTCAGATGAACATAAAATTTAGGATTGTGCTTTTTTTTCATACTAGCATATGGTAG
This sequence comes from Edolisoma coerulescens, assembly GCA_013397115.1. Lineage (NCBI taxonomy): Eukaryota > Metazoa > Chordata > Aves > Passeriformes > Campephagidae > Edolisoma > Edolisoma coerulescens. The sequence goes on along the minus strand of VWZW01002525.1, from coordinate 452,053 downwards.
TGAGAACTTCAGACAAGTCACAGGGGCAGAGTCTTGGAAGGTTCAATGAGAAAGTTGCTTGAGATGTGGTCTGAATAATTTTATATTTTAGGAACAAATATTCTTAATTTCCTAGCATGACCTTTTAAGAGTCATATACCTTCTCTTTTTTGTGTTTATTATCCTCTAGATTCTGGAGACCTTTCTGCATGCTGAGAACAAATCACCCTGAGGGGGCAGTCCCAGTTAGCCCCACTCTGTTTGCTCTCCCACTGCTTCAAACAAACAAACCAGAATGGTGTGAGTGCCTAGGGCTTCCAGAGTGATTTGCAGGAGCACAGTTTCTTTAACATATCAGATGAGTAGCCCAGCCTCCCCTGTCTATGACCATGTAAATCATGACATTTAAATGTGGCAGTCTGGTCAAATGTCGTGTTCAAATCTCCCAATTTAGATTCTTTACGGTGGATCATTTCAATATAGAATTGCAAGACATAAAATGCCAGACCTGTATGTGCTTTCTGTAAATCTTAGAGTGTCTTCTACCTCTGCAATATCTGAACACAAACCTGATTCTTGCTCAGGGCAGTAATCCCACAGGATTAAGTCATACTGTAAATACCAGACAAATTACAATCGGATTAGATGGGCAGTCTGTTCATTTACTCAACACAGCTGCACTCCTGAGTCTTTTCACCACTGGTGTCTATTTATAACATGAATGTGTTTTTCTTAAGTAAATGAACACAATTTCAATTTCATATCTCTCTTGTTTTTACCATTTTTGGCCAATAAGGAGCACATTTCTACTTCCTAAGGAGCAAAGAGAATGCTCCTTGAGAGGCCAACAAAGCTGTTCTCGGTACAGAGCTGCAGAGCAAGATTTAGTTTAAATTTATCAGTGAAAAGTCCTTTGAAAGTTTTGCATTCAATTTCAGTCAAGTAGAATATAGAAAACATATTCTGGAGATAGGTATGAAACAGCAGCAAAGATATGCTGAAATTTCCCAAGATTTGCAATAGTCATGGCAGGAATTTCTCCAGGTTCCAAACTTGCTTACACTGGTGAGCATACAAACCTCACCAAGTAGATCTGGTGTAGCATGGAGTTTACAGTGAATTTCTGCTCACTTCTGAATTAGAAGCATGTTTAACAATGTTCAGTACTACCTGCCAAAATCTCCCTAGCACTTCACTGAAATTATTTATAAATGTCACATCACATCCCTCATAATTATTCCCAATTACAAGAATCATCTTGCCTTTTAGATACAAACTTGCTTTCATCCAGCACACAAATCCGGTGTTACTGTATTTTTACTACTGCAATCAATTAATGAAACCCTACTGAATCACGGAGCTGAGACTTTCATAAAACAGGATTAATGACTGCAGGCCATGAAAAACTAAAGGCAAATTAAGCAAACTGCTGCACCAACTTGTATTCTCAGTATCTTGCTAACTCTATTCTCACCTTCACCTTCTGATTGCAGAGTTGTTATTCCTGATGTGCACGGAGATAAATAAGAATAGTACCAAGGCTGGAGAAGTGGAGTCCATGAGTCAGGAGGGATGTGTAGTAGGCCAACCCAACCCATTGCCACCAAGCTTCTCCATTCTTGCACACAGGCATGTCCTCACTCAGCTGCAGGGGTGCGAGGCAGACAGCTTTGCCCATGGAAACCCAGAGGGGGTGTCCTGCTGAGCACCCTGAGCATGACCCAGAGTGCTGTGATCACACTGCAGTGAGTGACATAACAGAGCCGCACAAACACAACCAGAAATGCAGTGTGGAATTCACTTCCCTTCTGCAGTGATACAGTAGCCTGGAAACCAGAACACTCTCTTTTATCAGGTATAAACCAGTGCAGTTTATCATACCATATTGAGTATGTTAGAGCTGTCAATAGCCATAGTGTAGCACCTACACAAACATGAGATCAGCTGCTCTCCAAAGACAGCTTTTCCATTAGGCAGGTGTCAAGAATTCAAAGTCATAAACAGATTTTACTTAAGTGGAGGAGAAAGCATCCCAAGTCTGCTTTGCACTGAGACAGGAGGTGTTAGAACGACCTTCCACTGCAGGACACCCACTAAACAGGAACATTTCTGCAACAGAAATACTGGTGCCAGGTTCTGCTTTCACACATGTGACTCCTGTTATTTCAAAAGGAGTTTCCGTATTTCACTGGCTCAGAAGTACATGGTGTACATGGTGTAAACCTGAATGCGTATGGAACATTGATTTTATGACACGGCATATGACAAGTCAAAATTGGCTCAAGGTTTTCCTGCACAGCCTCCTTCTGTGCTTTTCTTCCTGTATGGGTTTATAGGTTATGTGCATTACAGGGCATGTTGGTTTTCAGATCAATTCACAGCACAACCTCCCAACCAGTCACACCAGCCCAGCTGAAAGAGATATTCCATGGCACAGCATGGAAGGAGAGGAGTGGTTTACACAGAATCACAGAATCATTTAGGTTGGAAAAGACCTCCAAGACCATCGACCTTAACCTTTGCCTGAGGTTTAACCACAGTTAAGCTGGTACCTCTGGTTGCCATCATATTTTCCAGGATTTCTGGTGAAGTTATGGGCAATCAGTGGATCTTTGCAAACAAGCCTCACCAGCTACTGTTTGGTTATTTTGCTAGAAGATGCTTAGATTGTCTAAGCATCCATCAAGAAAGAAAGGATGTGACATGGTGGGAAGATCCCAACTCACATGGAACCTTTACATCTGTGGAAAAATTAATGAAAACTGACTCTTTTTGGAATATACATACTTAAAAACCTTAAAAATATAACAATATGAAGACTAGGGCAATTTTAGCAAGAATAATTTTTCTTTAAATATAAAGAAATTTATATAAGGAATTCAGACTTCTGAGATATTTAATTTTTGCAAGCATTTGATTTAGTAAAGTACAGTGGCAGATATTATTATACAAAGAAGAATGAGGAAAAATTACATCAAGGACTTACTTTCTGCAGGTTCCTTAGATCTTCTGCCACTGGAGGACTTCCTCAGGAGACTTCGTCCTGAGGTGAAGAGGCTGGTTAGTTCCTCCAGAGGACTGGTGGGTGTCCGAGAACGGGAACTGCTCTGAGATGATGACCCGTAGGTGCTGACCGAGACACTGACCATCTTTCCTCCTTCTTGCAATGTGTTTCTGGCTGTAGAATGAGGCACTGATGGAGAGCTTCTTGAGAGACTTCCTGAATGTACAGAGTCATAAGGTGGAGGTCTTTTGAGGCTTAAAGGGGTAAGAGACCTACCCATACTGACAGGAGAAGGTGAGGCAGAGTGACTTTTAGGATAACCATGTGGAGACTGCGTTCTGTATAAGGTAGAAGGATGAGGAGGTGAGGAGGTGTGCCCAGGGGTGCTAGTTCCATGAGATACCGTCTGGTCTTTCTCCAGTTTTTGATGGCCTGGTGTATGAGGTGGCAGTGAAGATGGAGAAGCTCCAGCTTGCTGTTTGATGTAAGACACATTTTCTAAAACGGGAAGCTTTGTGACCTCTAGTGGAGTTAGAGGAGACTCGTCAGAATTCGGGGAACACTGCACTGGTGCTGGTGGGAACACCAGCAGTGGAGGTCTGTGAGAAAGCAGGTTTGGAAATGGCGGGGGTATGTCACAAAGCAAGCCCTTGGGAGTAGATGGCACTGAAGACTTGGTGAAATCTAGGTCAGGCACTGTGGGAGTAGCACACTGAGAAGAACAAGTGTGATGGTCATATTCACATTGACATTTTGAATCTTGGCCTACATCATCAAATATAGGGTATTTCATCTCCTCATAGACTGCTTCGCTTTGGTCATCCTCATCTTTTTTGAAATCTCTGAGAATATTCCCAACCATCTCAATATAAACAGGCTCTTCTTCCTCTGTGTCTGGAGCAGGACTGCTGACCTGCGAGAGCGAGGCATCCCTAGTGAGTGTTGCCTTCATAGGGCCATGCTTTTTGATATACGTTTCATCAAAAGATGTGCTTAACTGAGTGTTTGGGTTTCGTTTCGGCTTAGGAGGTGGAATCTTCTTTGTGTACTCATCACTGTGAGGTCTTGGTTTGGCTGACACTGAAAACAGAACAAAACATGAACTTGTCAGAAGCCTGTAAGACACTTTGTCAACCATAGCGTCTCTGTTACAGCATCATAATTCTGGAATGGATTTCCTGGGACCAGCTTTTTCTGTTTTTCTCTGGTATTACATCAATAGAACACTATAAAAATAACACTCGATTCAAAACACTCCTAGACATCCCCCAGAATGCTCTGACACTCCAGGATTAAGTAACTAGTGAGCACTTCCCTTCCTCCGAGACATCTGCTCTTTCCAAAACTCTTTGGGACAGGGGACTTTCCATTCTTAAATATGCTTTTCAAATATAATTGTGGGATTTTAAAGACCCAAAGAGTTGCCAATGACATAACACTAAGTATCAAAATGAACTCCTTTTGGCTCCAAGGGAACAGTTAAGATCCTGGACAGTCATACTGGAATGACACTGATGTAACTCTGCAGTGATAAAGTGATGAATCAAGACCTTTTTATTTATAGTAACTTCTTGCATGAACCACAACAATTGTCTCAGCACTACCTGAGAAATACTCATACACAAACTGTAATATCTGCTGTTGAGATAATCTTAGTGATTTTTCTGGAGTCTATTCTATTGTTAATGAGATTTCTGTGAAGTCAAGGAATAACAAAGTATCTCACAGATTCAGATCCTTTCCACATAGGTTACCTATGAAACCTTGTCCTTGAAATTATAAATCAAAACGTTGTGATGAAATTCATTTGAAATGAGAGGTCAAGGGTTTCTTGGAAATCATCCTTTATGAACTAAACAATAAAGAAACTCATGCAAATTACATTTTGTTCACTTTGCATGAAGAGCTAATAAAACATCTCATTAAATGTTAGGGTTAATAAAATGCCTCATTAAATGTTTAAGTGAAGTCAGTTTTTATCCTAAGCAGACTCAACAAACTTGTTCAGAAACAAAATTTATCACATGCACTAAACCTACTTCATATTTCTAGAAGGTAATTGATACCTCATTGGTAAGTTCCCCAGTTGAAACAAACAAACACACAAAACGTAACTAGTGGCCAAGTTAGAATGGCAGCTTTCCTGCCTTTCCAAATTTTGTTGCTCCTTGTAATCCACTGCTGCATATCTGCCACTTTGAACTCAATGCTCAGAGAAATTTCCAGACACCTTCTGCTGACCCATCAGCAAACAGCCAGCAAATGTCTGACATTAAACCAGGCAGGCAGCACTCATGGAGTTGAAATTCCCCTTTTAGAAACAGCCTTAAACATATTCCTAAAGCCAGCAGTGAGGCAGTGCTCTGCCAGCTCAAAGACAGCATTTTGAGTCTGGGAGGACACTGGCTCAGAGCTGGAAGACACATGCATTAAAGCACCTTACCAACGTGATTTGGTCACTATCAGAGGAGGATTCAAACAGTGTTATCACTTTGTCACACTTTTGCTTTGATCTGCTAAATAACTTCTGTTCAATTCCCACAAGGCATAGCAGTAAAGGCAGACGATAAACAAGTTTTGTTCGGGAATAAGGAGCTGTGAATGTGTACGTATACAGAGAAATGAAACTACTCTTTGTCAGCAGCATTTGTTTTAGCTTAACACATAACTAAGGTACAACAAAGCAAAAAGCAAAAGAAATCTTGCCAGAATTAAATGAAAAAAAAAATACTCAAGAAACCATATTATACTTTCATGATGGTTCAAATTAATGTGTTCCACTTTGCAGCAGGCTAGGGACATGCAAAAGCTACCACAGATAAGAGTGTTTGGTAGCTTGATAGTTTTTCACTATGTGGGTATATCCTAATGCATTTTAAATTTGTCTTTTTAATTAACCCAAATTAATTTTCTTGACTGTGTTAGGCTAGACTTTTGGGAATAAGATGTAGGCTACCAGAATCATTTGGGCTTTGCAGAAAATATTACTTGTGATGTATTTGACAATACTAGCAGATTTTTCGTGCCTGCTTCCAGCTAAATCACGATTGCATGTCTGTTTAGTCTCTTATTTGTATATTATGTTTGTATATATTCTACTAGCATAAACTTGATCTCAGTCCTCTCTCCAACCTCTGTTAATCTGATTTACAACCCTGTCAAAAGCAATCTTATTCAGATTGCTGTCATTAAAATGAAGACAGTCAATGAAACTGGCACAAACTGCCTGATCATTTGTGAACATGTTGTACTTGACCTGAACTCCACTTTAGCTGCATTTGAAAATTGTGTATTTTGTATACAGAGGCTTCTCACAGTCTTCAGCTCCCTGTGCTGCCATAACTAATGGATACCTGAGAAAGGAACATTTCCTGCTCCTCTGCTTCCTCAGATCCCTGTTCCCAGTGCTGCCTTTTACATCTTCTGTGCCACAGGTGTCACGCTGAGAATGTGCTCTTTCTTACAGCCACAACCCCATTCTTTGATATCTTTATCCAGATGGATGTTAATGATGGACAAAATAATAAAAAGCTGAGTTGCTCTTGTGCTGTGGTCATTCAAGGCTAATGTTAACTGATATTTTTTCTAAAAACAGCCAAAAGTGGTCACAAGTACTGTGTTTTTAAATTGCTAGAAAAATCGTATTTTCCTCTTCCCTCATTCCATTTTCACAATTTTTATCCAACTGAAGAGGTTCTGCTACATGGTCTAAACCTGTCCTTAGGTGTTGGAGTTCCCATATACAACATCCACAGGTTATTACATTACAAATGAGGAAATGAGAAATGTCAAGGAAAAATGATTGACATTCTGCCATCTAGTCTTGTATTTTTGCATGGGTTGAAATTAAGTACCACAATGACATGCATAGCCTCATCTGCCATTGCATGATATGTAGCATTAGCCTAGAATATATTGGTGACATTATCAACAAAAAGGTCAAATGACCCAGTCTTGCCGTATGAGACAGAGTAAAACATGACAAAGTGATTTACTTTCCATTTCATATCTAAAGCATTTTTCCTCTGCTGTAGTTTATTTTACTAAACCACCTCCAGGAGGTGGTGTGTTACTGAGATCTTTTTCCCTTCTTGACAAATTGGACTTTTCAAACTAAAATTATAAACTGAATTGTTTAAATATTTTACAAACCTTAAAAGGTAAAAAAGTACCTCCTATATGCTGCACAGAGCATGAACATTTGCTGCTATAAGACTTCTAGAGAAAATACACAGGCAAATGGATAGAGTAAATAACAAAGAAAGCTTTTTATCATTACTGGGAACAGAGGAACTGTTCACACTTACTGGGAACTCCCTCAGCTGCAGGAGGACATTCAGGAGGCAAACTGAATTATCTTTAAGAAGGCTATGGTGCAAGACACATTTATTTAACAAAGGTTTCTACTCTGAAACACAGCTCCACGGCAAGGGCTGAACTCTACAGCACACCTGTTAATGGAATATGGATCATGAACTACAGATCCAGCCCAGAATAACAGGGAAAAGTAACAGGAATCCTGCAGCTAAACAGAGCTGTGCAAGGCTAATGAAAGGAGCAGGGAGTATTTGTGCAGCTCCTGTGTTACCAACATTTGGCAGGGATAGATGTGCATGAATGTAGAAGCCCTGGCAAGATCCCACACCCAATGAAAGGAAATTATTTGGCAATCTTCAGAGAGGAACAGGCAAGATTGCTTAAAGTACTTGACATTTATCAGGCAGAAAAGGCATTCGGTGCCTGCTGGGAACATAAACTTCTATGAAAAGCAAACCACGCTGGCATATTGGTGATACACATACTGCCGTGTTGTCTGCTCTAAACATGGAGTAATTAAGTGCTTTTCAACATGAATTACTATGCCCTTGATGAAAGTGTTGCCAGTAACTTGTGTTGAGACTCTGCCACTTATACATCAGAGCACACGGGTCCTGATCCAAAGCTAAGTGGAAGAAACAAAAGTGAGAATTGTTTCTTTCCCTGCCAGGTGCAACCTCCCTCAAACATCCATCTCAAAGTACACCACAAACCTCTTGTGAGTGCTTCTATTGCAGACACAAACACAAGACAGCAGCAGGCCTGTGAGGAGTCTGAGCACATGGGAGGTGCTCAGGGGATGATGCTCAGCACCTGCTCCATGGTCCTCTGTCCCCACAGGAGCTGCCCCAGCCGTGGGAGCTTGGAATGCTGTGCCAGCACCTCCTTGTTTGCATCAGAACCACCCAAACTACCACAGCTGATAAACTGGAGGCACAAGAATCCTTGCAAACAGAAGTGAACTCCCCCAGAGTTCCCACTGCTTGGGCAGGAACACTCCATGTTTAGTGGGGCACTCCTTCCAAGCAATCATCTGGCTCTAACAAACTTCAAAGGAAACAAGAGATGCAGCTCTAGTAACTCCAGTTCTCATCCCGAAGCAAGAAGCACAGTGCTTAAAATAGCCTCACGGAAGCCCTACTGAAGAAGGAGAATATGACATTTTTGAAATGAGATATTTGTAGTGCAAAGGTTATGTATAGCTTTCAGACATGCCCAGATAATCTGCCTTTCACAGTTAATTTTGGAAATACAGAATGCTTCTGGTATTATCCTTCTAAAGTATTTTTTTATTCTTTAAGGAGAGCCTGAAATATGAAAATGTATTGTCAGATTGTTTATTATTTGCTCACGGTATAAGGGGTGAGTGAAAACATCTAAAAATTAAAATTAATTTTGTCATTTTATATTGTCCTTTGGGTATTTTCCAGCTTTTGCATTGCTCAGATGAATCCAGTGAATTGTGCTGTTCATTGTAACAAAGAGAATAAAACCACATGTAACAGGAAAATTCCTCCCTTTCAATTTCTACAAGAGGCTATAGATTCAATGAAGGAATGATTTGGGGCCTAAAATTTTTAAAATTCTTAAAAATGTGACTTTAAATGCAGACGGAATTGATCTTGCTTTATTTTGGGGGGTACCTCTATCAGAAAGAGCCTCCAGGAGTGAAAGGAAATAGAATTTCTTTAATTAAACCCTGAATGTGCTGGATACTGAATCACAGATGCACAGATTCCGATTTAGATCACATAATTCTAAAGAGAACACCCAGCTCTAGGGTAGTACAGAGCTTATACATATATGTGCAAGTTCAAGACTATGAACAAGCAGTTCATTTCATTAAAGCCAGTGGGGTTACTCAGAGTTCCACAGGATCTTAAGTGCATTTGTGCATCAGTGCTTACATTGGGTTAGATTTCATTATCTCTGTAGATGAAGTTTGAATATTCTTAGTGAAACTGAATTTAAAAGGCACAGTCCTCTGAACTGTGAAAAAGATTGGCACTCAGGAGACCTGAGTTTAATTCATGTCTTTTCACAGGCCACAGGGCCTCACCTGCCATTTTACCCCTTAATGCCACCTTTCAATATTTCTCTTTTCTAGGTAAGGCTCTAAGGTTTTTTACATAAGGGTTTTATTTTAATTTGTTTGTTTCTATCAAAACTTGCACAGGGCTTCCTATCATTGGAAAGCAACAGTAGAAAACAAAAAAAAAATTAAATCTAGTTATTGCAGTGTTGAACATGCATCTTTTCTTCTCCAAGAAATACTTGAAGGCAAATGTTCCTCCACTGTGAACAGCCATAAAATATGCACTCAAAGATGCATCTCAGCAAATGATTATTGAAACATCATCAATAGTTTGAAGTAACATCAGAGAATGTATTTCTCTCAAGAAAAAAAACTGGCTCTCAAAATAGCATTGTCCTCATGGACACAAGGCCTTTCCCTGCAGGTTACCTCCTCCTTTCCTAAAAGATGCTCTAAAAGAGGGGAAGCACATGGAAGGAATAAAAGAACCATCTGATTAATTCAAACAGGCAATAGGTGGTTTCAGCACAATGGTTTCAAGCAGTACATATTTCTTCCCCCTCCTGAATCTATTAGCTCTTACTGGAAATTATTTGGGCATTTAAAGAGGACAAAACTATACAGAAAATGAAAGGACTAAAAGTCAGTGTCATAAAATAATACTGACGTGCTACTTGTATGCCTCAAGGCTATGATTAAGGAGACTTCCTCAAAAGTATTCAGGTCCCTTTATTTTGGCTACTACTTCTTTTGGCTTTTAAAATGATTGATTTCTGCTCTAATTCAAAGTGGTGGAGAGCTAGTGGCTCTGGGAGTGATACTCCAGAATTAAACATCAGTACAACAGAGAGCAGAATCAGGGCCTGCAGTTAAATCCAGCTCTGCATTATTCCAGCAGTACAACCACTGCACTGACAGGCACCGTGGTGGGAGACATTCTGTTCCCAGGGCCAGCTCAGGGCTGTGTATCTGGGCCACAAAACTCAGCTCCCAGCCCCAACACCACAGTCCCTTACACTCCGCGTATGCCAAGGTTGCCATACCTACCTGGGACTCACAAAAGCCAGCCTAGGGCAGCAGTGCCCTGCTGCCAGAGCCTCCTCCCAGCACAGCAGGGGCTGCCAGTCCTTTGCTGTGCAGCATCGAGACAAGGGCAGAGCCAGAGGTGCCAGGATATGTCAAAACCTTTGGAGTATCAGCACTGTGCAGAGAGTCCCTACCCAAACTGCCTCATTCCAGAGCAGACTGACTTCCAGGTTTTCTCCTCCACAGCCCTTGCTTCTCTGTACATCTACCTGGCATCCTACCCTTTCCTACAGTGAAAAGGTCTCCAAAAACTTACAAAAAACTACAAAGTGAATATCTCCTCCTGAATGCCCAGCCTTGTGCTCTCCTATATTTTGAACTTCACATTCTAGTCTTTTTAAAGAATGAGCAACTGATGTCCTTGATTTTTCCAGATAACATTGAAAAGGCAAAGAAAAAAAAGAAAAGGGTATTTGAGAAATAATTACAAGTTATTTGCAATCAAGCTGTTCTGTACCATTCACTCAGGCTAAAAGTTATTGTCAGTTGGCACAGGCCTGGAAAGGCAGAAAAAGCAAGGCTTTGGATAATTAAGGAAAGAATAGTCAATTTGAATCATCCTCCTCTTACAGGAAAACTGATGTGCTGAGTGCAAATGGAGGCAAATGAAAATCTCATAGTAACTTCTTTTAGGTTACTCTCTGAGTACCCTCTGATGGATACTCTCTGGGTACCCATTTAGAAAAATATCCTTGAACTAATATGACCAGACACAAGGGGCCAGATCTCTGGCATTTCATGGGTTTAAGTTACAGAAGTTCCAGTGGAAGAGGCTCTGAGGACAGAGAGGTGGGAGGATTACTGGGGAAAGATCCTCATGCTGCCCACACATGCAACGAGTATTTTCGAAGTTCTGGTTCATTCTGAAGTCTGCAATATGCAAAACAGATTTTGCAACCAGAGTTACAGTGACAATAAAAATTTCTGTAACTCTATATACTCTGAAGGAATTCTAGATAGAGAAAGGCAATTGATATGGAAATTTCTCTATCACAAGCATCATTAGGGAAGAGTGTGCAAACAGAACTACTGAATCATGCATGCAGACAAATTAATTTACTAAGTCTCTGTGCTTGTTTGTTGGCGTTTCTCATGCAGGAACCTATATGGAGCTGAAGCACTGAGGGGTTCAACAAGTTCACAGCAGAGTACAGTAAAACAGCCACAGAGCAAAAACATCAGTAAAGCCCTTCTATTTTATAGCAGCATTTATGGAGTCTTGACTGCCATTGTGAAAATGAAACCTGAAGAGTTTGCTGGTTTACTGTAAATTAACTGCTATTGCTCTATTCTTATAGCTCCCCCAAAACTGACTACATTTCACACAGAGAACGACGGGTGACACCAACCTTCCCTACCCCCAAATCAGCATTTCTGCTGTGGTGCAGTTCTTGTGGAGCTGTCACCCTGCACTAGCTGCCCCTTCTCCCTCTCTGTAGCTTTTCCCTGAATGTCATACAGAACATGGTGAGGCTCTGTATTTGCTCTGAGCTTCTACAGGCTGTGCCATAGGATGGCTGCAAGTGCAGCAACATTTCTGTTGGCCTGTAGAAAGAAAAGATCTCTCCTCTATTCAGAAAGGGAAGCTCAGTGTGTGAAGAGCTGAGTCCCATTAACACATGCCTTAGACATGTACATCATGTAAGCTTGGTGTGTAGAGGACACCACAGACACCAGTGAGCCTTTGAGGGGTGAGTTGCTTTTTCCTATGTTACCTGCTGCCCAAAGGCACTGAAGGCCCCTGCAGTATCAGCTCCTGGCTGACAGAGGCAGACTCCAGCCTGAATGCAGCTCCTGGCTTCACAGGAACAACACTGCTGTTGATTACTGGCTGTGACAGCTGAGAGCAACCATGTGGGAAATCATTTGCTGAACTTTCATGAACTTCTTGGAGAAAGTACAGCACACAGGCTTTCTGACCCAGTGCTCACAGACACACTGAATGAAACAAATCTCTGCAAGACTTCCTGGCTCTGGGGGATCTCTAAAACCAGGACATGCACCCAAATAGTGGACTCCAACATTATTTACTGGAGAAATGGTAAAGAAGGAAATCAAGCTAGAGAAAGAACAAATGCTAAATGAAACAGTAAATTCAACTCACCTACTTTATTTATGTAGAAAAATAGTCTGTATTTGCTCACTTGATTTGTTGTTTTGGTTCCCAAACAGCCAGACCAGAACACTAACAATTACTATATGCAAAGACTTGAATAATTTATCCAGAGATATGAGACTCTTCATTTTTCAGATCCACAGCAATGCCTGTCTTCTATTTACAGCTAACATAAGTAGGTCAAATGCATTATTTGCTTATATAAGTAACAATCTGTTTGCCAAGCTTCTAAAATAATTGCAACCCATTAAATCAAACTGGCAGGCCTACCAAGGTGGTATTGTGCAGAATACTGAGCTCATGGGGCCTTCAACACAAGATGTGCTGTGCCCAACTATTCCACAGGCACGGCAGCCCCACACAGGCTCCTGTGCTTCCTTGGCACCCGCACCAGCAACAAGGAACCAACAGATTTCAGCAACTCCCTCTCCCCCAGAAGTACAGTGGGGTCTGTACAGTTCTTTCCTTGAGGCAGTCGTACAAAGAGCCTCTTGCTTCCACTGACTGACACATCCGGCAGGTCCTTCCGCCACCACTGAGTTCACATTTCAAAACAAAGCACAGAGGGTGATGGCCAGGGTCAGATGAGTCGCCACAGCAGGAGCATCAGAAAGCAAATGAGCCACAATGAACAAGAGTTCAGCGAAAAGGGCATTCTTCCCTCTACCAAAAGGCCACAAAGTGACCCTGCAGAAGCAGTTGCTGCAGGTTGTCACTGAACATTTTTGGGTGAATATGGTGACAGCTGAAGTGGACAGAACACTGCCAGAGCAGCTCACAGGCAGGCAGCACTACCTGCAGATGTAACAGCAATAGCACTGTGGTCAGAGGCTGAGTGGTATGAAATACTCACTGTAATCAGCTTTAGGAAAAATGCCTCCCAGCTATTAGTTTTACTTCCATCTCCATAGGGGTGACTACTCTCTCCTCCTCAAGTCTAAATAAAGTGTTGACAAATTGCAGACAGGCCACACTTTATAAGCTGCCTCATACTCAGAGCTTCTCTGTGTGCCTGGCATATATCATTTCATCCTGCATTTATTTGCAGATAGTGTAGTGAAACTAGTAGAGCCTGTAATAGTGTTGATCTACAAGGGTCAAGCAGCTGGGCCTAATCCCCATAAATTCACCTGGTATAACTGCAGTGGACAGTGCCATTTTGACAGTGTTGTATGCTTGTCCCAAACAAGCTTTATGAGAACCATCTCCGGTTTCAAATGACAGGCCTGACCTCATTGTTCCACCTGAGAAGCAAGATGGAGGGTGAAAAGGCAAAGATGGAGCACAAAAAGGAAGGGGAAAGCAGAAGCTATTGCTATAACCTAGTGTCTACAGCCTATTTCATTTTGTTGTTGCTCAGAACTGAAGCTCTTTGCAGGGAATCATCCCCACCACCAAGGCACAGTCTATGGCAGAGCACAGCTCAGAACAGCCTGAGCTCTGTGGGGGTTGTTAGACACCATCTCCTGGGACTGTCTGTTCTGTAAACCCATGGCATTCAGCATTTCAGAGCTGCCCCACAATGGCAGCTCAGATTCTGCCATCCTTATTCACACTCTGGCGGTGTGGCAGCATCAGTGATGCCAACAGGAGGCTGGGAAAGGGAACTTGAGCAGTTCCTACACTGAGTAACTGCTTGAAGTCTTGGTTTCCAGAGTGACTGCCCTGAGTTCACAACTGAAACCCTGCTAGGTGTGTGGAATTTCATATTAACAAGGACCGTTTTTCACATATTCCCTTCTCCACTCGAAAGCCTCTTTCTACAGTGCTGCTCACAAAAGCAGTGAACCATCAGCTCAAGTTTTCAATGTGAGCAGAAACACTCTCATCATAAGGTGATTGCAAATTACCTCACTAAACAAAGCTTTTGTCACTATGTTACAAAGGAGGAATCTGTGACACTGAGGGACAAGTGAAATGCTCAAGGTCATCTGAGCCAGTGGCTGTTACTCCACTTACACCCCTGGGAGACGATGCTTAGTATTATTTTACACAAGTCTCCATTTGGCATAACACTTACTGACATGCAAGCATGCTTTTTCAGAACTGGGATCATATGGCAATGAGTCACTGCAGATATTTGGCCACACCACCAATAAAAATTATTTCACCTTTAACAGAAAAGAACAAATTCAGAACCGTAGAACATTTTGAGTTTTCATGCCTTTGCTTGCAAACATTCATAATTAAGAAAATAAGCAGGCTATACATATTATCAAACTGTTGCAACCACATAATTCTATAGCTTCAAGTGTGCTTGGTGCACTTTCCTATGTTTGCTTTTTTGGTTGTGGATTTTTTTCTTTTAATCAAAAGGTTACTTACCATCCTATTCACCACATTTCAAATATTAAGAGACTTGTATTGTCATAAGAAAAATCCTAACCTAATTGAAACTGAGGCTTTTGGCATTACCCTAGTGATTCTAAGGCAAGGTTTATAGCCAGTGCATCCTTTGGTATTCTACCAAGAGAAAGTAGGAGAGATCTCCATTTACAGTCATGCAGGGAGGGGAGAATCTCCTTAATCCCACAAAGCCCTGTTAGGGCCAACAACCCAAAGGTAATACTGCTCCCAAGACAGAGTTGGGTTTTTCCAGGCATGTTTATGCTCAGAGAGTCCTGTACTTGTAGTACAGGTTTTGTTTTACTAAGAAGCATAAGGGGAGCTATAATTCTTCAATTGTTATATGCAAAAGGGCTGTGAATTTGAGGGTATTTATGATTATCTCAGAGAAGTGATGGAAGCCATGGCAAATATTATACCACTGCACTGGAAATAGATATTAAGCTATGCCTCTTGCTGATGTCAAGCACACCACGCTCCAGCTTTTTACTGCCCACTTCTAAGCCTTTCTCCTCCCTGAACTAGCAGCCAGCTACAAATCACATCAGACTTTGGGGTATGGGCTTCTTGTTTGACATGCTAGTGGTTTAAAGTTACGACCACTAAAATTAGCACCAAAATTATGCATGCATAGTTTTATTTTTTCCCCTCTTGCATCTATGAAAAGCCCAGGCTGGTACACTGTGACCTCCAGGCAAGTTGATGGCACTGCAGAAAGGAAGCTGTGCTCTGTGGAGCTGTCAGTGCTGTGCACGTTAGCCCAGCACAGCACTGTTTGTACTCGGATGGACGGAAAAGCATGAAGTGCCAAACACAGTCGTAGCATGTCAGGCATATGCTGCCTGATGTCATCCAGCATTAAGCCAAGTGGAAGAGATGAAAGCAGCAAACCAGTGCACCAACCAAGACTACTATATTCAAACAGTCATTAGAAAGAAATTACCAACGAAACAGAGGCTGGCCATGACAGGATCTCACCTGGAGCTAGACTTGAATCTCTTGGGATGTGATTCTGTAAGCACTGTGCATTCCCAGTAAAGCCAATGTGAGTGCAGGGGGCACAAAATGCTTCAAGAGTGCAGTCATGCTTCACTCCGTGAGGATTTGTCTCATTTGGTTGTTAAAGTGAGAACAGAATTAGGGCGCCAGTTAAAAATAAGGTAAGAGAAAGAGGTGGAAATCCAATGTATTTGCTGTAGAATAAAAAGTGCAGCTGTTTTGTGTTTTTTTCCTTTAATTCCAAATGAATTTTGCCAGGCATATCTATTATTAAAGACCAGCTCTGAGAGTAAACAGGGGCTTCAGGACTTCAGTCTGGTCCCTCAAGCCCTTACTCATTTGTCCACAATGCCTTTAAGAGACAAACATGCCAAAGACAGTAAGCAAAACAGAAGTGTAATAGGAGTATTCTCAGATTGTTATTTTTGCAGTTTCAGAGGCATTTCGTTTTACTTAACAATTTGTGATGTGCTGTCAAAATAAGGCAAGAGAATTAACCTGGATTTCTCCTCCCCTCCCCTCCTGGCCTTGACTTCAGAGCCATTCAGTGAAGCAAAATAATGCAAGAATCTGGTATTTCATAGTATTTCAGCTCATAACATTTCAGTATTATGGTCCCCTGAGGTATAAACAAAATATAAAATGAAATAAAGTCACAATATGATGACTTCCAGTGACCTGCTGACAATGAATGTATTTATTGATATTATAACCTTACAGTTACATAGGGTCTATCTCTCAAGGCTGCAAATTAACCATGCAGTGAACAAGACCACCCACACTTTAGCTTTCTTCAGAGACTCCCTCTTCATTCTGGTCTTTCTGGCAGAGATTATTGATTCAGACACCTCAAAGAGCACATCTGAAGTACTTCCAGGGCTGGGTTGGCTCTAAAAGCAGCCTAGTGACTTTCATATGTGGAACCTGTGCTAATACTCTCTCCTAGATCCCAGGGGACTGCATGAATAAGTGGCTCACATTTCCTTGCCTTGTTGGCATGTCCAGGGGCTACAGTGACCGGTACAGTCAGAGGACAGCAGCCTGAGAAAATCTCCCACACAGTATGTCTGTGTTATGCCCGACGCTGCTCTTAGGTCTGAGATGGTTTTGCTGATTCCAGGGCAGAATGAAATAAATTCACCAGCAGTTTGGACCTGGGGTTATGACCAGGCTTATAAACTCTCCTGAGCCCTGGAGCACTGGGGCTCTGCACTGAGAGTGCAGAAAAGCCCACACGCTCACAGCAGGAATCACAAATATTTAGTAGAGCTTGCTGGCCTCAGCTTAGGGCAGGCAGCTCCTCCTGGACTGGTTGCATTTGCAGTGTATCTGGTAAATCAGCAAAACACTCCCTGAACTCACATTATTAAGGCTTTTCCATTATCAAGAACATCACAGCTTCCATCACCCTTGAGAGCAGAGCAATAGCTGTACTGCAGGGGAGCTGCAAGTTTAATTTTGGGCTTTTTTAACCCAGGTGCAGAGTATCAGCAAATGAGCAACATCCTATCGTGAAAAGAGCAAGGAGGAATACATAAAGCAACATTGTTAAATTAAGAAGAATAAAAAAAAAGTCACTAAGTACACAGGACAGACTAGCAGAACATAGCTAAAGTACCAACTGCTGAGTCCTGGGCACTGTGTGATTCCCGAGCGGGTAACAGAGCTTCGTGTCTTTTACCAGTGCCTGGTCTATTTTCTGTTCAATGCTTGCAGCTTCCATTAACGTTAATGAGTATGCATATGTGCCTTGAGGGTAAGAACATATTCCCTCTGTGGCTTCAAAACTTGTTTATAAATCCCTCCAAAAATCACACTGTGTTCATTGCTCTGCACAGAAAGCTATTGTAACAGCTATAAGAACTGCTGCATTTGTTCCCTCCTTTCCCCCTGCCCTTGCCTGTCTGAGGGATGAGAAAACAGACCTGGAAAGATGAAGGGCCGAAGGAGGTGGTGCAGGGAAGTAAAAGCTCTGGGAGCTGCAATCTGAAAACCAACTCACTGCCAGGAGGGGCAAACTGAAATCTCAGCAAAAGCAGAGAAAACGAGACCCCAAAGAACTGAAAAACTACTCCCACCACCAACACCTCAAAAAGCAAAGGCTTTGAAAATCTCTAAGCTATTAAATACTAGAGAACAGACCAAAATCTCTGCCATGTCCTACCTGCTTGAATGCAGGTCAGTGGGAACAAGCTGCTCCAGCAACCAAAGGGGCCAAACACAGAGAGAGGCGGTGCTGGGCTGAGCCCCAAGGCAAAGTCAGGCCAGCGCTGCCCTCCATCCTTCTGATCCCTGCGGCAGCAAGGATGCTGTGAGGGGAAGGGCTGAGCAAAGGGAAAGATGTGCCAGGGTTCCATTAGGAGCTACAGGGCTCTAACACTGCTGAAGGCACCATATTCATCCCCATGCCACCTGGACACACGGGGCACACACTTCTCTGGAGTCAAGCATGGTAGCTGAGAGCCAACTCCACCTCACTCTACTGACAACAAGGCCTGTGATTCCTGAGTTTTCTGGCTTTGACTTTTCCCTTCATCAGTGTCAGCCCTTCTCCCAGCATGCACAGTTTCAAGTCAAGCTCTCTCAAGCCTCACAGGCTGCAAGGGATATAGTGCAGCATGCAAACAATTATGGGTAAGGCAGCACTGAGATCGAGAATCAGATTAAGGTATATGGAAGAAAACACACTGCTTACACGTGGCTCAACCCCAGCTCACATCATACCCATATAGCTAATGGGAACCAACCTGCAGTTTCCCACAGGGGAAAAAACACTGTGTTCAAAACACAGTGCAGGCTGTAGGAAAGAGGAAAATGAGCTGCAAAACATACAGTGCACAGTATGCAAGCACTGAGGCCTCTCAGGCACAATGACCCATTGCAGCTCAAATGGAGCACCTGGCTGAAGAGCTCGTGCCCTGGGAGGATGCGCCTTGGAGCTGGAGCTCAGGAGGCAACACAGGATGTGCCATGCTGCCCTTCCTGTTCCCAGGCCCACACCCCAGCACAAGTGGCCCTCGCTGCGAGGGAGCTCGCGGCCAGAGCCATGGCACGAGTCTCGTGCTCACTGCACAGGGTTCTGACAGACTGCACTGCAGGATGCTGCTCGCCAGACCTGCCTCCCCCCTCCTCTGCCACAGCTCCTGTCACAGGGTGCAGCAGCACTCGTGCCTCAAAGACATGTCCCTAAAACTCCACATTGTGCTGTGTCAGCGCTGGGCTGTCATGTCAGCAGGAGGCCAAGCAGATAGCCCAGAGCAGTAGCATCTTGAACTGCCCACAGGTCAACCCACCAGAATTCATCTGTCAGTCCCTTTAGTCTTGTTAGGTCTGAATAGGGCTCATTAATGGTATTTCTTCCTTTGGTAGGCATGGATGAAAAGATCTGGGAATAAGATCTGGCTATAAGGAAGGACATGTCATGGTTACCGCAGAGAACACTATTTCAAAGTTCAGGTTAAATACATTATTCACTAAGGTAGGAAATAAAAGGAAACTAGCTCTATGCAAAACCAGCAAAAGCACTAAATCCCTTTAACGCAAACTCTGCCTAATGAGAGTAGCAAAAGTTCAAATTTACAATGAAGATCCACCAGTCTAGCTGACAGAAAACTAGATTTATGAGAGAGACCAGCTGGACTGCAACCCCGGTTACAGTTACTGTAATTGCTTTTCTCCAGAGAAAAATTTTCCTTACGAGTTGCCCACCTTTAGAAATTGCTGAGCTCACTGCAAGGGCTTAGAAGGCAGCAGCAAGAAAGATATCTTCTTCCCCAAGACACTTGGAAGAAAAACACTAAACAAATTGAGTGGGTTCAAGAGGTGGGTCCCCTGCAAGTATTTTCCCACATCAGAGATAAATTTTCCTTTGGCTCTGGCAGCAGCAGAATTACAACCATGAATAGCATTTTGAAAATGCTAGTCTGAGTTTTAACTTGTATCTGTGTGCACATGTTTGTATGTACATGCAAGTACATAGAACCTGTGTTTTCATTACACACGTGTATATTTTACATACAAAAATTAAACTGTATAATTAAATTATATATTTTATGTGTATTTCTTTATATAATGTATTACTCCATATTACTAAGCAGAATTTTAACAAAAAATTAACTTTCAAAATGCAGTTCACTTATATCTCTCCATTTTTATTTTCACTGCAGATCTGCAAACCTTTCCTGTAGACATGCAGTGATCATATCAAAAAACACTGCTTGAGGCTGGTTACATCAGCCAATAATACTGTTTTATTACTTCCTTTTTCTGTAAGACTGGGCACTGAAAACAAATCAATTAATTACACTCCTGCATTTTCTCAATAAAGAGCCTTTCAGGATCAAGATTAGATATGCCTTCCACACTGAAATGTTATTTTAAATTACCCTTTTCAGTTCACTTCTCACTTCCAATGTGTGATGCATGGGGCACAGCTCCATTTGTTTGCTGTTCCTACCAGAGTTTGAAAACTCAAGAAAAGACAACCCACATTTTTAAAAACCACTTTCTAGAAATCTGTCACAGAGGAGAAATGCATTGGGTGGAAGGCATTCAGTGGGTGCATATGAGAGGCAGTCAGAAGAGTAAAAAAAGGAATATTAAAGCACGAGAAGGGACACAAAGTGTGGAAACACAGCAACAAAGCTAAAGTCAAGTTAAGGAGAATGATGCCTTCAGGCTGGAGAGTGCTCTTTCAGGCAGAGCCAAGGTAGGCTGGGATGACCCAAACAAACCCAAGTGCTGCCACGCTGCTGCACAACGAGACAGGGCCAATATGTGTCACTGCAACTTAAGGGAAGATTCTCACACTCCCACAAATATGGAAGCGAGAGCACTTATAGCGAAAGTGCACAGAACCAGTGTGGGTGTTACTGCTGCTATTTGTGCTTCAAGAGGAAAAGGTCTTTCAAGCTCATGACCAAATTTCTTCTGCGCCTTCTGCGCTGAAGTCAGACTCAAACCAATCTAATGTTATGGCAGATATTATGATGGGATAAATTCAATATTTTGATTTCACCATGATCAAAAAGTATCAAGGTTACTATCAGTAACTGCTTTTGTTTGTATAAACAGCATCACTATCAAAAAACAAAAAGTAAACATGTTTAATAAAAATGAGTGGTGAGGCTGTCCCTGGTTCTCTAGAAAATGTAGCAAATTCCTTTTCAAAGTAGCCACAGGATCAGACAATAGGCATTAGAGTCTGAATTATTCTGCACAGCCATAAAAAAAATTGAACTGGGAACAATTTTGTGACAAGTCCATTGTAGAGATACCACAGTAGTTGATGGAGAAGCAATAGGGTTTTTCATTATTCTTTTCCATAGTTCCTGGAAAAGGCTGTAGTCATTCAGCCTGCAAATACCACAAGTACGTGCAAATGTGTCAGACACATGCATATACAAATATTTGGGTACAATATGGACAACAGTGACTGAAAGTTAAACCTGCCTGCTCTTGGACTTGAGCTTTCAAAGACCTCCTAAAGACAACACGAATATTGTATCCTATGGACTCTCTCACCTGAAATTGGGAAGACACAGATTTACAGTATCTTGAATTCAAAGTCTGCTACTAGAATGAGAACTGCTACATAGGTGAAAACATAACCAGTGGCCCACAAAAAACCAGACTAGTAGAATCAGGGGATTCTCTGAATCAAATTTCAGATACTAAATTTGCTGGGAATTAATTTTAGAGCAACAGTGATAATTTCATATTCAGTGACAAAGCTTGTCTAATATTTGTATCAGTCAATACTGCAGATGATGAACTTTCACTTTCGTCTGTTCTGCTCATCTTTAGATGTTCTCATCAATGTATGACCATAGTTTTTATTTAAACATTCAGATATTAGCCAGATTAGTGTGAAAATTCATCAAAACAAACATGTTACCTTGGAGTGCACAGGTGATAACAAAGCATCTCCTAGTGAGAGCAAAACATCTTAGAAATCCAGTCTTTTCATCTAAACACCATTTTGTACCACCCTTGAGTATATCTGTGTTAAAATTTTGACTGCTTCCTTAAAAAAACCCAAACCAAACCAAACAACCCCTACAATCTGATCTTTGTATGTATTAAACTCTTTGGTGAAACCCCAATATACACAGAAGCAGGGCAGACATTCTGAACACATGAAAACAACAGTGTGACTAAAGGGTTCTGTCAATTGAAAACCTCCAGGAACTTTTTTATTTTAGCCTGAAAGTGCCCATTGCTGCTCTGCATGCAAAGCAGCAGGATGAACATAATACATGTCATAAATTAAACATCATAGAGATTCTTAATGCTCCATGGAGGCATTTATTCACACTGAAAGGTAACATTTAGGTATTATCTTTTATGCTAGTGATGGAGTATTACTCATTCATCAGTTCTTTCCAGAGATCTTGCTATGAATATTCAGCTCTTGATTACAAGAATGGATCCAAGGTGCTCTGCAATACTTAGACTCTGGTATAGTACCATTGTCATACAGATGAACCAGAGTGAACGAGGCTGCGGTACCACACATGTCACTCATAACCTCCTGTGATGGGATAGATCAAGCTCAACCTGCAGGGAGTGGAGGAGGAAAAGTGTCTTTGGAAACAGAAATGTCAACCAATTTCAAACTTGAAATCTGTCAGAAGGGACATGACTACATATTCCTTCCTTGGACTCAAATATCAGATGGCAGAAGAAGATGAGGGAAAGGAAAAAAAAAAATTTCAGAACCTTCCAGCATGACAATAATGCTGAAGAAAACCTAGTTCTGTGAGGACAAAGGCTGCTTAAGGGGTCTGCCATAACTTCTATGAGGCTGGCAAAATATTTGGATGTATTTCAATTATCATTGTTATTACTGTTACTTCAAGTCTAGCAAGCTCTCTTGGTTCTCAGAAAATGAGGAAAAGGGCTGGGATATGGACGTAAAACAGACTCCCTTCCTAATTATCCTAGAGATAGTGCCAAGGTCAGCTATACTGAACAGCACTATGTACTGTGTGACCTTAAAAATACTTGCAGGAATAGTCATTAAACAAGTCAGAAAACATTAAACCCTTTCCTACCGCCCTGTCTGCAAAACAAACTGAATCTAGTCTTGGTGATTCTGGGCAGATTGAGGAAGAAAGAGTGCTAAAAAATATATTAAAGAATTACAAAAATACTTTAAAATGTAGTATTTTTTAAAAGAAGTTTTGAATAACATAAGAGCTCCTGCCTTTCACCTCAGAGCATATCAGACCAAGAAGTTTGTGCCATGCATTCTCTTTTGATAGTAAATTAAAATTTGAAAGACTTTCTGATATGAGACTTTAAATCTCAAAGTTAAATGGTTTCTGTGTAGGCTTTGGTCCAGTAAAATTGTGGAAAACTGCTTTTGTTAAGGACAGCTACTTAATGCTTGCATTTGTCATGTTAGTCTGCGTGGAGTTGATGTCATGGTCGCTGAAGAGGACAAGCTATGGAAGTAATGAAAAATGTCATATGCAAAATAACTACCAACAGCATAAATAAATCCACAGCTTTGTTCAGCACTTGTGTTCAACTTTGCAATCATAGACATATGTGTCACCATGATTTACACATCCATTAGCATCTTTGTTATCATTGACAACTTTTTTTTAATCAGATTTGCTTAAAAGGGGTCATACCACGAATGTAGCTAACAAGTACTTCTGGCCACAACACCAAGCAAAGGGATATGCACAAGGAGTGCAACGTGCTGCATGGGATGTCAAAACTGATGCGTAACACAGCAGTGGGAGACCCCAGCACTGATCAAAACCATTTGTCCTTAAGGGTTCCTTCCTACAGTTCACACTGTGAAGCAGAGTCATCCTGATCTCTCCTAGGAGGGAGTACAGCTGGTCCTACCGCTGCACAGAACGTGTTTCCAGCATATAATAAAGGAAAGAGGTGATCCCTACAGCGTTAGCTCATCTTTGTCAGTGCAGTGTAAAGAAGCAACATCCTTACTAAAACCATTTGTTAATTCTTTTCTGAATGCTGCACTGGCTTAAATGTGACTGGGAGGAATGGGAGGAGAAAATGTAAACTCAGACACAAACAGAAGCTTTGGGCAATATGTTATATCATCCTGCCTAAATTTTTACTGTTGGATGACATTTCCTTGCTGTGGAGTTTCAGGGCCATGCAGTATGCTGTTTATTAATTTCAATTCTTCACTCCTTGTTGAGGAGAACACTTTGCATGGCTGTGGTTTGCACCGTGCTAATGATATGGTCAGTGTTCCTTGGCTGGTGGGCAAATAACATTGGCCTACATTCCAACTGACAGCAATCTCTTTCCCCCTTCACTTTGAATAAATGCAGCTCATTCTCCAGTACACATCCAGACCATGTAGGTGGTACAGTTCTGTGACAAATGTCAAAGGCAAGACTATCCAAAATAGCTGGATAGCTGGTCCAAAATTTAGACAATAGTGATCTAGGACACCTGTGTTGGCACTGTTACACAAATAAGGAAATATACAGGTAATTCTTAAATGCAAGATTGTCAACTGGATCACCAACCCCATTTTTTCCAAAGAATTATGGTGTTTACCTTCAGTCCTGTCCGGTAGTTTCCCACTTTTGCTCGTTGTTCCAGTGTTGACTGTTTCAGACGAGGTGCTCAGTTTGGTGTTGGGGTCTCGCTTCGGTTTTGGAGGCGGCTGCTTCCGAGAGCTGCTGCTTTCATCGTCAGTTCCTCCAACTGAATGAAGAGACTGGGATCTGACGGTAAAGCCACTGGAGCAGGGGTGTGGCAGTCTGTCCTGAGGAGCAGGCATTGTCATAAATCCCATACGGAAATGTTTCCCCACATAGCTGCCTTCATTTCCTCTTGCTACTTCTCCACCTATGCTGTAAGAGAAAATACAAATATAAGTAAAAATCCACCTTTGCCTGAACCATACCTGGAACCAAGGTCTCAGTTCTGCCTGTGATGAGCAGATCATGTTTTTGAATTTGAAATCAAGCAATGCTCTTCTCTGGAAACCAGACGACTACTAGAAAAGTCTGTTTTTCAACGTAAGCTGCCAACAACTGAGACACAGATACACTGCTGTGCACTCAGAATTTTACAGGAAGAAATCAAGAAAAGCTTTTTTCAGGTTTCATAGCATTGTAACTAGAAATTTTCTACAGAACAAATTTCAAACATTGAAAGTCAGAACTGAGTTTTCAGGAAAACAAGAGACTGTGAGTACGGTAAAGAATAATACTTTAGAAATACAACATGGTGTATTGATCCACACTCCCTGACACTCATCTTTGACCACAGATGCTCATGTAGCTTGGGAAACAAGGCTCGTGGGGTCGAATCAATCGTTTCCCTTGAGACTAAAGAATGGTAAAGAAGAAATGTTCTAAAAATTACTTGGATATAGGAAACTAAACATCTCATCAAATCCACATAAATCTGCACCACAAGCAGCTTCAGACTAGTAAATTACAAGTGTAGGGGAAGAAAAGGCCATGGACTGTGGGACACCAGGAAGAAAATAACCTCCAGCCATTCAGAAACACAGGTATAGAAGAAGGAAAGTTCAGTTGAAACAAGTGCTATCATACCAAGCACTGCATTTTCCTGTGGGTGGTATGACTGAGAATTCGATATTATTCCTGTCCTACTCATGCTTATCAGTTCTGAAAAACGGCTCTTACTGGCATTTATATTGCAAACCAACAGCACATTTCAATTCAGGCAAGTCAGTGACTATGCAAAGAAACTCAGCAACACACACAGGTCAACGTGGGCCTCTTTGCAAGGGGGTTTGAAATGGTACCACTGTGGGCACATAGAAATGTCAGTACAAGAACTGTGAAGTATCAGAAAGCTTTAATTAGCTCCTGTTTCCCCTTCACACAGAGGGAAGCTCTAAGCAGGGTCAGTGTATTTCTCTGAAAGTTTCTTACTCGTTGTTGCCTTGGGCTGGTGCAGTTTATTTGGTGCTGGAACACATTTCCTTTTTTAAAAGACAAGAACATTTCTCAACAGTGTGAAGAGTAAGCAAGGTCACCTCATTTCCTGATACTGTCCCCATCTTCACTGTAGGTAAAACACAAGCTGTATCTAATTGTCCCAAAATCTTCAGACCAGCAACGGGCAATACACAGCTTTGTCCGGGATAAAGCAGAACCTTTGTTTGCATATTATTCTCCCTATATTTTTATTCCATTTCC
Source organism: Edolisoma coerulescens (assembly GCA_013397115.1). Classification (NCBI taxonomy): domain Eukaryota; kingdom Metazoa; phylum Chordata; class Aves; order Passeriformes; family Campephagidae; genus Edolisoma; species Edolisoma coerulescens. The sequence goes on along the minus strand of VWZW01002525.1, from coordinate 425,996 downwards.
TCTCCAAGTGGAGATGTCCACTTTTAAAACTGGTTGACAACAGAACAGGTCTAACTGACCATGTCTCACTTTCCAGGGGCACTGGAACCTACCCAGGTATGTAAACGTGTGCACACCTTCATGCCACACATATGCACAGACTGGTCCATGTTCATAACCAAGTTATTACTAAATCCTAATTGGCATCAATTCCAGAGAGATTTGCAGCCAGAAAGATCAAAAGGTAGAACTCATTAATTTGAATATTTCTAAAAAACCTGTAGCTAGTTCAAATGATTAACTATGCCTCTACTAATCTTTCATAAATTGTTCTGAAAATAATATAATCCTCTGACACTGGACTACAAAAAGGGCCTGTCATATTATTTAAAGAAGATTACTATCCAAACATGCTGAAGAATGCAAGTGAAGAGTCTGCTTCCTTTCTTAACTCCATTGGATAATCACGTTTGGCAAAGAAAATTTCCATTTGCCACGTCTCCAACATTACAATTCTTAACAGTTTACACTATTTAATTACTTCATTGACTTCACTGCTGCATGAAGGTGTTTGAACCATCCGCTATAAGCCAGGCTCTGTTCTGGATGGACTTGCACAAATCCCACAGAGGTGATATATTTCAGCCTTTTCCTAAGAATACACAGAACTGCATTTATATGAAGCATGGGGTTTTTTGACAAACTGCTGCATCTTGTATTCCAGAAATTAAAACTTACAAAATGTACATCTGGTGTCTAAATGCACTGTCTCATTAAACAATTAAATCACATCCTTTCTTTTCCTTCCCCTCCCTTAATTTTTCATTCTTTACTGAATTTCAACATCACAGATAAGAACCTCACCTGCTTCCTGCACTTCCTCCAGAACAAACAGCCTATAGCCAGGTCAGAGAAAGGTTGCAGGTACACATGGGAACAGAACTTGCTGTTAAGCATCACAGTCGGAGTAGATCTGGTCTTGCTTTCCTACATCCTCTGCTCAGCTACCAGGAAAAACCAGCAGGGCACCATTTTTCCCTTTCGGCCACATCTAAAAGAGAATCCCTTCGTCTCTGAGCTCAGGAGCCAACTCTCAGCTGCTGGTTAAGCACTGTAAACTACAAGCTGAAGAAGACTAGCCTCTAACAGTCCTGGGCCCTGCTCATTGACCAGGATCCCATAAGGCTTAGGCTTGTTACTTATGCTGGCTGTGATTCCCAGTATAGGGCAGCAGGTGTTTCCCAGCTGAGCCTGACCACTACACACCAGCACAACACAGGGTGGGGTGCCAAGTTCACACCTCAGCAATGCAGACCAAAATCCCCCATGTGAAAAGAGAAAGGAATAACTCCAGACTCACACCTAAAGCACAAGTTCAAAAGCAGGATGGCAGATTTCAAACGTGGCATCCCCTGCCCTCAGGCAGCAGCATCCTGAAGGTCCATTTGGACTTGTGCAAAGCACAGTGCTGCTGTTGTTACATCATGAACCCACACAGAATGAAAGGATTTATTTATATACTCATCCTGATTGCAACCACAGGAATTGGCTGGGGCCAGTGTGTGTCCCATTACAGCACATTAAGCTGACAAATATTGACACATACCTTGTTGTGCAGCAATGACTACAGAGACAGCGAGAGAAAGTAACTGTGTAGGTCCCACTCCATTATTTCTGACAGGAGAGACTCTGTGCTCCTCATTGTACTGATAATGAGTTCAATCTCATTTCAAAACTGTATTGTGTGAGTTGCTGCAAGTATTACATAGTTTATTAATATATATGGAAATGCAGATTTGGATTATTCCTCTGAGAAGTTTCAATTTGAACTTGGCCAGGATCAAATGCTTCTCTGACAAAGAATTATGTACAGCATAAATAACTGTTAAAAATGCAAGACATTTGTCTGCAACGAGACCCATTGTTATATAACAATAAAATTAATCATATGATCATTCATATGAAACACATCAAAGCTGACTTTGTGTTGAAAAAGCACTTCAGTGTTTGCCCAGGTCTAGTGACTGATGCTGCCACAGGCAGAGAAAAGGGCAATGCCACAAGGTTGGTGTCGGACACTTTTAAGAAGATTGCTGTGAACCTTCTCCTTTCAGAACCATGTTACAGGACTTCTCCAAAGCCCAACTAACGAGGCCAACGCAGACCAACAAGTGCTACCAGGTTACACACTCTCTCTTTGGGGGCACCGCAAGGGAAGCGAGAGCCCCATTCCTCTCTCTCTTCCAGACAGTGATGGAATTAAATCATTACGGCAAATACCAAAACAGCTGAATCTGTCTTAAACCAGTAACGGCAGATTTCAGCTTTCATTTCTGAAATATGAAGAAGAGATCTGACTGATCAATCCAATGAGTCTCATTATATCTCCAGTACAGGTTTTTTCTGTTTGATGAGTTTTTTGAGGTCAGAACTGGGCTAGATTTAAACCACACTGGCCTTGTTGCTCCTACAGCAGTGTGAGCCTGGTGGCCCATAGGCTGTGGTCATGGCAGTGCTGGACACATCACAGCTCACTTCTGGTGCTCTGGCTGCTTTGTTCTATCAAGCAGATACTGGAGTATGGATGTAACTACAGCACAGAATAATGGAAGTGTTTATGTCTTTGAAGAACTACAGAGGAGAAAGCCTTTTGTATTGTTCATTTCATTACACATCACAGAGTGAAAGTTACAGAGGAGGACTAAACATTAAAAATGAACACAGAAAGTACTCTAAATGAGAGCAGCATGGGGAAGGTCACGTCCACCTTGCTTTGCCGTGAGTCATAACGTTCCTGTTGACTGTGAACATATTTTCAAGTTGTTAAGTTAGAAAACTAAAATAAATTTTCATCACATTGCTGAAAAATACATGGTAAACAAAAGTATCCAGAGACTGTCTGCATCAATCAGTGTGGTCTTTTTAGTTTGCATTGTTCCTATTTAATATTGCAAAGAACAATTCTAATTTGCTGGCAGTTTCATTACTTGGTCCAGGCAGAAACTGAATTAATTCCTGGAAAACAAATTGATAGTTGTATGAAAACTTTTATTTTACTTGGTGTTACTGTTTAACTATAAATAAAATGGAATATTAAATCCCTCAGTGCAGCTGTAAGGAGTAGATATCTTGGGACTAAGACCATAAAGTCAGAATACCCTGGAGATGCATTTTCTTCCCAGCCATCTATCTACTCTTGTTCTTGGTTTTCATGCAAAAATTTTCCTATCAGTTTAAATTTACACTTGATTAGTTTTGTGCCTCAGGCAGCAAGAACCACTTTGTAGCTCTCCTCATCTTTGTATGGTTTCTTTTTTTCTTCCTGTGCTTCTTTACACGAGATTTTCTGCTTTTTAGACACGAGTTCAAAAAGGGAGCTACACCTGACTATGAGATTTGACCTCTTAAGCAGGAGGAAGGAGGATGTACTCTGCTGGGGATGTGGCATCTTTGAAGGTATTTTGCCATTTCTTTGCTGTGATACATTCCAGTCAGGGACCACAGAAGGTCACCATCCTTCTAAGCACTGAAATTTTAGGCAACCAAGAGAAACAATTTCAATAGCAGCTGTTCACTCCTCTCGTGCTTGAAGAAGACTCATCACAGATACTGGTTCGTTTGCTGGCAGAAACCGAGCTGGGAGCCTCTGCAGGCTCCTCTGTGGGAGTGGGGAGAGCTATGAATTGCAGGGCAAGTGAAGCACATGGATGGCCAGGCTCCTTCCCTCCGGGGAGCTGCAAGCCCACGCAGAGCTAACCCCCCATGACACGCTTCTAATCCACCAGGGAAGCCATTTGGGTCAGAGACAGAGAAAAAGTCACCAAAAAATTAACTGATAACGTAGGAAGAATTTTCTGTAGAAATGACTAATCATCAGCAAAACAAAAGGAATAAAAATACTTAACTGAAGGATTTCGTACGAGCTGGCTTGACTGGGCAAACAGCAGTTTATCCCATGGTGCATTTATGTTTTCTGGGTTAAGAGAGTAGCTACTGCTGTTTTAACCATTTCCTTGCTCTTACAGCAGTGAACACCCAGCTGCCCTGCTCATATCAAATGTTCTGCATATGAAGGGCTGAAATGGCTTTGAAATGTCTATTCCCCATCAGAATAAATTATACACACATATACTAAGGATGACACATTTTACTTTGTATCTGAGAAGCACTTTCAAGATTAGCATAAATTATATTTGTAAATTAGAGGTTGGATGCCAAAACAACAGAAGATATACTATTTTTATCCCCCAAAACATGATTTCAACAGACCATGAAATATAATACTGAAGAAATAAGGACAGGATCACAATCATGGATACAGGAACTATATTGTAGGTATGGTTTTACACAAATCTATACCATTTTTATCACAAAAATTAAACATGAAAATTAAACACATTTATCTCTATTTTTTAAACAACACTTCAGAAATCCCCCTTCTTATTCCCAAAGAACATGCACACTTTTTTTTCCCTTCATTACTTTTCTGAAATACTCCAAATGACTCATCATGATCTTGAATCAAGATCCAGAGGATATGACCCTCCTTTTAGATATAGGCTAAAGTGTAAACAAGTCGTGACAAAGGTCAGATTTGGAGCCATTTTGTGCACCTGGGGGACTGCCTAAAATGAGCAGCCAGCATGCCTATGCACATCAAACTTCTTCCCTCTACCATAGGCCTCTTCTTTTGAGGTAGGAGATCAGGTGCTGCTTAAGAAGCCAGGCCTCTCAGGATATACAGAATACATTAGTGCTACATAATAAAATGTATTCTTTTATCCCACCTGTCAAACCCACAGGCCCAGGGTTTGATCCTGCAGACATGCAATGGGCTGACACTCCCTCCTTGAGTGCATTATTCCACTGAAACACCCAGGAAGCTTTGTGGAAATCGCTTGTGCCTCGTGAATCTGTTGTAAGCAACACCACTTGCAGATGTGCGTCCATTGCCCGTTTTGACACTGGGTTATTTCTTTAAGCACTCCGTGCTACTGTTGAGAGTCTGCCATCCCCAACAGGACTCACAGAAGATTCTCCAGAAGAAACTGAACCACCACACCACACGTTGTGGCTGTACTGTAAAATTAACTGAGTCCCTAGGGAGCAACCAAAAGACAGCTGTAATCCCTCTGCAGTGCACAATGGATAATAAAAGCAAAACTAACCAAGACTGTCCACAGCAGAAAATGATGCCAGAAAATCTGATTTCAAATGATGATCTGCTATGCTCTGCAGGCAACTACTTTTATAATGCAAAAGGTTGAAAATGCCAGCAAGAGTTGGAGTTTTGGGGACAAAGGGAAAAAAACCAAAACCAAATCAAAAGAAACCCAAAACACTTTATGAGAAATGCTGATATATTAAAACCTCTGTATGCTATTTTTATAACAAATCTAATATAAGCTAGACAAATTGGAAAGGAGTAACTGAGGAGTAAGGACCTTTTTGATCCACAGAGAACTCCACAAAACTGTTTTTTGAGTCTGAACAAAAGTGCAGGTACCAGTTCTATTTTCCACTGGCATTGCTTCTATTTATATCAGACAGTCTTTTAAACCAGGGACTAAGGATGCCTGCACTGGGCTGAAAATCCACAAAGGCCTCACGCTGCTCTCCTCGGAAGGACCAACTCTCACTACTTATCTGGGGCACAGGGACTCCAGTGCTGCAGCCCCACACGTGCCTGGTGACCAGCTGATGCACATGGGAACGTCTGTGGGTTGTGGATACACAACCCTGAAGAGGCTGGAGTGAAAAGTGCTCTGCTGTTATATGGCTACGGTTATTTTTAATTTTGCATTGGGAGATGCACAGCTAAAAGCCAGCAAATGAAAGCTCATATGTTTAGAGTCACCTAGAATTAGACGTGGAGCATATGCAATGTTTAAACTGAGTGCAAACGCGTGTTCGCATTAATGGAGTGGGGTTTTGCATCCTGTCAGAAATGGGTGGAGCTCAACCAAGACTGTGTTTTTATCACATTCACTGTAAAACCACGTGGCACAGGCTCCACTCTGCCTGAGCAACTGTGGCTAAGTAAATATTTCAATGAGATATGGGAATAAATTAACATACAAAATAATTTTTGAGCATTTCTGTAAGAAAATGTTTCTTCAGTTTTGACTCAAAGTTTTAACGGAAAAAAAAAAGCCTGTACAGAGTAAAGAAGCCTTTTTGTGGATCAGATGCTGTGAAAAGTTAAAACCTGAAGAAATGAATGAAATGTGCTGAAACTCTAAGACAGAGACCTGTAAACCAAGCGCTCTGTGTGGGCTGAGATGTTACACTGGGTCTAACCTTTCCAAGTTCAGACTTATTTCAAACACTGATTGTACAGATGCTCTTCTCAGTCCCTCGAGCAAACATGACTCCATTTTTCTTTTAAAATCCAGGCTCAAATTGGATTGACAAGGAAATTATGGTTTTAAATAAATGCTTCCTATGGTATCCAGTTCCAAAGAGAAAGGACTCTGAAAGGACTCTTCGATCCTGACTGGCAGTGAGCAGGAAGAGCAGCATTTCAGTTTGGAAGAAAACCCCTCACAAATTTCACTTTAACATGATCCATAGCAAGACATACAGGTTACTTTTTACACAACTCGTGTAGGTATTACCATCTCTCTGTTCCTTCTGATGTCTGGAGGAGAGGTTTGATCCCTTTTGTCTATCACCACTCTTTATTTTAAGTGGACAGCAGTGATTATCTCTGCTTTGTGAAATGAAACAGACTCAAAACACTAGGTGAAATATTTTTGACTGGTGTAATAAACCCAGAAAACAGGAAAGGGAATCACTCCACAGATGTGTACATTGGTGTCCCTGCCTCCTTCCTCTCTGGACAGTCTCAATCTGTTAAATAAAGCTACATGAAATCCTGTACATCAGTATCAACAGTTCTTATTGTCAGAGCCTGGAGAGGATTGTTCACTAAGATACAAAGTTCTTTTGAAGATCTCCCTGCTTATGTCACTTTTCTATGAGTAACAAAGTGATCATTATTGCCACAACAGAATATTAATGTGCTTCACATCTAAATTTAGAAATAATAATATTAAAAAAAACCTCTTTCCTTGGCTTGATGGATGTCAATTTCTTAGCCACGGTTGTCAGAAGCTACTTATTTCTTCAGAGAAATAAATTAAAAAGGACATTCTATTTTCAGAAACACAGTTAATTTAATAGTGCATGTCAGAGCACGTGAAAAGCAAGTGTAGTGGGCATACAGGTGGTCAGGACCTAGTGATTTGAGTCAGGAAACTGAAAGAGGCCAGCCAGCAAAAGGACATCTTTCCCCACTCATGCATGTACCCAGCACGACCCTGAACCCTTTCCACACTGAGGTCTTCCAACACATTCATTGCATCTCCATGCATTCCCTTTAGAAATCAAGGTGAATTGTCCAAATGCAAAGTACAGAAACCCTTTTCTCCTCTGTATCCATGCACAGAACTAATGGGCCAGACCCAGGAACTCCAGCAGACTACTAAAAGGTCTTTATGTATACAGGAATTTGACACCAGAGACAACTGGCTACAATAAAAGCTGCAAAAAAACTTCCAAAGCTGCCAAAACTCAGCACATGCTGATTTTCATCACTCTAAGAATGGGGATGTTCAAATAATTTTAGGCACTGCTGTGTTGCGCTTTTTTTTTTCCTGCAAGAGTAGCTTTTTGCCAAATTTTTGAGCAAAAACTATGTCCAACAATATCTGACAGTGAAGGAAGATGGTACTTAAATGCTCCTTTAGGGACATGTACTTACATTGCCCAAAGGGTCATCACTACAACCTATGAAGCTGCAGTGAAATAGAATTTTGCTAAAGCAACAGCTTGTTTTCCAAGCTGTGAAAGTCAGTGTGAGGATTTGCTACGGACATAAAACATTAAAACAAAGAGCAAACACCCTTGTAACCTGCATTCAATAGTGTAATGCTAAATTAAGTGGGGAATGTACTAGTTTAGTTCCCCGCATGAGAAGTGATCAGCTCTGTGCTGTTCATACTGAAAGTGTGTGAATTCCCTTTATTCCTTGGGCAACTCTTCAGGGCTGTCATTTATTGAGTGTCATGTTTGAAGTGTCTCAGCTTGAAGAAATAATGCTGTGTGTGCAATGAGGTGGTGAGCTGTGGCAGCCAAGGTCACACAAAGTCTGGACCTAATTTTACATAAAGATGACAAACCAAAAATAACGTGCTGTTGCTTTCCTTTGCTCTAAGAGCTATTGTTAAAATCAGCAAAGCTGCTGGTAATAAGTTGTAGCGTATGTACATTCCCAGGCTGCTTAAACCCCTTTGAAAAGTCTTCTACCTAGGAACAATAACCCTGACACAAAATGAACTGGATTTCCCTCTCCCAAAGCTGTATTGCAGGCAGCAGCCTACTTTAAAACAACTGAAAGAGGAAGAAGCTCAGAGGCAACTTGTGTGAGTTCAAAGTGTGTGAGCTCCAAGCACTGCAGCCCAAATCAGTTATCTGCACCCCAGGCAGCACACAGGCGATGTCTCTGTCCCTCAGAAGAGCAATTCAGCTATGCTTTTTAATTATTTATTTATTTTTAAACCAAAGAAAATACTGTTCTCTGCTCCAGAATACATGATACCCCTTTCCCTGCCCTGTGGCCCAGTGCCTATACAGGACAGAGGAGCCTGTTGCTCTGTCCTTACTGCACCAGCTACCCCAGAGTTTTCAGTTTTGAGATGCTGAGCCAAAAAAACCTCCTTGAAGATGGTCTCATGATAAAAACCTTAAACCAGAGCAGACTCAATTCAAACATTTTGGGCCATTATGTATAGTACTGGAACAGCAGACTTTCAAGTCCTACAGAGAGCTCATGACAACATATCTTTTAATAGGCAGCTTCACCCACTTAATAAATGTAGTAATGGACCACTGAGCTTTAAGGAACAGAATCAGAGAATCATTAAGGCTGGAAAAGATCTTTAAGAGCATCAAATCCAACTATCAACCACCACCATGTTCACCACTTAACCATGCCCTCAGTGCTAGGAAGGATGAACCTTAACTGGACTTTGCACACATATTTCTATGAATTTGCATGTGAAATGGTTTTGTATCCTACCTAGAATGGCACACAGAAATGTTAATGTTCCTGGTGATGACCAGCTCATTATTCTGGTCTCTAGAATCTCTATTTTATTTGTAACTCAGTAAGAAGTGAAAGATAACAATTGTTAAATAAGAGTTTTCAGCACCTAGTTATTTAGCCAGTGGATACACTGCTTTACAACAAAAGCAGATGATTAGAGGTAAGAAGAGATAGATGCAGCACAATTACATTATTGCAGCTCTGAAGTGCCTTCTAGAAACTTTGTGGAGGTAAAGGGTAAAATCAGCATATTTCCCATAGTGGGTTTTCAGTTAAGCAGTTACCTGTTGTCATATTTTCAAGTTTTGCCTTATATCCACAACACACTTTAAATGAAAGGCAAGGCTTTTTTACAGTCCTGCTATTGGATTCTGGAATGGAAAACTAAATGCAATCCAAACTTGCAAGACACTACAAAAAACTTGGGAAATCAAAACTATGGAGTTTCCAAGATGCTTGTGAGTGATCCAAGATGACACTTCTAATCCACTCTCAGATATTATAAAAGGGATATTTCATAGCTGTATCCAGTAAAATTAGGATAGCTTTGATTCAAGACCCAGAACAGCTTCAAGGGGGCTCACAAAACAGAAGTATCAAGGAAAGAAAATATCTCCTGAGGAGAGATTCCCTCCTGTGAAAGTGATGAAATTGGGTTCTCTACCAGATGCTAGCATCTATAATTCTTGAAATGCAGATAAAATGCAGATAAAAATAAATGCAAATTATAAACTCACAATACATTGGAGTTATTTATGCATATACTTAGTAATCTGTGTTTACTGCCCTTCAAGCTGCATGCAGAAAAAATTGGATCCCTTTTTAGAAGTGGTAGTATGGAGCATGTAGATCTATAGCTTTGATTTAAAGAGTGTGACAGGCAATCAGTGTGTGTCAGAGGAAGCCCACATCAGCAAAGAGACACGTTAAAGCCACATTTGAATTTTCTTTTTTAGGACTGAACAGATGAGTGTTTCCTTCATGTTCTGAACACAGTGGGATTGGGAAATAACCTGAATTTCAGGCTAGGAGAAAATGGATTGCTTCAAATCATAGGAAAATGAACAGCACTGATTTTATTCCTCACTTTCAGCAGAATTGAGTAGTGCATAGCAGAAAAAGGCAAGCCAGATGCATTCCTAAGACTGTTATGTATTTCCATTTATGTACACCAGAAGTAGCATGACAACTAGAAATTAACTCTTTCCCTGCATTTTTCACTCTCATGAGATAAACATTAAATTTGGCTAATGAACTGAAAAGAGAAAAAGAAAGTCTATGGATTAATTTTTTTTAAATGATTAAATGAAACGGGAATACAGACAGGAAATGAAAGACTGGATTCTTGTATCAATACTGATGTACAATGAGAGCAGCTAAAGATCCCTTTTAAAAAGACATAGATATTACTTCCACAAAAGGTTTGCACTGCTTGTGAGAATATGAACTGAACCTATTTCAGCTGGGAAGAGTTTGATTGCAAAGTCACAAAACTGTCAAAGATGTAGACTAATAGGAAAAAAATATCTGAGCTGATCAAATCGGTTGGTTTTTGCTTTTGAAACCAGAGGCTCAAATCATTATGTCTCAAGTTGGAAAAAAACCACAACAAAATTGAGAAACCTGAGCAGGACTCCCCAGTCCCCTCTGTCCCATTACCATGGACAGTCTCCTCACATCCTTTGTCACAGCCAGGCTCAGATCAGTCCCACTGTGCTTTGTCAGGACTACAGTGCCAGAGAACATAAACAAACTGCCCTGTTTTCTATGGAAATAAACAAAGGTCAGCTCTTTTCCTCCCAAGTCAAGTCACTCAGTGACTACAGTGAATATGAATGGCTGGACAAATGTCTAAGACTGTCCCTGGAGAGGAGCACTCTGTGCCCTCTGCTTCTTGTGGCCAGGAAGAATGCGAGCCAGACAAGTCTCTATCCTGCTCTTTAACTGCAAACTGCAAGGTAATTGAGAGTCAAAACAGAGCCTAAATCACCCAAAACCCAAAGTTCTTGAGATTCAAGCTCCTCAAAACTTCCTCTAGTGACAGTTATACACACGTGTACTGCTCACACATCTCAAGCACAAAGCTTCAATCTCAGCTAGTGCTGTTTCCAATGATGATGTTCCAATATGTGATTAAATAATTCTGTTGGTATTCTTTGAGAATAATGACCATTGTTGCTCCTTTTTGTTTTGCGGCACTTTCTGTCATTTTGCTAGCTTCCATCCCTAATGTGTTTTATTATTATTCAGGTCCTTGCCCAGTCTGTCTGTTACCTGCTCATTAGAACTCCTGTGGTAGAAAATGTTCCTGCAAGAACCTAATTCTAGTACATTTCAATATATTTTCAGGCTGAGTGAGTCTAAAAGCTCAGATTATTACGGTGAGCTTGCAGTGATGTGTTTGATAGACTCTGTATTTTGTTGTATTGAGGCAAAGGGAAATTAATCTAAAAAGTTTTAACTTTAAACTTGGAAGGCTGAACAAAAAATAAGTAAATCTAAACCCTCAAAGAAGCTTGCTTCCACTGGGGCTTAAAGTGACTAGTAGGTCAAGGGCCAACACAAGGCATTTTTTTGTAAGACATATGAGAGGAATATACAGCAATTAGCAATGCAAGCTTGTTCTTATCACTCTTCCACAATGGAAACGCACTTTGGAATTCTCCAAAACAGCTTTCAAATTTCTAAATAGATGTTTTTAGTTTAAATTGCTAATAAAACCACTGAGTGTGTCAGTGAGTTGAACTTACAGCAAGCTCCAGCAGCACAGAATTTTTATATGCAATTTTAGGGCTGAGTTCCCTACAGAATGACTGTAGAGTTCTTACTGCACTGCAGTTATGGCTATAAAATATTAGCAAGGTTAAGTAAATTACAAGATATTACGTGAGAAAAACCTCTCATCAGGTAACATCCGGGCCTCCAAACTATTCAGAACAGGCCTTATTACTTGTCTCCACTTTATTTTAAAATCATTTATTTACTAAGACTTAAATTAAAGAAAAAGAAATAAGAAACAAAATTCTAAGAGTTTAACCATAGCTAAAAGGTTTACAGCATGCACATTTTCTTCAATTTATTATTAAAACCAGCAGCAAAAATTGACTGTGATATTGAAAGGGCAAGAGAAAATTAAGCAATGCCTCATCTACTACTTCCAACTAAATTTTAAGCACTCCGGGTCTTTTAGTATAAATGGCAATTTTATTGCTGGCATTAGAGAAGCAGTTATCCCGATCTCTGAAAATGCCTACCACTTTCTGGGCAAGTCCGTGGAATACGTGTAAATGATTAACCACAGGCCGGGTCAGCGCAGACACAGCGCAATTACAGACTGCTGCAGAACCCTGCGGAACTTTAAAGCCACAGGCCAGCAGAGGCTCAGGATTGAGAGATGCAGACTAAGCCACTGGCCAGCCACTCCTACCACAACAGGGTGGTCTCAACCGCCTCTTTCCTCTTCCCCTGCATTGATTTTTTCTCATTCCCTGAGGCAGGACCAGTGTGCACATATCCAGCAGGCAGTACCATCACAGCCAGCCCCCGGGAGGCTCTGGTCTCCAAAAGAGCTGTAAGAGCCCAGAAGCATCTTTTGTCAGACCAACCAGCCTGAGCAGAGGGAGCCTGGCTCTAACCCAGTCATGCCTTAATAAGAATATCATCTGCCCTATTACAAAAGACACCAAATAAAACTGGATACTTGGGACTCATACTGTCATGAGAGGGAAAACTGCTACTAAATATTAGCTTATCACTAGGTATCCAACCAATTTCACAGAAGACTAGCAGAATCTCATTAGGTTTATATATATAAACTGTCATCTGTTCAGTCCATTTATAAAATGTGAGAAGGCAGCAGGAAACCTAAGGATTCATGACGAGTTCTTGGAAAGAAACATCCACTGCTCTCTTTCTCATTTCTCTCAGCCTTTGATTTTAGCCTCATCTTTTCACAGCTCTTTCTCCTCCTTTCTGTATGCCCCCTGTTACTGCAGAACAACCAGCCACCCTCTGCGCTCCGTGTTAGACACTGAGGGAGCTCCTGTGCAAATGTTCAGCTCCAGCAGAGCTGTCAGCAGCTCTATGCTGGCTCTGACATTTTACAACACTTTATCTCAATCTAGGGACAAGGGGAAAGGAGGGCATGAGGAACACAGGGGAAAGCAGAGGCCACCCTACAAAGACTGTTTTGACAAAGCAGAACTAGGTCCACAAGTGGAGCTGCAGGGCAGCAGGAGAGCGAGGACATCAGAAAACCCACAAGTACACGGGATCCAGAGACGGGCAGCTGTCTGGTACAGCTGTATAGTCTCAGGGACTTACACTACTTGGGCATCTCCTGATCATTTCCTCTTGGATAGCTGCTATTGCCCCATTTCAAAGGCTGGCACATGATGCAGAACACACAGCTGAGCCAAAACCTGAATTCACATCCCATGATTCCCAAGCTGCAGTCTCAAATCCAGAACCACTCTTTGTCACACTTCTGCTTTTCTCCAGGTGCTTAGAGTTTCACCTCTGAAATACACAGAAATACTGGTCTGAACACAGCCTCAGAGCTCTCAGGGAGGGGGACACCACAAGGCACAACACACCAATTCAGGAAAGAGCTGCTGATATTATGAAGAGCCCCCACTGCACTCTCTTTTGACACAAATGACAATGGCAGTTTCTCAGGAGAAGACCGAGTCTTTGGCCTGAGAGCACAAAAGGCGTTTGCAGCCACAGACCTGGAAAACAAAGCAGAATACGTTCTTGGCTCATCTACAGCTGCCATTTTATTATTTCCCACCTTGCTTTCCAAAGCACACGAGCAGGAGAAGCAAGTCTGTAAAATACAATATAAATACAAAAGAAGGTGAAATAAAATATGTCATATTGTCAATATGATATAGCCCTCGGCCAGCAACCTGTGAACATATTTGACTATTTGGACAATCTGTTCATAACAAAAGACATGACGGACAGAAATGCGAGAGTGTGTCCAGTAAATGTGGTGAAGTGCCAAGGGGATCAGTAACAAGTGGAGAAAAACAAGTTATTTTGTTTTCCACGAGCCAGATAAACAGGAAGAGGAAGATGAAGAAGAAAGGGAGAAGTCCTGCCCTGAGCATAGTAAGATCCTTCGTAGATGGATGCATATTTGCTGCACTGCAGATATACTTACACATAATAAACCTGAATTCATTAATACTAAATATTTACTCTCAGCTTGTAACTTGTCCAAAAAAGCAATTATGATACATCATGTTGACGGAGAGTATAAAACCATTAAAATTTGGATCACTCACACAAGATATTGTGTCAATGCGTAGTCAACAGTAAAATCCCTAGTACAGTATATTTAATGGGAATAGTCCAACGCTTTCTAATAAAGCAATGCAAAATCTGATTTGCTGTGACACTGCCCTGGTTCCAGCTGGGATGGAGTTAATTTCTTCTCAGTAGATGTTACAAAGCTGTGTTTTGGATTCAGAATGAGAATGGTGTTGATAACAAACTGATGTTTTGGTTCCTTGTGAAGTTGTGTTTAACCTAAGTCAAGGACTCTTTCCTTATCTCATGCTCTGCCAGTGAGAAGGTACACAAAAAACAAACAAACAAATGAATAAAACCCCAAAAACAAATTTAGCATAGCTTATCTAATAAACTAAGAGGGAGCTCTTGGGTCTGAACTTTGGTTGCAATATTTTCCCAGCAGCCTAACATGTTACAGGTGTCATTCATGGGGGACTTAAAACACAGAGATGACCTGGTAGCAGCAGCACCTTTCACCTCATCAGGGCAAGTGAGGAGAAGCTATACAGGAAGAGACTCTTCAGTGCCCATCCTCAGCCTGTTTCTAGTCCACTTGAATCTCTTTGAGAGAGGGCTAAACAGAAATTCCTTGGATGGAAACAAAGAGTGGAGCTATCAAAAGTCAGACTCTGAGATGTGACTGCCACAGTTCTCTTTCACAAACAACACTCATAAGAGGTTAACCATGCGGTCTCTTAAAAGGCAGCACGTTCCCTGCAGAAGTCATTGTCCGTACAATTGCTGCTGGATATGGCTTCCAGCTCCTACAGCACAGTGGCCTTGGAATCAAAGCCTGGTTGAAGTGGAGATTGCAGGTCTTGAATTACCGACAGCTACTTAAAAGACATGTAGCCTAAGGCACAGTCCAAACACACTGGAGGGGAATCTGATACAAGCTGATGACAGACACAGGTTTTAGGGAAGTAGCTGTCCGGTTTGGCACTGGGAATACACCAATACAACAACATGACCTGCACAAGCCATGGGTGTCCCCCTTTGGATAACCCTGCATATAAACACATGGTGCCACTGGTAAAACACCAGCTGGCAGGATAAATTGTAAAAGACATAGTATTAAATCAGGCATTTTCAGGGCTCAGATCCAAAGATACTAATCCTTTCATCAGGATTCAAACTGGCAACATTCCATATAGAAGGACATTTGTTCTCTCTCTGGACTGGATATAAAATTCATCTGTTCAAGAGAGTGAACTCTTCTCTTCTACTCTCAACTCCACTATGGAGCAAAGGCATAAACCCATATTTACCTTCTGTGTATCCCCAGAATTATCAGAGTGACCATGAGTGCAGTGACAATGCAGTGACACTATTTGGGAATATGTAATGCACAGATATAAGATTTTGTATTGTATTTCATAAAGCCCAGTGATGATACAGGAGCATGCAACATGTTTGACCTACATCAGGATCAAATATCCTCACCTGCTGTGTTTTGATATAGGCCCACCTCAGTACATGAGTTGATCAGAGCCTTGAGTTCACAAACAAACCCAAAGTTTGCATTTAGATCTGCTGACATGGCTCTCAATGCTGGCACAAGAATGGTATTCAAAATGTCTTTGTTTGGAGTCAGGAAATAATTCCAGTTTTCTAGATATCACATCATGAAACTGCTGACTTTTTTTTGTAGCGACCACCATTCCCTCACAAAACTCATCTACAACAAGCAGTTCTCCAAAACAAAAATTGCCATTCTGATAGAGAAAGATGATCTGATGACTTAAGTCAAACAGCAAGTAAAACAAGTTGGAACTACTTCAGGATATTCAGTCTGTGATCATTTCCTTGAGTTTATGTTTTGCCATTTTGTTGATTCTTGAGGCTGAGCCTGAGAACTTATATCCATGCTTAGACCAAATTGTATGTTGCTAGTCTGGGCAACCACATATTGTAAATATCACTGCATGTATAAACAATAAAGATGTCTTATGCATTTCTCTTCTCAATTCCTCTGCACTAGGATGTTTACAAGGTGGCCAGAGCCAAATAAATCATCATTTTCTGTGGTAGGAATAAAAGTATGATCATTATCTTGAAGGTTCTATTTCACCCTAAAACCATGGGACAACAGTGTGATACTACCTCTGAGAAAAAACAGGTTTATTATTTATGGAAGTGCTTCATTGATCCAAACACAAATCACAGTTCAGGTTCAGCCAGCTATAGAAAGCCAAAGGAAGTATGAAATGAAATGTTAAAATTAATGTCTATGTTGTCTCCCAGGTAATTTAATAAATTATTATAAAGAAATTCCTCCAGTTCTGTGTTGGCTATCACTTGTGGTAAGTGAAGAACCTCAGCCTGTGGATTTTTATATGTATAAGCAGAGCATTTTCAAGGCCAAGTTTTTTCTACTATTATGTGTTAATGGGTCTTATAATGTGTGAAATAGAGTTCAGGCAACTCAGTCTGAAAACCAAATCATTTTTGCTACACATACTCACCAGGTCAGGATAGCAAGTTTTTGGATAATAACCATGCTTTAAAAATAGATTTCTGTAATTTAAAAATAAAACCAAGGCTTGATAAGCTGTGTTTTAGCAAAAGGAGGAAACAACTTGTTTTCTAAGGAGAAAACCACTTGCAGAAGCATAATATAAAGTATTACTTAGCAGAAACCATCAAACAACTGCCTATTTTCCCAGTGTTTTATAAGGCACTTTTGTGCACAATACATAAAAAGACATACTTAGCATTAACATCATTATTGGAACTCATGGTCCTAGAATATAGTATAAAAAGCATCAAAACCCACAGCTTTTATAACTTTCTGTTCATTAGTTTCAGCTCAAAGAAGTGTCATGGAATAATGATAAAGCATGTTCTTTACTCTTTTTTCAAAGTCAAGTAATCCCTGTCTTTTCAGTTTTTCCTCTTGTTGCTTCTAGATGGAGTTACCTTGTCAACAAAGTGTTGTAATATTTCTTGAAAGTACTTGAAAATACTTTCTAGATGTGTTCTTTTAGGATAGATTAAAGCACAATAAGTCATTCCATTGCCTTTGAAAAATTGTAATAAATTGTTGTAAAGCCCAGCATATCAATCAGGCCTGATTGCATACTGCAGCAATTAGCGAGGGGATGCATCTCATTTATCCATCTCCAACAGGAAGGTAAGGAGGATGAGTGCAATAACCCACTCTAACCCACAAACATAAGCCACAAGCCCTCATCTTGCTTTTGGACAATCGAGACCCTTTCCTTCCAACCTGCACCATACAAAATCCAGAAGAACTGGCCAGGGAGAAATGTCAATTAGACAGGTGAAATGGGGAGCATAGACCTTCAAGGAATGACAGAACTACTTGCTCCATGTGAGCAACTCTATTTTGCTAGTTAAAATGCTCTGAAGGAGGGGGAGCTGCTCAGGGAGTAGAGCTCGGTGTAGCCTGGGAAAGGCAGGGAAAGTGATGAAGCTAATGGGGCTGCAAAGCTGCTGCTGTAGTGCATGAGGCTGTCTCTGTGAAGGGAAGGGCTGATAGCATCCTTACTCTTTTTATTCAGGTATAGAAATGTACCCTAGAAAGGGAAGTTTGCTTTATAACTAGAGGAGATACCTTTGGATCTGTGAACTGCCACCAGCTTTCTGGGATGCAGCAATACATCCTTTGAGCCTTGTCTACTGCCCAGTCTGAGGCCCTCATGCAATCAAGCCCCACAGGTGAGTTGATGACCCACTTGAGGAGATGGATCATCTCATGAAATAGGAGTTTCCTGTTAGGAATTTCCTAGCTTTGTCTCCCCAAATCAATGTGCAGGGAAATGATGTGCCTTATTTCTGACTTTACAAACACTAGAACAATTCCCTTGTCCTTCATAAAGGATCTCCAACTGACCGATGTATAACCTCAGGTAATTAGGTAGATTCCTAGATGGCAAATACCCAAGATTTGTCTTTAATCTCAAGGGAAAGGATAGTGACAGAGCTTTTAAAAGATTTTCAGGTAATTCACAGAGACATTACATCCCTCATTACAGTCATCTTAAATGCAGCAGAATTGACTGAGTTGGAGTTTCTGGAATGAAATGAGATATAACCTAAAGCATGCTGAGCAGCCCTTTCCTAAGCACCTCCCGTTTCCTACTCAGCCTCCTCAGACAGGTGATAAATGCAATCTCTCCATTTATTAGGTCATATTTCATCAAACACAAATGTATGTGTCACTACACATCTGTGAGCACCCTATGTGGCCTCTCCAGATTGTACTAATGGGGCTGCAGCACAACAGAACCTGCTCAAGTCTCCATTAAGCAGAACTCGGGACAGCAAGGGACGCTGACACAGGGAAACAGTTTCATCTGGCAATTAATTCAGGGCCTATGTGGAAAAATAAATGATCCATTTCTTCAGAAGACCTCTCTAATTTAATTCTCAGCTAAACAGCAAAGCAGTTTCTATTCTTTCCTGACCTCAGAGATCCTGGGGTGAGCAAATCCCTCAGTCAATATCTGAGGTAATTCACCCCGATCAGGGATCAGTTCAGACCTGGTTCAGGGCTAAACATTAGAGAATATTCCCAGACAGCAAGATTCCAAGTGGGATGGTCATACCAGAATGCTGCATTGCATAATCAAGCAAGCTAAAGTCACTTTTGTTTCTTTACTACTGCAATTGCTCTCAAAGCTCCCGATACCCATCCTATAGACCATGAAAAAGCAAGAACCTAGAGCTAGTCAAGAACATGGGAAGCCAGCTACTGATAGCCTCGAAATTCTAAATTTAAAATCCTCAAAATAAAAAGTAAATAGTTTATAAACTATTTAGCAGCTCAAGGATTAGCCACGGAATTATCCAAACAGTTATAACAAATTTATAAATCTATGAATAAAATCATAAGCCCCCCTTAAGCAATTTATAAAGCAGAAAAACAACATGTCAATTATTTGCTGTAAAAAATGTTTTGTACTTTAGCTTCTACTTAAGTAGCTGCAAAAATAAATAGTTTAACAGCCTACAACCATGTTAGTTTGGCACAACTGCATTTGAATTCAACTCTTAACAAAAAGAAGTAATGATTTACATTCATTTTCATTTCAGAAAAACAAAAGAATATACTTTTTTTTTTTTTCTGTCTTTACACTTATAAAGTAGAGGGCATGGACCTTACAGAGAAAAGGCTACAGCATGTAAATCTGGACTGAGGGAATTGCAGAAATGCCTCGGTTGTCCCAGGCTGATCACCAGGAGTCAGTGAGTCAACTCAGGATTCAAAAATTCCTGCTTATCAAGAATGAGATGTTCATTAGATGTGACCTATTTCAGAGCTCAACAAGGTTCAGATACAAATCTAAACTTTGTCTCAATTGTGAAAACACAGAGTAAATTACAAAATCCAAACTCATTTCACATCTGGTTAAATGAAAGTTTTGGGCCCACCCATGAAAAGGTTATTCTACAAACCTCTTGGGACAGAAGTACAAAGCAGAGGCAATACTGCAGAATTGTGTATTTTGATGAACAGGAAAATTGGGAAAACAAATAGGGAACAAGTGGGGAATTACATCAAGAAGTAAGCTGAGCTTGACTTAAGAAAAAAACATAGTTGATTTCAAAGAGAAAGATAATGGTAAAATGAATTATGTGGGGAAACCTGAGAGAAGCTTGATAACTTTTAACACTTAGGACACAGTATTCCTTATTGAGCAGATCAGTTCTAACACTTCTGCCATACAAACTGAACAATTCCAGCTATAAAAACCAGTAAGTCAATTATACATGCATATTTGTATGTAAAATAGGTAAGAGTATGTGGCTGTTTTTCAGGATATGGTCAGATCTCTTGTTCTGGAATTGCATAGCTGATAATATTTCTATGCTTTAGATATGCAGCAGAAAACATGTGGACTGATTTTACTTAATCAAACAATTTAAAGTTTGAACTGCTTTCTCATTTAGCTAACAGCATATAATAACCATTAGAACGAGCCATAAAGTTATCATCTTATTTGCATGAATCCCATACTAGAGGAAATGAAAGCATTCCAGATTTACACAGTCATTGAGAGGAAGATCAAGTCCACAGTGTATAAACATTAAAAAGACCCTAATTAGAATCAAGTATTTTTGACAATTTTATTTCCAGCTAATTAGCACTGATGTTTTAGTACTAGGACCTGACTGCACTGTATTCCGCAATAGCTATGATTCATATCTACATTCAAATAAATAATTCAGCAAAGAAAGATTCATAGAAGTGCTTTTGTTTATAGTGCTGTCAAAAGGAAATACTTGGGGGAAAAAAAAATGTTAATCGTCATCCCTTTTTAACAGGTTGAGACTAGACTAAGTGCTATTTACAGGGAATCAGCCGCCCTGCAGACCGGGAATCCTCAGACACCAGAGCAGGTTCCTTGCAATCTGACATGTAAAGGCCAATTCCTGGTGTGTCCACACACTCCCATGTCTGCAACAGGAGAAACAGCTCTCTGTGTACAACTGGGAGACTGCAGCTACAACAGTGTCATTATGAGACGGGGGGTGGCCTTCCCCAAGACTCTTACAGGGAGATGGAGGTTCTGCTGGCAGTATGGGGGAGAGCCCTGCCCTATATCCTGTAGGGGAACAGGGCCATGCACTTGCACAATCCAGCACCCGAAACCTGAGTCAATCGCCAGGACCGTGCTCCACCCTGGGGCTTCTGCCACACTCCCATGCAGGTAAAATTGCTGCCAGAATATCCCACACCTGCTGTGAGAATGCAAAGTTACACTGAATTTAGGGGTACAAACACAAAAATATGGGATCACTGCATGTGGAAATGTGTATTTTCATGTATAAAATCTCCTGTACACGTGCAAAGCTGCAAAGGTTAAACGTACAAGCCTCAATATTTAATGCAGAATCTGTAGATGAAGCGGCCTGGAAGTGCATTTACCACAGAGAGAGACATGTCACAGCCAAACCCCAGAAATATGTTGACAGTAGGAAGCAGAGGATCCTGAAGCACTCTTGTGCACGAAAGAAATACTATATCTAAGGTCATTTTAAGGAAAAAAAGATCTCTAGGCACGGCTGCTATCAGAAATGGCACAGAGAATAAAAATAAAACATCAGAACAGTCTAAGACTGCTACGAAGGAGTGGACAGGCTATTCAAAATATGGAAGAACTCCCTTCCTCTCTTTGCTTCACCATACACACCGCCTGAGAAGACTGGCTTAATCCTTCATATCATGATTTATAAAAGTAATCATCCTTTGGAGGCTCTTGTCCTTCCACAGCAGGTGCCCAGGCCGTTCAAATGCGTAGTTATGAACACTCAAACCATGGGACTAAAATGGGATGGATCTAGGGGGTTTTGCCCCATTTTGCAGCCACACTGTTGACATCAGGTACACTGTGGATCAGAAGGTGCTCCAAGCAGCAGCATGCCAGCACTTACAATCCTGAGGAGAAGTGGGGCATAACAGTTACCATTGGTTCTGTTTGCTAACAAAACCAGTTTAATGTGTAATCAGCAGCAGCTGCAAAACGGAACCATATATTTTACTCCAAATTTCTATCACTGTATAAACCATCTCAATGAGTACAAATAATTGAAATGTCCTTTTTTGCTCCTCTATAAGTAGCAGTGCACTGACTTCAGCCAGAGTAACAATCCAATACATGAACACCTTGGAGGTGATGTTTCTCTTCCCTTGTCACAGCCCTGCTTTGGGCCAGATTCCCAGCTGGCGTAGGCTAGAGAACTTCACGGGACTAAAAGAATGACACTGACTTACAGCAGCTAAGGATCTCTGCTCTGTTAAGTATGAGGAGGAGGAAAAGGGGAAATTTATTAGAGCAGTTACTTTAAAAGGCCAATTACAATTTTATTAGAGGAAAAGCTTCAGCAGTTTTAGTTATTTACAATTTAACAAGCATGCTATGAATTAAATTGATAGAAACTTTTTTACCCCCCAAAATAATTAACACTATAAACAATAAAAATGAATTGAGTGTGGATCAAGACAGTTCAGAGTAGGCTGGTGGTATTTTCCATTTAGTGAAGCCTTTATTATTACCACTTTAATGACCTGAGCTTAGACATTCTGCTTCCTTTTACCATATGTCACTTTTATTCTGCCCTTCTGGATACATGTGTGAAAAAGAGCAGGCCTGATGTATATTGGAAAAGTTAAGTCATTCAATTAATTAAAGCCTTGGTTTTTACATAGCTAACATTCATGAAGTGGGAAATAAGAAATTAATTCTAAACCAATATTAAAGAATCAACAGCATTAATTAGACCTTTAATAATGAGTGACAGTAACAACCTCAGAGAATAAATTCTATTTTAACCATGGTAGATAAAAAAGCTGATGCAATAGACTTGGGGTTTTGGTTCAGTAGTAGAGATTCATATACCTGACCTGGTATCTCACCTGAGGACAGTAAAGTCGCTGCTGAAGTCTCAGACAAGGTACCAGATTTGCATTCAGTGATTGATTCTGTTGGATGGAAACAATTCAGCTCCTTCCTTACTCCTAGAGAACTGACATGAGTACCCAGAGTCTGATTTCACACCAGTTTAAGACATCAGTAACATTTCAGTAGTATAATTCAACCTCAAACTATCTTCACTTAGACAGATAGCCAGCCAAGGTGAAAAATCAGGCCAAAAAGACAATTCCAGAAGCAAGGTAGCTATTGCCTGGAGACAGAAAGGCACATACCTCCCACATATCCGCACTGCACAGAGAGATTCGTTTCATCCATTCACCCAGAACAAGCAAACCCACAAATAGAAGAAATGAAGCATTCTGCTTCAGGCTTGGATCCACAGCACAACTGAGCTAAGGTCCGTCTCCTCTGCCATGGGCCTATTAGCAAGCAGCTTCTACTGCCTCAAGGGAAGAGGGAAAGTGGGGATAAGACAACCCCACAACACCCACACGTACCTGCTGCACCAGCAGGGCAGGCAGAACCGGGGCATAGCAGGACTGGAGCCAAGACAAGAATTGGTTCTGCTCTATCCAGACAGCTACAACTACTTCTCCTCCATCCCTTCCTTATTTCTGTAGCTGTTACCCCAAGTTGCTAGCCCAGCCTTGTGTTTTGGTAACTCCGTCATGGACTGGGAGGGAAGTGAAGGCATCTCTGCCCTGTGGCTGCAGTTCCTCCCCAAGCACAGCCCTTCCCCAAGCTTCCCCTGGCAGTGCTGCACAAAGCAGTCTAATCCCTGAAGGGAAGAAGAGCTTGCAATCCCCAGTTCTGAAGCAAAGGCACATTTATTTTGAGAAGGCTCCAAATGCAGCAGAGCTCCATCCTTTTTTTGAGAGATCCAGTCAGTCAGTCATTAGAACTGACTGGGCCTGGCTGCTGGATTCTGCTCGCTTGCATTTTACAAAGCAGCCATGGCAGCTCCTCATTTGCTCCTCTGTGCAAATGTTAGCAATTACAGCTCACACAGACATGAGATGTAGGTATGCAGGCTTAATTAGAGCTGAAAAGATTTAAAGACAAATATTTTCCTTAGAGAAAACCCATCTGAAACCATACTTCAGACACTTGCTTGGACAGGTTCTTTGTGCTAAAAAGAGTTATCCACACTGCACTGTGCTGGAAATCTTTAAGGAGAATAAAAGAATCAAGAGCTCAGAGCAAGCTTTAATTCCAAATGCACCACTGATGTCTATATTCCTGTGATCCCTTGACACACTTCTTTAACCAGCCAGCTGGGATTGCAGCCAGGCCAGCAACATTTAGTTCCAGACTAGAGGAAAAGCTATTTGCACATTCATCCCTCTGCTGTAGATCAGCAGCACTAATAGTTATGTTATATAAAACAATGAATTAGAGCTCAAACATTAACGAGCTTTTAGCAGATGCGTTCATTAGACCCTACTGCAGTGAGCCTGAAACCAAGGAAAATGCTGTCACCTGTCTCCTGTGACTTGACTGTTACTGTTCCATGCAGTCAGTCTGCTGTCATTTAAAGTAAGAGGAGAGATATTTTTGAACACCTTTGATCAGGCTTTTTTTACTTTTTGCAGAAATAGCTGAAAATAAGGAGTGCCTAGTGCCATGTCATCCTTTCCCCTCATCTACCACTCGCACTGACTGATTCCAGAGAAGAAAATGCCTTGGCTGATGGCAGAAATCCTGTCGCTTCCTCGAAGCTGGTGGCACAATCCAAGTTTATGTGCTTGAAAGTTTGGCTCAGTAAGGATTTATCTACCATACCAAAATGTGGTCCTGGATAGCAATTTGCCTCCTCTAGCTAAATTAAAAATCCAAAGTTAAATTTGTTTAAAACACTAAAACAGAAAATCTATTTTCCTGAACAGACCCCATGTGGAAACTTCAGAAGTCTGAATCTTCATAAGCAGATTAACTTTGGCATCTCCCACCATGAAACAGGAATATTTAAATCTAAAAATAGTATGCTAAAGCTGTTTTAAGTTGGATAATTCAGCCGGAGGTGGCTTTCATTTCATCTAGCTCTACCTAATTTGCTACAGCTAAAACCTATTTGAGACATGCTGAGCAAAACGGACAAGCAAAGCATCCCCTTGTCCACAGCTTAAAACTCCACTTTAAATCTTGCAAGTCACTGCACACATCCTGTCCTATATTTAAAAGGTCACATTTGAACAAGCTATCATTAATCACACATCCTCACAATTTAATCAATTGGTAGAGAGATTATATTAGTAGCTTTCTGTAGCAGCATGCAAATCTTTTTGCCCTAGTTCAGCTTCTTTCTAACAAAGCGACTCAGTTTACAGCAGAAAGGTGAAAAGCTAATGCTCATCTGTTAGAGGAGACAAACACAGGAGATGCCTCTTCTTTTTGTTTTCCTGCTTAAAGATCAAGGAGAATGTACATAGGTATGGGGAGGCTCATGTTTAATTATACAATAGTTATGGAGAGATAACAATCTCTTTGAAGTGCTTTAACTTCTGTGCCACTTTCTCAAGTGAAAAAGGAAGGAAGATACTTATCATTTTGAACGATGCCAGCTTAGATATGGGGGAGGAGACAAGGGGGAAGAGTGTCACACTAAGGAAAATATATATTCAAACTGATTAATAAATGTAAACACATCATTAGATTAAATAGCAGGTTAGTTTCCTGACAGGTAGGTTGTCAGGAGGAGAGAAAAGAAAGAAAGGAAGATCACAAAACCCAAACAAACAGTTCTTAAAATACCAGAGTTATTTGGAGCTTGATTCTGTTTCTATTTGTGTGGGTGAGAATCCTTCCATCAACTGGATGCAGCAAGAGCAAGCCCTGGGTTGTTTTCTGCTGTTGTGTCGGTGTCAATTAGCCAATTCCTACTTTATTCAACTCATGCATAATTAAAATCTAGATTTTAGCCACAAAGTGATTCTTCTTCCCTGTTTAGGATTAGGTCAGAAGTTCTTTCATGAGTGATTTCTTGTTTCAAGGATATTCTGGCCTGAGGTAGGTTGGGATACCTTCCTGCTACCTGAAGAAAGACTGTATTTCCAGCTACAGAAATATTCAGGAGTAATCAAGAAGGAATACTCTGTACATGCCTTGAGCTGATCAAATCTGGCAAAATAAAAAGGGATAGATTTTAGATTAATAACTTCTTGAAGAGGAAGGCAGAGTACAATGATGGAGTTTTTTCCTTCCACTAAAATCCTTTATATATGTGCATTCTTAGTGGGTAGACTATAAACTTTAAAACAAATATTTAGAAAACAGAAAATCTAGACCAAGAACACAAAGAAGAAATTAAATTAATTCCATTCTCTGTTATTTACTGAGGGATCAGAAGTGTCCAGCTGTGAATTTCTCTGTTCAAAAACTCATATTTTTTTAGACATAAGGTGGGCAGAATTTAGTAAAAAATATGGACTGATAACCTAAGCAATGTCAGTGATGCCAATTAAATCATACAGTTGATTAGCACCCATTTAAAGCAGAGGGAGAAGGGAAATACAATAATGTAAGCACGGTATGTGAGAGGACATATAGACTGGTACCTTTTTTTGAGGGCTCCAGATCTGATCACATAATCTTCAGCTACTGCATACAGGATTTTGGCCCTCTCCATGACACATATATTTATTTAATCTTACATACCAGATGTAAGAGATACATGTAAGCCTATACATGTTTTAAAATGAAATGTTGCTTAATTTAAAAAAAGCCTTTTTATTAAATAATATATAATTTCTGTATGCCATATGACACACATGGCTTGATTATCACAGCAATAACTTCCACTTATCTCTATGTACTCTCAAATACTCCCTAGAGACAAATAAAAGGACATATGGCATAATGGCATCTCTTCAACTGTAATCATTATTACTGGTACATATTCAAGTATCAAAGGTGAACTGAGGGCTTGTAAAAGACGAGTCCTTTAATAAAGACATTTGCTTTTTTCTTTCACACAAAATGAGTACTACAAAAGAGGGTACCTTATTCATGATGGTCTACATCATTTTGCAGTGGGGGGTACAGCTTTCGGAAGCACATAGTTTTTACAGCAAAACTGGCTTCAGAAGTTCTACCTCCCCCTTTCTTCTTTCATAGCTCAAAAGTCCTTCAGCTGGGCGCATGTTATAGTTTGGGTTAAAAACAACCCTTTTATTCAGAGGCACAACAGAAATTTCTTTTCAGTAAACATACACATACAAGTGTGCTCTGTTCCTACCTTGGAAGGTTTACTTTTGGAACTATCTCATCCCATTCCAGCAGAACAACTGGTTACCTCCAGTTTGGAAAACACAGCTTTACTTTTGGGGCTCGGAGACAGGCAAAGCTTATGAAAGCATCAAACAGGAGGTGAAAATTGAGTCCAGAATTAGATCTTCAGTTAAATTTTTCCAAATTTTTGAGAGCTGTCTGGATCCAGGGAGTTATGACTGTAGGCCAAACACCAAGGTTCAGTGCCTAAATTCACATATGGAATATGTTTTTAATTTAGAAACTGGGCCAACATCCAATGATGGCAATGAGGACACTCATTTCTACTCTCCTTCGCAGTGAGGAACCAGTGGGTGTAAATGAGGGAACTGTTTCTACTACAATTGCTGTCTGATGCAATGATGGTAAGAGGTCACCATCTTGTGTCTGATACCAAGCAGGGATTGTCATCCCAAAATTACAGCTTTATATGATAGCTGAGTCTCCAGCTTTCATCCTAGTAGGTCAGAGGCATCCAGGCTCTCTGAACAAATCATCCAGACTCTCCTCCCAACATCACAAATAACACACAGGAACAGACACTGCCTGAGGAATGCAGCTTGAACATCGCACATCTCATGGGAATCCTCTAACTTAATTCTAGCATCCAAATACAATCTCAAATCGTCAGTGCCTCAGATTTTCTCAGGAATATTCTGCACTGAATACTCAGGCCTTCAGAAATGCCATTCTAGTGTGAAGCATGAGGCTGGTTTAATCTTCCTTAGAGCTCCTGGATGGTGCAGTTGTACAAATATCAGACAACATTATTATTTACTGCTTTCCAAACAGGAATAATTAGGATGTTTTTCTCATCAAGATACACATTAGTAACTCTGGGACTCCACCACATGTAGCTATGTGTATATATAAAAAGTGGAGTTTGCTTATCACTCCAGATGTCTGGTGCAAAAGACATCTGATGCCCACAATAACCAAAAACCTGGGTCATTAAACATGCAGATGTAAGTAGCAGTTTTAAACCATATTCTACTCCCCCTCCAAATAAACCAGTTCAGTATCACTTTGAATCATACTAAGAGTTAACAAGCTGTTAACCCAAGCTACTGACAAAAAGGTCTATTGCCTCAAAATTTACATCTCCACAGCTGCTTAAGGAGTACCTTATTAACTCTATTCATAACTCATCTTCTCTCTCTAATGAAAACTGAAAACTTGATTCCAGTTGTTTTCCTACAGGTAATGGAATTATATGGCTTCTGAACTTTAGTCTGTCTCAGAATCTGCAATTAAGGAGTGCTACCTCCATTTTATATTTAGAGATTTTTCCGTTATTAAAAAAAGTATGACAAGATATAAAGGAAGACAATCAGCCTGAGAGTCCTAAAATGATCAACAACCTCTGATCCAGCAGCTTTCAGCTTTAGATGATGGAAAAAAAAACCAAGCAGCCTTTCTCAGGAGGTGCAGAGGATACACCCCACTGGTCCCACTGAGGCTGAGGGAAGTGTCTGTAGGCAGAACACTCCAGTGCTGCTGCCTCCAGCACCCCTCACACACCTCCATGGTCCCATCCTGGGCACAACCACAGTGAGACATGGTCACTTCTGCAAGGAGTTGACAGTCTGAATATAGGAAGCAGGCAAAGAAGGAGGGGAGTAAAGGAAAACAGGTTTAGTGACTTTCTTCAGGTTTCATTTCGTAACAGCAGCAGAGAGAAAAGAAAATCCTTCTCTCCATAGCCCTACTTTGGTAACTTCTTGTCCTTTAAAGTACTGCTTATGGCAGGGGAGTTCAAACAAGCCTCTCCAGCCTTCTTCCTCTGGACAACAGGATACCCCCCTCTAAGCTCTTGTCTGACTTAGGAGGAGCTGAGAATTTATTTACATCAGCTCAAGCCCTCTTTTGAAACATATATATAATTTCCAGGAGATCTTCTTTACTGTTATTTATGTTCCTGTTACCATCTCCTATTCCTCATCCCTTCTCCTTTCCTCAATATCCAATTCCCCTGGAAATCAGATGAATTGCAATTTTCACAAGAAGGAAAGCAGCAAAGAAGCACGTGTGAAAATTTTATCGCAGAAGGAAAACAAAAAGGCAAGCAAACAAAAAACATAACAAAAAAACCCACAAACAAACAAAGAGGAAGAAAAGACATCCAGTTAGGCAAAAAACATTTCCTGAGAAAATGCATTCAAACCGGACAACACTTGGTGTTTGGACTTACAATTTTAAGCCAAACTGAACCACATCTATGTGGGCTTCTGCTTGAAGATGTAAACAGCCCCAGCCCCAACAATGCTTTTATGTTAAAATCAGCACGGGCAAAGCACGACATAAATATTTTTTGTCGGACACAGGAAAGGATTCCGTTCACTTTGGGAACTATTCAATGTTATCTACTACCCTCCAACTTAAAAGTTTTGTACAGTAAGAAGATAAAACCAAACACCACGATCACATACAAAGAATAACAAGCACAAAACAACTCACGGGTACTCTATAGGCTGAAATTTGTTTGCACAAATTATTCAGTGAGCCCTTATGAATAATGAATGCATTGTGGAAGTCATGACTAGCTTATGAATTATTTATTAACTGAAATACAGGCTGAATTTGTCAGATAACCTTATTTTCCACAAATCATTCAACCATCTCCTACATTAAATTGTACCAACTGGTCTTCAAATAGCCCTACCTGCAAAATGTAATCTCTGTTTTCTGTGGCATGAGAGGAGCTTTTTAAATCAAGTTTCTGGAGACCTTCCATAATATTGTCTGTCACAGCTTTGCTCAAAAAACAAGTAATTATCCAGAACCAATACTAATGCCATCCTATATTTTAATTACCAAAGGCTATAATGTGACAGCTTGGCACCTATCCTATCAATCCCAAGTCTGAAAAGAGAATATGGGTGGAAATTACCTACCACGTAACACTTTAGAAATAGTCCTGCCAATCACAGTGCCTTTAAAAGGAGTCATTATTTTTGAGTTCTCTGGGAGAGAGAGAATAACTAAAACACCCCAGTAAGTGAATGAACATGACCAGAAATTTAAAATATTTAATTTTGAAGTGTTTTAAAATGCTTGGGAAATTAATTTAAACTTGAATAAAAACTTACAACATAGCCTATTTTCTTGAAGATGTTGCTCTATAGCCTGTTTAACCAAGGAACCTGAAAGTAACTTATCAGTATATATAAAAATCTTCCACATGGGAGGTAGTACTGGCACAGAGAAATTGTCCTACTGGGTTGGACTTGAAGTCTAGCCAGCCTGCTCTCTTTGATGGCACCCAAAGTTTACAGAAACTTGCAAAAAATCTGCAGCAAGCAGCCAGATCTCCATCATGCTCACAAACATCAGACGAGCAAGCTGCTGCTCTTGACCCAATTCCTCCCTGGTGCCAGAGGCACACGGAGGCGTTATCACTGCATCCCTCCAGATTTCAGGCACTGCTCATCTCTGTCCCTTTCACAGCAGTCACGCGGCAGAACGAAACTCCTCTCAGTGCCCTCTTTTTGCGAGCATCCCAGGCTCAGATGGAACTTGGCTGAGCGTGAATGAGGGGACATCCTCTCAAAAAGCACGGTGATTTCACAAGCAGCCCCTCCAAGGCGCAGGCAGCAGCGGGTTTAACAGGGCATTGCTGTCAGCTGGGGCCCGCGTTCCCCGCGCGATGCCCCCGACGCGCGGGCGCACCCCGGGCGCAGGCGGCGGCTCCCCCGCACGCGATGGCGGCAGCGCCGGGGCCGCTCCTCCTCAGCCGGGCACACCTTCCAAGGACGGCGGGGAGGCAGCTGCCGTCTGCAGCAGCAGAGGGAGAAACAACTTCTCAGGTGGGATTTCATCTCCCTCGGGCTGGAACAACTCCGCATGGCAGAAAGCCGCTAATGATCAAGCGGTGCCGAGCTGAGAAGGGCGACTGATTGTGCTGTATTTGTAGCTTGCTTATGCAATTGTAAGGAAGGGTTGCTGCAGTAGTGCCAAAAGACCTGGAGTGCTCGTGACCTTTTGTTTTGCTTGCTGCAGTCTCTGGCAGCTTCAGCAGCGTGATGACTCGTGGCAAGCAGCAAGCACTGAACTATTTATTCGGGGTACAAACGAATAATGAATAGGAGCTGAAGCAGGACCCCCTACATCAGCATTCTTACCCCAGTAATGTCAAAATGCGACAGGCTACTCACAAATAAACCATGCAGAGATGAAAAAAAATAGCATTTCCCCAATTGTCTATTGCAAATTAAGTTCAGGAATAAGTTCATCCCAAATGCTACTCCAGTAAATAAGGCAAGTTGCATTAGATTTTATGTTAGCCTTCACTGCTCCAGGACAAATTTTGAGTCTGGGAAAAGGGGGAGAATATATTGATTAAAGATCTATTTATTAATAGACCCAGCTGGAATCTATTTCTGGTTTCTCATCTGGACAAATACAATGAAAGCAAAGTAGAAGCTCACTTAACCTCTTCTGCAAACAAAGGTGCTTCATTCTCTTTCTCTTTATAACTACTATCCCAGTTCAACAGGTATTCTACCATGGCTGAGACGTGGTTATTGCAATAGGATGTGTTATCAGCATGGTCAGGAAACGGCTCGCTTGAGGCAATTAGAACTGACATACAAGCCTTCATTATAATTACAAAATTGGGAGGGTTTTTGACCACACAGGCTTTTTTTCCGGTGTGGATATAGTGTGACCTGACCACAGACTCATCACACATTCCCATTAAAAATCAACAAAAAACAAATCAAAAGCATCAGTCTCCAAGGAAGAGGATAAAGACTAAACTGTCTTAACAGTTTCCTCCATGAATAGGCATAAAGGCCCTAAAAGAATAGCAACACAGCTGTTACAAGTGGAAATCCCATCTTATGAAAAACAGTCACAGACTGTGCCTTGTTGAGAAGGCCTCTCACCTTCTGATGCTTTGAGGCACTTGATAAATAAAAATAAAATAATTTTTTTAAAAAATGCAGAGACTGAGAACTCTACTCCCAAAATTATTTCCTTTAGGCTGAAAATTAAACATTTAATTAGGTATGCAATGAGATTCTAAAACTGCAGTGGGAGAAAACTGGCTGCTTTTAGCATTAAGCTAAGTTTGCTCCTAGATGCTTGACCAGATTATGAGAGTCCTTTGTTCTAAAAAATGCACAGCTGCATCTCCTGTTCCCCTTCTCTGCTCAGGTGAGTGGGCTCAGAGTGGGCTCTGAGTGCATCCTGTAAAAGCCTTACCCACCACAGGCTCAAAATGCTCAGATTAGGATGTTCCACTGTTTCCTATGCACACACAGAGAGAAAGATGAAAAGGACTGGGAAAAGTGATTTGCATCACTTTCAGCAGAAAGTATTGCAAAGAGACAAATGAGGACACAGCAGTGAAAGCGAAGCAAGTACAAATCTTCAGGTGAGACAATCAGAGAGTATGAATCATCTAAGGAACTTTGCCACCGCTTGTCAAAGAAATTATTCATCAAATTACATCCACTGGTCTTTGACTGGTTCTAATAAATATCCCAAGCTCTAAAAAACACAGTGGTAAACCAACAAGGTTATATATCTTTACATCTTGTGGTCTCATAAACACAATGAAGAAACTGAAAATTTTTGCAGATTAAGGATACCACTGACGAGGCAAAGAATCAATTTTGATTAAACAACCTGAAATTTGTTTTAGTTCAAACTAAAAATAGATCAATGCTTTGACTTCACAGAGAAGGAGAGAAAAAGAGCAGGCAGTGCATTTCTTTCTCAAGCTGTCATTTCATGTTCACCCTTCTAAACCAGTTCCACTCACCTCAGCTATCTTAAGGCTACTGCAGGCTTTTAAACCAAAAGCCTTGGCAGGCCTGCACCATATGGAGACTGCATCCCCTTGCAAATTCTAAGTTACTTACAGCCATACAGTAAACATTCAGGCAATCCTGTTCATCCAGACACCTTCTGCTACAACTTCAACACCTGGGTCATATAGGCAGAGGCACTTACACTGGGACATAGTGCAAAATTTAATCTGAAAACGGCTGAATCTGAGCCCCATCTGCTCAGGGACACAGACATGGTTTGCAAAGCCAGAAGATCCCCAACTTGACGAACCAAAAGGTGACTGTTGTGTCCTGTAAAACCTTGCATTCACCAGAAATGCAATGATCAACATGCGCATAAAACTGCCAACATAACAATCAGTTCATCTAAACGTTGCAGGCTGCAAGTCTCCTGAAGCATTGGGATTGTCCAAAACCAGTCTGTCTAGGAAAGGCTACCTTAAGCAAACAAGCACCTCAATTTTCTTCAAGTGTACATCTGCTCTCCTGCTTTGATCTACATGACAAAATAAAGGGAAAAATAAAAATTCAGGTATGCAAATAATAACAATAATATTAACAGTCCTGGACTTAGATCAGGAACAAAGGCAAGGAACTGAAAATTAAATGTTTTAAATGAAACAAAGTTCAATTTTCTCTTTCAATGAAATTAAAAGGCCTTCCTCAACGCACAACCTAGCACTATAACTTACTAGAAAAAGATTGATCTTAGATCTTCTTAAGATCTTACACCTTTTTTTTTTTCCTGAGAATTGACAGAAGGTTTCCACATGCTACAGAGGACGCAGGAGAAATGACTTCCAGTTCCCAAACCAAGAAATGGAAAGGATGAATTGTAGGACTGCAAATTGCTAACACACAATTGTATCTGACCACCCTGTTCCTTTTCTTCTGGAAGAAAACAACCGAGAATTCCAATTCCTCTGCTGCCTCTCTCTGTTCTCCTATTTCTGCTTCACTGCCTCTGGAGGTGGAGAGTTTCTTCCAGCAGGCTGACAAGCACTATGGAAGAAGTGGCACCTTAAATCACTGACGGTTCATAAAGCACGTTGAAATAAATGTGGATCAACTACTTTGGCCTTCAGATGATCTCAGTCTGTGAGGTGTATCCTAACTCAGGCCCCTTTCACTGTCCCTAGACTGCTCCTTATGCACTTCACTGAAAGCCCACACAGGCACATTTTCTTGCTGTCACCAGCACAGAAACCACAGTAAACCCACAAGACAGAACACGCATCCCAAGGATCTGGAGATGAACTGCCTTACAGGGACAACAGACACTGGTGAGCGTTTTAAGCAAGTAGGCTGAATGTTTCCAGCAGGTTGGTTGGTTTGGTTGGGTCTTGGTTTTTTTTCCATCCCACTCCTACATTTTTACCATATTTAATCTGGAATCTCACCTTATGTGAGAAGATGATGAAAGATTTTGCTGAAAGCTAGGCCATCTGCAGCCTGTACCACTTTTGATAGTGTTTTAGGTCAGGAAAAAACTTAAAAGTGAGCATATCCACTGAATCCGTATTCAGTGGTCACATTTGATGTTTTTAACATATAAGTGTTTCAACATGAAGTGACTTTTAATTTCAGTATTTTAAAACCACATATAGAAAGAAAAAATTTGGACTTTGCCTTTCAAATTCATTTCATAGGAAAGAAAAAAAACCAAACAAAACCCAACAACTCTGATTTTGGTCTTAGTTCAAATGAAAAATTTGAAAAAGGTAGAATTTCCAACAAATCCGAATTTTAAAAGTCTACATTTTTAGAAGTATAAATAATGCTTTTTCAATTCATCACAATTATTTTGTAGAAGAAAAACATAACTGTGAAGCTGAGAAAACGTTTCTTATGGCAGACTTAGTTATTCCCTAATGATCTGTAGAGCAAGAAAGCACAAAGACAATAGATGCTGGGTTATTATTTGCTACATTTGGAGGTATTAGACCAGGAGAATTCTAAACAGTTGAAATATTTTACTTTTGCATCATTTATCTTATGTGTTTCTTTGCCTTGCTTTGATCTCATCTTCTTCAGACCACCATTCTTGAGCTCTGTTCACTAACAAGGGAAAATTGTGGGCATCTCTACCTGTAGATTTTCAAAGCAGGCAGCTTCTAACTCTCAGCATGCTCTTGCTGGGCCGTTCAGATTAGAAATAGAAAAAGCAACATTATGCAACATTTCTGCTAGAGCTGACTGGAATACACATGGCCCTAATACGCTCTTTAGGTGTGATAAGAAAGCAGCAGATAGGCTGATAGAAATTTCTAGGGGAGGTCATTTTTTGAACAAACAAGAAACTAAGGAAGAAAAAAATTATTCCAGTTTACAAATTTGTCCTGATATTTCATCCTCTATCAAAAGGAGGAAAGCAAATGTCTCGAGATCCTCATATGGGTGTACCAGTACCTTATAAAAAAAGCAGATCTGAATTTCCTTTTCTTTTACATGGGACCTCCAATGTATTCAAAGGCTAATATGCTGAGAGCCATCATATTTTATATGTTACTTTATTTAGTAAAGATCATTGCACAACCGGTATACAAACACTACTGTAAGTTATCAGAGCTGTGTTCCAACCACCAAAAAAACCTTCTGACTCCTGTACAAAGTATATTCACGTAGTTAAAATAGAACCTCGTAGCCTCCAACAGACATCGGGACTCATGTGCAATTCTTGTTCTAAACACAGTTAATAAGGATTGAAAGAAAGCTCCTGTTGTTGTGTTTTTATTTGTACAAATGCCTTTCCTCAGGAGCTGCAGGCCCATCCCAGGCACCAGCAACTCTCTCCTGGAGCACAGAGCAGAGCTTAGCTATAACACTGAGAAAAGCAGCTCTGCCTTGTGCCCTGGGTTCGTGCTGTGATGGGACTTGCAGCTGCCAGAGGACCCCAGCTGCAGAGCTTTCCACCCAGGCCACCTCCTGGATCACTGTCCCCCAGCCTCTGCAGTCCCTTGCCTCCCTCCTGTCTGGCTCAGGCAGCAGGAGGCACACAACACTACTTATGTTTTATTTTACTGCATAAGCAGTAAACCCAAGCACAGAGCAACTGTTGGTTGCTCTGCCCCATAAAACATATCCAGGACAAAGCCTAACAGGGACAGAGAGCACTGAGGCTTGAGCTCAAGTGAACACCTCTGCTAGTCATGTAGAATTTGACCTCGCACCACAGGAACCCTTGAGGCAGGCTAGTACAACTTTGTGAAATCAAACAGACACAATCAAGTACCAAAAAAGCACAACAAATGTGTCAAGCATACTAAAGGCCAGCAGGCACACTGACAGCTTTTTCCACCAAAAGCAGAAGCATTTTATTCTGTCTGAGAGAGAAGAGATCATAGTATAAACGAACATATGGAATGATAAAAGACTTCCTAAAAAAATGATTCAAAAAAATAACAGCAAAGTATTGTTTATTTTCACATAGAAGATAAACTATACACCATTTAGTCTTGGAACTGACCTTGCAGTTGGAGGTTTAGTGAGACTGTACAGCAGGAGCTGTGCTGGAAGAAAAATACTACTTGTTATGCATTATCTCAGGAACTGGACTACTGTGGTTAACATGTATACATGTAAACTAACTGTTAATGTGCACTGAACAATTATTTACATTTCTTTAACTAATAAAAATATAAACAGCCATCTATTCCATTAAAACAAACCTTAAAGTCTCTTTTGCAAATAGGTATCAACTAAAATCACTGAACAGCATCACCTTGTGTCAACAACATCACCAGAGTGTACATCCCAGTCATTTACAAGGCACTTTATTATAGAAGGTCTACAATAAATTCGCAGTTCTGATGGCCTTGCCATTAAAGACCGAAAAAAGCTTTTTCCTTCCCCTTATTTACATAAAAGGGACAAAAAAAGGTTAGAAACAACCAACCTCCCTTTCTGTTTTCCTTTCACTGCATTTCATTTGTTCTCAGAGAACACCCCAAAGAAATTCTGAAAAAATGAAGGAAAAAAATAGAAAAAAGTTACGAGATTCTGTACAAAGAGGGGGGGAAGTTACTGATTCAATTATTTTGAAAATACTGCTTTCAATTAATTTCTCAATAATTGGGCATCCAGAAGTTGAAATGTATAAAGGAATATAATTTATCTTACCCTATTTTTCCTGACTACGTGTTTATTGTGAAGTAGAACAAAAGTTGTCACACACACTGGGTGTTAGACGTGGGAGCCAACTGCAGATCACTGGGACCCCATAGAGAGAAGCAACAACCACCAGAAAGCCCTTGCTGAGCTCCCATGGCCTGAGACAGCCTTCCAGAGCACTCAGCAAGTGTCAGGAGGAGAACTGGGACTTAATCCTTTAGCTACCAATACAGACTTCTGCTGTTGAATTGACACCACTGGAACTTAAAAGAACGACCTGTGACACGGGCCAGTGTGCCTGCAGCCCTGGTGTTTCTGATGCACA
Source organism: Edolisoma coerulescens (assembly GCA_013397115.1). Taxonomy (NCBI): domain Eukaryota; kingdom Metazoa; phylum Chordata; class Aves; order Passeriformes; family Campephagidae; genus Edolisoma; species Edolisoma coerulescens. The sequence goes on along the minus strand of VWZW01002525.1, from coordinate 388,712 downwards.
CTTCAAAAGAGGGGTTTCAGCAGAACTTAACCAAGACTCCTTTTGCAGCCACAAGGATCAGAGAATGAGCCAGAGTGACACTGAGGGGGCGATGCTGTCTCCCTAAAACTCCAGTGTGCTTCCCCAAGTTGCCAGCTCAGAGGTGAGAGGCTAACAGTCTCTAAAAAGAAGGATTCACCAGATAAAGTTGTTCTGGGACAATTTTTATGGGGAAGTGACCTGCAGTTTGGCATTGCCGAGGCTTGGTAAAAAACATCTACTTCCATGTATCCTGATGAACTTCAATGAACCAAAAGATTCACAGGCCTTGCTGGGGTGAGGTGCAGAGGCCAAAGAACCCAGTCCAGGACAACCTGTCCCAGCCTTCCTACAGCAACATCCCACACAACAGTGAGGCACCTGTATGGACATACTGCAGCACTACATTATCAGAACTACTGATTCAACACAAACTCAGATTTGAGCTTACTCTTAGGCTGGTCAGAAGCTCTTACTCCTTTAGTATTGTGGGGAGTTCTTCAATTTTACAGCTAGGGTTTCACATTGGCTAAAAATGAATCTTTATTTCCATTAAAGAAAGAACAATGGAAGAAGTTACCATTCTGAAAACAGGGGCAGAAACTTCTGCTTCTCTCTGTCTACTGCCCATATTTAATTTACCAGATTCATGCCTTTAAAATCAAGAAAATGTATAGCTTAGGATGGCATAAATCTCATATTGCCTACATGATAGCCATGGCGACAATGGGAAATTAATTCATTGTGGCACAAACTTAGTTTGCATCCAAAGTTAATTGCAGTACTTATCTCAAAGTGCAAATCAACACAAAACATTTTAGAAAAAGAAACATAAAATGAGTCAGTAATACATGCCGGTCAACCTCACATTAATGTCAGCATACATTAATTATGGCATCATAACACAGGACCACTGAACACTGCTACTTTTAAAGAACGTATCATTTTCAAGCAAGCACAGCTGTTAATTTTCTTACTAGAAAAACTGCATATTTCTATACATTTAATTTTTTCTTTTTTTTTTTTTGTATTATCAGTTAGAATGCATGCAATGTAATGCAGATTTGGGGAGTGAGAAGGAAATTAAAATAACTGATATTAGACATTTAGGAAGAAACCAGAGGTCAAAGCTCTTGTGTCACTTCCAAATGCCCTCAAAACTGCATCTGACAAGGAAACGCATTCAGCTTCTTTTGTGCATAACTTAGAATTCAGGGCAGCCCACAGCTCTCCCCCTTCCAAGTGTTTGGGAATGGTAAACAAATTGGCAGATAATTACATTCCGTCTCTTAGCAACCCTAAATGTCTTGCAATGAAGTTATTGGGCTTTTTTTCTGATGTCTTGTGGTAATGACATTATTTCCACAAATTTTAGACCGAGTCTGACAAACCCACTTCGTACAGAACCTCCTGGATCAGCACACAGTTTAATGGCAGCAAAGATCAGATAGTGAAAGCTACCATCTTGTTTGGAATCTCTTGGGAAGACAATTCACAATAAATATATACTGAGAACAAACAAATGACTAAGTAGGAAGAAGCTAGTCAAAATATTTTGTCATGAGCCTAAATAGCCTTTTCCCCTGCCATAACTGCAAACAAACAACACAGAAACCTGTGGTTTAAACACAAACCTTTAGACAGCAAAGTTCATTAGTTAACTGAATAAATGAAATTTGAAATTTTAGAACAGAAAAGAGGTTTGGGCCAGTTTCTCAGGAAAGAAATTGATTGTGGTAGTCTTTTTTGAAAATGCAATCCCACTTGAAGGCATGAAGGAATTCTAAAAAGCTGGTTCATGAAAGGGGAAATATTGCTGCCACTCCTCCCCTTCTGCAGACACAGCACAACGCAGCAGCAGCAGACTGCTGGGAGCAGTTGTCAAAATCTTCACTACATTTTAGTGGAGTGGAGAAGGCCTTTGTTCAGTGCCTTCCCTGGAAGGACATAATCTCTCAGTTTTCTTTCCCTCTTAATAATATATCAGAACAGGTGTTAATAACAAATAAAAGATGCTGAAAAATCAGTACTGTCATAAAATACAATAAAAACAGTAACCTAGAATACCTTTTTCTGCCAAAAGAGGTTTTTATCACTCATTCCTTTACATGTCTCCTTATTTAAAGGCTGATTTTGTATTGGAATCTGTGTACCATTGCTGGCACAGGTGCATGGATACACACTTTGTCACGGTGTCCCTAATAACACAGATATTTCTTCCCTATTTAGTGGTCGATTTAGGTACAAGCACCTCTATAAATTAATTCCCAAAGCAGGTTATTGTTCCCTTAGCATAGATCTTCCCCAAAACGGTAACCAAACAATAAACTCATTTGAAACAGAAGGAACAAGCAGTTTCTCACTGAACAGTGTTAATTATCAGTATTTGCACCTTGACTGATTACTTGGGAAATGAAGATGAAAACCTGACGCCTTGGAACTGGGCATTGAAAATAGATTTTCCTCAAGTTCAAAAGCAACACCATAAATCACAAAAATTAACTTCAGCACATGGACTTAAGAGTTGTCTCTCTATAACGCTTGATAAATTACATCTGCATAACAGACAGGAGCCTAAATAACTTCAAGGAGTTTGGGCAATAACTAATTAAGACAAGTGCAGTATTTCACAGTGTTTTGTTGCTGTGCAGCGTGTTCTCCATTTTAGCCAGGTACCTGCTGGTGTAGCTGGGCTCACACAAAGTGCTTGCCACAAAAACCTCAGGTTCCAACCAGAGGAGAAACAAAAACCGCATCGCTTCAGTCAGGCATCTGACAGAGGAGAGGCAAAGAGAAGGGGAAAGTGATTCCTTTCCATTGTTTTAGTAAAGAATCAGTTTTTCAGGAGCTCCTTTCCAAGTACAAACAGTGCCAGGGGGCAGCAGAGCCGACACTGACAGCAGCATATGCTGCACCTGCCCTATGGCAAAGGAGCCAGGGCAGCACTGCGCTGCTGCTGCTCTCCCCCTCCTGCACATTAAGGCGCAGGCAGACACTTGCTTCACTCCAGCCCCACCTTGTAACTGCTCCTTGCACACCACCACTCATTCCTGTGACACTGCAGCCCGTCAGATTTCCTAGTCAAATGCCACACATAACTCCTCTTAAACAAGCTAAGTTAGGTAAAACTTGTATCAGTCTACATTTTGCTGGGTAAGAAGCCAGAGATCATTGCCATCATCATCATCAGATCTAAGAGGAAGTATGTAAAGCAGAAAGGAGCAAAGGTGTTTTGGGAATGCTTTGTTGATAATGGAATGGACCAGGGTTGGTTTTGATTTTTTTGCTCTGTCCTCAATCTCTCCTGAAATCTAGTAGAATCTAGGAGGTGAGAGCAAAAAATGTTTCCAGAAAACAATATATTCACTATAGTTCACTCAGCTGCAAAGAGTCCCTTAATGTCTAATTAAAATCATAATAATTAAAAACCGCACTACTTGATCTTCACACACAGATTTTTTTCAAATGAAAGACAGACAGAAGGAAAAAAAAACCTATGAGCAAAGCCTTTTCAACATTCATCCATTTTTTTTAAAAACTCAAAACAGCATCTAAGAGGAGAAGAAGGAACACAGGCAAGATGATGCTGGTGAAAACACTCTGATGCTCAAGCCCAGTTTCCCTTTAAGGAGCTGGCTGGGCTGGAGCAGTCACATGGCCACTGGTGTGTGTGGGTCTGTGCTCAACAAGCCATGAAGCTCTTTGGCTGAACCAGCGTGTGTCATGTGAGCCAGGGGTTGCCATGGCAAGCACATATGCAGCTCCTGATCCGCTTCAGCACCGAGGCAGTGCAATTCAGATTAGCAATGCACGAATATGATTTCTTAGGGAAAAAAAGCTGCACTTGGCTTTGCCTAACAGTTTGGATGTAAAGCTGAAACAATTCAAATTATCTCTGAAATGGTATTTATGAAAAACTGCTCAAAACCTTTTTAATCTCAGAACAATAGCCATGTAACAAACACTAGCAGTTCAGTCTTTGACAGCAGCTGCATTTCGGCATAAACTGCAGTACATGAATTTCAGAATATTTTTCCATTTAAATACCAAGAATACTCTATTTCTTCTTCAGCCCTTTAATCACTTACCACTGGAAAGGAGAAGAACAGGAGATGGCTGTTCCAGTGAAATAAAAATCCTGTCAAACCAACCCTACAATTCACTCATTGCATTTCTTAATGTGGTAATCAACAGGCTGACATCCAATGCTGGGAATTTCTGCGAAAAGTGTTCCTGATATTGAGGTAGAGTTTTATCATCAGAGTCCTAACATCTGCTATCAAAATTAAGCAGCTTGCTAATACAGCAGGCTAATGAAGGCCCCGCATCATATGGGCTGTCATTCCTAACTTGGTGATGGAATGCAGCTGGAGCTACTTGCAACCCAAGGGCAGGTTTATTGAGGGGATTCTGTTTCTGTAGGGGCAGCCACAGGACTGTTTTACCAGACTGAGGTCAATTTCAGCAAGGCACGTTGTTCTTACACTTTCAGGAACCTCACTCTGATGCCAGGATCTGACATAAAATGCTCAAAGACATATGGCATAGCGTGGCCTTGAATGTTTAATTCACATACAGGGGATATTCCTGTGTGCTGCTGCTTCCAGAGAAAAGATATTCAAGTCCTGAAATAATTTCACATAGAGACTTTACACAGAATTTATAAGGAACCTAACCACAAAGACTGAGTGCCCAAGCCTCTGAGCAATTATGTAAAAGCAGACAGGCCTCAATGTAATTGAAATTTTTACCAAAAGTCAGTCCTTTGTCTCCATGTTTGCAGAAGTGCCTGAAAAGGGATAACTTGTATTGAGAAAGACAATTGATTCTCTCAGTGTTTCCTTCCTGCCAGAAAACCAAATAAAAATTCAATTTTAATTAAAGCCAAATAGATTCCCCACAACCCTACACAAGCTTCCTAACTCTGCCCATCACTTACAAGGGGCTACTCTCAAACCCTACAGCACCATTCAGCCTCTAATTGCTACCGACTCAGAGCATCTGGAAGTGCAGAGCTCTCTCAGCACAGAAAGATCATGATGTTGTCTTTGTTTTTTCCCCTTATTAGAAGATACTCTGTTGGGGTTTCATGGGTTAATTTCAGACTCTTCTCTTTTCTAACCTTATGCTTTTTACTGCACTCTTCATGTCTCCCTACACATCTCACTTCCAGCACGTACTGTAGGTTTTTCTCCAATAGCAATAAAAGGGAAAATCTCCATTGCAAATCACTTGCTGATTTAAAGGAATCAGAATACTAAAATACAAAGTGATGCTCCAGGATTTCCTCTCCATTAGATTGCGCAGCATTTAGCATTGATTGCTATTATTTTTAATCCAAAAATGTCCAAAAAATTGAAGACCTACATCACTACTGATCCAATCAAAATGCTTCTCCCACAACAAAATTGCGTAACAGATTATATGGATTCTTATTGAAAATACCTTGAATCTCTCTGCCTACGGAAGATGAATATCAAAATGTAACCACTAAAATAGTGGATGTAGTCTCAGGGTGAAAATAACTGATTTTGTGATACTCAGTTTTGTTAATGACAAAATTGTTGATATGTCTCTCAAATTCATCTCATCACCAAAAATTAGAAATTGAGATCACCAGTCAGGCTCCTACTAATGTGATTTTGGTGTTAGCAGACTAATTTTTTAATTAGCCTCTCTTCCTTTACCTATTCAGACATTTACATTGTGGATGGCTGCAGGATTCTCTCATGTCAGAGTTACAAAACTGAGCATAAGATAAATAACTTCTCACACTGCCCAATACCTCTCTTTCAGCCCTGAGCTTTCTGCAAACAGCAGGAATTTGCTACTCCATAGCTGCACACAGAGAAGCAAAACAAACTTTGTGTTTAATCATAGAAGATTATTCTCTAGATGGGCTACATTTTTAAACAATCACTTTTTGCAGTACTAAAGGACTCAGCAGTTTCCTTTTGTCTTTAAAGATTCAATTAAAAGTATATTTCCGAAATTAAATTACAGCATGAAATTAGCTAAGGGTATGAAATACGGCATTTGCCCTGGCATTCAGGGGAAGGCTGTTCAAAGCAATTCACTTAATGGCTCCAACATGTGATCTCAACTTAATAACCAAAGTGCCCTCAGCTCACAGAGGATCTACTGGCGAGATACGCCCTGTATAATCCACCAAAAAGAGAAATGGATTAAACCCAGGTAAATCTTATTAATTTATGGAAAACCCTGGAGTTACTCTCATTTTCGATCTTTTAAAATGTTACCATTTTTTCAAGAAGCACACTTGTTGGCAGGAATATTTCTGTGGGTTTTAGCTGGCTGTGGCCTTCTCAGTCTTGACACATTCCAGAAGCATCTGCTGGAGTCCATTGGAAGTGTTTGTTCCTCTGTAGCTTTCAGAGAGTACTGCTGGATGCAATTCATCACAACCACTGGGGACACACTTCAGCTTATTCTTTGCTGTACTAATATAGGGAAGGAAATGAGCAATCCCCTAACTCCTCAGCTGCCCCTTTAGTCACCTGTTGGGTATAATTTCAGCTCATGCTGTGAGCTGTCTCTGCTCTGCGTGCACTGGGTTAGTGTTTCAGAGGAATCTAATTTCCATTTGGGGTCCTTGGGTACTGTGCAATAAAAAGGGAAATGCAAACCAATTCCACTTATGCCCGCCTTCTGTGGGACCAAAGCAGCTCCCTCTGCTCTTTCCCAGGTTCCTGGCAGCTCACAGGGGGCTGCAGCACCTACCCCCAGCCCACCAGGGCTCTCCCAAGGGCTGAGCTGGGCCAACCCTGCTGGCTCTACTCTTGGTGAAAGACATTCCACACAAAGGCCTTTTGTAGCTGGTTGGTGTTATGGGGGGGGTTGTGGCAGGGGAGGTTGTGCATTTATTTATTTTTATATATATTTTTTTAGCTGACTTTTCTTAGACTTACAACTCAAATTAGAGTAGAAAGCCAGAAGGAAAAATAAAAGCATTCTCAAATTAACTATAAAACCCACAGCTAATAATGTCTCTGCAATCTATTTCTTCTCTAATCTCTCCTTGTTAGTATTTTAATCCAATCACACAAAAATCTAATCAGTGCACATACATATTCCTCTTTTGGTACAAATTTTAGCCACTGATGCAGCATAACTTGACAACAAGATGCCCTTCACCTGATGCTTCTGTCACAGAAGTGGTGTGACATTCTCTTTTTCCAGGGGCATACACAAGAGCAGACTCCCTAATTCAGGCTAAGAAAAGAAACAACCCAATTAAATAATCAAGTATTACACTATGTTGTCGTGTGGAAGAATAGAAATAAATAAATAAATAGAAGTACGCATAGCCTGTCAGGAGGGTGCTGAGGAGAACATGCAAAGGGCACAGATGCCTGCCAGCTGGATGGGGCTTAAAGCAATCTTTATTAATATTAAATCCAGCCAAATACAGCTGTGATTCATGGCCCTGAAAAGAGCAATAAACTGAGCTATTTTGCTCAAAGAAAACATTTGTTTTTCTTCAGCTTTATGAACAGTTATTGTTAAATGATGGATTTTCCTGAAGGTACAGAAAGATTCACTCTTACCATTCTAATGCTGGCACAAAGCATGAGTTTTCCTGGGTTCTCAAACTGGGGCTGTGTGTTCCCAGTGTCTAGGACCATGGCTAGCTGCAATTTTGCTACAAGGGTAGCATGAGACTTCTTTCTACGAGTTTCTTTTACAAGTGTCTGTCCTCCAGGTTGCAACAGGAACTCTATATTCGGGTCACAGGTAATTACAAAATTTGTCAGGGGTCAATGAACGTCAGCATAGGGCACTTTTTGGTTACTGGAAAACTTGAGCCAGAACAGATCAACTCTTTTAATTTGCATATGAATTGTGCTGTATTACTGAATGAATTTCTCTATTAATGAAGTCCATCCTGAAACAGTTACAAAAACTTGATCTGGGCATGTTGAGAACAGTCTTCCTTATTTTTTATCCAGTCTTTGTAACAACAGTTAATAAATTCTACTCTATGCAATTTTATAATATACTTGAAGACATTTTCCAAACAAATGCAAACCTTTGACTGCATATAATGGCACCACCAGAACGCTACCAGATCATGCAAAATATCTCAATTTCCATAGTTCTACATGCATCTCTCTTGCGAAGAGGGTTTTGGGTTAGAAGAAATGAAGGATAATTTTAGCTACATCCTCTAGTTCAAAGAGTAATCAGAAGATAGTGAGAAAAAAGACTAGAAATACAAGTGGAGAGGGAACAAAGGGCTACAAACTGGCCATAAAGATCCATAGAGCCCCCAACATCTCAAAGCAGTAGCGTGCCAGGGACTGTCTCCTGGAGGCACAACGCACCTCCTCTGGCATGACTCAGTGTGCCGGGGTGGCTCCAGCCTGGAGGTTGGATGGGAACACACGCCCAGATGGAATTGGAGCAAGGCCAGCTCGCTCATTTACACAGGTGGTCGGGCAGTCCTGTGAATACCGACAGCGTCGAGTCACTTCCACTGGATTCTAACAAGAACAGGGGTCTGCAACCCCCTTAGAAGCCTTCTGGACTCTCTATGACTCCACACTCCTAATGTGCTTTTAAATAGGGCAAATGAATCCTGAGAAAAAACACACCCAACTATACAGTGGGCCAGTATAGGACTGAGCAATTTGTAGAACAATGAAGGGAAAGAGACCATGTAAACTCCCTGAAAAGAAGTAAAAGTTGTAGGCAGAAGCCCTAAAAGGGAAGAGTTTTAGAAAATAACATCAAGATTTAGATAGCAAAACTGATAATGATTTCTGCTTTATTTCCTTGGTCTTTTGGATTGTGAGCCTGGCTATCAGCCTCTATAGTAAATTTTAAATGACATTAATCACGTGACTGTTCTAAAATAAAACTTCTCAGAATAACAGCAACAGCAATATAAAATAGTTTGCATTGTGTCTGTTGTTTATTTTGTGTGGCAATAATACATGCAGCCATATGGATATGAGCATTTGGAAGGGAGGATTTGTTGGCTAGATCATCACATCTGTTTACTTATAAAAGCAACAAAAATACATTTGGAGGTCGCTGACTGCACAACCATTTTACTTACTCTTGACGAAAAAAAACCTATCAATGCTGCTCTTTCTACATCAAACCAATTACAAAAGAGACCCTAGGATATTTTCATGAGAAAAAGTTTTCAAAATCATAGAAAAATTAGTCTCTATCACACCTCATCAGCCACTTCCACCATAAGAGTGGTATCAGAGCAATAACTTAATCTAGGATGAAATGAGCATGCAACATGTCCAGGAGGAAGATGAAGAAAACAACAGTGCCCCAGTTAAGCTTCCTCATAACACAAACCCTTTGATCAAAGGAGCACATACCACTGACCTGATATCTAAAAATCACATTCACCAAGTGAACTCAGATTTGAATTAAAAACAAAAACAAACAAAAAAGCCCACAAACAAACAAAAAACCCCAAACTAAAAACCAAAAAAAACCTCCACAACTTACATCAATGCATCGAACCAAAAGCAATGGGTTAACAAGCCTGCAACGTATAATACCTCAATCATGTTTTTATGGGTATTTCAACTGAATCTCTCACCATGACCCAAAATATTTAATGCGCTTCGTTCATTTTTTTGAGGTCAGGCTATAAGCATACTGTAATCTAGCAAGCATGATTATTCCTGTAAATTTAGGAATGCACAGTTTACTACACAGAATTTCAACTACAGACAAACGTTCAGAAAAAAAGACAAATAGTACTTTAAACATTCCTTCACCTAAAGTGTTGTTCTGATTTCAAGACATTATTATAAAAATTAAGTTCATAAGGAAATTATTTCACTTAGGTTATTTTTCATTCTGGTAGAAATATTTTTGTAGAAATTCTTCAGCATGTCCATATAGCCTAAGATTACACATATTTTCTCAGCTGAACAGAGCTTTTGGCACTGAATAATCCCATGCATAGAAATCTTTTTATATTTTCTTGCTGTCACCCACGCTTGATAACACAACTTTCAGCTGAAGGACACATAATTTACGTCTTGTTCACGAAGGAAACTAAGGATAGGAATGACAGAAAACTACAGAAAGATAATACCTGAATTCAATTACTGCCACAACCATTTAAAAAAGAAAAAAAAAGGCAAGAGAAAAATGTGATCTTACTTTTGCTGATGGATTAGTCTTCAATACTTGGTTTGCCAAAGAAAGGAGAGGTTATGTTGACAGCTGTTCATTACAATTCCTTCTTTACTACAAGAGCTTAACTCTGCCACTGGCTGGCTGGCCCATTTTTGCTAGCTTTAGCACACAACAGTGCTCCTAAAAGCTCCTCCTCTTGACAGCTTTTGTCTGGATACTTCCCTCAACAAGCACAAGCAAGGCTTTCCATAGAGCCATTTAGGTCCTGGGAATGAGCTACATGTAAGGGAAATCATTAGAAGTAAATATTTTGATGACTAAGTCCAGGATTTGGCAGGCAGAAATTCATGCCCACTGACACAACCAACTCTTCAGTATTCACATCTTCACAGTGTTACAAATGAAAACGAACACTTCCCTGACAGAAACTGTAACTTGAATGATGCATAAAAAACAAAAGCCAGATCTTTGAAAGCATGCACTTCTAAGAAGTGTGGCACTGATTAATGCAACTGATTAATGCAACATGTCTGAGCCTTCAGAGGAGGAGGGTTTGTTATTTGTTTCTTACCAAGCTTTTGTATTTGTGCAATGAAAAAGGGAAAACATTGGTGAAGTATCCACACAAAACAATAATAAAGTATCTAAACACGTGCATTTCAGTTATGGATGAGTCAGAAAGCAACTGCTCATTCTAACAGATGCCCTATATAAATTCCAAATACTCACCTTTTTCCTGGCACCCACAACAGCTGAGGCAAATTTACCTTCTTCCCAGAAATGTTGCCTAGAGCAGATATTGTATCATGGCAAATGTACATCTCATAGTATTGCCAGTGAAAATGATACTGCTCCGTAACTTTATTTGCAATTTATAGGCTTTGGGGGCAATATGCCAGTACCTTCTCTTAATCTGGACACAGCTGCCTGAAGAGACAATGATCATGTAATGAGACCAGATGAATGAAAGATGGAAGAAAAAATGTCTATACATTAGGTCCTATATATATTATTTATTGTGTCTTACTCTCAGCTACTAATCAGCACATTAACCTTATTTTCTCCGCATGGTCGCTAAGTACCGTACTAAAATTAGGTCAAAAATTTAGATCAGATCAGCTGACTCAGCCCAGCAAAATTAGACAAAGACTAGTTGCTTTTTTTTTTTCCCAATCCAGTACACTGTGTTTATCTCTCCCAATGTACAATGGATCCATACATTTTTCCCCACAATTAACCTATCAGAACCAGACACCATGAGGCAGCAATCACACTGAAGGTACATCAGTGCTGCTGAAGAAACACAGCACAATGTATCCTTTGGAAAGCAAAACATACAATCACATATTTTTTTTTAGGTCATTTTTCAAGATCTTGTTTCCAAACTGCTCAGACTAATGCATTTCAATGAACTTAAGTCATTCAGCATAGTTATGAGATGATTTAGGTAAATAACAGCTGCTTCTAAATAGTGTTGTGTGTGAATACCGCCACTTTATTAGACAATATATTACTCATTATTATGTTGTTAATATACACAAACAGCCTTCTTCTAACAGAGACCATCTGAACACTAAAATTGAATAGCTTCTAAATAATTCAGTAATTGGACTAGCAGGTAATTTTCTGTAGGTGCCAAAGATTTCTGGCTGCTTTATTTTGATTCTCACATGCAAAAGGAGGGTCTTTGTGGGAACCCCTTCTCCTGCTCAAAAATCTACCTGCAGTTAATCGCAGAGGACGACTCTCTTGTTGCTAAGGAGATTGTTTTCAGCTGTTGGGAGTCTCCAGACTGGTGGCACTGTTACCACGGCACATGTGCACCACTTGCTATCTAGGCCAGGCTCTCAGGAATTAGGGATAATATAAATACCCACCAAGATAAAGTAAAGACATAAGGAATATAGTACAGAACAAAGAAGAAATCAATGATCCTACTTTACCTTCCCTGACTGCTGCATTTCAACAGATAACATGGTCTTGGATGAATCTCGGGAAGTTATTACAGGGAGAAGACTCAATTGCAATCAGCCTAAGTGACTTCAGACATCATGGCTCATTTATTCAAATCAGGTATTTTCCCTTGGTCTGCCACTGTTTTTAGTTTTTCCAGTCAAAGACTGAGCTCAAGTATCTTTTTTTACCCCTCCAAGTTTACATGGGAAAAATCAAAAAAGACTTAAAGAAAGTGTTTTTCAAGATTTCCCGAGATGCTTTCCTACTTATTTCCGCAGGCAGATATTGTTCCCCCCCTCAGTGTTATTGAGATAAGCCTAGTGGGGAGGGATCAGAGGGGATCACTGCAAGCATAGTTTCCCATAGAAGAGCACCATATTCAGGAAATGTTGCCGTCTCCAATCCACATACAAATACATGCTGTTTCTCTAATATGCCCACTGTGTTGCTGGTCCTCTTCCTCCTGTCTTCTGGCTCTGTGACTGAGAATAAATACTGTGTTTTCATTGATCTCAGTTGAGTGTGGGCAAGAATTTCCTGGTTTGGCTCAGCCCTAAATCATCTGTACTTATCCAGAGCTCTTCATCAAATCACTTTGCTGGGATCAATGAACAAAACCACACAAACCAACCACAATGCAGGGAAGACTATCACTACTATTCAAATGAGGTAGAAAGCTTGGCTAGACTGCTATAAAGAACTAGGTAGATCCACAACTTACTCTCTCATGTCCCAAGAAACTTATTCATAACAAAAACTGCTCTGGTACCTAGTGACTGGTACTTTATGGTCAACTGTATAAGAGCACATGCAAGCCAGAGTACAGCCTGATTAGCTGTATTCGCCTTAATTTCACATCATTCTTATCACTCCAATGAAATTACTGACAATCCAAAAAGTTCTGCCTCCTGGAACATAAAGCAGCCATATTTTTGCTTTACATTCCTTCATCTCACTCCTCTTTCAAGCTGTATGTGCTGCTCTTTTCCTTTTAATGTTTCATCAAAATTATCAGACTACCGAGGCGTTGCTCAAATGTTCACAGCACAGCACGTCTGTTATACCTGGATGTACAGTACCCAAGACATAGCATAAAATTTAATCACTTAAACTGAAATACAGAAGATTCATGCTGGGGGAAAAAATTCAAAGGACCTCCTATCAGTTTATGCTCAAGCCATCCATTTGCATATAAAAGTTAAGGATTTGGATGGATGATTTACCTGTATTACAGAATTTTACCCTCACCTCAAGAAAAACCAATTTTTTGTATCTGCAAATGTGTATGTAATAAATATTTATATCTGTTCCGTTCAACCTTCTTTTCCTCTCCAAGAGGCTGCACAGATTGTGTTGATATCCATTGGCACAAGAGGCCAGGTCATGCAAGTGCTCCTCTCATTAACTGTCAATTAAAATCAATGGAATTGTTCAAGAAGAGCCATTATGGGGTTCTGCCCATCAGGGGCTTGATCCATTTTCCTGTAAGTGATTGCAATATTGTTACTGACTTCAGAGATCACAGAACTGAAAGGAAAATGTAAATAATAGAGACTTTTTTCAAAAAAACCCCTCAGATACCAGTTAAAAAGCTTTGAAAATTTATCAGATTTAAAACATCAGGTCAAGAAGAGTCTATTTTGACCTGTGAGGTTGTCCTTGTCTTGCTCACACACAAATACATTTTTTCCCCAAAGTACAAACTGTCCATCTAAAAGCACTAAGAGGATGGCAACCCATTTGTCATTAGATCTACATCTCCTATTCCAGATCCCCAAACTTTTTGTCACAAATCACACCTGCTCAGTATGCCACACATGCCCAAATTATGTTGACACAATGTAAATCTCATGCATTAGAAGCCTGACAGAGGACAATGGTCTGTACTGCTTTTGCCAGCTAGCTGCTTAGAAATCAACTGCTCTACACATATTTACCATACCTGAAACTGAGCCCCTCACTTTTCATTCACTCTGCCAGACCACTCATCTTTTTATCAAAGTATTTACCGTTTTATTGCTTCTTCTTGTTTTCGGCGTTTTTCACTCTTTTCTTTCAAGTAAGCCAGGTTTGTTTCATTCCTCATGCGATCATTCTCTCGAGCAATGTCTGATGCATTCTGTATAACCAAGCCATCATAGGCCTTCATCCCCATGTCTTCAATATACTGGAGAAAAGCGCCCAAAGTGACCTCCTCCTGATTAGAACTCATCATCTTGCAGGAGATAATGAACAAAGGAAAGCAACGTTTCCTGCAGGTTGAAAAACACATAATACCTTAATCAGTAGGAAAATAGCTTATGGTTCATGACAGCGAGATTGTGTCAGTTGTAATTAACATCTCCATAAGAGACAATTTTTCAGACTTTCCTGTTTAAAGGATAATAAACAAAGCAATTCAGAACACAGAACAACATTACTCGAGACAAGAGGAGACAAAACCAAGAGTCTCTTCTTCCAGGCAATGCAGATCCATACAATTACACTGTTTAAATCCCAAAAGAGTTTCCTCCCACCCCTTCCCTCTTCCTAGTACGCAACTTCCTAGTAAGTTGCATTAACACTGACATCCTGAAACTCAGTTTGAATTGAGCTGAGAAGGCCTCCATCACAGGACAACAGGTCCCTTTTACAGTTAAATAAGGCTGTGCCAGAGCAGATTACCAGAAAAAATTTGTATTCTGATTGCCAGACAAAATTCCTATTCTCCAGGATACTTTAAAGTTCAGGTGAAAAGTATTGTTCGATTTTCTGAAAAAAAAACAACTTAAAAGATTTCTTCAGGTTCAAAATTTAGAAAGAAATAATGTGAACTATTTTCCTGTATTTCTTAGTAATGTGATATGAGCCCAGAAGCCCTGGTCATCTGTTGCCCAACATCTTGTTAGCTTGAAGCTCCAAGAATGAACAAGAATGCCCAGCTGAGCTGGGACCTTCAGAACTCTAAAGTCCTTGAAGTCTCCAAGAACTTGTATTTCTTCCACAGGTACGACAGACACTTAGATTTACAGTACTTCCAGCTAAGCAGCATGAAGCAGATGCACTTAGATCCCTGGGTCATTCCTGGGTCTGTGGCAGGCAGCCTAGAAGCTCTACAGAAAGGCCCCAAAGGTTCTCCACTCATCAAGAGAACTCCTGGGAGTTGCAAGAACTGGTGTGTAGACACATCAGTAAATACTACAGGACACTAAAAGCAAGGTAGAATCTCAAGAGATAGACTGTCTCTGTCTAAAGTTTGTGCTGGATAGGACTGGATTAACCACTTATTAAACAAGTAAAATAGAAGTTTTAAAAAATAGATTTTTTCCATCTTATTTTAAATACTGATTACTATAAGGTCCAGAGTCATTACAAGCTTCAGTGGCATTACCTGCACACAGCCCTGTGAGGGATCCTCATCCCACAACCAGGGAGTTGGTGCAGGAGTCACTGAGTGACTTGCTGGCAGACCTGGCAGCTGAACTCAGCTCTCTAAGGCACATTTGCTTATTCACTGCTACAGCATTCCTCCCTTCCCTGAAGAAGGATGGCGTGGCTTCTCGGAATCAGCCTCAGAACCATGCCAGCACTGCAACTAGAAGGGATCTTATTGAATAGGCAATAAGAATCCTGTCTGCACAAAGATTTTAGGGGCAGAGTTCCTTGGAATCAGCGACAAAAATCTTTCCCCTATTTGCTAATATAATGTTATATTTCTAACATTTATTACATAGCTGGAGAAGAAAAATTCTTATCTAGGTGGGCACTGATTAAAAATAAATAAATAAATTTAAATACTCTAAAGGATTCTAGCAATCTATTCTGGGCCTTCAGATCTGAGCCCTGACTGTGAGAATGCAAGGCATGAAAAGAGTAGAGAAATATTTTTCTGCCCTTGAACGTTTTCCCCCGTTTTTGATCGGGGGATCTTTTGAAGTAACAATGGCAACAAGCAGCTGGTTTCAGGCACTAAATACCTTAAAAGCACACTGATAATTTCCCCTTGTTCTCTTATGTCTGCATATCAAAATTATTTCTGTACAATGGCAACATGACTGTTAAAATCATGAAGACTCAGAGGATGCAAAGGGTCTTCTCCTATTACCTCTCCTGCCTCCCAAGAACAAACTTTTCTATCAACCAAGCCTGAACATGAACATTAGGCTGATGTTGAGGGTCACTGAAGTGATCTTTAAGCATTTTCAAGCATGTATATAAGCATCTCCTACTAATCCCTGCAGGGTAACACCGGTGCAGGAGGTCTTAGTGCTGCCCAATGTGCCTGCATGCTGTTTCACACAGCTTTGACACTGGGGCTGACTAGAACTCCACTGGGCTGGAATATGCATGCAGCCATTCTATATATTCACCATAAGTAGCACAGTCTGCAGAGAGTGTTGGAAAGCTGACAATGAGCTGAACAGACTCTATGAAAGTTATGATGCTTCAGCAGACATCATTTTAGACTAATTCCTAACCTTGCCAATTGTAAAAAGTTAAGTCTAGATATTAAAGCCCCTTCCGGAGAGTCTCTCTCTACAGCATGAAGGCTACAAGATTAAAACCAATGCTAACAGCACAGACAGCTCTAACTCCCCTTTATCTGAGCTCCTCAAATGATATCTGCTTTTTGATGGTTAAAGTCTGGGCTATTTCCCCAGCAGATGGCCATTGCATTATATTTTCCATTTCGGACTTCTAGTAAAACCTTGTTTCTGCGTATGTTGAATTAAATTCAAATAAACCTGCGTGACAGAGAAATCTCACCCTAGTGACCTGAATGGCAGTATTGCCATTGATTTCTTCAGTGACCAGGTTTTACTCCTGAAATATAATAGGAAATTTTATACTCAAGATAACTTCAACAGGCTTCCAAAAAATGCAGTTCTCATCCATTTTCCCCCAAGACACATGATATGCTTTACACTGTCTTTTGTGACTATACTGCATTTCTTCCCCTCATTTTTTCCTTCCTTTTTGGAGGTCAGAAATGAGCAGACAATTAAGGACATGCTGAAACTCCTTGTATTATGACGTTCATTTTTTTTAAACAGGAGGAAGAAGTCATTCCAATTGCAAAAATAATTAAATAAAAAGCCCTTATTCTGCTTCATGAACTGAGAAGAGACTTTGTATGCTGGTTTGTTCCTGATGTTTTTTATTACTAAACTCATGCAAAAGCTTACTATTTATTAAATAGATCAAGATATATTCTTTGTCCTTAGAGGGGCCCAGTCCCACAGCAGTACTGAGCAACTATAGCTACTGAACTCCTCCTGTGACTGCTGATCCTTGCATGCTCATAACAATAAATTCAGTGTGGGGTATTCCTGGGGGTAGCTGATATTTCAGAACCTTGAACACACAGGTATTTCAGAACCTTGAACCTGCTCTTATGTCACTAACTCCAAAAAGCCTCTGTGCAAGCAGCAAGCATGTTTTAAATCAAAGCCCTTGTACCTCCTGTGTACATGATATTTTACAGCCTCACTGCATTTACTAGTAGTGTACAGTTGTGCATGCTATACCTAAACAGAGATTAAAAACGCAAACAGCCAGTGCAAAAAGCTTAATTAATTACTGTAAACATATTTACAGTATTAGTATTCCTTGGGCAGCACACTAGGACCAATTTTACTCACAGGTATTAATGCTACTTCAGAGAATATGTTACCTTAATAAATCTGCTCATAATTGCAACAGGCCGCAATCAACACATATGGCCCCTGGAGTCCCATGCAGTGCCTGCCTCCTCCCTCCTTGGAAAATGGGTGAACAGCACTGATGAACTTTTGATCAAAGGTTCTGCTGACTGGTAAACTCAGGCAGTGAGCAACTCCTAACCATCTGCCAGGGCAGATACAGGCACAAGCAAGTATTCTGTTTGAGTACATTCATATTTGATTAAAACTGTGCAAATGGAAGCTGTTAAATAAGTCATGTAAGCTGTTGGTGAGGCCCCACAGTCCTGGCGTCCCTAACATGCACACTCTGGTCAGGGATTTTGTTAGCCAGTAACAAGGACTATAGAGAGTCACCTATGTATTTGCAATCAAGCTCCTTTAGTGCATTTTGTTTTTTGAAATCAAGGAGTCCTAGAAAATTATAACTGGGAGTTGCACCACCTGAGAAATTCTTTAGACACTCCTTTCTTTTCCCTCCTCATTGTGAAGGAACAAAAGGAGACAGCAGGACAGAGGAAAAGCCTTGAAATTTAGCTATTGAAGCCAACATACTGACAAGTCAACAAAAATTGTTTGGAGGAACTTGGTTCTGAGTGTTCTCTGAACACGAACATCTTTGAAAATCCATCTGAGCACAAGGACACAAAAAAGGAGTTCTCCATCCTGTTCGCTTTGCTTCTTAAAGAAGAAACTAACACTCCGTGAAACCTCACTGAGAAAAAGCCACAATCACACCCCATCTTGCCCACTGACACCTTCCCTTTCAGGTACCCCCAGGTCAGCGAGGCCCTGGCAGAGGAGCGCAGAGCAGCTCACACTGGCACAGCTCCTGCATTCAGCTGTCAGCATGGGAGGAGTAAAGCAAGAAAGATTTTTTTTTTTTTCCTTCCCTGTCAATGCATGTGGTTTACTGGCAAGGGCAAGTAGTCCCCTTCCTGGTTTGTCTAGAAATATTTACATAACTAAATTCAAGATCATTGTATTGATTCAGACACAATTTCTGCGAGAGCATAGTGCATTGTTTTTTACAGGACTGTTGCATACCTTACTTCTAGTCTAACCATTTGCTCTGATGCCACATATACAGCATTTTTGATCAAACAAACCACCTCCTTTTCATTTGACCAGTGTGCAAAAATATTGATTTCAGAATAGGAGTAATCAACTGAATATCACAGTATCCAAGCAGTGCTACATGTGAAGATTCAGATCATTCCATTCTCCCTCTTATTCACATCAGGATCCCCAAAATATCAGTTGCTTTTCAGCTTGCTTGACAGCCATAAGCTGCAGCTGTGCTGCATTGAAAATTGGCAATGCTGACATTAAACTGAAGGAGCTTTTTGAAGTAATGACAAAGGCACTGATTGCCTTCTTCCAAACCAAAGGGATTTTTTTTTAAATTTTAACATAGGAGAAGAGACCATGGAAAAACAAGTGTGGGGTTGCCCAAAGTCCTGAGTCCAATCTCAGATATATAAAGGCCTACTACACACCCTTCCAGTCCTGCCTGATTCCCTCCCAAACACTGCCTCCTGTCTTTGAAAACACATCTGCTTTCACATTACCTGTTAACTCCCTCCACTAAATTCACTATATCAGAAAGATTCTGCACAAAACAGGGATGATAACCAGCCATTCAACCCTCGAGTTTGAGCTGCTGCATTCTAGCTGCTTGCAAGAATAAAAGCAGAGAGGCCAGCCATATCCAATTTTCATAAACTGCTGACCACAGCAGCACTAATAAGGACCTAATGGTATTGGGTGTACAAAAAAATACTTTCACTGCAATCAAGAAAAATTTAGTGAAGGAAAAATATACTAGAGACTACTTTGCAGAACTCTGTCTCCTATCATAACTGTGCCTTGTATCAGGTGAGATTTGAAATACCCAAGCAGGTGAATGTGATGAGACAAATTGCTAAGACATGCCCTTTAGAGATGCATTCCCTGCTCATTCTTAGCAATAAAATGACATTTCTGCTTTCACACACAGCGATGCATTAAATTCTAATGACAAAGAGGAAAGACCTTCTGAAATCGGCTACAAGTTTCCTACTACATATCATTTGACAACTATATATGCAAATATTTAAAGAAAAAGAACCAAGGAACCACTACTGTCATTCGGAAGTACAAAATATACTTTATATTCCGGCTGGGATTATAGACTATATATCTGGTGCTGATTATATTGCACAGCATGAGCTCTAGCACCTGGGTGAAATCACTGAAGATAAGTAGTGCTGAGCCCTTCACTTAAAGAGGTTAAAAGTGTCTCCTTCAGTAGACTGAGAATGCTACTGTATGGGTTTAAAGAAATAGTCCATTTCTACAGATATCCTACCCTTCATGGGGGAAAGCTATGTTCCCTATAGTTTTAAGAACTAAAAAAAATATGCCCTGAGCCTTGAATTTTGGCTTCCTTGCAGGTGCCTTTTGAAAAGGAAAAAGGTCTTTGCTAACAATGACTACTCTATGACTCCAGGATGTAAAAAGCTGTTGTTTACTTTGCAAGACAACAACACTTTTATCACTTTTATTCCCAGAGGAAAATAAGGCTTCCTCCTGACTGCATGGATGCTGGACAATTGCAAACCTAGATTCAGAATGGCCAGCACTTAAGTGCAATTATGACTTTTTATCATCGCAGTATTATGCAGAGGACTTATAAACAACAAGAAGAAATAAAACCACACAACAAGCAGCTATATACACACATTCTGTATGCAAAGAGGAGTGCATTTGAACTCAGATTTTTTTCCTCCTCTTTAAGAAAATGAAATGGAGATTTCACTACCACCAGCATCATGTTAAGATCCTGTAAAATATTAATAGTGCAGTGGGTCCGATAAGTAACTATCACAGATGTTAGAAATTATTTCAATTAATTCATCAGAAAATATAAAAGAATGGTTTTAATTATTTAACAGTGCTTTTTATAAACAAAAAAAATCAGCTGCCAAACATCTTTATTACAAGCACAATCAACATGTGAAGTACACAAAACCAGTCAAACATACTTCAGCTTTTAGTTTAGCAACGGCTTGATTAATACCAAAAATTTTCTAAAAATACATGCAACCTCGTCACTATGCATTCTGACAACTCATTATTTCAGTTTTTAATGTTATTTTTTTCATTCTAATTAGCATCATATTTTATTAGCATGCTTATATGATGTATTAAAATATGTACGTACCAAAATTCAAGTCCACGGGGACCGCTAAGTGCAATAATCAAAGGTGACTTTTGCCTGTAAAAGCCCTTTCCTGTGGTTATCTCAGTGCAGTCGGAAGGGGTATTTCAGCACCATAAGAAACAGATTTTCAGTTAGGCTCAGTATTTTTCTTCAGTTAAAGTGCATTAAATCTTGTTGGCAGAATTGCCCAGATTGTAGAATTTGACATCACTATAAGTCAATGTGTTATGTTACAGGTCTTCTTAACATATGATTAAAATGGCATGGAAAGTTTGGCTTTAAAAAAAAACGCAGTGGAAAGAAAAGACAGGTGCTTGCTTCTTTAAATCCACATTCAGAGAGGAGAGGGTACGGATAATGGGAGGGTATAAACAACACCCTGCTTTGAGGTCCAGCAGAGAAGAAACTGGATGATTTTTACCCACTTTACAACACAGACGATTACAGCACCATCATATGCACTAACACAGAGATTTCTAAGGTGCCTCATTTGAATATGTTCTGTGGAGACAAAAAGAAAGGAATATAAGGAACAGCAAATATCCTATCCAAATGGCTTCTTGCAGCAGGAAAGATGCTTGCTCACTCATTGCCACTTACAGAAGGTCTGAAACAGTCTGGCTCGTGGCATCGTCTCTGTCTCTCCCCCGTGACTCCGGCAGGCTTGCTCTCTCCAGCTGCCCGGGTCCGTGGATGCTGTTGTTGATTAATCAGGGATTCTCAAACAAAGAGCAAGCCTACCTTCGGGTGCCAGCAGGACTGTGGGGCTCCTCTCCCGCTGCAATCCGGCTGCTGCCAGCATCCTAGCACCTCGGACAGCTCCGCCGCGCCGGGCCCATGGACACGCGGCACGCCGGAGCGGGGGCGCGCCGGGAGCCGGCGCGGCAGCGGCGTCTCTCCTGGCTCGGAGGTTCGGGCGCCGGCACAGCCTCCTAGCTAGGCAACAGTCTCGCCCTTATCTCCACTGCACTGAAGTCTGATTAGCAAATAATCCAGTGTGAGGAAAAAAAAAAAATCTGCATGAGCAGCACTGTACATCACATGGAGTCTATAGGTAGGGAAGAATATGAAACAACGCCCTTTCCCCCTCCTTCTCCCCTTCCCCAAAAAAAAGAAATTGTTCTTCCACAGAGAATATGTAAGTTAACCTTTAGCCCACGTTATGGCTCAAGGAAATGAGCAGCCACTTAAAAGGAACACCTAAGCCTCAGTCTGATACCTCATATTGATGTATCTTTTGCACTCACCCTCACTGAAAAGCAGTGCAAGGCACACAATTACTGCTGACGCAGATGAGAATGCTGCTCGGGGAAGGAGGGGAGGAGCTTCTCGGCCCATCAAAACAACCTCCCACCACCTGCTCCCATTGCACGCGAACAAAACTACGCAGCTCGGACAGACTGAGCGTGACATTTATGCCATTTTCCTTATATTGACATGCACACTCTAAAAAGAAGCATTCTGTTTGAAAAGCGTTCAGGGTGAAACTACACAGTTTTATGCTCATGCAGAATTTGTGTAATGGTCTGGAAGAAAACATTTCCTTTCTTCTGAACCGGATCAATCTGTGTTATAGCTCCTCCTTGCAGAGTATGTGCAGTTTTGCTTTCTCTCCCCCAAACCTGCAGCCTGGACACAAAGCAAAAGCATTCAGTCCCTGCACCAAAGCCAGGGAAAGGAGAGATGGCTGAATGTGCACAGATTGCATTACCCCATTGTCAAATGACATTTCATTCTTTCTTCTTTCTTAAGTTACAGGCATATTTTTCTCTAGCATAAATCTTGATTCTGATGTTACAGTAACAGTTGAATTTATTCCTAAAACTAATAACAGAAATTACAGTCATGGAATTAAATCCTTTCAAAGTAATGCATTTTCACATGAAAAGCTGTGCTGATACACAAATACAACCTCACCTACAGAGCATATGATAACTTCCTGCAGGTTTACTATCCCACAACTGGAATATCAACATTACCCCACATTCAACAGCACTCAAGACAGCCAACTAGACACATTGAAAAAACACAGTGATCACCTTCATGCATTGGAACCACAGCCTGAAAAAAGCCTGATCCTAAAACTCTCATATTCACTAGTAATTCATTCCATACTCACTGTATTAGTGCACATCCCAGCACACCTCTTGCAACCCCATGAAACAGGGCAGTGAATCTTCCTCATGAGATCTCCAAGAGACAATTTCAAAAGGATGCTTTAAGAAGGGTTGCAAAGCCAGAAGAACAGGGTTTGAAGATATGGAGGGCTTTTCTTTGTGTTAGGGGAAAAGATCTGGACAGGAAGTACCTAAAGTGTAGAACTGGAGGCAGTCCTGTGAAGAGAGTTCCTTCCCTAGCCCAGAGGCTAGCCCCCAGCACTGCTTCTGATTTTTTCCTTCCTTGAAGGATACCTTAAGAGCAGCTGTGGCCATATGGTAATTAGGAAACCCTTTAATTTTCATCAGCTGGAGATTCCCATCATATAATAGCCTCTTATTCCCAATACTTCTCCAGAATTAAAGATCTTATCTATCTCTGCCCTAAGTCATGCACTGAAAATAGAGAAATTGCACAGTCAAACTTCTTTCCAAGTTACTTTAACAAAGATGTAACTGTAAAGTTATTAAAATTTCATAAGCAACTTGAAGAACTATTAATCTTAAAGTGTGAAACACTTGGCTATGTCTTCACCCATGGTTCATCCCAGTAACTGAACCCACTCAACTGAATCCTCTCCCTGACTACCTATGTTATTGCACCTTTCGGAAGTTTCCACATCTTCTCAGTCTTGCACCAGGGTTCCTGGAAATCGTGTGTCAATCAGCTGTGGAATGAAGTGTCCATTTTTCTCTCCAGTAGGATTGTGGGAAGGGCTCTGCAAGGCTGGCAGTTCCATTCTTGGTTATGGCACACAAAAGCTTCTAATTTAGTTCAAAATCTAGGAAAAAGCATCTGGAGAATTGATCATGGCACTTCCTGCATCAATGAAGAAGGGCTGGATCAAAATTCAGGTAACATGTTCTGTATTGTTCGTTGTTTTTTCCACAAGTTTCTACTTGTGCTATTCACCTTTAAACATCTTTAATGATGGCTCTAATGAGCCCGCAACTGCCTTTCACTCCTTCGTTATAGAAGAAGCCTAATCAGCACAAATACATGCACCTCCACAAATTACTACCCGTGTTCTCATGTTGCAAAGGCCTACACCTGCCTTCCTGGCCTCCAAACAGCCAGCAGTGGAGAACCATGCATTCCTCACAGTAGCTGCCAGTCCTTTCTCCCTGTGTCTCCTTTGCCCCACATCCTTCCCAGAGCTTACAACCACTCAATTCCAGCAGATGTAATTACTTACATTTGCTTTGAATTTCTGAAGTATGTGCAAGGCTTCACTACATACCTTAAATATTAACCCATTTTATTTATGTCTGTGCATGTTCATGCTCACACACGTATGTAACAAATATATACAGACAGAGAAGTAGCTTGACCTGTGGTTGATATTTGCAAACTAGGAAAAGAGAATATGAACAATATGCTGTGGAACTGCTCACTGGCAACTACTCAGTCTTAGAATAGTTGTGGGATACCCCAGGCTCTGCCTGGCCATGCTGGCAGTGGGCTGGAGTACAGAGTATGTAATGAAGAGACAGCAAACCTCTGCAGGAGGCTTCTTTGTCCAGGGCATGACAAGTCCTTTCAGGTTCAGTGACAGGCTCAGGATTTGCGAGGTCTGAAGCCTGCAGGCAGAGCAGAGACAAAGGGCTTTCAAGAGGAAGAGAATATTCATTTAAGATGCTAACAGACACTTAGTGACTGAGAAAGACAGCCTGCCTGTCCCTGAAGTAAGGGAAGTTTGAGAACAAATGGATTAGAGTCAGCGCCAGTGACTCAGTCACTGCTTGGCTGGTGAATGGAGAAGGAAGGCTCTCCAAGAAAAGCAAATCCCACGTTTCCAGGCCTGAACTTGGTAACAGATGACTTGATACAGAGACTGTTATGTAATTATTTACATTTATGAGGGTCAAAAAGGACAGGTTTCTTGTCTTTGAATGCACCACACCCTAGGTCACCTGAAGGTTCTCCAGAGAAGGCAGTTCAACGACAGATTTCTGTATCTGACCCATAGACCATAGATGAAGAGTTCTAGGAATGGAAAGCCCACAAGTTCCAAAAAAATCTGAAATAAAACCCAGAAACTGAGGTCTGAAACCTAGAAATTCCTGACAGCTAACCTAGGGAACCATGATAGGAATATACCTCCCTGTATCCAAACCCTACATCCCAGTGAATGGGAACAGAGAGGCTATTGAACAAGACCTGTCCACGCAGCAATCAAATGAGATGGGGTTCCTATCAGACAGGTTTTGCCAAGACCAAAGGCTGACCAAGCCAGAATCATCACAGTAGAAGCTAAGCCAGTTTACCCACACTTACAAATATGAGGCCACCAAGATGCTGACTTGGGCTGTTTAACAAATTCCTTGCCTAAGCTAAACTAAACTTGGTTTGCTTCTTTCTCCTTTGCAATGCCTCCTGAGCTTCAGTTGCTTTTTCCCATCTCCCATTTGCTTGGTCCTGACTCAGGTTTTACTGCTGCCAGTCTGCAGTTGCTCTAGCCACTTCATGCTCCTTACGTTATGGATTCCTTGCCTAATCCCAGGCCACATCTCTTAACCCAGGCCTTGCTACTATCCTTGACTTTTCCAGCAGTGACCTTTAGCTTTTCTTGGTTCCATCACCTAACACTGGGTTCTAATCAGTCCCAGCTATTAAGTGTCTTAATTGCCCAATAAAACCATAGTTTCTTCACAGCAACAATCATGCCCATGTGTGAGGCAAGTGAAATTTTCAATAACAGTCTTACCTATGCTTCATTCTAAGTCTCAGTTTAGCAATCAATGTGATGTGCCTTTAGCACCGATTGAAAAAAAGCTGCTTTAGATTTTTATCTGGATTTAAACCTGAGTTTATAATAAATATTTTTGAATGGAAATGGGTTATTTTGAGGAAAATCCATAGAAAAAAAACTACATCCAAACTCAAGCATAATGCTTACCATAACCCTGACCTTAAACAGCCATCTCTTTGTTCATGTTCTTAGCACCCACCTACCATCACGCTAAGCAAAGGAAAATCTTAAGGATCTATTTGCAATTAATTTTCAACATGACATGTTGAAATACTAAATTGAGCCTTCAAGGACACTTTTCCAAAATTATTTCTTTCCATGCCCCAGATAAGCTTTAACATTCATGCTGTTCCCCCTCAAGCATTCTTAAAACCCTTGAAGTTCTGCAGTTGCTCCCTCTCCCATCCTTTTGCCCCTCTTGCTCCTCACACACACACACTCTTGCCATGACAAGTAAAATTACTCACACAATAAGAATAAAGGGAGTTCTCAGTGCTCCATCTTGTCATTTGTTTCAGCTATTTCACATCCCTCTGCAGCATTCTTTAACTTCCCTGGAGCACACTGGCTCTATCCCTCCCAGCAACAGACTATCCACCACCGTCATGCACATTTCTCTCTTCAGAGTTCTGAGGAGGATTCTTCTAAACGTAAAACAGTAGAGGGGTCCCTACTCACGTAAAAAGCCAATTAAAGTTAAATGCTTAACTGCCATCTGTGCCTTTAAGAAAAATCTCTTAATTTTCCCCAGTGATCAGTTTTTTTCACATGGGACCAATTTTGCTGTTATTGCTTAGGCAAAATTCCCATTGAAGTCCACAGGGAACTTTGCTTGAATACAAAATATGGAGCAAAACCCTCTGCTTATTTGCACAGACCACAAATCACAAAGATCAGATCCTGATGCAAGTGATTTATCCTACATGACAGCTAGTGCAACTAGGCTATTTTTAACCATGATTTTTTGTAAAATATTTCATTATATTTACCATTCAAAAAAGAGTCAACTGATTCTTTTTTCTTAAACTGGATTAGATTGAAAGATTCTGGCTGCTTTCCAAACCCATTAATTACTAAATGGTACATTTTCCACAGAAATGTTAAGCTATAAGTAGTTCTTCTGGAGCCAGTTAGCTCCTAGCTAAAATCAATTAAAGCTGGTAAAGATACATTCTATGGTCAGGTCCCAAATACAGACATCTGTATTTATAGCACAGTGGATGCTGGTAAAATCCCCCAACACAGATGCAGTTGCACTGGCAAAACTGTGCTTTCACTGTTCAGCTCATACAGGGGGCAGTAGGTGGGTTTATTATTCTAGGATAAACCCAGCTGTGTCGTCAGTAGAGCTGCACTCACACGATGCTCTATTTCTGCTCTGGTAGCCTCAGTTTTCTAGCCCCAAAGAAGCACTCTTTCTCCTATGGAGTACAAAGGCCAGGCAGTTTAAGCTTGTTTGTCACCTCTCCACCCTGCTGCTCATTCCCATTTGTGAGGCCTTGCAGGGAACTGGGTCATGGAAATGAACCAGAACAGAAATAATTTTGGGTGAGAATGAGGGAGAATCCAAAAAAAACAAAGAGGATGGTGTTCCTTTCAACCAAATCACTTCCTTGCACTACACAATGCAGAGGGCACTTCACAGCGTGAGAATGGTACCCCTGCCAAGGTGGTCCGTGACTTTTAGTGGACTGAAAATCCCCCATGTTACAAACACTACCAGTGTGCTGAAGCTTCACTGGGAATGACTCCAGTGCCCAGGCAGCACACATGCCAGAGCTGGTGTACTGGGACTCAGCCTGCTGAGGCCTACAGGAACAAAGAAAATCCTGCAGGCAGTCAGGGAGCTGACAGGCAGTGCTCCCTGCCCAGAAACTCCATAACTCTGGCAAGTACATGCAACCACCCAGCTGCCTTAAGGCAGGCAGAAAAGGGTATGTACACAGCACACAAATGTGTCCACACATGTACATTGCAAAGTGCTTTACCAGAGCACTTGACAGTCTCCAGGCATTCCAAATTTGTGTAAGCCAGCACTGCAGCTAAAAAAACAGAACCAAGAATGCAGCGCTGCTTCCCTCCCACCCCCAGCCCAGCTCTTCCCTTGGCCTTATTCTGGCACAAATGTCACTTGGCCGTGTGGCGAAGCAGATTGGGAAGCTGCTCAAGCTGAGAACTAGCCTGGGATTTTGGCACCACGTGCATGTTGTTATTTGTGAAAGGACCACCCTGCCTATGCAATCAGTGGGCAGCAGAGACCCAATGTAGCCCAACAGATGGAAGCCAAGCCAGTGGGTCTCATTCAGGAACATCCAACTTCTTGCTTTCATCCAAGCTGGTCAGAGACTCAGCTGTGAACAAGGAGCTCTAGTGAGCCCCAGAACATCTCTGAACTCTGAAACAAGTGTGCCTGGAATCCCACAGAGCATAAAATCTGTAAAAGCAACGGATGATGAAATCTAGAGCAAGAGGTATTGGAACGAGAGTTGGAAAATTCTCCAGAAACTTGAAGTCTCCTGTCTGCATTCATTGTTATAATCTGCAAATTTTTTCACAGTGCTGTAGACAGAGCAGTCCCATAAATCCATTAGGAAATGGGCAAAGATGGGGAAAGTCAGCTTTATTCACTTTCACAAAATAAAGCATCTGGACCACTAAATAAAAGCACAGTAAACATTGGAAGACTGGAAAGACTCAAAGAAGAAATTGCAGTTTGTACTTTAGGACTGACAAATTGGCAAATTTCTCTATGAAAACATAGTTGTGCTATGTACATTAAGATGGTATTTATGAGTAAATTGCTGCTGTTGGTTAAATTCTTTAAGGCATTAACTTTGCAAAGAAACTAAAATATGCTATTTGTTCAATGAAATATAGTTAAGACTTATCAGCCATGCAACTATATCATGTATTTTTCAAATGTGTTTGCTTTCAGTACTTAATAAAAATCCTTATGAAAGATTTTTTGCTACATACTTCAGAACAAGATAGGAGGGCAAATGAAATGTGAATGAAAAAGCTGTTAGACCTCTAGAGAAAGCATGCACAGTTCAGTGAAGGCGGGGGGAAAACAGAATTGAGGAGCAATAGTCAAAAAAAACCAAAAAAGAGAGAAGAAGAGAAAATTGAGAATGCTGGGAAGATGACTTCAAGCCAAAGAAGAGATGGCCACAGCAGAAGAGATGGAGGGCATGCATATGTGCCTGGTTCTTTGTTTGCTTTTCCTAATGGTCTCATTAACTCTTGAGATGAAGAAGATGGCCTCCAAGAGGTCCTCTGGCAGGAAGGCTTCATAGAGGGACTGTAAGTGCTGAGGAAGGCTGGGTACCTCCCCCTGCTCACATCCCCCAAACCAGCGAGTCCCTCTCAGACAGGCAGTACCAGTGTAAGGAACTGGGTAGGCTCAGAGCTTCTTGATGGTGGGTGGGCAGCTAGGGTGTGCAGATAATCAGCCCCTGGAGCCCAGTCCAAGCATGGAGAGCTGCAGGCAGGCAATGGAGGCTGGCTGTTGTGCAGTCAGAAGTCACTGCCCACAGCTCGCCCTGGTGGCTTGTGGCCGGGCTCCCCCAACCCTTGTTAGCTGCTCCCGACCTAAACCCTGCACAATGATCCAAGTTTAACCAGCACCAGGGGAAGATCTTATCATCAGAACAGGCAGGTGACAAGGTGAGAGGTAACAGGGCAGCCTGTTGACATCAGCTGACCAGTTCCTCTGGTCATGGACCAACCAAGATCCTATGAGGGCAACAGGAGCAAAAGCTCAATTTGTTCTCATCAGCTCAGGGAGATGAGCCTCATTTTAGGTATCCAAGTGCCTAGACATGGGCTATGTAAACAGTAGCTTCTCTCTTACATTCAGAAAATCCTGTCTCCACAGACAAAAGGGTTGAAGTTTGCAACATGTAAGTCACAGTAAACACTTTGACCCATGTGAGCTATTTTTTCACACTCCATTATAAAACAATTAAAATTAAAAAATAAAATTCTTCTAATTACTAAGGAAACAGTAATTTCCTGCAGGCCCTCCCTTAATAAATTCTTAGGAAAATCAGTTTTCTCCTCAGCTATAGCTGGATAATCATCATATGTCAGTTAATATATTTCTGGTTTTCCCTCCTGCATATTTTCTTGGACAAAATATTATGATCCTTCATATTCTCTCAGTATAAAAACCATTCCTATCACTGGATGAGTGCAAATTGCCACCACTCAGGAAGAAAGGAATGCAAATGAGGAATACCAATTAACCCCTTTGCAATTAAAAATATCTCTCTCTATTATATCACCCATTAGTGATACTCTAGTTAATGGTCTGTCAACATTTCCATTAGACCTTTTCCCCCTGCTCCCACACAGAACTAAATCCTGGCTAATCACCTTGAATATACCTCTATGGATTTACACAATATGTAGACACGGCTCCAATGAGGCAAAATATAGATTTCTCTGTTATCTTGAGCCATTAGATTCTCCTAAGTACCTGTTTTCTAATGTATCATGCTAAATACTCTGTACTCCAAATACATTGAATAATTTTGTGGGATTTTTTTTTCCAGTGTTACAAATACTTCACATACAAAAAGCTCAAAGTAATTGCACATACCTGTCCTAAATATACACTGTGAAAATCATGGACTGAAGCTCAGTTCACAGCACACTACTTTTGCCCAATATACTTCACATTATACCATCCTTTTTTTACACTAGATGTGAGACAGCGTGTTACATTTGGTGCCACACACTGTAATACCTAGAAATGACAGGGTGAATTAAGGACAAAGCTCCAGCCTTAATAGCTTAAGATCCCCTGGCATCCTTATGGTCAAACCACATTCTCCACACTTCTG
Organism: Edolisoma coerulescens; assembly: GCA_013397115.1. Lineage (NCBI taxonomy): Eukaryota > Metazoa > Chordata > Aves > Passeriformes > Campephagidae > Edolisoma > Edolisoma coerulescens. Next base: position 357,980 of record VWZW01002525.1, on the reverse strand, counting down.
TAATGTATTTGTGTGTGTGTGTGTGTGTGTGTGTCAAATTCATTACAAATGTATCACATTCATATATATTACATTTCTTACTCCTTTCAACTCTCAAAATACACTGAAACATATTATAGTATGCTCATGATCAACCACATTCAGTTCAAGAGCTGGCATACTGGGGAAGATAAGAACTCTGTACCTGATAGGCAGATGGAAGAAGGGAGAGGTATACAGCATGAATCCAAAGGTAGAGTTTAACCCTTGTTTTCACAGGAGATTTCTCAGTAAATTTATGATGGTATTGTTTGGTGCCTATACACATCTTGGCACTATTTTTAGCTTAGAGCTTGCACAGAGCAATTCAGCTCTGCCAGATTTTCCTGGCTTGTTTATAATCCCCAAATAGAGGATCCATAGCTCTGATGAAAACTAATCAAATACCTCTTGTACACAGACTACCCTTCAGAAACAAAACCTGCACTCTTGCTCACCACTGCTAAGTGTTTAATACAGTGTGACTGGTTTTATTTGGAATTACTGTTTGCAAACTCTAATTAGACTAAATGAAAATGACTCATATTTTATATATTACAGCTGATAAAATACCGGTTGGAAAAGCTGTGTGTATAAGCATGCAAACCAATGCCACCACACACAAGTGCCTGAAATACTGCTCCCTGGCAGCCCGGCAAAGATGTCCTTCATTTTAGAGACTATTTGAATTTGCAATACCCTGGATTCATGAGGCTACTTAAGATCAGACCATTTGTACATATTTAATACCAACTTTGCTCAATCTGTATTTAAAAAGCCCATTACTTGCAACATATATTGAACATTAAAGTGTTTATCATCTAAACTGGACCAAGTATTTGCTAAACTAATCCCATCCAGAAAACAATAAGCAAGCGTGCAATGGAAGTTGCAGTTCACATCTTCCAATGTAAAACTCCTGCAGAACAATGCTCTCAGATCCCTGGAAAATGGGCCTGGCACCGCTAAAGGCCAAGCACAGAATTACATCTTTCTGTGATAAATGACCTGTCTGTAGAACAGCCCTGAAACACCAACTTTTTTGCCTGGTCATATCAATAAGAAAAATAAATACTTTTTATTCATAAATACTCAGCATTACACATAATAACAATAATGGTGTGTTCAGCATTGGTGCAGGGTAAATGCAAGAAATAAACAGGAATAACTTTGACTGCCTTAAGTTTATATGTTTAAGGGCAGTTACTCTGTCATTTCTGTAAATACTTCGAAGTAAGAACCTACCAAACAACTAAAACATGGGCTGGGGAAGATGGAGGGATGGGCAGAAAAAATGAAAAAGAAATATATTTATCTTGGCTCCATCATGCACAGAGCCAGTAATAAACTCTAAATGTGATTGAGACTTCTCCCCCTGCTATCAGTGTCAGTTTATTTTCTGTGAGAGATGGTGAATAAACCACAGGAGGTATTAAGAATAAAAATTTGATGCAAAGTGCTGTTACCTACCCTGGTACAAAGAAACTGCAACACCACGTTACTGGTGAGAACAAGTCAAAGGGCTAGGGAATGTCACAGGGGCACTAACCAGAACCAATGCGAAATTCCACGTGAGAAAATTCTCCAGAGAGAAATGGCCTCGCTCTCTCTTTCTAAACTAAAAACCAAAAAGATAAAAGAGAAGACATCAACATTTCCAGAATGAGTGTGCTAGCAGGCAGAAAATGAAATGCAGGCTTGACTCAGTTTTCCCACCTTTCTTGATATGAAACTTATAAAAGGAAAGAAGAAATGAAGCTTCTGCCTTGAAGGCAAGAGGAGAGGGCTGAGAAAGCACAATTGGGAGTATTTGTTGACTTGAGAAAGAACAAACCCCATAGCAAAAGAGATCCTGTCACCTAAAGACAGTAATGAGACATTTTAAAGAATATATATTAACCTTAAATAATTAATCCTTTCTGGATTAATCCCTGGGAAAGAAGATCAAAAGGAAATCTGTGAAGTAAACTTGTGGCTTGCCTGAACTTATTTCAAGTTTCTAAGATCTAAAACAGAACCTATTTTGAAAGCAAGACAGTACCACAATGAAAGAAATTACAAATCAGCGCATTTCCCCAAAATGTTTTGGCTTCCATGAATCAACATTTTCTGATTGAAAAAGCATTAATGAAAATCACAACCAGATCCAACTTAAATGAGGCATAAGAAGTCAGGAATATCTCTTGAGCATGAGATGTCTTGCATGAGATATCCGAGGGACATCATTCACTTTCAAAAAAGCCAGTGACTGTGGAGCAGTGAGCAGAACTTAAAGGCATTTCTGAGCTTTTTATTCTCAGGTGCTTTTTATTCACAGCTCAAAAATTAGACAGTGATACTTAGCATTTTATTATCTAAATTAAACATTCAAAATTCCCTGAAAACAGATGGCATTGCATGCCTCTACCTACACGTCTACCCAAATCAGTTCCAATTCAACCCTCAGACAACTCTTTTCTTCAGGGAAATTTCCTCCTAACTTACACATTTTGCAGGAATGTAATGATAATGCTTTTTCCTTCATTATCCGGAGAATTCCATATTACTACTATTTCAAGGCTTTCTAGTGGCCAAAGCTTGAACAAAATCTTGTTCTGCCTGAAACAAAGGAAAAAAGAAGTGGGGGAGAGGGAGGGGGAAGAAAATTTGCTTCTACTCTAACGCAAGAACAGCGACAATGGCACATCTCCTAAAAACATTCCATTACATTGGGGTCCTGTATTCCAGTTACTCAAACTGTAACATGCAGTCACAGCCAGCTATGCAAATAAAGTGGCAGTGGGCACTAAATTTGCCTTTGTCTGAGTATCTTTGTCCTACCCAAGCTGACCTTAGAGTTGAGCAGACCTAATGCCTCCTTGTTTCTCTCACTGCATCCTTGTCCACCGTGACTTACACAAACTTGCCTCTTCAGCACACTGTTGGGGTAACAGGTGTTGGTGTAAGGAAGGAGTTAAACAGAAAGCAACAGCAGAATCCCTGGACAGTATGCAACTGAGACAGAACTGGACAAATGAGTTTCTACGTCAGCATAGAACAGCACACGATCTTCACTAGTCCATGAAGAAGCTTGGAACAGTACACGCTTCACACTCTACTAGCCATGGCTCTGAAGAGAGCAAAAAAGATGTAACCAAGGGGGGCTCTTGGGAGTAGAGATATATATGCGGATGCTTCAAAATAAAACCTTAGATTTGCTTGCATCTCTGCTGGTGGGTCTCATCCCTTCATGTATCACAGCATACCACACAGAAATATTCAATAGAATTTTTATTCCTGCTCTCTAGATTGTTAAAAGCAATGCTAAATAGCACAAAATTATGCTACATGCTACATATTCACAGTATTGGCAATTTTCAGTGACAAAAAGGAGAGAGATCCATATAAAAGAGGAGAAAGAGATCCACTGAGTTCCATAGCTCCAACATGGTTTTTGCACATGGAAAAATACACAAGCTAAGAAAGCTTCGAGAGTCTTCAGATCTCTGCAATCTCGTGCTCATTGTTCACTGAGCTTTGCTTTTTATATTTGTCACAAACATGCATTTTCCACGAACACAGAAGTGTCCCAGGACAATATCTGGGAAGAAATAAAAAGAAAGCAGCTTATGATGTTGTGCCAGCTCTACTCACACACTGCTCAAAATGGGCACATTCAAGAAAAAAGCACAAGCATGAGAGTCTCCTCTTTATCAACACACTTCTCTAAGTTGAAGTGCCTTAGCAATCTCAGATAGTTAATTCTTAATCTTTAGCAAAAAAGGCCTTGAAGTTTCTCATTTCCATAATTTAAACAAATCTGAGGACTCTTCTCTGGTAGGATTTTTTTTTCCCCTTAATCATTCCTATGACTCATAAATAGCTTATAAAACTGTAAAAGGTGATGTGAACTCTTCGCCAGAATAGGCACTCCAAAATGAAAGTGGCATTACTGCTTCTTATCTTGTGCTTCTCATTATTCATCTGTTTCATGCCTCTTCATTGCCAAGATAGTCTAACATTCCTGGTGTTTCATATTTCACTGAGGTTTAATTGCAAATAGCTTCAAGGAGGAAGAAAGAAAAGCAATAAAGACAGACATGAGCTAAGGGATTTTGGCTTAAAGAGTAAATGTTGTCACTATACAATTTAAGGCAAGTTAACAGGGAGGGTGACACAAAGGATTGAAAACAGACTTGACTGTAGGGATACATGGAACCGACAGACTGATTTTCACATTAAATAAGATAGAGTCACTGCATACATTTCCATCTGATAAAGTGGAAGGGTTTTACAAATATAAATGAGAATGTCAGAGAGTTCCTCAACAATGGTCTCAACAAATGAAGGAAGGAACACAGTAAAGAACTCTGCATCTAGATTAAACTTGAGCAGTGGGAATTAACTGGAAGTTCCATTATGGATTCACACGGAAATTGTAACCGCCAGGTCAAGAAAGCCCCTTCTTTTCTACCACTGGTCAGTATGATGTACTCAAATACCACTCTTGGCCTCTTAAAAAGCAGTGCATGGGATGAGATACAAACAGTGGTATTTGAGGTAAAGTTACTGACATGCTCTGCCCCATAAGTGTAGGAAGCAGTCCGCAGTCCAACAGGACTGGCCCAAATCAACTCGTATGGATCATGATAGCACTGACTCACTGAAGAGCACAGAAATTCCTTCCCTGCTCTGGATTTCCCACTAAGCTTGCATCTCTCTGAACAATAATGTACAATTTGGACATCCATTATAACCTCTTAAACTCCCTTATAGGCATGCAGGCTTATGAAAATCATCCTGCAGGCATCCTGATAGGGATGTGACAGGTCACTTTGCACTGCAGCATGAAGCAGAGTTTTCTATCATGTGCAAAATCCTGGGAGACATGTTTTAAGAGAATTTTGTTTCTGATCAGCATGACCACCTTGCCCAGCTCTCAGGAAGACCCACTCATTGCCTTAACTGCATATTCCATGAGGAGCAGCAGTGTGTATATTGGAATACAACTCTGTATGTGACCCACCACTGCTGATCTTCCAGGAAAGCTCTTGAGTTTCTCCTTCATGTACACAATAAATCAAAACCTCAGGAACAGTGGGACATTCCTAGCAATGACCAATTTCCTTGAGATTTCTCATCCTTGCTGTGGAACAGACTGCAGAGTGTTAGAAAAGAGAAAGACTACCAGTAGGAAAGTGAGGAGGGGAGTGTGTCTGCTGGACACAGGTTTTGGTCAGGTTTCTTGTGACAGGCTGTGTAGGAAGAACACACTCAAGGAAACTCTGACATCAAAAAGGATGGGGCTGCTGGACACTGGGCTACACCTTATGCAGAGTACAAACATGCACAGTGAAGGGTAGTCCCATCACTGCTATGATTAGGACTACAACGATTCCTGTGGGAGTGGATCTACTCTGAGTTCGTCTCACCAGACAGCCACTTTCAGTGGACTCAAGAAAGGCCCTTCAGAACTGCAACTTGCCATTGCAGAGACAAGACCTTTAGCTGTGGGACAAAATGACCCCAAACCACTGTCTTCACCCGAAGGGTTTTAGGTTCCTTGGACAAACAGGAATTTGTTATTTGGAGTAGAGTTGCTCAGAGGGCACTTAGTCTAATTACCTGGGGAATTTCAAGTATATGCAACACAGTTTCCCTAACCTGTGACAACATCTCCAATGACAGCTTCTGTTTAATTCATCTGCTTTTGTCTCAGCAGCAGAACCCAGTATTTTCCATTTCATTTTTATATATTCAGGAAGTGTACATGGCTTCTGCAGCTGCAGTTTTTGAGTAACCAGAATAGATCAAAATGTTTGGTGGCTGAATTAATATACAAATATTAAACACTACCAATATTTGAACAGTCAAAATATTTTGTGTCTGTTCATCTATAATTCTGCTATTCATTAATATTTCAAACTTTACTGAGGTTTTCTGTAGGTCAGATATCTGACTTTGTACTAAGTGTTTCTGTCAGCCAGGTGCCAGATACAAACTCAGACTGAACTTCTTACTCATTTTTTGGGCAAGTAGCATTAGTGACTACAGAACAGTGCTGGAAATCTCTGCTGGCTATTGCTGCTGGGTGAGATGACTGGCATAGGTTAAGAACTAAGAGCAAGTGAAAACTCTGCACTTATTTAAAAGTTATTTCAAAATTGAACTATTTTAAATAACCCTTTATCTACTTGAAGCATAAATCTAAAGCTGTTAGATGGGCCTATTTCTTTCCTAATATTTTCTCTGAGTGGTGAATCATCCCTGTACTGAAGAACAGGAATCAGATCTTGCATGTCTTCACACAGATTTAGAAATTTTACAATAAACCTTAATCCATTTTTCACTCTCCAAATCTTCCTTCAGAGCAGCATCTGGCATTACTGTAATATAAAACTGCTCTAAAAATATAGTGCTGTAGGCAGCAACTTTGACAGTGAAGGCCTGATGGAACGCCACCAGTCCAGCCCCCAACCACGTCTCATTTCTGCTCATGCCTTCCTTGCTCCCTACAGCAACGAGAGTAAGGTAGATAGGGCTACACCCACCCACAGCCTTCCCCAGATAGACAGGGACTTGCCAAAAAGGTATTTACACTGTCTCACATGCCACAAAAGTTCACAGCACTCCTGGGCAAATGGGCCAGAAGATGAATGTTGTAAAAAAGCCTGAAAGAGACTTTACAGAGAGACACACAACAATAATCCATGCCAATTTTAATTTACACCATAGCATTTTCTTACCACATTTTGAATCTCAAATGCCAGCAGTTCAGTTCTTCAAATTCAATTATTAGTCTCAAGACAGGAAGGAATGACGAGTTTCTGACAGTAGCAAAGTGACCCTGAAAGCAAGTCCAGGCTAGGAACACAAAAAACAGCTCATCTTCATCTCCAAACTGAGACAGAGACAGGAAAAAAGGAAACAGGTCTGACTGGAGTGAACTGTAACCTCTTCAGCTTTCTCACAAAACCAAGAGAAACACAAACCATGTCCATTTCCATCAAGGACCTTTTGAACCAAGATGGTAGAAAGAAAACAGCAGGTTCCATTTAGGCACTATCCACATCACGGGATATCTGACGGACACATTTTCCAAAGTTGCATTATCAGTGCCACTAATTGGTGCTACCCTAGTATTCAATCACTGTCTTCAAATGTGTGTCCTGACTATTAAAACTAGAAAGTACAGGAAATATTAAAAGGAAATTTTTCCACCAAAGCAGGAGGGTGTCAATGCAGTAACAATACAATGGTTGCTCTTTTATGTATCAGATGAAAAACGCTGAATACCTGCAGGAAATTTCTTAGATTGCTCCAGGAGCTGGCTGGGCTTCTGTAGAAGAACTGAGTTTTCATATGTCTCCACCATACTTTTCAGTTGTTGGTGGTATCTGCTTATCTACACACAAGCTTTCCTGAACCATTGCTCATTTTTCACAATAGGGTTCCAGGCAACAAGGACATCGTCACAACAGACAAAGTTTAAAGATTTTCAGTATCAGTGAAATTTCATGCAACGGCAGTGTTATCAGGAAAAGCTGAGACATGTTCAAAAGGTTGCTAATAATATCCCTGTCTGTGGGCAGAGCTTCAAAAAAACCAAACAAACCTGCCAGCCTTCAGGTTCGGACATCTGGCAAAAACTTGACCTTGTATCTTTGATTTGGGGCTAGAACCAGTAAGCACTAAAACTTCCTTAACCACAATTTTGCTCAACTTTGATCTACTGAAAAATATGCAAAGCAAATTCAAATTTACCAGTGCAAAAGCAATAGAGAAGAGAGTCTGGCTAGCAAACAAAGGACTACAGCTAAGTGTATTTAAGACACATATGTATAGCTGAATATTTTATTTTTATTTCAAATGCCAATATTCAGCCATCTGGCTTTCCTTGAGGCTTTTCATTTGTGGCTTTTTTTTTTTTTAATAGCCAATTTTCAATAGCAAGGCATTAAAAAATAAAAGAAAAGAAAAACAAGTTCTTTAGTGTGAACCACTGCAGGCTACCAATCACCACTCCATTGTTAAACCTACATGAAACATAATATAATGAAAGTTTCTATTTTCTAAAACAGTCCTTTATTATCTAAAATATTCATTCCCTCTATATCCTACTACGTGTTAGTCTTAATAGCCATATGGCTAGTCATTTATAATTAACAGCTTTTATCTAAATAAATACAGTGCTTTGAATATTTAATAGATTTGTTCATTAAGAACTCTCCACAAAAGGTGAAAACGGCTCTTTCCACAAAAAAGAGCAGAAGGATATGAACTCCATGAGGTGACTGCAGGCAGGAAGCAGAATGTTATGTGTGGTATTGACCACTTCCACTGAACAAGCACCACATACCTGCACAGAAACTTCAGTGCAAAGCAGATAAAACACCAGATGAATTAAAAGGAGTTCCAGGGGACAAACAAACCACATATGCACAGCTTGTGTGGTGCAGAGGGGCTGATAGCTCGAATTAGCCTTGGAGACAACTGCACCAGAACCTTACAGCACAACACTGAGAGACCTCAGGTTTTACCTGACTTTACAATCTAACTATGTGCTTTCTGGTTTTGCTATAAAAAGTGTGAAAGGCAGAGAATTACATTAATTCCTCCAATCTTCTCACCCTGGCACAGCACTGTGGCTATTTCCAGTGGGACAGTGCATGTTAGCACTGCCTCATCGTGGCAGGGGCTCTCAGTTTTCTCTGTTCATACTGCCACAATGTTTTGTGCTGTACTAACAACCAAATTCTTGTTAGATTTCCACATCCACTCATTATTTTCTTTCCTTGTTTATATAAATTACCATGGCTTGTTATTTGTCAGGATTTATATCTGTGAATTTAATGGAACTGCATTTCTCAAAATCACCCACACTGTCAACAGCTCTAATTTGTTTATGTCAAATCAGTTTTCCCCCCCTCCCCATTTACCCTTCTGTTTCATACCATTTATATTAGCTTGTCAGCTGGGATTTTATTTATTTATTTGCTTTGGAAGGTTTGCTTCTGTGAAACCCTGATGGCAGAAGAACCACACAACTCAAGGGACAAGTAATAAGATATAAATGCTTTCAAAACCAAGCTGTTGCTTCCAATTCAGTTATGGTCAAGTACAACAAAAGTTCTGGACAGTTTTTTGCATTTTCTAGAAAAACAGATATGAGATGGTTTGGCATTTTTTTGCCGTTTTTGTCCTTTTTAAAATTATTGTTGTTATTGTTGCTTAGATATTTTTAGCTCTGCAGATTGCCCTTTCTTACTATTTCACAAGCCACCACCTTAGAAAATGCCTAAGAAACATTAAGTGAAAATGTAGACACTTAAAGATTTAATGAACTCTTTCAAACACCAGCATTGTAATAATAGAGAAGTCTTACAAGGCACCTGATCTCCCATAGCCATTTAAGCACGAGGACTGTACCTTTTCTCTCAAAAAGGTACCATGTGGGAGGATAAAGAAAATAGAAATATTCTTTCAGTAACTACTTCCATATAGAACTTTGCAGTGAGGTTACCACTAAGATATTAAAGCATGTATAAGTTTTAATATGCACTGAAAAGAAATTAAAAACACTGGTGTGGTATTACATACAGTGCCTGCATGGTGCTTGGTGCTGCAGAAACCCAAAGTCACAGTTGACCTTGATTGTTTAGAAAGGACTGAAATAATGTGCAACATAGCAAGACAAAACTCACTGCATGAAAAACTAGATGAATACTCAAAAAGGATTTATTTTTGTTCAGGTTTAACATGAGTTTCTGCAAATGCCTAAGGCTCTGATGATTTAGAAAAGATTAGGGTATAAGGGAAAAACTCCAATATTTTGCTCATCTGGATCCTTGAAAACCAAATCATTGACCCAGAAGGTGTTCTGGTGGTTGTGCAGTGTTCAGCATTTCCAAGGGAAAAATACATCCAAGTCAAGCCGTGCTTTTGAAGATGCTTGGTTCATCACACGCTCTCCAATTCCCTAGAGCAGCAGAGGCTGCATCACCCCTGTGCTGTGGCCTTGCCCCATCTTCAGGCCATACAAAAACGTGCTGACCTCTCTCTGTGACAAAAGGCACGGAGCATCTGGGCTCTGCAGGCAGCCACAAAAACCTGCTCTCTCCTTTCCACCCATTTTTATGCTGCACCAGTTTAATCAAGCAGTAAGCTACTTCTGTCAGGGCTCTTAGCAGCAGCCTGGCACACCACCTCATTTGCTGGCCAACCTGCTTTTTAGACCTTTAACAATAGCTCAGCATTGTGAACGCTCGAAGCATCATATATTGCTATTGTGGTATTTCTGATTTGTATTTTATTTTTGGTACTGACTTTTTCCAGTTGTGGCATGATGTACATGCTGGCAAAGCCTGAAAAAAATTATTAATACGAAGTATTTCTGGATGTTATGGCAGAGTTGTGTTTGAAAAGGGAACAGAAGTTCTATATTTCAGTTATTATGCTGCAAACAACAAACTCCCTTTATTTCTGTTAAAACACTTACTGGAATTTGCATCTTTTTCCTTTCTGTAAATTTTCTCCTAAAAAAACCCTTAGACTTCACAGCAACAATATTAGTGCAACTACTGTGTCATCAATAGCAAAAGAAGTTGCTATTTTAGGAGTTCATAGACCTTTTTTCATAGCTTGAAAAAAATAAAAATGCCTTGGGCTAAATTTAGCTCTCAAGATTTCAGCATTTATGTAGGCAAAGAAGGGACTTTGAAATTCTGGAGCATCTGAAGTCAGCGTCCTTACTTTCCAGATTACAGCAGGACAGGGGTTATGCTCATATTTGCTAAGCTGAAAAAACCTGCCATAATGATAACAACAAATACATAGGATCAAAAACATGCCTTCAGCTGCACATAAGGATAACGTGCACTAATTTTACAAACAATTTGAAACTAATTTAAGCTCTGAATTAGAAATATTCCAAGTACCTCAACAAGAGTTGCAATCATCATTACTCTCCTTGCAGCACACTGAGACAGGACTGATCCCATCTGCTCAGTCAATGAAGCCAGAAGTCAAAGTTGAAATAATGCAAAATCTGATTTTTTTTTTCCTCTGCTTGTGTCAAGGATCTAAACTTTGGGACAAAACCCTAAGTGGTTCCTGATCTTAAAGTCTTCTTTAATAAAGTTATAGCTAAGATTCGAAAACCTGCATGAACAATTCAGCTAGACATTGAGATCATCACTTTAACAGATTCCATATGCTACATGATTCACTGAAAATAAACCTAGAAAAGCTGTGTCATCCACTGCCCTGCTCCAAGTCAAGAGAGAGATACATAATCACACCCACACAGCTGCTATTAACCTATCAATAAAGGCTTCCAGTGATGGAAAACAGACCATCTTCTTGTGAAACCTTTTCCAGCCTGAAAATGGAGCTAACAACCCCTTACTCTGCTCTCAGTGGGAGACAAAGAATATCAGTTCACCTTTCTGTTCACAACAAACTTCACATATTCTAATTTAATCATCTCAAATTCTCCTCATAGATTGTGCTATCTAAGAGGGCAAGGATAAAGCAGAGAGCTACAGGTTTTGTCTGTATCTTTCTCAAAACGTGGCTCCTAAAAGAGAACTTCCAAGACTGTAATAACATCTTACATAGGATGAGTCTATTCATTCACCCAAGAGCAATTTGGTTGCTTTTTTCAAGCAGCAGCACGGTACTGAAGTTTCATGTTCAATTTGTGGTCTTCTAGCAAGTATTTTCAGCAATACTGCTGCCTACCCACTTTTCCCTCATTTTATATTTGATGATTAATCTGCCTTTTCCTTCTAACATGCAGCATCACCTGGGTGAGCTTGGGTGAATCTGGAGGATGTGTCAATATTACTCACTGGTTCCCTTTAAGTGCTGTGTGGGAAATTGGCATTCTTGTAATTGGGTCTTTTACACAAATAGCCTACTTTCTATCAGAAGCCAGTGGTCCAGACAACAAGTAAACGGCAATAATAGCTGTTGCCACAATATCTTTACTACTAATTCACTTTAGCCTTAGTAATGACTTTTCCTTTGTTATCACTATTCAATTAATATTAAACACCAATTAAGCCTCAGTTCTTCACCAACAGAACCCTGAGCAGATGGTGAGGACACATGACAGTGATAAGGCCAGAGCTGGCAGTTCTAAGGCTACAAACCATATCCTGGGATAATCACTAAAAAGGAAATGCTGCATTCCTTTTCTGTCACTGCTACTCATCAGAGGTAAGTAACCCTGGGTATACACTGTTCAAATTGAGACAAAAGCCCTTTGGATTCAATTAATTATATTTGTGTATATAACAAGACTACTTAAGTCAACAAACTGGCATCCATGCAGAAGCCTCAAACATGAAAAGGACTTTGATTTTTCCACAGGGAAGACCCAGAAGCCTTATACAAGATTTACAAAAGAAAAAACTTGCCTCATTCACACTGCCTTGATATAAGCTTGATACTGCAGCAGTGGAGTCCTGAAGACCATGAACTGCAAGGGAGTGAAAGTAACAGCCCAGAGATGAGAGTTCAAACCTTTCACTGAAAACATTCCCCCTTTCAACCCATGAAAGGTCTTTCAAGGCTTTCAAAACTGACTGGAAATTATGTTAAATACAGCTAAACTTCACTGGCTTCTACCAATTACAGACCTAGGATGATTTTAACCAAGAAAAGACATGGGCACAACATCAGCCACTTTCGGCCAAAGCCATAAAGCAGTGTAGCTTCCTCCTCTTTCCCGCCCTCACCAAATACAGAAAAATAAATCACTGCTCTGGAGTTGGATTTTGATCTCAAGAAAATTGATGGTGACACAGATTGTTGAAATTTGACAGCTTCATAGTGCCCTTTAAAAAAAGAAGACACCAGGAGGTATCTCCAGCTTATTCAGATCACAGAATGGGATTTAGAGCTCTCTGAACACAATAGGCAAGGATGCCTTTCACACTTGACTGCAGTTACTGAGTTTTACATCCTTGCAGCATCATTACAGATTTGGAAAGACCCAGTCTATTACATTTCCCATGATATTGTTAGCTTACATGGAGTCAAATAGGACCATAAAATAGGATGATCTGGCTCCTCATAGCAGAGAAAAAACAGTAGAGGTAGAAATACTGTTTTTGTTGCCTGTAATATGGCACTTCAATTGGCAGCAACCAATTGAAGGTATGTAGCCAGTTGGCAGACAACATTTCTGTCCAAAGCCCATGCTGGCTACATATCCCTGTACCTGCAGTCAAGGCTGCTTCTGACTTGTGTACTTAATTGTTTGTTTTACAAGAACACATTCACTCAAAATACCCAAGTTCAGTTCTACTCTCACAAACACCACCAGAACAGCAGTCTGGTTATTTGGTTATCTTGCTGCTCTGTGAACTTCTATAACTAGATTTACACACGTGGTTTAAATTCAAACAGCCTCCACAGTCATCCCAGGAACTTTACTGGTTTGTGGTGTAGGATCATTGAGAAGAGGGGCTTTTCAAATACTCTAACAATCAAAGAAATCAGGGCAGAACAGTACTTTTGAGTATTTATCTTATAAAGTAAAAAAGAATTTGTAAATAGTAACAAGTTGTATAGTTTGAAATACTATTTCTTCTTCATTTAGAAGACAAAGCACTCGCCCGAAACATCTAAGAGTTACATCTTGGTTCCAGCCAAGATCATGGCTTTCACTCACTAAATGCAGTGTACTCCATTAGGCAATTGCTTGTCCATAGGTGTATAATCTAACACAGGGCCCCTTGAAAACATTATGTTTGATAACCATCATAAGGATTGATTAAACTGCCTCAGATAAGGTATCTGCTTCCATCAGGTTGGTTAGTTATGCTAACACCATGTGGCAGCACTTACTAAGCAGATGAATTTGTGAAAAGTTCCACAGAAATTTTGAGGATATAATAGTTATTTCATTTTGGCTTGAGATTAGCACACTTCTCCCTCAACTGCTAAAAAGCATAGATGTATAAATACCATGTATTTGTACATGTAGATGTATAAATAAAAGCCAACAATTTCTAGCTCCCCTTTCTATTTAAAACTTACTTAATTAAGGCATTTATATTTCCACAAATTACTGCAAAGTGATTGACCTAGAGGTTGCTCTGAACCTTACAGATGAAAGACTTTACCGGAAATTCTTCTCAGCAGCTGTTTTCCAAGTTCATTTGGTTTAAAAATGTTTTAAAAATACTTTTTTGATCATTATTGCTAAGTGAAACTGCTTTAGTTGGCCAAAATGGGAAAAAATTTTACTATCTCCCAATGAATCAGTTCCTGAAAGCTGACTAGCTTCTACTTCAGAGCACCTCTAAGCATTCAGTTATCAGCAGTGACTTCCAAATAATCATGCTGGACACTTACAACAAAGCAAAATTTACTTTAAAGCAAACAATTGCAAATGCAGCATGCTTTGGATCTCCTAATGTCAATTTAAGTATTATTGCCTATTAGGAACAACAACAGCACAGCTGAAGCGGTTAATAGAAATGAGCACAAGTCACAGTTTTAATTGCAGCCTTAGAGCCATATTCATTAGAGACGAACGCATTCCCTCCACGTTGCAAGCAGAATGCCTGCATACATGATTTCAAAAGCACAACACATCTGCTCAGAATATGACTCCTGTCTTCCCACACCCATCTGATGTCTCTGATGAGGATAAGAATGCTTCTCCCCTAAACTTACCAGCTATATAACACAGAACAGTGAGCACCTTAAAAAAAAATTATACTTTGATATGTCCTTAAACAAGCCTTTAGAACAGGATGTAACTTTAAGTAATGTACACAAATACATGAAAATGTATTGACTTGATATCTTGCCATATCTCTCCCATTGTAAGAAATTTTATTTCCAGTGCCAGATTTAAGAAAATTACATCTTCCAAGCAAAAACTGTCTCAAACTCTTAATACTATCTCTTGGAAATACAAGAAGACACTACATGATGTTATTTCCTGCTGTGGTAGAGGTCAGCTATTGCATAGGAGTCATTTACATCTCTGGAGGAAAAACAGTGCTTGTAGAGCTCACAACACCACCCTGTTAATGCCAGTTCACACAGCCTTCAAGGATACAACATCTTGTAGTTCTCCTTAGAAGTCCCAAAGCAGAGTCCTGGAACTACAGCTGGGAAGCAAGAGGTTAAGCGGGCAGCAAAACTCCAGGGAAGACTGAATAAGCTTGAAAAGGATCCAGTAAAGAATCAGAGTGAATGAAGTGGGAAATGAGGATTTGACTGTTTTGAAGCTAAATACATCAGTCCATGACATCTGTCTAACTAGTAAAAGGTTAAAAATGCAGATTTGGAATCCTACACTTCTTACTGTGAGCTGCTAAGTGTCCACAAAGAAATTCCAGCCTTCCAGTCATTGAACTTTAGGGAGGATCACTCACAATGGATGCAAGGAAAATAACATTCTCTTCAAATGAGAAGAGACCAAACTCTGAGGATGCCCACAGACAGAGAAAAGGACTGAAAGCAGCACAGGGCAGAGATTCATTCCACCCCTCCAAGCTTTAAAAAGCCAGGATGAAACTCCAGTGTCCAAGAGATTCTCGAGTTTAATTTCACCATTTATCACCACTCTACAGGAATCAAGTGTTTCAAACAATCAGAGAGCTACAAAAGAGTCCAACATAAAACACTTACATTGTTTGAGAGAAAGTATTATACAAAGAAAAAAAACAATCATTGCAAGGCTTTGTTAATAAATATACATAATCACAGAATCATTCAAGTTGGAAAAGACCCTTAACATCACTAAATCCAACCATTAACCTGGTACTGCCAAGCCCACCACTAAACCATATCCCCAGGTGCCACATCTACATGTGCTTTAAACACCTCCAGGATGGTGTTTCCAATACTTGTCAACCCCTTCCATGAAAAATTTTTCATAGTATCAATTCTAAGCCCTTCCTGGTGCAACTACATAATTCTAGAGCATATTCTACACTTGAACTCTGAAAAGGGGTTCCTCTTGATGATTTCTTTTTAATTTTCTACTGAAAGACATGGCTAGATATCTTGTTAGGGTCAGTGCAGTCTAATAAATCCCTACCTTAACAATTACAGTACATTTCCTTAGCATGTCAACCACATAAAGTATACTTTAAAGTTAATAGAGTATGGTTTGTTATTTATTAATTGGATGACATGTTGAATATTTTTATTCTTTCAGAATGAACTCTACTTTTCCCATCTGAAACTCAATATGAACATGAAAGGAAAATAAAAACTGCAGAAAAAATATGCAACATATGCTGAAATTAAATTTGGCTGCAATACCAAAACATTTCAATGACATACAATTTACTGGAGACAACAACTGCCAATTTCACCTAGCGAAAATAATTCTCTTCCTGTTACTGCATCAGCTGACAGCTGTATTGGCTTCACAGCTCCTGCCTATGTCTTGCCCTTGGCTCCAACCTCATCAGCCTTTAAATGGTGGTCTCTGAGGAAACAAAGATGTTTTCAATTCTGAGCTCCAGCTCTTCAACTACATTTATCCATAATGCATCTCAACTTGAACTGCTGAACAAGGGAATTATGCCAACAGTAATGGCACCATACACAAAATGGCAGAAACAGCCTTCAGCCCAACAGCCAAACCTTTGGTCCCTTTGCCTGTCTGGGTTCCNTCCAAAAAACAGAACAAAACAAAAAAAACCCAAACAAAACCCCACCTTAAACTAGTATGGTGATTTTTCTTTCCATGTCATAGACCATATGTTGAGAGTGCTAATCTATAGATCCTCTGTAATGACATTTAATATTCTGAAAAGCCATGGAACAATCCTACCAACCAGTCTCTTTTTCTCCTGATATTTTTCCAATAATTAACAGTGTCCAGTTTATCCATACTTTATGCTTTTGGAGTTTTTTAGGCACAATTACAATTGTTTCAAGAACAACAAGAATTGAGAAAGTTCCTGGTGCTTACCTCCAGACAGTACATCATAAACGTCAAACTTCCACAGCCACTACTTGGAAACAGCCTCCTCTGGGAAGGCAGGCTTCCTTTATTTCACTGCAAAACTTCAGTCTCACTCCCACACAAAGCCTGCCCACCTCCTGCTAACAGATAAAGAAACCATAAGGGTGTGGTCTTAATTACAAAGGTGATGCAGCTGGACCAGCCACAGAAAAAACCTTCTGCAGCCTTTCACCTTCCCTTCACACTCATTTTTGATGTAGCCTCCCAACCCTGAGACTTTGGCCTCGAAATGAAGCATCAGGCATTAAGTCTCTGACGCAGCATGAAAAGCAGCAACAGAAATTTCCAAATAGTAAAGTCAGAGAAAAGGCAAGAAAAAGGAACTCACACAGAATCTGTTCTCCAAGATACTCCCGCGTCAGCTTCCAGAGGGAGCTCTGCATCTAGAGAGCTGGGGTGGCCAGGCCCCCTGCTGCTCCCCAAATAGCTCATTTAGGCATTTCCCTGCTGCTCCCATTTCAATGTAATGCACAAATGCATGCTCACTAGCTTGGCACTCTCCAGATGGCACATGTCTGCTCTAACTTTTTGTATTGGAAGGACAGTTCCCTCATTAAACCTGCATGACCTAGAGCATGGTGTCTTACTCTAGTCTGGATTTCTGCTCCCCTTCCATCAAGGTTTACCTGGTATTTCAGCCAGTAACCTCTACTGTGTTTTGGGCTTTTTTGTATAAAATGTAGTAACACATAGCAGCACAGTCTTTGAGAAATAGTGGAAAGAAGAAGGGTGGGGCACCAAAGGGAGAAAAAACAGACAGTAAAAATGGTGTTTACAATGAGTAATTCACAGACTTGAGGCAAGGGACACACAGCATGATGTTCACAACTACCGAAAAAGAAGCAATCTTTTCACTAAGCATCTCCATGAAGGCCTCAGGACAGTAGATAAATACAGGATTAAAAGCAGTTTGTTTAAGTGCTTAGCTGATTTAGAGCATAGGAACAGCTATCTTGGATCCTTCCCAGGCCAGTCACCATCAGGGATGCTGTTGCAGTGCAAGAGTTTGTGCTTGTGAGAGGCTGTGGATACATGTTCCCTTACAGAGACCTTTACGTAAGGAAATTAATTCCAAACCAGGAGATGTAGGTGCTGTGGTCTTCTATTATGTTATTTCTAAGAATTTCAAACCCCTAATTCTAGTCCAAACTCACCTTAAATCTTGATTATCCTGCTTCATTCACAGGATGAAAGAAATTCCTTTTGCAGTCAATAGTCTGCCCATCAGAATCAGAGATAAGGAGGTAAAAAAAAATATCTAGACATAACCGACTCCCTCTCACACATTTTGGAGGGTTTTTTAATTTTTTAAAACTTATTAGGTTTCACGTCCTTGCAGGTAAAAACAGAGATGGACACTTGAAGGACAAATTGAAAGGGCAGTAATATCACAGACTTCCCGCTGTTTCTCAAGACAATGGGGGAAGAGCAGTATGCAGTGAGGTTGCCCAAAATGCCCAGGTGCTCTGGGGTCTTACAAGGAAAACTAACAAATTGCAAACCCCACAGTTAAAACCAGCAGAGATGCTCATTCTCAATAGGTCCTGATGCCTTATGCCAGGGTCCCCTGCTGTAAGCCACTGCTGTCCCTCAGGGGCAAGGCTCTGGCTCTGGGCAGCCCACGTCTCTTGGTTTCCATCACACCACCTCAGCCTCCATCTCCTGCCCACTCCAGGTCTGTTGCTTGCTCCTCATGGGACATACAGAATGGCAGAGGAAATAGCAAGGTGCTCTGGGGAAAAGGTAGCAGGCAGAACTGCACATGAAAAAAGGATGATAATGTTGACACTAGAGAGGTTGCACTTGCATAAAATGCTTTCTCATGAAAGAGGGTGGAGTCTCTTCCAATAAAAAAAAAATATATAATGTCTAAACTGACTCTTTGATCCTAAAATCTACCAAAAACCACAGTCCAAAGTGGGTTAACATCTGGGCCAGCAAAGGCACATCCTTGTAAGGCAGCAACTGTTCTCACTTACACTCACAAACATATCCTGGCACTGCTGCTATTCCATTGCTCTGGGAGCTGAGATTTTTTAATTGCAAGCCTCTCCTGCTCCCCTTCCACAAACATATCACTTTTCTAAATGCAAGATGCATCAAATATTACAGAGTAAATTGTGAGGCACACAGACAGCACACCAGTGCTGGCAAACACTGGCCGGAGAACACCACCCAGCTGGCCGTATCCCCTCATCCCCAAGCGTGTCCCAGGGATGCGGCCCCAGGTGTTTGCCATGTGGGATCCTCCCAGGTGGATCTTGCCTGAGGAGCAGCCTGATAAAAAGCCACTGCCTTCTACAAGGGCACAGCTGTGTATGTGTCGAGCTCTGGCTCAGCCTGGGCTGGGAGAGGTTTAGGCTGGGTGCAGTGTAGGGCACAGATAATGGGGTGGCTGCTGTCCTTTGTGGCCCTGTAAGGGTTGTCCCTTCACGAGCAGGTCCACATCCAGCACAAGCTCTCACTGAGAAGGCGGCACGTGGAGGAATTGAGGAGACAAGGTTTGTGGAGCTGTTGTGACTCATACTAAACTAAGAAGCCTGAAAGAAACGTGGAAGATTTGGGGTATGTACACCATTCCTCCTAGTTCAGTGTGCCTGCCTCTATGGAATGTGTGAGGAACAGGGTGGAAACACAAGACTTGGGAGCACAGTGCTTAGCAGTGCAGAGCAGGCCCTGGGAAACAAGGAAAGTGATTGATAGAAGACACTTGGAAGCAGCAGTCTTATTTCAGAGTGTGCAGTTACCTGGGTTCACAGGCAGCTGAGCCGGTGTGCCTCTTTCTTTCTGAAAAGCTGGGGTTGCCGTAGCCGGTTTGTGAGGTGTGCGTTGGCGCGGACCCGTCAGCCACGGGCAGGCTGCACGAAGGAGCCGTGGTGCCAGCGAGGCACTGGTGCCCATGTCTGGCTCTGTGGGGGCACCTGGGCGTGTTGTGGGGTTCGCAGCCCCAAGGCCTGGCTGTCGTGTGCCCCCTCCGCAGCCCCAGAGCAGGCCGTGCCGTGCGCGGCTGCTGGGGGCTCCCGCCCACACGGCGACCCGGCCTCACCCCGCGCGTTCTGGGATCGCACTTGAGCTGCATGGCCACAGGCTGCAACACCAGGCACCTGCTGTGTTAGAGGGACTCCAAGCCTTCCTCTGGCTCAGAGGAGCGGGGAAGGAACAGGTGGTGAATGTCCCAAGAGTGAATGCAAAGAACAATTGGCTTGTGACAGCCCCTCACTTGCTGCTGAAAATTGAGTTGCTTAATGAGTGTTATCCAGCTAAGGGTTTTTTTTCTGCTTCATTTCTTGGGACCGTTTGAGGATAATCATTGACAAAAGAATGTGGGTTAGGGCTGTGCAATTGTTTTCATGGTTCCCTCTGCCCGGTATTGCAATAACTGCTCTTTTATGTATTTTTATACTTTTTTTGGTGGTATAATGGATGATTCTGACCTCCGTTTTTTAAGAACCCTACTTGCCTCTGGCTTCTCCACAGAGGTTAAAATGGAGAAGATTAGCCTTGTTTTCTGCTTCAGAAGTAATGCTGTTTTTCTGTAAGCAGCTGTGGGCCGGACTGCAGAGTCAGTATTTCAATGTGTTTAAAAATGCAGAAGCTTCAATAAATGCAGCTGAAAGGTTTGGTAGCCATGAATAAAGGGAACAAGGTTTTTACTGGGTTGTGCTTCCTCAGGGAAACTGAAAATGTGGAGCACTAGTGTAAGTACAAAATGTAGAGGGGTTTATGGCTCTGGAGCACGTATTAATGAGAAACTGTAGCAGGAATGATTAAGTATAAATAACAAATGTAGCATACCAGGAAGCCCAAGAACAGTGTTTTCAATGTGATAACAAAAAAAACCCCAGCAACCCCACACCCCCACCATTATTAGGGATGATAAGAATTACTGCTGATCCAGAGGGGTTTGGGTAGCCTAAGATGCAATAGTCAAGACTCTCTCTTAGGGTTAAAGACAAGTTTGGACAAGCTGACTTCCTTTCTGTTGGTAAAGTGTGAGTTGCTTTGACTGGAATTATGAAGAGAATAAACTTACTATTCCTCTAATGACCAGAGCAATAGGCTTGTCAAAGCATTTGACACGTAGTAAATTACCAGAAGAGTCTGGATATTTATGTAGTCAGTAACTTTCTTTTACAAGTATATAAATGCAAAGAACTTACATGGAATGTCTTTGGTTGCTATTTATTTACATAGGAAGGCCTCTTAAAGCATGATGAAAAAGCCCTCATGCTCCATATAGACAGGACAAATTATTTTATTAGGCTTGTAATTCAGCCTCTTAAACTGTAACTTTACCTTTGTTAAGAGACAAAACTATCATGGGCACTGCAAGCTGCAAAATCCCTTCCTCTGTATCCTATTCAGTGCTCTTGCTGTAAGGCAGGTTCTTGGAAAAAGACTCTTTTGTGAAAGGGTCTTGGGGTTGTGTAATTTATCTCAGAGAGGTGTGAAAGTGCAGTAGAACACTTTAATGAGACATTTTGGCTCATGTCTTCCATGCTGCTTGAAAATTGGCTGATCAGGTTTTATGACTTGTGGGGACATATTGCTGCCTGTCTTGTGAGAACATTCTTTGTAATTTTTTATTTTAAAAATGAATTTAACACTTAAAATGTGGCAGGTTTATAGCTACAAACAGTGGGATTTTCAAGCATCTGAGGGAAATAAGGAACCCAGAAATGCATGAAGCAGGTCTGATTTTATTCTTATAGGGAACTGATAGAAAAACTGTGTTTTCTTTAGAGTACTTCAGATTTTTTTCAATATCCATTTCTTTTTCTATGAAATAAAACCAGAAACTGATAAACACTGTTTTTAATCGTGTGGTTTCAAAAAGTCTGCTTAGCCAAGACCTCTTTTGACTTTTAGGTGCATAGAAGATTGAGCTCTGTGTGATTCATAATGAGTCAGGCTGAAAAGGGTCTTAAAGTTCTAGAACAAGTCTCCAAAAGGCTGACATATGTGAAAATTTTTCTCTTTCACAACAGCATTCTGAACAGCATGGCTTGAAAAGAGCAGTGTGTTCTGACCTGCTCTAGTCTGTAGCAGCTCTATCATACTTTCCCTCTCTGTGCTTTTCTTACAATTGACAATGATAATTTTCATTCCTTTCCTGTCTTTGGCCTTTTTGTTGTGGCTTGCTGCAGGAGCACTGCTTGTGCATAGTACATCTTTGTTTTGCTACAGGCCTGGTCAAAGACTTTCAGGAAATCATTTTATGCCTCTATCTCTGTTTCCTGTTCTGCAAAAGGGTGAAAGTGCTATTGCATTGTAAAAACTTGTGCAATCTCCTTGTGAGAAGCCGGTAGTAATAAATGCCTTTTGATTTCTAAAAAATCATCATTGTGATACCATCAACTGCCTTTGTGTATTTCAGGTCACGAATTACTTGTGTGGGTAAACATAGTGTTGATTTGAGTTCCTGAGGATTTACATAATATCTTATTTTTTCTCAATATACACAATTGTAATTTATATCTTATGTATCTTAAATAAATTGAGACACTTTATTCTTTTTCATCATGTAGGGGGTATTGCTGCAGCTGTTTGCTGTTCTGACCTGACAATGCATTAAAAATGCTCTTTTCATGATTGGGTGCATAAGAAACTATTAGATTTTTTATTTTTTCCTGTAACAGGAATTGAAGTCCATTTTAAAAGTGATTCTTTTTTTTTTGTGCTTCATACGTATGTTCTGGATTTTGAGGTTGGGGGCTTTTGTAATTCTGTTTCATGAATGCAAAGAGCAACAGACTTGGGGTGGTAAAAGTAGAAAAGCTCTCCTGAATGCCTGGTAAGATCATTACTTTGCTAGTGTGTGATACTAAAAGTTCTTCTCAGCCTAGTTCAGTAAGACTGAAATGGCTATATTTTAGCTCTTCCCCAGAAACCATTTTTTTAGCAGTTTCTAAATTTTACCTGCTATTTCAAATGTGTTTGTTCTCATTCCATTAGTTCTGTTTATGTTCAATTAAATTTTTCTCCATGGTGGTGGTTATTTTAAATAATTCATTTAGGCAGTCTTGTTGCTAGTTAGCCTTCATTTGATCAAGATCAAGCTGCATATATTTATTATATTTATTGCACTTTATCTTTCTTCATTGCAATTGAGGTGTGATTTTCTACACAGGGAAATATCCATGCTTTTCCGTTGCCTGTCAGCATTCCCTTAGCACAGCATAAGCTTGCTGAGTTCTTTGAGAGACTGAGCCTTTAAGTTCCACAGAGCTGAGCTGCATTATGCCTGTAGAGATGATTTTCTAGCTGGCAAGTGATTTTCTATTTGGCAAGTTTTAGTTGCTGTTGTGTGTCATGTTCCACTCAAAGGGAAATTAACCATTCACTTGTTTCAGTTATTAATTTTAGGAAAGCTTTCTCTGTCTGTCTGTGGTGTTGGGGAAGTGGTGGCTGTGATGATGTGACATTGTCAGTCTTGTCAGATCTGGGTCATGTGGAGCAGGGTTTGTGTGCTTGCCTGGTGGTAGTTCCTGGGTTTTGCCTGTGACCCCAAAATCATGTCTGCCTTTGCTTGTGTGAATATTCCTGCTTGCTCTTGATTAACTTACAGCCTGTGTCTGTACTCAGCCCTTGTTCAGTCTCATTATCAGTAAATACTCCAAATCCTTGTCCTACTTCTATACTGACAGGCAGGTTTTCAAGTGGAATAGTAGGTTTTTTGTCCCAGGGAATCCAAACATGATATTTTTCTGCCTGCTTAATGTATAGGTTTGTGCCCCATGTAAATTCTACCTTCCCTTTTCTCCTCTACTCCCTTTACTGCTGAGTGATTCTCAGCTCTTGTGTACTCTAAGTACAACTTGTAGAACTTTTTTAAAAGTGTCTCAGAGGCTGAAAAAGGAACGATGAGTTACTTACATATCTGTATTTGTCCCTGTAGATGTTCTCTAAGCAGTGGATTCAAGACAAAGCCGTAAGTGTGGGAATGGACCATTTAGGCAGGCACCGACATGAAAGGCAGAAATAAAAGGGGGAGGAGGAAGTGCCCACTACTCACTTTTTGCTATAGTAGACCTGTTTATTTGACGAGTCTTTGTCAAAGATTGCATCTGTTCCACAGTGAATACCAACTATTTTTTTAACAAGTCATATCTTCTATATATTTTTTGACTTTTGGGTTTGATGTCTATTTTGGTTTTGTGCAATAGGGTTTGGTTGTTTTTTTTTTTAAAGCAGGCATTAACAATTTACCTGTCAAGCAAATAGTTAAGCTTGAAAAAAGACTTGGGCACAATAGCTCTGCTGCAGCCTATTAAAACACTGTCTTCTCTGAGTATCATCTATTTTTCTTAGGATATTTAGAATCTTTTGAAGCTAGTGATTTTGGAAAAGCTGCCCAGGTTACAGAGCTAAAGGAACTGTATATTTTATAGAATTTTTTAGTTCACTTATTTTCACTGCTCTGGTCTTTTCAGTAACTGGAGCATGAAGAATCATACTCTACCTTAATGCATCAGAGAGAATACTTTTAATTTATCTCCAGTTTGTCGAAAGGCAGTGATGAAAAATTGAAAGGCATTACTTTTTCTGTGGAATAAATCCTCACAAAATATTGTGAAGAAATCACTTGGGGTTCAACTAGTCAAAATATTCTTGGAGGAAGGCAGAACACCCTTCACCAAGAAACTTATTTCTGATTAAGGAATTTGTATTCTCTTTTTTCTTGTATTTTTTAAGATTCTTAACCAGCTTGTACTCAGAGGTCCTCATGATCACAAAGTCTATTTGGAGACAACTGTGTCTCCAATATCACATCTACTCATGGTGTAGTAACAGCAAAATGTGATCAATACTTTTTCTTCCAGCTAGTGTTGAATAATCTGTAATTGTAAGTCATTTTTTAAGTTCCACTTTCTTCCTTTCAGACAGCAAAAAACCCCAAAAGAGCAGTGATTGTTGAATCACTAAATGATTTTTAGAGATATTTAAATTTAAGGACAGAGATATCTTTTAATTAAAAGATCTTGGGACTTTCAAATTATTTAAATCTTTGTCCCATGATTGTAGTGTATATATATGTGTCATAATTACTGTTGGAGACATGCTTGTCTCCAACAAGAACGATTTTTTTAGAAGCCATGGCAAGAAAAGACAAGAAAACCTTCCCAGTTTCAGTATAATCACAGCAATTCCCAGCATGGCAAATATTCATGCTGCAAGGATTTGAGTTGGACTTTTCCTTGAATTGCACAGTACCCTGCTGTATTTAGGCTTTAGCGCATCTTTCAGATCTGCTCCTGGTGAATGGTGGCTCCTGTCCAGCTGAAACTGGTCCACTGGAAGGCTCCACATTTTGCATGACGAGTTACAATGCAAAACTGCCCTCAGAGATAAGTTTTGCATAATTTTATACATTTGAATATCCCTGGAATTATGGAATTCACCACCAAACGTACAGTTTGGGAAATGTCACTGGTTTGGTGGCTCACTCATCTCCAGGAAGCGGGAGTTAGTTGCCTATAAGCCTTTGCAGACTGTTTGGGCAGCAGAAAACTGCCTGCATCCCTCTCAGTTGTCTGCCTGGGGAATTAGGATGAGTTAAGATGTGTTTCCAGCAAGTTTTGCCTTTGAAATCCCATTATGGCCATTAAGAAGGTTGGGATTTAATCGTTAAACAGAGTATTGTCATTATGGTGTTTCTGAAGCACAGCAGTGTGTGCTTGTCAAGCATTTGTGATCCATCCTCATGAAGAAGCATTTTGGGGACAATGATTAATGATGTGTTAGGATGAAATGGACAGAAAGATTAAGTGTTTATAAAATAACTAAACAGTGACAAAGGAAAGCCTCTGACTGTTGATTAAAGGTATTCTCAAGTTCAGGAGAGCATGAAAGAGAATTAGCTGTTTAAAATAGCAAGACATTTTACTGTGTGTTGGGAAGAGGACTGTGGAAATGGAATCAGCCTTCTATAAACCCTTATGCAGAGACAAATATTTTTCTCTTAGTGTGTCAGCAGAAATGCTGTAGTTCTTTAGGGAAACTTTTATTCTTCCTCATTTTTTCACCTAAAGTAAGCCATTTTGCAGTTTGATCCTTGTGCAGCTAGGATACAACACTTTGTCTTTCTGCTTTCTGAGGTGGAAACAGTGACGGAGTAGATTTAGCAGCAATGTATTATGATGATCTTTTTCACACTACCATATTTTTTCCCTTCCATAGGTGAGAGGAAGGGCAACATACCACGGGCTTTGATGTATTTTAAAAAACAGAATCAGTGCAGAGATGCCCATGCACAGAGAAATGGAGCAATTCTTCTGTGATTTCTGTGATATCTGAGCTGAAGTCATAAAGTGATTGAGTGACTGATAGTTCAACAAAATCTTGAAATTTTACAGGAAGAGCAGACCACAACTGATCACTCTGGAATAATTGTTTGTAATTTAAACATATGGGGTTTTAAATTTTTCATCTTGTTCAAGGCAAAACATTTATGATTGATGAAAATGGAACTATCCCGTCTTATCTGCATTACTACTGTCCCAGCAGAAGGTTTATGTGTCTTTTGGGCCTCTCTGTAAATTGGTGTTTGAGCAGTTAAAACTCAACGCAATAACTGGCAAAATCTGATTCATAGGCTCTAGTTCCTTCCTGTTTACAATTTTGCAAGGCATCTAGAGAGTTTCATGCAGCACTGCATATAACTGCAGAGCTTCCTCCCTGATTGCTTGTTACATTCTCCCAAGGGTGATGGAAATCAGCAGAGGAGAGGGATAGGGCTCTGCTTGTCCCAAGAGGTGGAATCAGTATATTTGGTGAAAAGCAGGGATGGGAACACAATGAGCTCTCCTCTGTCAAACTGGAACTCATGAAAAACAAAGAGCAGCTTTAAGAGAGCATAGAGGTGGTTTCTTTCATTTCTTACTGTGGAGGTGTCCAGATAAAAACATATGTTTCCTGACTTCCCCACCATCTGTTCTAACCTTTACATGTACTTCTTGTGTCTGTAGGGAATAAAAGTGCTAACTTCTAATCTAGGTACCTAGCAGCTCTGCATATGGTGTCAAACTGACACCTTTAGACTTGAAACCTGGTTAGAGGAAATGAGGAGCCTTGGTGACAAATGTTCCACCTTATTATAAGGGAAATGCTTTTGTTTTCATGCCTGGGAAGTTTTCCAGGGCTTCACCATGAGCTTTTGGCAGGGTAGATAATGAGTAATTACTTACTGATTTACTTCAGTAAACTGCTGAGCTCATAAGAAAAATAACATGGTTTTGGGGATTTGAAGAAGGTGCACTTCAGTGTAACAGCTGGGACATCAGATTCTATCGTGTAACAGTGATCCTGAATGATCTGAAACCAGGAACTAAATTTCCTGGATTAGCAAAACTGGCATACATGTGAAAGTTCTTTCAGGCCAGAATGTGAGAGCATTTTGCGTTGTCTTCAAGTTACATTTAGATTCAGCAACTGCTGATAAGCTCTGAAGAGCTGATGCTTTGGAAACTAAAGGATTGCAGAGGGGAAAAAAGGTGAATTATAATCTACTAAAACCTAGCTCAGAGGTTAGAGTGAAGTGTCTACATAATTTAAAATGGTCCAAAGTCTGATCTAGTGCTGTTATTTCAAAGGTAGAACACAACTTTTTTCCAGCTGACTTGGCGCATCAAGACCTACAGCAGGACTTGAAGATGTGTTTGGCTTTTTTGGAAGATGAGAAATTTCTTTATTAGTCATGAAGGATTGATTGCTTTGCATGGAACATCAGACATAACAGGTAGCAAGTCCAACCTGTCTTTGCCTCCACCCCCTTCAATGATCAGATTATTTGATTCCTTTAAAAAATGAGAAAAACTGTGCCCAGGCTATCAATTGTTCTTATAAAATGAGATTCTCTTTTTCATTACTCAGAGAAATTATGACATTTGCCTTTATTTTCATAGCTTTACTGCTTGAATACTAAACATATATGCTCAAAATCATTTTTATGTACTTTATAGAAATAAATCGTTTGTAAATGAAACAATGACTATATTAATCTTCTGTGACAACTGAGTCATTTGCAGCTGTTCAAAATGAGACTTGACAATAAAAGCCAAGGATGATTTAAGGGAAATGACAAACACTCCTGCAATAGTAAAGTACTGTGTATTTTAAGATGTGGGTAACCTAGACATGTGCTTAGCTGCACAATTTTGATTTAACGTAAGGAACTTAAAGGCATCTTTGCCAAGTCAGTACCTGAGAGAAGCTGTTTCGTATCTTGAATGCAACCAACCATCATTTTTGTACTTCTTGTAAATATTCATGCTTTGTATGAGTATGAAATATCCATAATCCATATAGAAGTTTATGAACTCAAGAGAACAAATGAGTCTCAAAATGGAGCTTGAGCCCAGGAGTGCCGGTCCTGTGCCTACAATGGTAGTCACAATAGTGGGAAGGAAGGAGTCAGTCTTGGAGGATTCAGACTGGTTAATCTCCAAGTTGTCAGTTGGATTCTTCTCCTGACTGTGTTTGCCTTCCAGAAAACACCTTCTTGGTAATGCTGGCAAATGGGGAATAAAACACATCATTATGTCCTATAGGCAAGCAGTGAGTTTGGGTTGCTTTCCTTTATGTTTTTGTGGATGTTTACTTCTGCAGCTGGTCATCTGCTTATCAGGTGAATTCAGGTATTCCTTTGGGTTCCTCAGACTTGTGCTGTCTTATCGGATATCAAATCTTGTGTTCTCTTGTTGGATTGGCGACGTCACTTCCTCAGAGGTGTGCCCAGGCCTCAAGTGGGAGTCCAATGCCTCTGATGGGGAAGAAAAGGAGGAAAGAAAAGCTGCCTTTGCAATCTTCATGTGATAAAAGCAGCACAGTTGTTGTTCCTCACTGGGTTGCTTGGATACTGTGCACAGAAAATGCTGTTGTACCTGAGCACCTGATCTATCTTTGCTGGTTGGAACTTGGCAGTGCCTAAAAGATACAATTCTTTTTTGCACAAGTGGAAGTTCAGGGTAACTTCTCTGAAGACAGGGGTGTTACCTGCTAAGAGAATCAAGACCAAGATGTCCTGCTGTATTCCCAGGTTCTCTCTCTTTGGAGCTCC
Organism: Edolisoma coerulescens; assembly: GCA_013397115.1. NCBI lineage: Eukaryota > Metazoa > Chordata > Aves > Passeriformes > Campephagidae > Edolisoma > Edolisoma coerulescens. Next base: position 328,917 of record VWZW01002525.1, on the reverse strand, counting down.
TCCATCCACTGTGACCTATTTCTGTCTGTAATCTCAGGGCCGGACTTTATCTCAGAGCAAGGTACTTTGCAGTTGTGAACTCAGTCCTGGTTTTTCATTTGTTCTCAGGTTGTCACTCGTTTGTGCACTGCTTACAGAGTAAGCTCTGACCTTGAGAAATGAGAGAGGGGAGGGGCAGCAGGATAAGGAATCAAAGAATCAAAGAGCCTAGGAAGATAGGAACCAGAGCAAACTCTTCAACCTAATCACTACAGCAAGAGATTTGAGGACGGGATACCAAGGAATGCTGAAGAGAGGTTTGGGTTCTCAGGAGGCTGCTTTTTATCTCACAAGATATTGAAGTTATGGTTAAAATCGAGTCTTTGAGTCTGAAAACAGGAAAGTCAAGCAAAGATTCACATTATATTTCCCTGTAGTTTAGAGTGAGAATGCCTAACCTACAGCCTGTGGGCCAAAGTTGGCCACCAGCCCAATTAATTTGGCTGGACATTTGCCACCCTTTTCCCCACAGGTTTTTAGATGTGAACATGAAATTGTTCCAGGACTTGATTCCTGCTGCCTTCTTTCTTGGGTCTTTTGGACCCTTCCTTACTACTTGCCTCCAAGAGCTCCTAGGGTCACTTGACCTCTGATCCACAGTTCTGGGAGACTTTTCCAGGCTTGGGCCCTGGAAAGAGTGCATTTCTGGAGTATAACTTTACTTTTTCTTGCTTTGTTTTTGATGTAGGTGATAGCATTTTGACAAGTTACCTGTACTATTGAAATTGCTGTTTATTATGTAAAGATTATGCCCACCCATGGCTTTTTTTTGTGAATTCCATTTTATTTGTGGTTACAATGTTTATGCCAGCCTAATTAAATGCAGTTTCCCTGATGGAATGTTGCATCATCAGAGCCAAATAATTAGATTGGCTGATGACCTATGACGTACAATTTCTTTGGGTTTACATTTGTAGCTTTCTTTTGGGATGCAAAACTTCATTCCAGATCTGTCAACAAATGAAAACTTCAGTGCAGTCAGTGACAACTCCTGCATGTATGTGGGAGATGGTGGGAATGAGTGCTGAGGGTCTGGAGCCCTTCATGGGTGGGGTTTTGAAAAACATTGAGCTGCTATTGTCTGTTTGATTTTACCTTTGCAAAAGCAGCTGGTGTTTCTTTCTTCCCATGTTTCTATTCTTTCCCCTTCAAAATTAAGCACTAATATTTTATTAAATGAAATCTAATTACTCTGGCTGAATGCATACCCTTTACTTTATTGAAAAGAAGAAAAACTATGAAAGAAAAGTAATTATGTGAGTAATGTAATTATGTGCCTTGTGAGTGGTGCTGCTTCTTTCAAAGCCTGGGTGCTCTTCCTATTGTATTTTTTTTTCTCTCATTCTTCTTTCCGTCTAAGCTGGACTTGCTAAAGGGAAAAGTTTGTGCAGGTTCTGGGGCTTGGTTCTCAAGGTGTACAATAACCAGCACAACTCAAATCTTCCTGCAACCCCAGGGAGGAAGCCTTAAGAGCTCAAGTGTGTTGAAATGAAGCCGTGCTGCAAGGCAGATGCTCTGGCCCATCTGCTGTGTTTTTCTAGTGGCACAACACATTTGGCAGGGGCTACCTCGCACCGTGTGAAGGGCTCTCTCCTGTCCAGCCTGGAGTGAGCCAGCTGCAGTGCAGGGAGGGGATCATCGATCATGTGCCACGTGCTGCTGGCTGTGCTCACCATGTGGAGGGGAGGTGGGTCAGACCCTGTTCTCACAGCAGATTTGCGAAGGGCCAAACATTGATTCTTCTTTCTACCTTCTGCTTTCTCCATTAGCTGACACCTGGCTCTTGCTACCCCAGGCCCGGTGTTTTCATACCAGGTGCAAGCTCCAGCAGTGCCAGGCAGGTTCTGTGCAGGGGCTCCTGTCTTTTTTGATTTGTAAAAGGAATGAGTGAAGGAAAGCAGGCTTCTCCTAACCTACTGTATGCCCACATCCATTCTGAGGAGTGCTTGTTGACAATTTTGACAGCATTTATTACTTTTTGTTCCATATTAATATACAATATTATCAAATTGTGGTTTTCACTGCTCAAATTACTTTTCAAACTGGGAGAAAGGGACCACTGGTTCCAGTGAGGTATTTTGCAGCAGAAAGATGTGAGTAGTGGGGTATCCTCTCTGGTAAGACCTTCAGTCTGAGAGAAATTTGGGCATCAGTTTCAGTATACAAGTTTATTATATACTTTTAAATGAGACTTTCCTGCATAAAAATGAATGTGTCTTTTGTATAGGCTTCCCTGCTGCTGTGTTCAGTAGCATTAAGATGATACAAGTTGATAACTTGGCTTATGTAGGAATACTGTTCAGCAAAGGATTATTCGTATTTGATACTGGCACCAAGGTCTCAGAACATGTACCAGTGTCAGGATTTTTACCTGTCCAAAAAAGTGTTCTCATTCTAACAGGGATGTGATACTGCACTGGAAGGCTCTGTCTTAATCATTGAAATTGCTGAATCATTTCACTGGTTTTTAAGAGGATTCAGATGAGATCCTATCTTTACTGGTTTCGGGTGCAATACTTTAACACTGGGGAAGGACAAATCACTTTCCAGTCCATTGCTTTGTGCCTTAGAATTGAGAATGGATCAAAGAAAATGTCTAAGCTTACAGTGTGTGATGACCAGTCCTAGACAGTTACATTATTTGTGTAGTCTCTTATATAATGTGGTGTAACTAGGGAAGTCAAGAATATACAAGAGAAAAAATATTTTTTTCAAATAACTTTAATTTGGGTTTTTTAAATTTCTTATTTGTCTCCATTACAAATAAACAATATGCAGTTACATTATTTTTATTATTAGGGACTTTTTTAAGGAAACATAGCACTGCTGATTTTAATTTTATTTTTACCTAAAATTATTTTTAGAATCTAAATAATCTTTAAGCAAACTTTTCCTGGAGTCAGTAAGTGGTCACTTCAGATAAAGCAAAGAAATCAGCTAGTAAAAGGAATAGAAGTGGATTACTTGGGGAACTTTTTTCCTTAAAGTACCATTTAAAAAAACTACATACTCAAAAGCTTTCTAAGAATCATTAAATATTTAAAGTTACTTCATTAGGAAAAAAAAAAAAAATTAAGAATTTAAGTCTTTAAATCCTTTCATCTCCTCTGATGTGAAGTTGAGTGTTTAATCATAGAAGCCCTTGGGTGCTTGTTGCTGATGCACCTGTCAGCTTTCTTTAGCAGTGTAGAAAGCACAACAAATAAGGCTAGTTTTTCTTTTTAGATTCTAGGGGAAAAGCTAAAATAGAAGAGAGGAATAGAGGAAAGGAGGGAAGGGCCATCTCCACAAGGAATGTAAAGTCTTGTAAAATAGAGGGCTTGAAGGTGTCAGGAAGTGATAACCCAGCAGTACAGATTGTGCTCAGGCTGGGCAAATGGGAGTCCAACACAGGCTGGTATATTGATGTGACAGCCCTAAAAGGTGCGAGGCTTTGTTGCAGGAAAGCTGTAGCTTTTAGAGGCCTGCTGATGTGTAATCCTTACAAATGCACAGCTCCCACTGGCTTCAGCAAGTCGCACACACCTGGCAGTCCTGCATGGCTGCAGAGGTGCAGAAATCCCCTTGCCACGTCTGGCTGTGCCTTCCACATCGTTGCTTGCTCTGTGTTTGGGGCTTGCAGCTTGTCCTCTCAGCAGGACCTGCTTTGCGCCATGCTGCGCCAGCGTGGTGATTAACTCGCTTACTCCAGAGTGTCACAGTGGATAGTTTTCCAATTAAGAGCTGACTGTTAAACAGTAAGTTAAATTGCTGCTCTGACCTTGCTGTGAAAAGCCACAGGGGCAGCCCTGACACAGCTTTGTGTGTCAGGATTTGTCTCTTCACAGTGAAAGGTATCAACACAAGTCTGTCAGAAGGGTGGAAACCAGGACCCAGCTATACCAAATCCCTTGGCCTTTTTCCCTGAAAGAATCTTAGTTTCTCCTAAAAATGCTGGGTAGAGTAAAAAGCAAATTTAAAAGACAAATGAAGCAATTCCTTCCCTAGATACCGGTTTTCTCCTTGTCTCCTCTCTAGCAGAGACAGCTGAACATTCTGTCTGTGTATCTGCTTCCAAGCCTTCCTAAGAGTACATCTATGTATTTTATTCAGCCTTCTCTATTTCCCCAAATGAGGAGGTTTTCTGTTTTGTTTTGATTTTTATTTCCCATGCTAGTTTTTTTCATCAGAAATAACTCTTTGATTTTTGGATGAGGTTTTTTAGATGCATAGCTGTATGATATGTAAAATATAGTCAAATCATGGCAGCTAAGAAAAAAATTGTCCTAGAGGTTTTTACTAAGTACTGAGGACACAATCACAGTGGAGCAAGCCATCAAGTGAAAGCTGACATAGAAGGGAGGCAAGCTTAGGAACTGCAATAAGAAAACAGAGTATTTCAATTCAGAAAATTTTCACTTGGAAATTTTTCAAATTTCAAATGTTTCAATTTGGGAAGATTTCTGTGTATGTTCCTGCAGCAGTGTCACAGGGCAGTGGCTAGAAAGATATGTGCTGTTTGTAGAGAAATTTATTAAATAATTCTTCCAGGCAGACAACCTGACTTTTGTAGAGGTTTCCAGGAATCCTGAGTACAATTGCCTTTCATTTTCAGTGGATAACACTTTCAAGCAGGTCCTTGGAGCAGTCATTTCACAGTGAGTCCTGTCAAACCTAACACACACAGCTGGTTTTCCTGAAGCAGAAGTATACAGTCATGTGTGTTTAAACTTTGCTGCTCAGATCACCTTGATATGTGCGGTCCAGAATGGGGGAAGGGTAATAAACAACAGCTAAAAAGGAAGAAAACAGGCCTAAAACTGCTTTGACTACACAAACTGCAGGAGAAAAGCTGGCATATGAAAAGATTTCCCCATTACTGCTTGCTGAAGTAAAGAGAGCAGTGGTGACAGAAACCGTATAGGTTTGTGTTCTTTCCCTCATTATCTGCTCCTGTTTCTGACGAGAACATCGTCAAACTGCATAGTAGGCAAAACCCCTGTTGTGTGCCAGGCACTTGGAGCTGCTAATGAATGCTGATATAGGAGAAGTGCTCCAGTAATTTTTTCATGTAAATGGGATCGACAGTAGGTCAGAGACAAACATGAAAAGGAAGGCAGACATTTAAAGAGAATAATTTAGAGAGATAATTTGTATAATATTTTATTCCTTTCATATACTGAAAGAAAAGCCTCTGAAAAATATAAATGAGCAAGGAGACTGCAACAGTCTGTCTGGGAAAGCTACAAGGCTCTGTAAGAAGGTGACATTTGAATCAATTAGATAACCATCACATGAGATAGCCAGGCTTTCAGCTGAGTTTCAGTGGACAAGAGCACTGCTTTGTCTGCCCCTTTTCTTCCCCTTCCCTCCAAGCTAATATGTGAGAGGGGAAAATAAGGTTTGGAGCATGTCACTCAAGCCTGCCACAGGAAGGTGATGTAAATTGTGTACTATGAGCCCTGTCTTAAGTCAATAACTACTCAGATCCTCATCTGGTACAGATGACTTAACCCCAGGGAGGTCATCATAACATCACTGAGAGTGGGCAGCTTTGTCCTGTCTAATGTTCACTGATGGGTAGAACAGGTTTTTAGCCTCTGGTTTGTCATTCACTAGATGATATCGGAGATCACCTTCTGCACTGTAGCTTTGTTCCCCAGCGTGCAGCAACTAAAGGAACCCAAACGTGGGCCACAGTACCAAAGGAAGGATGTTGCTGGGTAAAGTTTTAAAGCCAAGTCTTTTCTTCCTCTCTAATATTATTTATGTTGAAAAAAAGTGGGATTTTTTTCTGAGAATTTGCTTTCTTAGCCCCATAGAGAAAGAAATATCATTGCAATATTATTTTAACATTTTGCAATGTTTTTTGTTGGTATGTGTAATTGCACCACTTTTTTTCTAAACAAAACCTCAGTGCTTTAAGCATTGCGCAAAGTAGCTAATGGTTAGTATTTAGTGCTTCAAAGTATACAAGTCTCCTTGAAAATGGGAAGGTGACTAGTTCTGTGATTGTGTCTCTACAAAATTCAAAGTTATTCTGATTAGATTTTTTTAATGATCAGAATAATTGCCTTTATCTGCTTTATACTTAATGTCTATGTTCTGCATCAATATGCAGGTGAAGTAAGTGCATAACTCCCTGATGCTTTGAAATGATTGCAGCCCTTAATGTTTAAGAGCCTGTTTCTGCACGATACTGAGTGCCTTCGCTGTTGTTGAAGTGTGTGTTCAAAGAGCTTGGTGATTCTCAAGGAACTGCCTTGGAATCTCACTGAACCAGAACCTGAAAACTGACAGAATAAGCCACAGAAGAAAGCAGTCAGGACATGACCTGTGTGAGCCCTGCAGGGGCCAGTTTGTTACAGATTCTATGAAATAAATGCCTGGACAGAAAGTTGAAATCAAATCAGTCTGTGAACATTTGTTTTCAAACTCTAGTGCCCCTGCGGAAAGCAGCATTCCCCCTAGGAGAATGTTCTTTCTTCCCTTCTTCACAAACTTCCTGTCTCACTAAATGTTTTGTGCCACCAGTTCCCTTTTTATCCTCATCCTGCCTCAGTTTCTATGGAGAGAGCCCTGAGGGACAGGTCAATCCCTTGGGATCACAGAGACTTCACTCCAAACCCTTGTTTGGCCTGGTTGCACTGATACTTTGACCTTAGGTTGCCAAAATCCAAGAAGAAAGGAAAAGGCTGAGATCCTGAGGCTGTTTCAGTTATCCAGTGGATGTCATGTTGAGTTTCCTGGTGGATAAAAATGAGCCTTCACTGAGTATGGAGCTTAATCTGAGTGTCCCATCTTGAGCTGCATCTGGAGCTGCTCTTTCTCTGAGTTAATATTTATTTGTGTAAAGTAGTAGAGTCCTGCCAGAAGAGACAATAAGCCATGCAAGAGTAGTTAATAGGATGAGTGGATAATTACTGGGATATGCAAACCAGGTCTAGTTTTCCAGTCAGACTCAGCCAGAGCAATGTGGGTTAATTAGAAACTGCATGATGCTCTAGTGGCTAGATGTATTGGCGGTCCTGGATTTAATATCCTATCAGGGCTAAGGGCCTATTTCCCCTAAAAATTTTATTAAAATCAATACCTCCATGAAATGCTTTCATTTCAACTCATCAGCTTTTTCTCATGGGAGAAAATGCTTTGTCAGACCACTGACCATTAGTTCTGCTCATCAAGCTGAATTTGTAAGGCTTGTTCAGGGTTTGGAGCTTAATGAAGGTGATAGCTGGGTTGCTTAGGTTTTCACAGGACCAGCAGATTTTTTTTCTTATACTTGATGGCTCTGATGCTGAAACCAGCAGGGCGCTGTAATAAATCAATGCTTTCTTTTCGTTTTGTGCACCTCATCCAAATAAAAAGCCTTAGGTATTTTTATAGGTTCTCTCACGGCCAGTTAAAGTGACATTCACAATGGGGTGTGAAAGCCATTCTCTTCTCTGTATCAGTATCAGTAAAGCCCCTTCGTTATGCTGGTACAGATGTGTGCAGGCTGAATAGCTGCATTGACCATGCAGTTAAAGGCTATGTCTGAGCTGAGTGTCTGCTGAGTCTCCAAATGATTTGAAAGCTGGCAGAACATTTCTGGTAAAAATTCCATATGTGTATATATATATGTATATTTGCTATTTGTATTGTGTTCACTTTTGGCTACTTCTGAAGCCAGGAATTTGACCTAGAGGAACTGAGGCAGTTTTACATTCTGATATTCTGGGAGTGACCATGTCAGCCAGTTCTCAGGAACAAGGTCCGGGAAGTCAACTGTGAGTTGGACATGGATTGAGAAGCTGAAAATGGAAATTCCCAACACTTACGGAGACGTAACTACTGCAGACTCTCCTTTGTAGCGTGAGCAGAACTACCGAACCATGTATTTTTTGTAGTTCCTCAGTGCACATGCTGGAGAAGACCAAAAATCAGCTGTCTTTATTGCAGTGTCACCTATTGAGCATCCTAAAAGACCCTGTAAAATCAAAATGTCCCAGGTTATAAAAGGGCACAGCTTTAGAGATATCAAGAGATTTCTAGTGATTTACAAGAGCTGCAATCTGGTATTCCCTTAAAAAAAAATAGTGGGGATAAAAATGCCTCTATGGCAGATAGCAGCTTGTTCTGTCCTCTAATGAATTACTCAGTGTGCAAGACAGATGATTTGCCAACACTCAGATATTGTTGAAATTACAATTGTTATAACTGAGTGGGGTATGGTGCTAAGAGAAGTCTAATTTTATGGAATCTTTTCCTAACCTTGGAGTATAGATTAACACAGAAGAAAAACAAAACTGAGACCACAAGCCCACAAACATCTTCATGTATTTGCAGTTATCAAAAGTAGGTTTTTTTTTAAAGAGGATGGAAGTTTTTGAACACAAATCTAAAATTGTCGTTTCTGAAATAGGGGGTTTGGGGTTGGTGGGATTTTTTAATAAAAAAGCTGAAGAATCATGTGCAGAAGTGACTAAGAAACTTCTCATCAATAACGGAGTTCTATCTGTTAATAATGAATGAGAGCTGAAACTAGGTTGTATCTGTGTTATGCAGATGGGATGGTTTAGCCATTTTTATTAAAAGTCCAAATGTGTGAATTACAAATATATGCAGAGACAATCTCACAAAGGATATTAAAAATCCTTGTGAATGTTTCTGGCATAAGAAAACTTTAAAAAGCCCTGCTTTCTCTCTGAGTTATAAAAACAGTTGAACTTTAAAGTAATGGATATCTGAGTGAATGATCTGGTATTGCATTCAGAGGAAGTGAATAGGAGTATAAGAGGTGAATAGGAGAGGTTGATTATTTACTATTTCTCACAAAATTGAAGACAAAGTAATGAACAATGATACGACTCGGTATCAGATTTAACTGCTCAAACAAAGTGCTTCTTATGCACACCAGGTAATTAAATCTTGGAGCTTGTTGCCATAGTAGAGACAAGATATAATGAGTTTAAAAAGAAAAAAATTAGCAGTTGTTAGCCTTCAGTCATCATGGTGCAGAGCAGAAATCTCCTTTCCATTGGATGGCAAAACCTCCCTAAAGAGGAAGAGGCCACACTTTGATTGTACTGGGTTCTTATGCTCTTTTTGAAGTCTACACCTGGCAGCCCTTGGAGGTAGGATGTTGAATTAGAAGAACCTTCAGTCTTATAATCCATAAAGAATTGTTTAAAGTATCCTGGGGACCTGGATATGAGAGAAAATTTTTTGTTCTGTGTTTAAGAATGATCCTGTATTTGCCTGTACAATGTGTGTGGAGATAGAGCAATCCCATGAGCAGGTGCAGAGCCTATAGAAAGGAGAAAGGGTATTTCAGTGCTTGCACCTCATGCTGTCCCTGAGGGTACCTGGACTGTGTCTCAGCTTTGTGATGGGAGCAGAGCCAGTGGTGGCTCTGCTGTACACCTGTATTTTCTGCTGCAGAAATCCCATGTGCGTGGGCAGAGTTGGTGGTGGTGCCCTGTTAGTTTCCAAATAGGGTACTCAGAGGGCAAGAATGCCCTCTCTGCGGTGTGAGACAGCCTGGCCATGTGTCCAGGAGCCAGGACTGTTAAACTACTGTGAAGTGCTTCTCCTTAATGTTGCTTTAATCTCACTATACAGCAGTGGCAGCTTGGCACGGTGGGAAGACCAAGAGTGGCTCTGTGACTGCTACTCCCTTGCTGAATGAATTTGAGTAACTCAGCTTGGCACTTCCAATTTTTTTCCATGCTTTTCCTGCTTTGGCTATTCAGGGTAAGCAAGATTTGTCAATTCCCTATCTAGAAGACACAAGCTTGCATTAAGAAGGCTCTTTTCTTTTTAACTTCCAGCACAGTTCTCTAGCTTGGGCTTGGTACAATGACCAATGTGCAGTGTGACATGTGTTCAATAACTTCCAGCTGAAAAACACCACCTGGATGTGCCCTTACACAGGAGGCTCTTTAGGACAGAGTCACTTTTTCCTCTACATTTTTGTTCAGTACCTCATGGCTGCATCCTCCATGCACTAGTATTTATGTGTAATAAATAATAAAAATTAAGAATCATTGGTATTTTTCAAGGGAAAACCAGTGTCTCATCTTACTGTCCAGGTTTTTTCATCTCCTAGCCCAGGCAGCAGCTGTACTACAATACACTAACTTCATCATCTTCTTCATGCAAAAACTTTACTAAATTTCCATTCCAAGAATTAGTCTAATTGCAAATGTAGAGCTCTCTATGGAATTGTAATATCTTTAATCTGAATAGCTAATGCAAAAGATAGCAATGCCATAGATGCTATTTTTAGGCACATGGCCTAAATTTCTATAAATTTTAGAGATGTTATCAAATATCAGTGGAATTTTAAAAGTGGCAGTAGTGGGTAAGTTCATTTCCCAGCATAACTGTGAGATGAAGTCTGACAACTGCTCAAAGTATCAAGCTTCAGCAGCCATTTAATTTTTCTCCTGCATCACCCTGGTTCTTCCTGATTTTGAGGATGGTTTCAAGGATTTCAGTCTCTCTGTATTATCTTTTCTACTTCACAAACAGTGGGAAATTTATCATTTTGTCTTCTTTACTAACGGAAAATACTTAGCTGAGATGTTTACATCATGAGCTGGAGCCCAAAGCAGAGACCTCTACTTGCTGCAATTGCTCACCTGGTGACCAGGTTGTTGTGTGTAGCTGTAAAGTAGAGAATCCCTATCTTTCCTGACCCCGACTTCATGGCATAGAGTTACACGTGTTCCTGGTCTGCAGCAGAACACAGTAGTGTCATACTTCGTTCTTGCTGGTTTTGGGGAGCACAACAATGGACCTGCCCTACAAGTGAGTGTGGATGAATTTAGACTCCAGTAGTGGCTCATAGATTAGGAAAAGAATCATGTTGCAGTGGGGGAGATTTTTTTGTAACTAATTTTGGTGCTTAGTCAGTCCTTTAAGGGCCAGAAGTAGTTCTGGCTTTTAAAATCCTAAACCTTGAAGGTTTGGGGAATTTATTTTTGTTTAAACTGAAGCTGGATGCAAAACTGAATATGCAAATGAAAGCCCTCAATCTCCACAACCTTGAAGTTTTAATCTGAAGCTACAAATTTTCATTTTCAGCTGGTTTTTGATTTGCTGTTTCCTAGGAGTGGCAGAAATTGCAGCATTTTCTAGGGATTAGAAAGGAAAACTAGTGCAGTGATTTTCTTTAAGAGGAATGTCTTTATGGCACTCTTTACTGATCTGAGGGGCTCAGCCTGCAACAAGCATGGCTTTTTAACTCTCCTCTTTTTTGAACAAAAGCAGTTTTTAAATTGTGCCTGTGCTTTAAAGCACCAAAACAATGTTCTTATCAATGCTACGCAAGCCAAGACCCAAGGTAGATGTGGCTTGCAGAGTGTGGTATCTTTGCTGACAGAAATGGGTATTAACATTCTCCAGGACAGACTTGATTTTATGTGTCTTTAATGTATATAGATTTGTTATGATGGACCATTAAGGATTTGAAAAAAAATGAGTGTTGTTGTTCCTGTTAGGCTGTCACTGAAAACAATGAGGACTATTGAAGTGTTGCTTATTTTAAATTTTTTGATCTCAGTATCTTCAAATATAGTAACTTTTTCTTGTCTGAAAGCTGAATCTATAATTGTCTTTACTAATGAAATGTGACAAACTTACCAGAAGAGTTTATATTTTCAAAACCTGCAGCTCATGTAGAACCTCCTTTGAAGAGCTGTTGCATATGCCACTAGGGTTTGTGCATCTCTACAACTTTTCCTGGCTTCCTAAGGCTAGGAAATACTTCTGTGATGTACGGTGTTATATACTCTTGTGTTATGCCGTGCTGTCAGTGACTATGCATAGCTGCTGCCCACTGCCATTGCCAGCACAGGAAATTGGGTCCAGGGTAGATGATTTTGTTATTAGTGTGTCACTGTGCATACACACATTTATTCAGTTGCTTTTCACATGCCTGTGTATGTATACACACAGAGAGAAACTGGGGTGTTTGTCACTGGGAAGTATTTTTTAACACATGACAAACAAGTGAGGTTATTATCACTATAAATCTGCAGAATCAATCTGCACTATTACTGTTTATTGCTATAAAGCTACATTAACTATGTTTTTGTTATAAATATTTTTGTGATTTTTTTCATGTGCTTCCATTTTGTGTTTTAAGAGATAATAATGTAATCTTCACACCGTACTAAACTTTCCTGGGGTGTTTCTTCAGAAAAAGCTGTTATTAGAAGACTTTTACAGTGTTAATTCCTTTTCTGCCTCAAATCTGACACTTAAGACAACAATCAAGAACTTCAAACTGTAATTCATGAGTCATGTTCAAATCCTATTAGTTCCCCTAATATAATTGATTTACTGATTTGAAGTTTGTCATATTTTCCATTTAATTATATGAGATGCCAGTAAATTTTGTTGCGGAAAAGCCAATAACTCTAAGCTACGTTCTGTGAAAAATATAGTCTACCCTGTTGCATAATACCATAGATCTGAGTTATTCCCAGCTATGGCAAATGTAATGGGGGAGGGAGTCTACTTTGATAATTTTGAATACTAACAATTATAAAATCTTGTAGAAATTCTTTTGAGGTGGTAAGGATTTTGTTGAAGCCACTTTGGTAAGAATGAACAGATAAAATTGGGATATGATTACAGAATATCTCCTCAGACATCTTAATACTCCTTTTTTCCATGTGGAAAATCATGATGTCCTGTTCTTGTGTCTCCATAACAAAACTTCTCTGACATATCCCATAAAGTGATAATGCTGTAAGGTTATAAAGAAGTTCTTGCCCCATGTCCCAGTTTACTGACATTTCATCTGTCCTATTAGAGATTTTCAGGTGGGTCACAGAATCAAAGCAAAACCAGGACCATTTTTAAAAATGTTTATGGAGCTTGTTTGCTGCAGGTTTGTGAGTGGGAATGAGCAGATGGAAGCAGAGAAATGCCCAAAGTGGCTTTTCCATTGGCTATTGAAAAATTGGGACTACAACCTCATGACATTCTGATGGTCACCAAGTGAACTTAGGGAGGAGCTGTTAACTCTCATGACTACCTTCAAAACAATGGCAAATACCTTTGTTGTGTTTTGCTTGAGAGTCTGATTTGACGAACTTTGGAGTCTGAGCCTTTGCCTCTGGATCTGTTTATGTATTTCTGAGCAAAATTCAGCTTCATTACTGGTATCAGTGGATTTAAACTCAGTTGTTTTAGTTGCTGGATGGTAATAAAAATTCCTGCCATATAAGGTAACTGTAATATTATTTAAGCTAGATATGTACAGTGTCATGAACATATGATGACAACTTAAAGAAAAAAAGCCAAGGAGCAGTGTGTAACTGCAACACACTGAATATGAAAATGCTAGTATTTTGAGAGTCATAATTGGGTTAAAGCGAAAGGAAATGCCCTTCATCCTTTTGGGCATAGAGGGATACATATTTTACATTGCTAGATTATGCACAGTCTTCTATTAGCATTTTTGCACCACTCCATCATTTTGATGATGAACATGTGTGCCTGTGACTTCATTCTATGCTGTATTGTTTGCTGGTAGAAAATATCAGATTGATTGATGGTGCTTTTTAGCAAAAAGGAGTATTACAGCTATTCTGAATATCTTCTTTAAAAGAGGTCTTAACATATCTTGCCCCATTATCCAGCTTATTATTATTTTTCTAGGTGCAGCATGCCTTTTACAAATACTTAAAGATCTCGAGAGATGGGAAGTAACAGTGCATCCTCGGATAAGCTATCCATAAGTTTAGCCTCCCTCACTGACCTGCTTTGAAATGGCTTCTTATTTTATTTGCCTTAACTCTGTTAGATGAAATTACAAACATGGCAGAGTCTTGTTGGGTTTTTTCAGTTTTAAAACACTTTCAGTGAAAACAATTCTAATTTCAAAAATTTCCAAATTGAAAGTAAGAAAAATTAAAAGTCAAAAACTCTTCTTCAATGGATGTTTGTTTAACCCAGAGGACAGCTTTGAATTAAAGCAAAATGGAGAATTACTACAATTCCCAAATTTCCCATAGTTTGTTTTCATTTCCTGGTTCACTCATGTGGCAATATTCATGGTAGCTGTTAGATACCTAATAACTCAGTAAAAATGAGATTTTCTTATTTCTCTGGTGACAACTGATTTGTGCTTGGGACCATAAAGATATCTCTTATGAGGGCATAGATGGATCAGACATATCCCATTGGTAAAGAATCAGAGCCAGGGTAGCAAGAGGTTTTTTGTTTTTTCCTGTGTTCCACAGAAAAAGCTACTTTCCCCAAGCAATGGATGAGGAACCATATGAAATGAGGAAATACAAGAATCTCTGTATTTTGTGCATTTCTTTTTTGCAGCATTGCTTCTGCCTAGAGTCATTCCTAACCAATCTTAGCTTGCTTCCTTCTGCTGAATTACTAGGTTGCTGCATTGTGTCTAATATCCTGAGCCCACTGAAGATTTTTCCATTTATTTAATGAAATTGTCATGGGTAGACCCAAAGAAGTTTATTGTAATTAGTGTTGCAAAGTAGATGCATGGCCAGAATCAGAGAATCCAAGACATGGTAACCAACCAGGAGCAAGCAATCATTCCCTTCTGGTCAATACAACTCCTGCAGCATTGACTGTTTGCTCAAGCTCTGAATTTGTGTGCTTTGGGTTTGAATATAACTGTGGTTAAGTTCCTTGATGGCAAAAGTAATCACCTCTGAAAGCTGGGATCACTTTTTCCAGTCTGTATCATCAAACAAGTATTTGGGGAAGGAAAAAAAAGCTTTGGCTGCTTTGAAAAGTCACAAAGCAAAAAATGTCAAAACAGCGTGGCTGAAGTGCACTTTAATGAATGTGAATAATACAAAACCTATTTCTGTAGACAGGCTTTTCAGCTGAATAGGCTCTTCAGTCTACTGTGTTTCATTTTGTTAGCTTATCACTGACATTTTAACCAATCCTTCCCAGGGTCCATCTGGTGGTCCATCTGTCTTCAGCATCTCCAGTACACTGTGTGACAAATGACGTATACACTATTAAAGAATAACAATTAGCTACAACATTAAACATAAAGGTTACACAAATTGCGTACTTCTGTTAACAAACAGTGTCACACTAAGGCATGAAGAATTTGGCAAGTCAGACAGCAAAAGTATACTTCGTATCACAGAGCAAAACATATTTAGGTCAAATGATTTGCTGTGATTTTTTTTTTCTCTATCCCTCGGGTCTTCTGAATAACAGATGTTGGCTGTACAGTGTTTTGATTATGCAGAACCTTTTTAATGCAGTGATGTTCACTATAAAGGTCAGATTTACATGCAAAGAAAAATACTCAAATTATTCATCAACCAAATATTTGTCATTCACCGTACATTACTTCAGGATAATCACCTTGAAGCAGGGAAATTATAGGACCCTTCTCATTTAAAAAAGCATGGCATATTTCCAGTACAGATACAGTGTGAGCTTAAAGCTTAGTCTACCTGCTCTGGTTCAAAATAATCTCTCCCCTGATACAGGAGGTTTTGTATGGACTGTGTCAAATCACCTGTGACCAAAAGAGGAAAGAGTAAACAACTGAACTTGGTTCATTTGACTCCTGAATCTCTCTGCAGAGTATGAATGTGTACACCTATGCACAGAGAGGAAGTCTGCAGTATTCCATGTATCAGCCAGGTGGTGGAGAAATTGCCCAGGGAAGGCTTCCAGAAAAAGTTAGTGCTAGAAGAATGGTGACATAGGGCTAAAAAAGAAAATTGGTGAAGGTGGCAGGGCAACACTTTAGCACAACAGTGTCTTTGCATCGGCACAGTTCAGTAGTTCAGCAAGTCTCTTCCAGTCATTTGATGCCAAAAAGTGGCATCCATCCAAATTCCTGGCATGTTAATGTTGCATTCTGGTAGGTGCAGCTTTCCCACCTGTTGACTCCCTTTAAAGAATCTTGAATGCTTAATGAGTACTTCTGACCTGGTAAAATGTGACTGGGCTTTGCAAGTATAGCCCCACTGTAATAGATCTTGGGAAGCAGGTTGAGAGAACAAATCAAATCCATATTCTTGCAGAATTTGGGGTGTTTTTATCACATTTTAAAGACCAGTTTTGGTCCAGTTTCTCTTCCTTTTTTTTTTTTTAATTAATTCAGGACCCCACAATGAATCAGAAAAGAGAAGTGGTCTTGGAAGATGAGATTTTTCTTTTCTCTCCTGAGTCAGTAATTCTGGCCCCTTTCTTTTTTGGAAACACAAAGCCTCAGCTACTGCCCCCTTCATTTCTTTCTTCCCTTCTCCTGCAGATCATCTCATCACCACCTTTTTTGTTAAGCTTCATCTTGGTGCATGAGCTGATGACAGGTAGAAAGAATGCATGGAGCTACTTATATTTAAGTACTCTCCTCTCTGTTCTTAAAATTATTTCCTGATGGGAAAGAAGGGTGGATCCCACCCTAAATCCTAAGCAGAAAAGAGTATTAACCTGAGCTCTCAGAGATTGATTTGTTGATGTTGTTACCAAGAAGAAACACATTTAAAGCCCCTACTCTTTTCTGACTTATCCCAGGCTCTGTAACAGGGAGTGTTTTGTGTTCTGCTAAATGAACAGTTGTAGACACTAACTCATGTTTGCCAGTGGAACTGTGTATTACCAGTGTATCACACAGGGCTTTTGCTCTTTCAGGGCTTGGCAAACTACCTTGGAATGTGTGGCTGTTGCTTCATCTAGATTGTTGTGGTGAATTAATATGCTCTAGGGGAGGCACAGATGTGACCCTAAAGAGATATGGAGCACATACACGATTTCAGGGGTGTGTTGAGAAGCATTAAGGAGAAGACAGTAACACATATTAGGGGAACGGCTGTGAAGGACAGAATTTAGGAAGAATGTGGAGGAGGATGACAGGTTAATACACTTAGTCCATGTCAGAGTGGTACCAGCCCCAGCTGTGTTGGACCCTCAGCTTCGTGACTGTTCACCTGCAGACCAGAGCTCTGGGCAGGAGTCAAGTAATGAAAGAACTCCTTGCCTCTGACCAGGAATAGCTGGTCAGTTTGAAGGGCAGAAATTAGGTGTGGGGTGTGCTATAATTTTGTGTGTGGAATGACAAGTTTTTTATTGATAATGGGGGAAAGTGGATGAGCAGAAGGGTGAAAAAATTTCCTAGTGATGCACAATTAAGTTAATCAAACATAGCAATTGAGGGAACCTTAAAGAATGCTAATGGCTCTGCCAGGGTGATAGTGATTGAAAATCCGTGCTGATAGACACAAAACTACAGGTATTATTGACAAATTTCACACTGTTTTCATGATAGAAGCTTACCAAAACCTCTTTTTATGCTGCAAAATGTCCAAAAACGGCAATACCTGTTGTTCATGGGGTACAGGTGACAAGGAGCATGTGCTCCATGGTAAATTCTGATAAAGCTTTTGCCAAATGACAGCTATCCCACTAGTGAACTTCATTATGTTCAAATTTTTCCATTCCCTTTCCTGTCCTACAATATTGGAGGAAAGTAAAATTGACACTCTCCTTCAGAGATGGCCTCACCTGGTGCGTGAAATGATCTTAGATGCTTTCTGCATCTTAAAATGTGTAAGCCCTCTTGAATTCTTCAGGAAGTAAGACCTTCTTCAAAGACAAGGTAAAGCAGTAATGTTGTCCTCCAGATTGTGGCGAAACATCATAATTGTGCTTAATAATTCTTAATAGTAATAATATTATTGACAGTTGTTTTAAATACCACATTGAAATATTAAAAGAATAGGTGTAGTTTTTAGGATTTACCAAGGCCAAGTATTTCTATCCAAAAAAATGTACAGTTGATTGCTGGTTCCAACAAAACTATTAAAAGCTTCATACATTTAACCATGTGGTGAATTACATGTCTGTATAAGTACTGGAGAAATTCTTATTTATTTGGTTTTTACAGTTAATAGTTGACATAACATTTGTTTTCCCTTGGTTGATTTTTTTTTTTTAACAACCTAATGCAGAGTGCCTAAATGTTGCACTTAATTTATTTTTCTGCTTGAATGGCGAATGCCAATTTGTCTGGAGGCAACAATTTCAGTTACTATCAGCTAGTATTCTTCTCTCAGCCACAAAGGCAGAATATTTTGAAAGAAAATATGCAGTAACATTAAGAAAAACTACCACCCTTAGAAGAAAAGTTTTAGAATAAAACTTGAAAGTGTCAAAATTGCTGTAATAGCTTCTGTATCTATTTGAGAAAATGCTGATCGGACCTTAAATTTTATTAATGAGATTTTTTTGCCCTTTCAGAACAGAGAGGGCATCCTCTAGCATTGTTTTCAGTCTTCAATACTAAAGGAAAACAAATTAATACTTCAAAAGGGTGCTGTAGGTGAGGAAGATTGCTCAAGTGCAGGATGGCCACGTTGGCCATTGCTGTGCTGGTCAGAGCCCAAGGAACCTCCTGTGGTTCAGCAAGCGCAAGAAACGAGCATCACTGTGACTACACATCAACCCTCTCCATTGCCAAACAGAATCCACATCAAGCATGCTTGCCTGTGTCTGGGCTGGGAGTTCAGGTGCTGTGTGGTCGTGAACACTGCACTGCACAGTCTAAGGGCAGGGCTGGAGCAGAACAGCTTCAGCTGCCCCCCCAGCCCCACTGCTTCAGGTAGTGCTGGACTGTAAAAAGATGTTCAGAATTTGCATCGAATTCCCATAAGTCTAAGTTACCCATGCCTGCTTCAAAACTAACCTTTGCAGAGCTGTCAGGCTTTTGTTCTACTTTATCAATGCCCTTGATAAGAAGGTTAGGCTGTATGATTGGGTTTTGTTTTTTCTTTGTTGCCTGCAAAGGTGCCCAGCTGATAATCTTAGAGAATAAAATCCTCTTTTCAGTCACAAAGCAGATAACTGCCTGTGAAGTGACAGTGCAGGTCTCAGTCCTGACCTGTAAGGAGATGAAGGAATACCAAAGACTGTAACGTTTTCAGTTCATACTTATTCAGACCTGACTGGCATCCAAGACATTAAGTGCATCTGGCAACGATGTCACGTTACAGACAACCTGCCCTTCCTGAGAGAGACTGAAATTTCTGCGTGTGTTTTCGCAGCTGACAGAACGTCTCTGGGATATTCTGAAAATTTTAAATTTGCGCTTGTTTTTTATTTGATCATAGGCTTTTTTTCCCCATGAAAAGAATCATAAGATTTATTTCATAAAAAGAATGATTTTGGAGCTATATAATAATTTTTTTAATAGCTTGAAATGCATCTCTGCAAGGTTGAATGCTTCAAATTAATAATGTCAGAATATAAAGTTATGGATCTTCCAACAAAACTCTATTTTCTTAGGAGGAAAACAGAAGCGCTTCTGGTTTGTGGGCTATTTTGGGTGAGACTCTTGACTTAGAAAACTCTTCAGCAGTTAGGGATGTTCACAGGACCAGTATTTTGGTGCTGAGTAGAGAGACAAGTCCAGACTGATATTAAAGAAGCAACTGTTCCTGGCCGTTGCTGATCTGAGATAGATCCAAACTGACAAAATAAAGACAAAATGCCATGGGTTGTGATATTGCCTGGTATTGCCTGCTGAATTGCAGGCTGGGCAACAGAGTACCAATTTTCCTTCCAGTTCCTATTCATTCCTGTTTCAGTGCTCTCCTCCATCCTGATGACACTTGTTCCTCTAACTCAGGAAGATGCTGATTTCCCTTAATGGTTTAAAACAGATTCTGCACTTTCTGGATTAAACCAACTTGTAGACACACTGTGCCCAGTATTTCCCTGTGTCATATATGGCCTTATGGTTCAGGTTTTCTCCCTAAACTCGGATGTTTGGTGCAGATTCAACACTCCATTTTCACAGAGCTTGTTGCCACAGAACTGTTTCTTTCAGGCAAGTCTCATATGCTGTAATCAGGTAGAAATATTGACTGTCTCTGTGGTTGCAGCAAAGGCCTTGGGTAACAAGCAGCAATGGAATCTCAAATATACTCAACAATCCTATTTAAACAAAAACACTTCTCTCAGTGAAGGACTCTGTGTAAGAGGGGTATTTGTACCAGTCTAGATACAAGTATTACTGTTTAAAACAGTCCTGAAAACAGTTCATTTATTCTGTTCCTAAGTAGTTCCAGGCATTTGAAAGATTTTTCCTTGCTGTCAGTTGATCTTGTCACTTAGCCAGTTTCATGAGTGCTCAAGACAGTCTTCTCCTGGATCAGCTTTGACAGCATGACCAAGGAATTTTTTTAAGTAACGATACTAAATAAATAGTGTGGGGGTTGGTCATTGTTTCATGCTCAGCTCCATCTGCATCTCCTTTCTAATCACATCAAAAGGCCGTCTTGGTGTCTTGCTTTGTAATATCGCCAATAGGAAGCTTCAGACTCAAGAGGTGGATATGAAGCTCCCACGAGGATGTGCACAGCATTGCATTTGGCCGAGCCAACTGACTGCAGTGCACAGTGATTTGTGAACAAAGCTGCCAGGTCCCATTATTTGTTTCCTGCAAGTGTTCAGCACCAGCCTGATACTTGAGGAAGTGCTCAGAAATCCCTTTCAGTTCATAAGCAGGAAAGCCATCTTATTTTTTTTCCTTGCCTGCATTCTGTCTTTAACCTTACTACAGAGTTGATTTGCTCCTTTTCTTAGTAAAAACAGCTAGAGGATCTGACCTCAATTTCCCAGGATTCTGTGTTTGTCAGCAGGGAGCTACCATCAATATAAGAGGGAAAACCTGTCTATTTGTTTGCTTCAAGCTCAGTAGCCAGGCTCCATTGCAAGAAGGGCACTGGTCTTTGCTGTGTGTTTGTATACTAGGTAACAGTGGGGCCCTCATTGAGGGCTGGAGCTCTTAGATGTTATTGTAACAGAAATAATGCGAGAAATAATAGCCATGCTGGCAGGGAGGCAAATCAGAGCTTGGCTGGGAGTCTTCCCTCAGGCCAGGTCCCTTTTTGAATGTGCAGGTAAGCTAGCTGTGCAAATTAGCTTGTCCAGCTTCTGGTACACAGGGAACAAAATGGATTTAGCCAGGTATTGCCTATGAATATTACTGTATGATGGGATGTTTCCGGTGGCCTTCACAAACACTAAGGCTGCTGTGTGTGTGGTACTGTTGCATTTGGAAGTGAAAATTGGGCTATAATGGCTTTACAAATCTGTCCTGATGATGTCAAGAACGCTGGAGTATTGAGAATGCCATCCTAGGTGAATTTTTTGCTATTTTATGTAGAAAAGATTTTGCATGTAGAACAGGGAGTACTGCACATTTGAGAAAAAAGCTTGAATGGAAAAATATTCTATTGAAAGACTAATATGCCAGCAGCAGTCTGTGTTTAAAGGCAGAGCGAATAGGCACCCCAGACCTCATAGATGCTTTGACATTTTCTGTCCTGGCAGAAGGGAAGGGTGTTTGAAGAGCACAGACTCTACATAGAGACTTCTCAAACAAATGGTCTCCTATTGCCTTCTCCTTGTAGAGTAGATAGCCAGAAGATCACCTTTTCATGACTTTACACACTTGCTTATATGATGAAAGATCCTGAAGTGTTGAGATTTCCATGTGCAAAGAGAAAAACAAAAATAGTTCTGCATCAAAGTGAAACTTACTCAATTTCCTAGAAACATTGTCACCTAGGGGGAGTAGAAGAGAAGTGCCTAAACCAATTGTGCAGCTTCACTTTACACCTCAGCTTTGGCTGTTTGTCTGGTGGGCTAAGAAGAAGCTCAGAGTTCAACAGATTTTGATGAGACTGATTCAGCCACAGCTTCTAAGGCCCTGGCACTTCTCAGCCTGTGAGAAGCTGAACTGGCAAGAAATCGAGGTTTGAAGAGTCAATAAAATTGCACTGCTCCACAAAGCTCTTCAGTTTTGACAAACCTCCGTTTTTCAAAAGAATGTTCCATCAGAAAACTCACAAGTATGCCTTGGGGAAGGGGGGGAGGGATAAGAAGTTTACTCTTTTCCTTCTGCCTTCAAAGGCAACAGGCCAGAAAGATGTTCTCATTGTGTGAGCAGGGACGGAGTCATGGGGTATTGGATCAAGCAAATTAGTTTAAAAGGGAGTGGTGAAGGTTGTCAGTAGGGTGAACTCTACAGATGTGATTTGTCTGTTGCATGTGGGCTGCCTGTTTTTGGGTTCCGATGGAAAGGTCTCTGGAGCACAGGGTTCTTTTCTTCTGTGAATGTCCAGCCCGCAGTAGAACAGAGCCTTGTGCTGACAGTAGGCTCAGGGAAGGCTCTGCCAGCACCCAGCCAAACCCCTCCAAAAGCCTGGAGGAATCCTAGTGGGAGTGGGCTTAGGATCAAAACTACCAATTACTATCCTGGTTGTGGTAGTAGATCTATTTGCTGCATGCAAATTTGTGTATTATGTTTGGATATAAGGATTTTTAAAAGCTGTGTGAAAATGGTTTTCTTTAATGAATTGAGTGATTTAGAGGCCCAGTGATTTGAGAGTTACAATTATAACCCATGCAATGTAATGCAAAGGGCTCTAACTAAATTCAGCAAGTTAGTGTTGCTGTTGACAACTTGATACCAATAGGAAAGACATATGGCCATCATCTGGTCCAGCTGCTTGGTGAGAGCAGGCCAGTGTCACCCAAGTCAAAAAAAACCAGCAACTTCATGAGGCAGCTCTCTAAATAAGGTATGTATTCAGAATTCTTGCTGAAGCTGAAATTGAATGTGAAATGTTATCGTATTTTTATTTCTGTGTGATTTAACTTGCTATAATATTAACCACAGAATTTGTACAACAAGTACAAAATTATCAACGGAATTGAATCCAGCAACAGACAGTATGATTCACAGCAAAATACTGTCACTACTCAATACTTACTTGAAGTTCTGGCAGAGTTTTGTTATACCGGATAAATGCTCTCTCTTGCACAATTTTGCAAATCTCAGTTAGCTTTATTTTTCCCTTTAGCTTAAATTTTCAGGAACTTTAGGTTATTATAGCTGCATTGTAACAAAGCAGATTATCAACTAGCACAGAATGAAACTTAATCTGCAAAAGCATATGGTTAATATGGGGTTCAGACATAACGAGTGTGAAAGAAGTGAATTTCAGCCAGCATGTGTTTATCAAGCATTGTCATTGCCAGCTATTTGAAATTCATTTTTTGCCATTTGGAAATGTTAACATTGTAATTCTTATGTTTTTCCAGACACAAAGAGCAAACAGACACTTTCTATGCGAATTAGGTTTCTTTGATTAAGAGAACAACAAACCAGACAAAAAAGTCCCCTTGAAAGAATGCCCTGGTGTGGTTTTCTTCTGACAGTCTGCACTGCGGTTTGCTCTGCTCCACAAACAAAGGTCATTTAGAAAAGGGAAGGAGAAGTGCGCAAGAAAATGATTTTTCCCACTGTGTTGCTGCCTGTCATTGTGCCCTGAAGAGCAAAAGGCAAAATGCAGAGTGGGTGAGCATCAGTGGCTGTTTTTCCCACTAGTTCAGAGGATTAAGCCCAGGATATGCCTGCAGTCTGTTTGCCATGAGGGAATTCTTAAAGGACAGCCCTGAGAAAGGATTAGCAGGCAGGGACAGCCACAGAGGGTGCCGTGCAGTGACTTTGGGGGAGTGAGGTGGCTGATTGGGGGGATTTGTAAATTCAGTGGTGCTCAGGGGGATGGCTTCGAGAGGGGCAGGGAGTCACCTGGCAGCAGTGAGAGCTGAGTGCAAGTGGGAGGTGCCAGGCAAGCATGTGCCTCTCCCAAGGACAACTGCATCTTATCTGGGAAAAAATAAAGTGGGTTTTGTAGCATGTTGGCTTTGTAACACAGACCCAGGTTTCTTTTATAATAAAAATAGCTTTGAATGTTCTCTTTATATCTTATTTGTTAAGATTATTTGCTGCAAAAACCTCACAAGGGTAGTCTGGCAGAAGTGGAATTCTGCATATTTGCGTAACAAAAGCCAATCATTTTCTTATTTCAACTGAAAACGTGTGATACACCTAATTCCCCTTATCACGTGTCAAATTAATACTTTGTTCCTCTAAATATTGTTTGTACTGAAGCTTTTTTTGTAAAGAGCATAATATAATTTTAATTATGATGCAAATTATTAACAGAAACTGCTGGGCTTTGTGCTTTGTTTTTAAATCACAGTTCCTTAAACTTCAAATTGCAGCCACTAGGGTCCCTTTTGTTTTGTGAAGGTGAGCAACAGGGTGTGATTTCCAGTGCTGATGGTATTTTCTGGGATATGGGTCAAACCTAAGAGGGAGTTGAGTCAGCTGGGAGAGGACAGAGGTGGGTGGGTGGGCAGCAGGGTGGGAGGGCTGTTGCCATGGGGATGGAAGCCCCTCGCAAGGTACTGGAGACTTAAACAAGTCTCTCCTTTGGTTAGGAAGGCAGACTGGAAGGAGCTGCTCCCTAGACTGAACCAGCTGCACTGAATCATTCATCTGGGTCTGAAAAATTATGATCCACTTACCTTCTTTTCCAATAAAAAGATGAAATTGTTGAGTGTCTGGATGGCAACTTAGCCAAAAGCAGAAATGAAAGGTGAAGGTGTTTGAATGCTGTGTGTCCTTTAGTGGCACTTGGAGTATTCCTCCTCTCATTTATCAAATTCCCATTCCCTTAAACATGAGTTTCTGGTTGCTTTTTTCTCAAAAAAAAACCAGCAAAAAAAGACCCCTCCAAACAGTAAAAGCAGTAAAGCAAAGAGGTCTGTGGAAAAAGTTCACTGGCTTATGTCTGCTCGGTTTTATTTTTAGATCTGTATAAAGTATTTCTCAACTTTCTGCCTTGTGTCAACGTCAGTGAGCTTCCCCAACGTGCCCCAGCTTTAGTTCCTGTTATTAGAATTGAGATAGGAGTATTAGAAAGAATTTGGGTAGCAATGCTGTGTCGTGCGATTCTGTATTTCAGAAGTCTGAGGGAGTCAGAGATCTTGCAAATACATCTTCTATTAGTCTTACAAAACTCTTCTCATGTGCCAGGCAGATTAATGCTAATACTTGTGCAGTGGGAAGAGTAAATCTCTGAGACCACACATTCAGCTTCGGTCTGCAGGTTCTTATTATCCCTTGCCTTATTACGTCAGCTCCAAGGGTTTCACCAGGTCTGCACCGAAGTAAAAAGAAAACTGGAGAGGATCCTGGAGGTGAGGAAGTTACGTTCCCAGTCCTCGCAGGCTCCTGTCACTGCTTCCTAGGAGCTCAGCAAGCGAGTGGGTCTGCTTTGCCTGTAGGGAGGTTGTTACTCACAAAAAGTCATTCCTTTGGTTAAAAACCTTCTGTTGACATCCAATTTTCAGTTTATTTGGGGAAAGCTCACGCTGCTTTGTTCTTGTGCCAGCATCTTCTATTTTCACATAAAAGATCTTTCCCCTTCCTGGCACTTATCCCTGTGATGTATTTATAGGCACTAATGGGCTTCTATCCATTCTCTGCTTTCATTTGTTAGCAGAAGTAAGTCAGGCTTCACCAGTCCCCTTCATTTGAGCGAAATTATAGCCAATATTGTAGTCAAAGCTGTTTAATATTGTGTGTTCTTCCCTCAAGCCTTACCTGCTTTTAATGAAGTGGATGATGTCTCTGTTACTTTCCTAGATGTCACTGTGGCAGCTTCTTGTCATCTTACATTCAGATTGTATGTCCATATATTTCTCAGTTTCTTTTACACTGAAGAACTCCTATTTTATATCATGAGTTGTGGGTTTGTTGTTTTGTTTTTTAGTTAGGCCATTAAGACCTAATGTTTTATGATACATAATTTCGTTCTGTTTCTATTACTCTAATTGTTCCTGTCTAACCTTCCAATCTTCTTCTGTTGCTGATATAGCCTACATTATCTACTACATTATCTTTCCCTTGCTCTCTTACAATTAGTTTTTCAGTCCTCACCTTCTTCATCTCAGCTAATGGACTCCCACGTTCTGCTCTCCTGGACTCCAGCGAGTCTAGATCTTTTTGGGTTAGAAAACCAGTTATCAAAGAAACCTAGATGAATCCAAACTAATCTGATATAGCCTGTCATTTCTTGTCCAATCCACTCAGAAGCTGAGGCTGAAATTAACTCGGTTCTGCCTGTTTCACTCTCTCAATGCTATATGTTCACTTGAGGTTTATTTCCATACAGCTCCTGGTTGTTTCTGTACCCTTCATCCTTAGCCAATCTGTTTTGATTCCTATATTCGTTTCCATTTAGGCCAGGCTCTATTTTCTTTTCTGTCCGTAGTGAGTGATATCTGGGGTATTTTGATTAGCTAAATATCAAGCTCTTCTTGTGACAGATGGAGTGCCTGCAAGTTCAGTTGTTTGCTATGACTTCCAGAACCGTTCTAGAACCTGCAACCGCTTCTTGTGAGTCCATTTTTCCACTACCTTTTTAGAAGGAAGAAGGATAAAACACTCAGCAGTGTAAAAAGCAAAATTTAAAGGAAGGCTTGAGGTTCTCCAGATCAGTCTTTGTCATCATGGCCACAGCAAGTTTTACAGCATGACTAAAGTAAGGAAATATCTTCATGAGACCCTCACAAACAGAACTTTGTATGGAAAAGCTTTATCATGAGTGGTTTGGGAGAAATGTGTTTCACTGGGAATGAATTTGATCCAATGACTTTGAATCTCTACAATATTAAATGCAAATTTCTATTAGATCTAAAATGTTTATTATAAACTGATTTTGATTCATTACTCTTGGCTCAGAAAAGACTTCAATAGGTGTTACAGAACAACCATTCATATTCTTACCTTAACAGTCATCACAGTTCTTGTTTCATGGTTTTGTCATTTGGCTGTGAAATGTTCCAAACTGAAGCTTGGCATAAGAATGTAGCTACAGATTGCATTTATTCAATTAATCTGGGGTCCGTGTGGGAGGTTGGTGGTTTTTTGGTTTCTGTTTTGTTGGGGTTTTTTTGCATTTCAGAACTGCTATATAATTTAAAGAAAGGGTTTGGGGGCTTTTGTCCCTAATATGAATTAATGCTACTGAGTATTTAAAGTGTTAAGGTACTTCCATAATTAGCAGGTTTGCTGCATGAAGCATTACTACATTTTCAAGACATATTATATGCATTTCTGTCACAAAATATGGGACCAAAATATTCTGGGCCTCCTCCTGTATGATTTTAAGATAACTTTGCTTGGTTTTGGTGACATAAAGCTGTTGTGAAGTTGATAGTCACAGGAAGCTAATTCTAGATGTTCAAGAGTCTTCATTTGGCAGGGACAGCAAGGAAGCTTGTGCACTAACTTCTTAGCTTTAACACTGTGGCTGGGATCAGAGCTTGGTGTTGCTAAAATTGCATTTCTATAGATATTTGCAGCCACCAGCCAGTGTCAGCCCCTCAGTCTAGTTGCACTGCTGCTGAGAAGAGATTTAAAATCTGTCACTGTGCAAAAAACTATTAAAATTTTTAATAATTTACCTTTTTTCTTCTTTCTTTCTTGTCCAGATTTCCCATTGTGTTTTGTAACAGAAAAAGACAATTGGAAACTATATCTAGGGTGTGCAATATTTTTTGCAAACACAAAGCACTGGATCATAGATGTGTTAGTTAAAAACAAACAAAAAAACCCCAACCAAACCACCAAAACCTTATTCCTGATGAAATGATCCTTTCTTAGCACCTACTTTATGCTAGGCATGGGATCAACAAAATATGGTTGCCATGGAAGGCCCCAGCCAGGACCCCCAGCTCAGGGGCTGGCAGGGTCTGTTGCAGCAGTGCGTGCACAGGCTCCTGTGGCATCTGTGATGAGCAGCACTTGAGCTGTTTACAAACCAAGCAGAGCACAGGGACAGCTGCCTGTCTCCTTCTCTCTTTTGTCCTTGGGTTAGAGCAGTACTAGAGCAAAGGAGATGTTGTTTTTGTCTGTAACTGTAGAGATAATTGCAAGTCTAAACTATAAATGTTAATGCTTCACATATTTAAGGAATTATTTATGAATATGGATTAGCCCAGCCAGTGAACATTAACTATGATAAATATCTTGTGTTCTTCAGCATTGTTTATCAACAGGTATTCCAAAATTCATTGCAGTTTTAACCTTGATTTGTACAAACTCTGCAATATGCACAGAAGTCACTCTGTAACAAATCACAGGCAAAACAAAGAAGTAAATTAAGTTTAGCAATTAATGTATTCAAGCACAGTAACAAGGTCATCTGAAAGTAATAGGCTTTAGAAAGAAGAGTTGCCCAGGTTAGAATTCAGCATCTCTGGACTCCCAACTTTTTGCAGCAAGTTAACAATACTAAGCATATTCTGAGGTTTTAGTGGCTACAAACTGTTCAGTTGGTTTCCAATCCCATGGAATGTCCAGTTGGTTTCCAATCCCAATCCGATCTCCTCCCTACAGTAACCCACAGTACTCAGGTGTCAACTTGGCCTGCCCTTGGTCAGACTTTGCTCAGCTTTGTATGACTGCTGGTCTTTTGAGGGCATGCTCTGTCTGCTGACCTGCGTGACCAAATCCAACCTACACAATGCAACAGAGCCCAGTGCATCCCCTGGGAAGAGTCACCCCTTGCTTTAGCAGGGTAACTTTGACTTGTGCTGCTCTTACAGCCCTGCCACTCAAGTACAGACCCACTTCTCTCATAAGATCTGACAAGATCACAGCTGGAGACAGTATAGCTGTAGGCATTATGCATTTTCATGCACTGTGAGTACTCTTCCAGGATGAAAGTGATTAAAAATTTTGACATATTGAGGAAAAAAATGAAGAAGTTACATGGACTGCAATTTTAAAATACAAAATAAATTAAAAATGAGGAAGTCATGTGGACTAAAATTTAAAAATACAAAATATTAAAACATAATACTAGTGAGTGTAAAACGTTTTGCACACCTTGAGCCTTTGAAAGGATTTTAAGTATAGTAATGGGGCTTCTGTTGGAAGTGTCATGATTATTGTAGATTTTTGCCAAATTTCTTTAATTTCGGAACTATCAAAAGTGTCTTCTCTGATTCATATACTGAAAAACAGGAGATACTTAAAGGTGAAGAGGTAGACTGTGTTTGTTGTAATAATGATTAACTCTATCCTTAGTATTTTATTTTAATAGCTTCTAAGTATAAACACATGCTAAATCAAAATAAAGGGCATGTCAGGATAAGAGACAAGTAAAAAGGTATAATGCACAACAGCAACAGAACAACTAAATGGAGCTGCAGAATGCATTACATTTTTCAGAGTCACAGCTGATTTGTGTGGATGTTGGGTAAGAGAGACCACGTGCTCGTGTGGATCTCAAAAACAGAAATGGAAGGAAACATAAGGCAAAGATATATAAAGGGACCAGATACAAGTCAGATTGGGTTTGCATACCATTTATCATGTTTGCATAGACCCGTTGAGGCATTCCAAGACATTCTGGACAAAAGTAAATAAATCCATTTAGCACTGAACTGCATAGACATACTGACTTTGGTCTCAGGACTTGGCTCTGGATTTTCTAAAGTACATCCTATTTCTTTAGTGTAGACATGCCTTAAAATGATTTCTTGGCTAGGTCTTCCATTAGCTGTGAGCAGCAAGGGGTTGGGGAAATGAGGTTTAGCAGTGTTTTGTCACATGGAGCAGGTAGTGGTTACTGTGGCATTATATAAAACATGGGAGTTTGTGAGGGGGAGGGTTACAGCTAGAGAAGACAAAGTAGGTTATTTTGCTTTAAAATCAGAGGAAAAAGAAATTTCTTAATATGTTTATATTTCAAAGCTGAGATGGGAATTGTGGTTACTGCACATTAAGTATAATGTCATATGTAGGGTTGGGACTAGGAGATTCTCTAAATTGGTATATTACAAATTTCTGTGTAAGAACAAATGAGGTAATAAATTAGAAGCAACTGGCAAAATTCAGCTAATTAGAATTTATGATGGTAGAGAAGATACTTTGTGCTACTAACAAGTATGACTACCTTGTGCTAAATACAGGCTGTATATTTAATTCAGGTCCAGCATTTGGACCTAATAGTTTCTCCTTGGTGCAGGGTTACAAGTCTGTGTTTTCACAGGTTTTATTGTAGTCCTGTAACTCCACCTGATTTGTTCTTTTGCTGTCTCACGTCCAGCTCAGTATGTTGATAGCTCAGTGATACTGTTAAAGGGATAGGTGGGCTTGCAAGCATTTGTTCTCCAGTTCTGAGCACAACCTGCAGGCCATGCTTCTCTCTCTGGTAAATTTTTATGTGGAGCTGTTATAAATGGGGAAATTTCCTGAGAGGTATTCCAAATGTCTCAACCTCTCTGTTTCTTGCTAGGAGATACTGAAGATAAAACTCATCCATTTGGAGCAATGCTTTTAAAAGATCCAATTCTATACGAAATGGAAGCTTGAGCCAAATTCTGAGTGTTTCCAAATGCTTGGGTCCTCCTGCCTCAGTCTGTTCTCTGCTGCCAGCCCAGTGACTCAGTGCTGTTCTGAGAAATTCTTGCCCACTTCTTACGTTCCTTCCATTCAGATCATTTATGTTTGGACTCCCTGGTTTCACAGAGAGATACAACTTCCTTTTTTGCACTGGGAGGATTGCTGACCAGTATGCAAGGAATACAGCAATGGGGCTAGTGAATTTTTTTCAGAAGTCTCTTTAGTACTGTCTCTACATTCCCATATTTCTGAGGCTGACAGAAAGAGCCAGTGGTGAAAGCCTAAATACTGGAAAAACACTTGGAATGCTTTGGAGGAAAATCAAGGCCTTTTCCCTGATAAGAAAAATCTAGAAACTCTCTTCCAGTTATTGGCATTAGAAAGCTGATAATAATTTTGTAAGTAGAGCGAAGTCAATAAATCTGGAAAAGTAATCAGCTACAATAGTGTATGTGCCCTTTCCAGAAAAACAAATGTATGCTATCTGGAGCCAAGGACTGTAAGGTACTTTTGTGGAAAATGATTTTCTAAAGGCTTCATTTTATTCTGCTTTGTTACATACCTGTAGCTCTCTATTGAAATCTTAGAGCATTCGTTCTTGCAACAGCTTTTTTCTTGTATGTGTGCAAAGACAAATGAAAATTTTCTCAGTGATAGTCAAAATATCCGAATTATAAGTCGAAGGTACTTGTTACCTGCGACTCTGATGCCAACAGGATCTTGTACTCTGTGTCTTGAGTAAAGACAGAGGAAATATTCACCGATCTGTTTGCAGGTCCAAGTCATTCCTAATGTTTCTCCCACTTAAGTTTGTTCCTGATCCATTTGAGTGGGATACGCTGGTGTTACTTCTGGCAGGTCTCACGCAAGCTCTGTCCCCCTGCAGTCAGAACGTGCAGCCACTGGCAGTCCCTGGCTTGGCCAGGAACTCGCCTGAGTCAGAACTGACAGAAAAAGCAGCTTTGGTTTAACTTTGACCAACTTTGTTGAATCTCCTCCAGATCCATTTTTAAAACTGTCTTTAGTAATTTTATTAGTGGATGCAAACTTGATAAAATAGTTTTCCCCAAACTAGTTGTCCTGTAAATGACTGCTGAAAAT
Source organism: Edolisoma coerulescens (assembly GCA_013397115.1). NCBI lineage: Eukaryota > Metazoa > Chordata > Aves > Passeriformes > Campephagidae > Edolisoma > Edolisoma coerulescens. Next base: position 297,515 of record VWZW01002525.1, on the reverse strand, counting down.
TTTGGTAAGGTGTTTTATCTGACTCTCATAACATAAACTGCTCTCATAGCATAAACAATGTATTGTCCATCTGTCAAAGGTCACAAAACCCTCCAATTGCACAGGTTGAAACCTCAGGCCCTTGTGGAAAATTTTCCAGCATCAAGCTTACTGGATTTGTGCACTGAAGTGGTAGAGGCACAAATTTTGATACAGAATTCGTAACACTTCATATCTGCTTCTTATCCAGCAAGGCTGGCATAAGCAGAGGAAATTCTGGATTGTTTTTAAAAGTCCATGTGTGTTATTTGGGAAAGGTTTTGGTACCAAAACTATTCTGAGTGGAAGTTGACTGAATTTGTTTCTTCTAAATGACTGAAGAAATGGTACTGGATTATTCAATTTTAACATTAATTTTCTTAATTTTACATATTTTTTCTAACTTTAAATGAATTGGTGATATACACTGATGCCTGAAGGGAAAGGAAAAGGTGAGAAAAGGAAAAATAAGATATGAATGAATTGGTGTCTGACCAGATCAAAACCTGTCATAAATTTCAAACTTTACATGGTATTTTTCTTACCTTAGAGTTATTTTTCATTATTAAGTTAAACAATTTAGTGTCACCATTACTCTCTTCCTGGAAATAAAGCACTGCAGTCTTTTGCTTTGGTGCTGGAGGCTAATTCTCCTGCAGCCAGGGACTATAAAGAAACGGAAATAGTGAAATGTGGTTTTCAAGTGAACTGGCTGCTTTCCAGCTGTATTAAGCTGAAGTGAAGACTGTGTAGGACACCACTGAGTCTCTCAACAAGAGAATTCTAATGGAGTCTGAGATTGTGAGCTTTCTGTTCAGGCAGAACAGAGCAACTTTTCAAAGGTTGTCAAGGATGAAACTTAATTGGGTGCTGCAAGAGACCAGGAAATCATCATTCAAACTGCCTGACATCTAAATCCTAGAAATATAAAGGCATTAAAAGCCAGATGTCATGCATATAATCATAAAGCATTGAGAAAACTTGTATGAGGTCTAGACCAAGAAGAAAATCTGGATGTTGTAACATTTCCTGCCTGCATGGTTCTAGTGATCTTGGATGTGAATGACTCTGGAGTAAGAGCCAGAAAAGTGAAAACAAAGAAATTTAAATCCCCAAGTGTCACAAGACAGCTAAAGGACCGTCCTTGGATATACAAAAACCAATGAGAAGCTACTGTGAGTTTCCAGAAAGACATTTACAACATCATCTGATAAAGAAATTAATTTTGCTGATACTGCAAGATTCAATGCACAGAAATATAGGACACTACTAGCATTTTACAGAAGCACAAACAGTTTATATATTGTCATTATAAACATATGCAAGATTTTTCTTACAAAGAAAAAAAAGAATTGAATGAAAAAAGCAAGAAAACAGATTTATTTCCCAATATCAAATGGAATTTTCTCATCTGTGAAAAATTCAAGCACCAAATTCTTTTTTCCTCACTTACTGCTCCAGCTGATTTCCTACCACACGTCATCAAATCTATTTATAGATTTCATTAGCCCAGCGTCTCTTTCTTTAACAATGTCAGACTCGTTTCTGAGCTAAATAAAAACAAATGAATATTAATGCTTTCTTCTTTTGTTTGGCACTTCTAACATAGAGCAACAGCAGATGCAAATTTGTTCACTGTGATTGTGTTCCTTGGGATGGTAAAGGCAAGAATTTTTTTTCAGACTTGAATAATAGTAATTTCAAAACACCGATTAGGTAAGGTGTGTTTCTTGGTGTGCATGTAGAACAGCTCTAGATCTGCAAATATAAGATTATCCTAAACAAAAGCTCCTAATGTAATATGCACAAAATTGTGATTCTTTTATACACCAGATGTTAAATCTGCAAGGAATCCTGTTGATAGATAACTGGATGGCATCCTAGCTCTTTTCCCATACAAGAAACAAAAAGAAAATCCTCAGATAACACTATGTCATGCAACTCCTTAAGGCTTTCTTTTTTTCAAAGCAATATGCAAAATATTGCAATGAATCACAGACATAATTTTGCTTCAGTTAAGGCAGAAAAAAAATCCATCAAACAAGTCAATCACTCCCAGCAAGAAAAGCATCTTATTTACGGTTGTATTTTTTGTTGTTCAGTAATTTTTAATTCATTTTATTTACAAACAAAAGGACTCCCTTATTAATTTATGTAGCTTTTTGGTATAATATGGTTTCAAATATGAAGATAGGTTTTATCATTTGTCCTTTTGTAACAAGAAGAGTGGAAAAAAGTTGCTGTGCTCTGAGATATTTTATCCAGCCTTCTCAGTGGCTCTAAACCTGAGTTAGTTGGTCATTTACAGTGCTGGAGAGAAGCGAAAGACAAAGGAGACAGGAGCATGTTGTAACTTAGTCATGGAGAAAGGGATTTGTTAAACTTTGTGGTTCACTCTTTTTCATATTTTGATTAAAAGAAAAAAACATGGCTGGACTGAATTGCCCTCTACTCTTCTCCCAAGCCCCATCCTTGAGGACACGCTTGTGTGTTTTATTTTCATCTGCTTTATGCCATACCCCTTTGGAGTCCTCTGCTTCTGCAATCTCCTTTTCAATTCTGCCACAGCAACTGCTGCCTGGTGTGACCAGGTATTTCATAGCATGCTTCGAGCTTAGTGTGACTGTTCACAGTCTGATTTATTCTTTAATGCTTGTCTACCCCAAAGTAATGTTTCTTTAGGAAATAAACTTGATGGTGGGAAAATTCTGCCAATGGATGTAGAAAGCTTAGTTGGGATCAGTTCTCAATTATTAACAGTGGTGTAAATTTGGAAAGGTTATACTGAAGACTTTCTGTCTAGCATTGTTTTAAGTATCAGGTGGCATTTGTCATAAACTTATGCCTCAAGTCAGGAGACACTTCACTTAAATTTGGATTTCACTTTGGTTAGGCTTAGATGAATTAGAGGCAGCATTAAGCTATAAATCCATTAACCTGGTGAAAAATTAGATCATTTCAACTTTTTTTTTTTAATCTAATGCTCAACATTTAGTCCACAGTTCTACCAGTTCCTAGAACATGGGAGCACTTATTAATCCATTCCAGCATGAAGTGCAGAGGTTTAACTCAAGATCTGCACAGATCTACGACATGTTTTGGGTTTTGCTGTGGGGCTTTTTTGTCTCATATTACATAATTTCTGAATTTAGACTGAATGACAATATAGTCTGTCATCACTAAGTATATGAAGATAGCTAAAAGAAGAATTTGATTTGGTTCTTCATATATGTTCTTGGATTCAGCCTAGAGTTCATACTACTGGCTGAAAATAAGAGGAGTTTTTTTTTAAATAACCACATTTATGGGCTCCACAAAGTGCTTATTGAGTGACATGTTTGGCAGGTTTGAGATTAGTTTTGTTCGTGAAAGCTGAACGTTATTTTACACTATTAGATTACTTTAAAAGCATCCTTCCAAGAGAATATGTAGCAAGTTCATTCAGTTATCCTGATTAAAAACATTTGCAGATGTCATTTAAAACTTGTACATAAAAGCCATTTCTTTTTTTACCATTTCTGTGGCTGGAACTCTCCCTCTCTTCTCTGTACGTGTGCGCATTCATGGAAAACCGAAGGTCTGTAACCGGGCTGTGTTTTCCCAGGTGGGCTGGAGCCAGAGCTGACCCCTCACTCCAGGCCAGCAGCCCGGTGAGGTGTGCTGGGGTCAGAGCAGCAGCCTGGGGTGTCTGATGGTGCCCCAGGGAGCTCAGTCACCAGCTCACAGCCTCAGCTGTGGTTGTTGATGCCTTCTCTGTCTCCCAATGGAGACTGGGGCTCCTCTCCCATGGTAGCTGTGACCACAAGCAATAAGATGTCGTGTCCTGTAGCTCCTACTGAAGCCAGAGCTGATTTCAATATCTGTGCATAAAAATGGTAGTAGCAGGCCATCTGTTATAGCTACTTCACCAAGAAAACTACAACCAAACAAGCTATAAATATTTTACTTATTTAAAATAAGAAAATAATTCTTTCCACCACGTGAGAAACTGGTACAATTCTTCATCCTTTCTAAACATGCATGTTAGCAATGGGATCACAGCGAAAATGGGAAACTGGCCCTTACTACAGAACATGCTTCATTAAAAAATAACTTGCCTTTAGTCTGGGATACAGCAATCTGCACCCAAATTTATAATCCCTTCCTCTCCATTTAGAGGGAGTTAAGCCTAGCCTTAGATGTGGATGATATATAAATTTTTTTTTTAATTGACTTAGGATAGCAAATGGTTCCAGCACTCTGTCTCTTGTGTTCTTCAATCCTTTCTGTTTCTGCCTGCTCATTTGGAAGTGGTGTGTTCCACCAAAGATATATCACTGTATTCCAGGGATGAATACTTACCTCTCCCATAATTTAAGATACAGTAAATCATTCCTTTTACTCAGAGAATTTAAGCTTGTTTCCTTTAGATTTGATTAAAGACTCAGATCTGAGAAGAAATTTTAAGAAACTTTGTGTAAATACTAATTAAGAATCCTGGTTATTCAGCTATCAGGGTCTTGCCAGAGCTCTGGGTTGCAGAAGACAGGAATCTCAGTGTTAGAATTCTCCTTCTAAAGATTTGAAAATGGTCGCGGCTTCTCCAGCACACCTAATTTCTGGAAGGGTACAGTACTTCTACATTTGTGAGTCTAGAATTAGAAACAGTAGATTTCAGGGAGATATGTAAATTACTGATTCTGGGAGCTTTCCACCTGTTCAGATCACCTGAGTGTTCAAATACAGAATGAATAATCAACTTAGTCACCATTTTTGAAAATTTAAGTTGTGCTGTTCATGAGTAGTTGTAATAATAGTTTTTAATTTTTTGTACTTTTACTCCTAGGGGTTGTTAATTGTACTGCCAGATTTTAAAAAGAAATAAATCAGCTCAGCATAAAATAGTCATCTTTCTCCCTGAAATATCTCTGAGTGCACTGCTGTCCTGCATTCTAATTCTAAAATGAATTTGTTAAAAAGGGAAAAGAACACTGGGTAGATACATTTCATTAAATGTCCAATTATATTCATAGCTGGAGCTGTAGTGATTCTTCCCTGATCTTTTAATAGAGACACTGGTCTCCCAATAATTATAATTGCTTGTTAAACTAACCCGATAGTGCAGTGCTAGCCCATAAAGGGTTGTTTAAACTTGAGATTCAGGTAGCTCTTTCTAATTCAAGGCACCTATTTTGTCAAGGCTAATTGAATTATAGAGGTTATTCCACTGTCCTCTAAGAGGAAGCATTTATCATTCACACAAAATCTTGCAAAACAGTAATGCAGCAACATCTCTAGCTGAACTGCCATTTTAGTAATTTGTAACAAATGTCTTTAAATTTAGGAACTGAAATTGTGATAAACAACAGAAAACCCTTAAAATATGAGTCTTAGACTGTTTCGGAATATTCCTTATTATCTCTGTGAAAGCTTTTCAGACTATGCTGCCATACAGTCATTCATTTTATTTCCTAAATGTTTTTAGTACTCCTTCTCCCCATTAATTTCAAAACAGTTCAACAAATTCAATTTTCCAATCACTCTGGCTGACCTGAATCTGTATTGTTCAGCAAATTCATCATTTTCTTAAAGAACTTCCTCTACCCGCAATTCGAGATGAACACTGACTCTTCTGCATAGGCTGAATGGAGACCTGTAGCCATACTTGTACTGAAGTATAGCTAAAAGTAAGTTCCAAAAAAAAAAACCAAAGAGGCTGCACTGAGTCAAATGAGGTGTAAACAATTCAACAGCTCAAAGCCATTTATCTGGAAAGCTCTACAAAGGCCTTTCTTTTGTGTGTGAGCACATCCCATACCTGTAAAATAAGGGAAAACAGGAATATGTTCAGAAGCTGGTGCTGCCGCAGGGAATGGTGAAATGAGCATCCTGTTTGAGGGAGGATGTGGTTTGCAGGTGGCAAAGAGGAACTGGAGATCTGCCAGTGTGAATACCAGCATGGCATTAAAGTTAACTCCATCAACCTCCCAGCCAACTCAAAGTAACACATGCTGCATGCTAATAAACATCATATGGCTTTTCAGTCTGTGGTGGGAAGGGCCAAACCTGCAATTTTTAAAGAATTTTTTGGTATTGAGATGATTTAATTAGCAAGAATCAGTTTAAAGGTAGAACATGTCCAAAGGATAAAATTTCAGAATCCCAGCTGTGTCAGAAGTTAAAGTTTTGGGTTGGATGGGGGTGAAGTGGCTCATCAATTTTTGTCAAGAGGAGATTCAGGATAATGGAAATGTCAGCAGAAGGCCCTGGAATGTTTAGATGCATCTTCTGCCATGTCTTAAGACAGCTGGCAACAGAGTAGTAGTGAAATGCAGGAAAAGGTTAAAATAGCTTGTCAGTAAGATGCTATCTCTATGAAGATGTCTTGGTTTGTGTTGGTTCTTATTTCAGTGCACCGCAGCCAGCAGATTACATAAAATTCCTAAAATAAGATTAAAAATTATGTAATTTTAGTGTGCTATTATGTCTGTCAGCTTCACTTGGTGATGTCAGTAAAGGAGATTTATGTCTAGAGAGGTTTGTGTTTGTCAGTGAATCTTTTCCCCTTTTGGATTTTAATTTTCTGATTACAATGTGTCATCTAGTATAAATATTAACTAGGTTTTTGGAAAGGTTTATGTATTTCCCAGGAGTGTTATCAGTGGGGTCTAGTGTCACAAATGAGTGGTTTAGGTCGCTTAAAGCATCATCATCAAAGCTATTAGCTAAAGCAGGTTTAATATAAATTTGTGAAAATGCAACTTAATGAAGTTTGACAGCACAGTTCACTCTATTACTTACTGCATAGATGGAGCACGCAAAAGAAATTCAGATTAGAATGTGTTTAGAATGATTTACAGAGACAGGGAACACAACAGGGTTAGGGTGCAGAGGGGTAGAGACGCAAAAGGCTGAGGATGAAATGAGGTGTGGGAGACCCTCCCATTGGGTCATGAGGTTCAGATAATCCCCCTTGCTTTCTGTGTTCTTGATGGAGCCTAAGCAAGTCTGAGTCCAAACTTGGCCTCCAGTTTACATCAAAAGCATTTAACAGCCCTTAATCAATGACTGATGCAGTAGGATTCACTCTAAGCACAGCAGTAACTGTAGGTCTGAGACGGCAATACTCACACTGCGCTTGCTGTGAAGTATTTCAGTCAATTCACACCTGCACACACACCAGCACAGGGAGGTGTCCGTGCATATGTACAGATGTACAGAGGTAACTGCTAAAATCCCCTCACATTCAGTGGAACACTTTGGATGCCCTTGCAGTTCTCAGCAGACAAGGGTCGAGCCTCAATCATGGGGGTCAGAGCCCAGGCCCTCCGGCAGATTTCGGGGTGACCCTCAAGGATTGCAAAGGTGACAGCTGGCGAGCTGAGCTGTCCCACTTGGGGAGATGCTGCCACAGCCCCCTGTGACCCCAGAGAGCTCCAAGGGCCTCACTTAGCACCACTTCATATAGGGTTGTGGGATGATTGGCATTAGTCATCAGTCAATGTCCATCCGGGCTGTAATCCAATACAGTAATTATTGGAGTTTTTCAGAAGTCCAGTAGCAATAGTATTGTTCTCCTCAGGCTATGATTCAGGCAAGTAATGTTCCAAGGCTCTCCAGGGATGACTGATTATCTCTTGTCCCCTTCTTTGGTTAGGCAACAGAAGTTCCTAGTGCAGACAGTGTTTCTGATAAGCTTGAGGGGGGTTTAACTGCCCAGGGGCCATTAATCAAGGCCAAGGCCTAATGAGGATTCCTGAGATCATAGAGCAGCCTGAGGGAGGAGGATGGGGGGAATGCCCCACCACACCCAGTTAGAGTAGAAAGGGCACAAAACAAGTATTCAAGATGTAATCACAAGTCTCCTTTACCCATCTCTCTAATTATATGCTTTTTAGCTTTCATAGCTGCAGTGTATAATCCAGGTGTACCAGGCAATGTGCAGGAAATTAAAGTAGAATCTTATTGTTGGAAGGAATATGTCAATGTAGCTTGTAAATTGCAGATACAAAAAGCAAGGGAATGATAGTAGTAACATATCAGTCCTTCTGCAGGACCTCATCTGATAGCTATTAATCAGAGAAGGAAACCCTAGTCTGGATTCTTAGGCAGCCTAAATTGAATTGTCTAGACTGAGGTGAACAGAAGGGATTTATATCAACTGATATCTTGCCCCACAAGTTTGAAAATTCAGATTCAATTCTGTAACATGTCAGAAAGCCTTAATTTTTTTCTGAAAGAATATTCCAGATTCTACTGGCTGTACCTGCAGAAAATTAAGCTTGTCCAAGGTCATCAGCTGCTTTTTAAAAATGTAAAGAGCTTACAGTTGATTGTACCTTTACAGGTACACATTTAAGGTGCAGTGTGGCTATCTAGCACCTAGCCATGGTCTGTAGCTGTGGAAATATGTTTTTGTAGAAAATTTTAGCAAAATTCAAGAAACAGAACAGAAGCATATTTGCTTTAGTTACACTGGAAAATGTGAATCTTTCAGATCTGATGCCATAACATGTATGGCACAGGAAGAGCACTCAAAGTTCGAGCAAGTGGGATATGACAGGAGGATAGGAACTGTAGGGTGATGTGATCATAAAGCAAGCTATGATCAGGACACAGCCAGGTCATGGCTGCAGCAGCCCAGACTTGAATATCTTTGGGCAAGTTGTTCAGACATTACCCTTACATAGAATTGAATAAAACATACTTTCTTTCAACTAGAAAGGCACAAAACAAGTATTCAAGATGTAATCAATTAGAGCAATTCTCCTACGCAACTCTCTAGGCCTTTCTCTTCAGGAATTATCCTGGAGAAAGGAAACTCTGCAGAAGCTAAAGCTTTATACTGGGTTTATATATTATGGAAGGGTTTAGTATTAAAATCCAACAAGCCTTATTTTCCACAGACTCTCCAAATGGTAGTAAAAGGAATCCAGCTGCTGCAGCAGAATTGGACTGTTCCAGAACACATGCCGTATGTTTTTCTAGTAACTTTAATACACTGAGGCACGTCAGTCCAGGTAGAAAACTCAGCTTTCTGAAATAAGCCCATTTAGGTCAATGTGTCAAAGAAATTAAATTATTTGCGGTTATTTTTGGTGAAGCTCTCTTAAATGTGAAAAAAAAATTCAAATTGTTGAAATTGAGTAGTGTGTTTATTTGAATCTGATGTTCCACTGTAATGGAATTTTTTTTTCTCATTAAAAAACTAAAAATATGTATGTTGGAAACTATTTTAATTCCACTGTTTGGCTGAGGACATAAACACAGCTGTATGGAAATTTAGTGTGGTGGTTCCCACAGCAACTGTAGTCCCACCATAGAACACATAACAATATTCTTAATTTTCTTCTAAAACTGAAAATCTACCATTGTCTAAAAAAGATCTGAGCAATTTCACATGCGTAGTGAGAGATATATTTTCAAAGAAACTGTACTATTGAATTTTGAGCTTCAGTAGCCTTTCATTTCTCATCTGTAATTTCCCATTAAGATAGGATTTTGTACCAATGTATTTCTATAGAACATGACAACAATTCCTTTTACAGGCACTTATTTTTGTAGTATTTCAAATGTGAAGATCAAAGTGATTAATGGATTCCATTTCACTGCAGAAGTACTAAGAGAATACTTCCTTCGATGACTTCTGTAATCAGGTTTAATTAAAATAATTTTTTGCACTCCAGAAAATGAGATTCAGATATTTATTTGAATGTAACTGTAGTCATTTAATTAAATCATTAGCAATCACAGAGATGACATTATTAGTTCAAGCTCACTTAGCGTGTATTTTAGCTTGAGGCAAAGCCATGGGCTGAAATCAAGACAGGCACGTTATTTTTTTTTCCATTTCATTAACATAAAACCTTGTGAATGTAGTGTATTATTATTGTAGTCTGAGTTAGAGCAAGCTCTATCAAATTTCACCAAGACTGTAATCCAATGTGCTGGGCCTAAGAGCTTCCTGAAAGAGAGCTCCTGACAGGTACAGCTTGTAGTTTAAGTAGACAATAGAAATAAAGCGTATAAAGGAGAACAGGCAGCTGCAGCTCCCAAAGCTGGTCACAGCATAGCTTCAGATGATCAAGTATTATGCAGGAGCTGATGTGCCCTCCACCAATTCCTCAGGAGATGGGAACCCTCCCTCTTAATTGCAAATCAACAGTTTTACAGCCATTCATTGTTCCTCTGCCTGTATTTTGTTAAACTCAAAGGTTTGGCGTATTACTAATGTGAAAAACTTGAGAGTGAGCACCAGTTAATATAAAATTGTTGCTTTATCATCTTCTCTTTATTCTGTGTCCTTATACCACTGAAATACTCACTGGATTCTTCTGGTATTTCCCTCGGTTTTGGTGCAATGAGACATAAAAAACCTGGAGGTGAATTGGATGCAAATGTTGCTTTTAATGAGGAGTAGAAACCTTATTTCCATCAAATGAGCATAAGAGAAAAGAAGAAGAAAATCGTTTAGTGAAAGATGCTCTAGAGAGACCAAATTGTCTCCAGCGTGGCTTTTCAGGACTATTGTACAGAGACTGTTGCCTCACAGTGTCTCAGTTCAGACCCCAACCCCAACAAAGGCCACGTGTTCCTGCTGGGTACTCAAAATCTGCCCAATAAATGGTTGTTAGGGTATAGAAGAGTTCCTAGGGGAGATGCTATTTTTGTATTGCCACAGTCCAGTCCTAATTAGTGTTACAAAATGTGCTGTCTTTGAGGTGGGCAAGCAGACAAAGACATCTGAGAGACAGGGATGGGGGCCAGAAGCCAAATTGCGAAGTATTAGTGTGCTAGTGTGGGAATTATACTAAGAGGGTTTTCCTAAAAGCTGGAAAGACCCATAGGGAGAAGTAGGCTACTTGACTGTGGAGGTCTTGGACATGAGTGTAATACACTGACAGTTCCAGTTCTCTCATTTGCAATTTATGAATAGATGAAAAGAGCAACTAAAATCAAAATAAAAGGGCAATTGCCTTTTTCAGTCTTCATTAGCATTCTTTTCTTGAACAGATGGGCCCTCACTAGATATTCTTATGTTAAATGTTGTTCTTTTCTGGGCAAGATTATGTTATTTTAATTATTTAATAAATTTAAAGTAATAGAGTATCTGAATTGTCATGAACAAAAGGCTTAGAGCTCTGAGAAAAACATCTTGTTCATATCAGCTTAAAAATCCCCTGAAATGTATGTTGTTTCTGAAACCAAGGCCAACTCTAGAAAAATCTTCACAATGCTTTACAGACCACATCTGTTTTGAGATCATCTCCCCTATTTCCTTATCAATTTAAAATTCAGGTCATGTTTTCAAAGGGGTTGCTGAGATTTACAGACATGGAACACATCTGCAAACTCTGCACCATCTTTACTGTCTTCAGGTGCATTGCTGCTGCTTTTTATATTTTGCTGTTTGATTGATCTGTAAGGAGGAAGAAAACTCAAGGATTGAGATAAATCAGCAGTAAATTTAAAGTCTTTTTTTTTCCATCCTGTTTTCTTTTGTTTGATCTGATTGCAAGCTATTTACATTTACATGACACGATGAAAATTTGTTTATTTTGTTATACCAGGTCTAACTTTTAAATAAATAGTTAGAAATAAGAAAAATTCTGGGAAATCAAAACTACATTTGTAGAACTTGGCAAATATTTTCTTTAAGAAAAGGAAATGGGAACCCTAAAATATTAACCTTAATGTTTCATTCTGGCGCTGACAAAAGATTTGATTTTAACATTTGAGATGTCATTTGAATGTGCGATTTAAGTAATATCAGTAGGTAAATGAGGCTCTAAATTTCTAAGTAAAACATCTCATTTTGAGTCAAATTAACTGTTTTAACTTCCTTTTATTGGAATCCAAAATAATGTTGACATCTAAAATGTTTAACACTGAATCAAATTTCTTTCAGAGGTTTTTTTCTTTCAGCTGTCAAGGCAAAAAAAAATTTTCTCTCAGAGAGCTGGGAGATGTAATAACCATAGACTTCCTGTTGTTGGGAAGGCAGGATGAGAAATAAAAAATATGCCAGTACCTGGGTAAAAAGCTATCTGTGGTTGAAAGACTGCAGCATCTTCTTTTGCTTTGTTTTGCTTAAAGGCATTTGTGATTTATTTCACTGTTCCAGAGTCCAAATAGTGTAATGTAATATTTAAATCCCTGTTTTTCTTCTCTTCAAGCTTGATTTGAAATATGTATTTGTACGGAGGCCTTAGGCTTGCAAGAGGAAAACAACAACAGGGAATCCAAGGTGTCCCTTGGCCATCCGAGGACGGGTCTTTGGGATCTTTGAAGTGTCTGGTTCTTGAGGGAGAACACCTCGCTCCAGTGGAGCTCAGTATGCAGTGATTTAGATTACACTGATCCTGCCTGGGACAGAGAAGGGATTTGGTGCCAGACAAAGGAGCATCTGTTGATCTTTTTGAACCTGGAGAGAGCCTGCTGCAATAAGTTCTAGTTCAGCATTCTGTAAATGCACACAAAGCTGGATACACGGAGGGAGTGCAACTTAACTTATTGCCAATTTTTTTCTTTTTTCTCTACACACAAAGCAATTCCACTCACAGGAGTGCAGGCAAAGGGAAGAGATCCCTAGGTTTGGCTCAGGAAACCTGAACTGCAGGCATAAAAACTTGTCCCATGTGTAAGGCAAAACTCTTCTGTGTCTCAGGCTGTACTTTACCAGTTCTGAAAGTAACTACAGTGATATTACTGTGCACTGCAGAGCACTTGGCACATTTCAGCAGTGGGTATCCTAAGGCAGGTACTGCTATTGCTGGGAGCAAGCTGCCAGGGTAAATGGAGTGAACTGCTCGAGCTCCAAATGATGACGGGAGCTAAGAGTGAAGTGTGGTTCACTGCTTTTCACTCCCTTCTTCCTACCCGGTGTTTTAACGCCAAATACCTGGCTTATGTTTCTGGAACCTCTCTTCTGACTTATGCTGTTGTGAATGTGACTCTTCTCTTCCCTTTTCTGCCTGCCAACATGCAGGATTTCCTCTGGAGCTACAGCCCCATGTCTCTCTGAAAGGCCTGTGGCCAGCTCGGGCCCCCAGACATGGCTGTTGTCCTTGTAACATTAATTTCATGTATTTATAAACACTAATGAATGCAAGTTTCTCAAGGATCTATGCAGGTGCTGAGGAGCCTTTGAGGAATTACCATTGCCTCTACTGGCCACAAGTTTGTTCTCAGCATGATGCTATGGCAGGGCTGTTTTACTTCTGGATGAAAGGTCTTTTCTGCTGGGAATCTGGTATTGGCTGCCAATAAATAAGACAGAAATTAGGAATTCCCAGACTGTTCCTACCATGTTACAAACCTGGCTTCTTCAGCTATATTTCTGGCATTCTTCCTTACCATAAAAAGTGTGTGAACATCTTGTCATACTCACTACACCAGGACTTTGAGAAACATACTGGAATATTCATCAAGGGAAACTATGTAATTTGAAAATATGCACATCTTGAAGAAAGCATTTATTTTTGAAAGAGATGGAATAAATTTCTTTCGTCTCTTGTAGTCAGTTTATTAATATTTTTATTTTTTGCCCTTCGTAATGAAAGGGAATGGGTTTTCTTAGCTTTACATCGTATTCAAATTACCCTGTAGATTGGGGACAATTTTATTCTTAGTTTGAAATGTTGTGTAGGGAGCATTCACAATGAAATCATGTTAATAAGTATAGCTTTGTTAAAGACTTATATAAAATAAAAGAGAAGCTAGCTGATCCTTCTCTGTCTACCTTAAATCCAGAAAAATAATGCAGATACTGCTATGGTAACCAGAACTGAGTATTGTACCAAGACTAAATTTATACTGCTCCTCTTGTTTCTTTACCTTGTTTGTGGCTTTGAGTTTCAAGAGTGTAAATCTTTCAGATGAGGACCTCAGAGCCAGGCTAACCCTTTGGTTTAAAAAAAAAAATTAAATACCGTAAAAATTTTTCATGGAAGTGAAACTGATTCCTTTAACATGTCTTTTTGAAATGAGTTTTTCTGCCTTGGTTTTCCTGCTCACAACTCTTTGTAGTCCTCTTTGGCTCAGTGAATATTTAATTATCTAGGCCAAATGAAACAGTTCTAGCAGGAGAGAGGCAGACTCTATAGAGTCTACTGTTAATATTATAGCTTCCTTTTACAAAAATACAATGAACTTAAAATTCTGGTAACCACATGTGCTTGAGCATGACTCACAAAGGTCTGATATTGCCCTCTCAAAAGCGTTTTCTGTCCCCGCCAGCTTTCACCACTAAAAACCTTCCACAGAGGAGGGTAGTTTTTGCTCCTGTTCCTATATGGAAATGAACCATTTAATCTGCCCTTGAACTTAATCGTGTTATGCTGCCAAGTGCCACACCATGGATACAAGACCCTCTATATGGTAAGAGAAATTAAGTGAATTCATGTTCGGGGCACTGACACAAATAGAAAGGGATAGGAACCTTTCTTTCCTGTGTTACTCCCCACTAGGATATTATTTCAAGGAGAAAATTCTAGCTTGTATTTTCCAGGGGAAAGAAGTTCAATCAGAAACAGAAATTACACATTAGTTCTCATAGAAGTTAGCATAGAAGGCCTAATGAAAGTATTTTCTGGGTTTAAAAGAGAGTGGTTATGTATTTCCCTCAAGATGTATTTGCTTGCTAGGTTACTTTTGTGGGTGGAAGCTTTTCCTTACTGGTGCTTTCCAGGCAACCACTGTTCTAAACCTCTTTGGACATGAGTGTGTGCCTTCTGCTATAGAAACTACTGAAGCTTCCAGAGAGGTGTGTTATTTTGGGGAGATTTTATATTCTGTACTCTGTCCAGGCTCTTTTCCAGCTCTTGTTATGCACAATTGAAATAACTCCAGGTGGAGGATAGTAATACGTCTCCTACTGTCTAAGTGTAGCTGCCTTATTTAAAGGGTTTGTACCTCGTGTTCCCCATGTTGCCTTATCATTTGAAAAGCACAGAGTGCCTCCTGGCCAGTGTTGTCCTCTGCCAAATGCATAACTAGAAAACAGAAGAGTATTAACTTCAGATTCTTAACTTTCTCACACAAGGATCCAACCTGAGCAACTGAGGTTGGTCTGTGCAAATACACTGCAGTTATGGGCCTCCCGGTGCTGCACAGAACAGCCCCCATTCAGTCCCAGGACATGCAGGAGGGGAATGTACCAGCCCCCTGATCATTTTGGTGGCCCTCCACAGACCTCCCTTCATCTCATCAGTGTCTTCAGTTTGCTGTGGTGGCACCCCAAAGAGGCAGCCAGCTGCAGGTATCAAGTGTAGGTAACTGTGGTGTGTGTGCCCTCCGTGCTATGGCACAAATGGGCACTAATATTGTCAGGTGGGCATTGGGAGCTGAGGTCTGGATCTGGCAGCTGCTCCCTGGGGTGGTTGGAAGGAGGGCAGCCCCCAGCTCTCCCTTCAGTCCTTTGGTGTGCTCTGGTCCCAGGCTCTGTCAGGAGTGGACAATACTGGCACTGGACAGGTATAATCCATCTGCTCCCTAGAGGAACTTGAATCTTTCTGTATTTGCCCTGCTTTCAGGCAAGTGTCAGTGCTGTAACACTGCTGTGTAAACTCTTGAATAACACAGTACACAGCTTCTCTGGACACCATTTTTTTTATTAGGACAGGGGATGCACCAAGGTTCCTATAAATGATGTTAGCCAGAGTCTCCATGGCTTGATAGTACAGAAGCACAAGTCACTAAGTCTTGAATATTTCCCCTGCAACTGGAATAACTGGCTACTGACTTCATTGGTAGCACAACATCACAGAAATGGTGGGTTTTGCATAGGATATGACGCAGACAAAGAAGAAATTGTGAAAAGGAAGATGCTGTTACCAGCATGGTTATGTTTATTTTTTCAGGTATCCAGCTGGTTAGATAAAAATAGAAAAAGCAGTGGAAGTTTTATCACCTGAAATTTCTTTGTATAGAGAAGTATCCTTTGGCCAGCTGCACAGGGCCATTTCTGGCAATGGCATTGCTTTCAGTTTGCCAGAAATCTCTGTTACTCATTGAAGTGTGATACTTTGGAAAGGGAGTAACTCAATACCTTTAGAGGAAGGGTAACATTCTCCAAGTATTCCTGTTGTGGAGTACAAATGAAGGTTTACAGCTGGTCATTCAGTAAAGCTTTTTAGAGTGAGCTTCATTAGCTCTTTTGTATGATTTTGCTAAAGGCTAAGCAGCATTCTTTATGCCTTTGTTACTTTTTGCGCATGCTTGTATGTCGGCTAAATATAGGAACCTAGAGAGATGGAATTGGTTACAGAAGACACAGCTGTGGAGTTATTATTTACATCAAATTAGAGAAAAAGAACAATTGAAGGGAACAGAGACCCCACTAATAACTGCTGGGAGCCTTGATTGAAGTACTCTTTTTTCTTATATCCAAATGTATCATCAAGAGACAAACAATTCTGTATGGTGGCTTTATTATTGGAGTACTAGATTGTGCTGTTTTTTCTTTGCCAAAATTTACTTTTTTGTACGACTACTGTCTCGTATTAATCTGTTGCTTTTATTTTTCTTATTTTCTTTCTCCCACAAATTTCTGGGTTTCACTGTAGTATTCTATGGAGGAAAAAATCTAAAGGCAGCATTCCCCTTCCTGAATCCAAACCAAACTGCAGAGCTGGTACCACAGAAATGAAACATCCCTTTCCCAAACCAGTGATGTCAATCCATCACGTCACTGGCTGATGACGAGGCTCCAAGACTTACATTGGCATCCTAAGAAAACACAAGCTCTGGCTGTATGGTAGTTCAAAGCCCACCTTCTCATGGTTCAAGTCTGCTCAGCAAAATTCTCCCATATATCTCCCAAGATACCGCTATGCTGGCTCCAGGCACGTTTTGTGACAGCGGTGTCCTGTGGCGCTCCTGTCCTTTTAACACCCTTGTCCCAGGTTGTACTTAACACTCTGCTGCAACCTACTGATGCTCCGAGGAACTACAGATTGGGCAATCCCTCAGCCCCACCCAAGCATAAGGTTTAAAATAATTCCAACAGTCCATTTTCAGCACTCGTGGCATCATTGTTTGGAGGGGAATGCTCTTCTATTTTGGCGTTTCTATATTGGAAAGTTTCCTGTAATGCAAACTTAAAATGAGTTGCTGGTTCTGAAAATGGCTGTCAAGTTTGATGAGCACAGCAGGATGAACAGATTGTAGAGTCACTAACATGAGGAATCGTTTCCTTCTCACTGTTACATTCTTTCTAGAGCTTCAGTAATTTGTCTGAATTTATGCAGAACGATTAATGGAATCGGCTTTGATAACAGTTAGTAAGTGCTCACTTGCTGTGCAGGAGCAACTTGCTCTATTAAGCTACTGAGAATGATAATATGTATAGAAGGTAGCAGAGTTTTTCTCTCAGGTGCCTCAATATCAAGGTGCTGGGATTTTTCCTTGTTCTAGCATGACAATTACTATGTGCTCTGTTAGTGTTTTGTCTTCATAAGCTGTGCAGAGATAATCTGGAATTCTCAAAGGCACATAGTAGCTGCTAAGTCTTGTTAATTTTAGCACAAATGGGGAGCCCAGGGCTGAGCTGGCATGAGAGAAAAGAAGATAATTGTTCTGGTTGTACAGCTGAAATGTTGGCTGCTTAAGAATTACACTTGTGTTAGGATAAGACTAACAAGCCAGATGTCTGGCCAAGATCTACCACAGATACCTCTACAAAGATGACAGGTAGATGAGGAAATATCCAAAGTCAACTTTCAAATTGTACTATCTGTGCTGATAGGTGGTGATGGGAGCTGGAGCTTATGATTATAAGAAAAATGTGTGGAAAGAAGGATGACTAAATAAGTGGAAAAGGTAACTATGGACACCCCAGTAGCTGTGCTTTATGGTGTGCTTTGGAATGACCAGAGCAGCAGTGCTGTGTGTCTTGCTTTGCAAGCTGTCTGCACGTGGCACCTGACTGGAGTCCATCCTGAGCCAAGGCTCTCCCTAGTAGGGAGAGAAGCAGCTGATGAGGGCAGGTCTGGAGCAGTGGCTGTTAACAGGCTGTGGGCTGTGGATTATGGCCGTGCTCAGAAAGACCTTGGGACCACACCTGGCTCAGTGGGACTGGCAGGGTCTGGCAGGAAGCAGTGACTCACGGATGACATTTCTGCAAATCTCACGGAATGCCCGTCTGCATCACCAGGCTGGTCACCTCCTTGCTGGTGGAGAGTGATCACCTGTTCTGAGGAGCAGCCTAGAACACCAGTTACTCTTCAAAATTAAATCAGTGTTAGTCAAGGAACAAGAGGAGGCTCACAGTCTCCCAGAAGCTGTCCTAGTGTACTTCTTTAGGATTTTTAGCATTTAAAACAGTTCCCAAATTACAGACTATGAAAATTATTCAAGAGGATGTCATACCTTCTATTCCAGGGTATTTGAAGAGGAGCTGAGGGAAAAAAAAAACCTAACATAAAAAAGCCTGGAAAGATAAGTGTTGCTCTCATGTTGTGACTTCACCAGCCTACTGAGCCACCTTCAGGTTTAAGCCTCAGACCTCAAGAGGGAGCTCGTAAGTACTCTACTCGCTTACTTTGTCCTTCACATTTGAACTAAAAATATTTCTCATTTTAGGGCCACACAGATCACTAATTTTAACGTAGTTCTTTTCCCCATGTCTAATTTTCACGTGTTAAATCCACCACAGGGCTATTGAGCAATGCCCGCTGTTGTGTGAAGAGCTTTGGAATAGCAGAGCCCGATCTGGAGCTGATTTATGTTCCTACACACTCAGAATTAGTCAGAGAATGAGAACATACTTCTGTAGTTCTTAGACATCAGAAAAGAAACAAGGGAGAAGCATTTTGAGGTTTAGTCTGAAAGGACAGTTCAGCAGACAGGGGACACGGGCGCTTCCTTCCCATGATCCCATGACCTGCACTAACTTTCCCTGGCTCTTGGGTGTGTCAGAGACGAGGGTGCTCAGCATTTCACACAGTCCCCCCTCACCATCTCAAGAGCTAATGCTGGCACCCTGTGACTTACCAGCCAGCTGGCATGGATCAGACCTTGCTGCCAGCCCAGCACTGACTTCCCAGGGAGAGCCTGATGTGATAGGTTTGCTATTAATGGGTGTTTGGCTCAGCCCACACACTGACCCCACTCAAGATACATCACACAACCTTACTCTATTTCTGAAGACTGCCTTTAAGGAACTGAGGCCAGCAGCCTGTACCTGTCTGAGGGGTTGTATTAAGAAGCTTGTCTGGCATTGTGTTAAGTGTGGAAAGCAGTTAAATTGTACGGAAACATAAAGGAAAGGTGTTCATGGGCCATGCTCCAAGGGGAGAGCTCAAGTAACTATAGCTGCAGAATTGCAGGGGGCCTGGAAGGCAGACAAGGGGTGGCAGGACATGCTTGAATTGTCCCGTTCTTCCCACAGTACTTGCATGCCCTGCCACCTGCTTCTGACTGAGCCTGAGCTGTTCTCTGCTAGTTTTGGTCCCAATAACCAAACCAGAGCAAACGAGTTATTTCCCTATTCGGACCTGCAGGTGTCTGTTCTGCACAGAATGGTCTGGGGGATGAGAAGCTCCTGAAGGGAAACAATCTGGGAGCAGAAGTTTGTTAGGCTGTGGATGGCTTGGGTAAAGACAACTAGGAGAGAGAATTATGAAATACTGTATTAGTTCTGGGGAGTGGGAACATCTTCATGATATTCTCTAAAGGAAAGATGATGCTTTAATTTAACACTGGCAGAAGAAGATGGATTATCTGAATACTTGGAGGAAATTGTGTGAGGAGATGAGTTAAGAGCTATTAATCAGCAAGGACTGCTAAATTGAAACAAATGCAATCCAATATACTTCAGACTGTCCTGGGCACCAGAACACTTACACAGATTGGGATCACAAGAAAATAATTTATGCTGGAGAAATTTCAGCCCTGGAGGAAATTATAAGCATATGTTTTGGGGCAGCTGTAACCTAGAGCACTGAGGAATATGATTCTTAGTAATTAATATTGCAAAAGCAAGGACATCAGCATCTGAAGTGCTACCTTTAGTATATTAGCAGATTACTCTTAGTAATAGGAGTACTCTTAGATAACAGAGGAGTTTGAGCCTTATGCTGGCAAATTAGTTATTGGATCAGAGAGACTGTCCTGCTGATTAGGCAAAATGGCTGAATAGAAATGGAATAGACAATGTATTATATAGATGGAAAATACATTAGAAGAATGTTAAACATATGGAAAGCATTTTTGTTGGAGTGAGGGCTCCTCTGGACTCAGGCCCAGAGGAAAGCCAAAGCACAGGGGTTGAATTAAAACCTTTGGATAAGCTGAGATACATGAAGGCACACCAAAGTGAAATNAGAAGAAGAAACTGTTTTTTGCTTGCTGTTTGGCCTGCTGCTGCTGTTCCTGCTTGGCTTTATCATGTTATTCCCCTTCGAACTCTGCCTTCAGAAAACTATGAGACTATGGAATAAAGAACTTTAACAGGACAGCAGCCTCCTCTGCTCTTTCACCCTCGGCCTGAAAGGGAGGGTGTCCCGTGAAAATCTTCAACGCATTTTAAGACTCTGAAGGGGGAAAATGGCTGGATCAGATCTGAAGTAAGAAACGTACTCTGTGAGACATAAGGGGTTTTGAAGCTGAAGAGAAAGCTTAAAAATTGTGGTTTATGCTTTTGTTCTTCCTTTCTTCACTTCCTTATAAAATACCAACTCTTATGGGAACCCACAGGTCACAGCCAGGCACAGAGCAGTGCCAGCCCACAGTTGCAGCGTCTTTCCCTTCCCATTTCTGGAGCAGTAAGACTTGTCTTTCCCTCCCTGTTCCACGCTGCCCCCAGCTAAGCTTTCCTAGTCAGTGTGATTTGCATGTTTTGCTAGCACAATTATATAGTACTTTGGCTTCTACTGAAGAGCTGAGAGAGGGATAGAATTTAAGTTTGGAAGTAACTAGAACTTTAAGTCTGCGATACAAAAGAATGCCTACAAATGGCTCATGGGAGGCGAAGATGTTCTGAAAATGCAGAGCTTGTGGGTCAAGCATTGGTAGTGGCTTACACTTTCCTTAAGAACATGCAGCAAAGCTGGCACAGAAGATGATGTATGCATTTTTCTAGGCCACTGACTCTAGATGGGTGTTCTAATGTTTGCCTTTCTGAAAAAGCAGTTGTGATACTGCAGACCATTATTTCTTTCCCATTTTATCTCTTGAAAACAGCATGCCAAGCAGTTTAAAATCTCTGTCTGTTTGGGGGCTGCTCTGAGCTCGTGGGCTTCCCTGGAGAGTCTCCTGACCATCAGCTGTGTCTGAACACTGCAGCAATTTAAAACTGGATTTGCCACCCAGCATGAAGCCAGGTGGAGCTTGGGAGATTTAGGTGCAAAGCTGTCATCCTGCAAACCCCACCAAACTGCTGCTACAGCATCTGAGCAACAGGGGTTGGTAAAGGGTCTAACAGTAAGTTCCTCAGAGCACATGGAGTGCATAGGAGCATGTCCAGTTGTGCCTGAGTGTTTATTTCAAGACACATCTCTTAAGGAAAAGGTGTTCAGGAATTCCTTGTCCTAAATTGGATTTTAACCCAAAATTGGGTTTTAACGTCTTTAAACCATTTTGCCTTTTGGTATTTTGAATTTGGACTGGTTGTGTAGAAAATAGTGGATTGGAAAAGTTTTTTCCCTTTTTTGAGAGATTTCACACCCATGTTTCCCAGTCCTTTGGCTATACTGTCAGCAGCAGGAGCTCCTCTGTGTCTGGCTGAAGCAATACCTTTGTACAAAAATAATTCAGCTCTCTGGAAATACACAAAGACAACATGCACCAAAAAAAAAGTGAACATATCCTTGCATTTTGACATTATGCAAGAAGGCTGAAGTATTGTGTGTCAAATAGTACAGCTACTTTTAAACTGGATTTTTGATCAAATCCAAAGCGATTTGCTATTGTTTTTGTAATAAAAATCCATGCCAAGGCTGAAACCCCAAACCAAGTTTCCTGCCTTCAAGTTTTCCCTTAATACCTGAAAGTACTGTATTCTGATATTGGCCGTTTTGGAAAGTAATTTCCTGCTTCTTTTTTCATATAAAATCTATGTTAAGAGGAGATGCCCCACTGAAGAATGAGATGCATTTGTTTATCACCTTGTTAATGTTATTTTCTGACTTAAATACCAGTGTTCTGTTGTATGAGTGTGCATGTGACATTTGTGTTTATGTCTATGTGGCTTCAGAACTTCAGAGAAAGTTTGAAAACATCAGATAAAATGCTGAGAAGGCAATTTGTTGTATCCATAGGTTGGGCAACAAGTTTAAATATGATAATAAAAAATATGGAGGGTTAAATATAGCCTAAATGTAGTCAAATATAATTGTAAGTAAGCAAAGACTGGGAGGAAGTTGGCTACTGTACTAGTATCGGGTATTTCATATAAAACTAGACAGGTCACAGTCTGACCAGGAAGATGATATCAACAGGACTAATTTACCCAACGATATGCTGAGTTTACTGAGAAATGAAGAGTTGCAGAACATTACAAATTCCAATCGATCTGACTTCTTCCTTCTGATTTTAAACAGAAGAGCTGTAAAATTTTAAAATGTATGATGCTTCTATTTGAAAAGCTTTTGCTGGGAGGAGCTCTTAAACTTTTATTTATTTATATACTGAATTTCTTTTATTTGTGTACTACTTTAATCTCCAATGTTCGTGTTGCCTGCCAGAAAGCTCTTGAATGTTGCTGTCCTGTGTGGGAGAGGGTTATATCTTTACACTCTGACTTAAAATCCCTGATCTGCCAGAAGTCACATACAGGAATAGCTCAATGTTGCAGCACTGGAACATTCTAGAGGATTTTTTTAGTGCCACAACACATGTATAAACACTGATCTCTACCTCTGCACACTGGGTGCAGTGTTCTGATGCAGCAACAGTGCAGGTAAATAGAATCATATGGTAGAAAATCTTTGGGAAACAGACCCCATTCTCTTGGTGGTGCAGTGCAGGATCTCATACCTGCATTTAAATTCTGTATTTGATATCATCATAATTCTGAATTCTCTGTTGTTAATAGAAATTGTCTTACTCCGGGCCTTTTGTTGTCCTATTGCAACTCATCTTTCAACAGAATCTTTTTTCTTGTATATATCTTGGAAATATTCAATCAGCATATTAAGTCCCACCATTTTCCAGACACAGAAATATAAAATCTCTAGAAATCTAAATAACTGTGGACTTGAAGCAGGGTTATGATCAGTGCCTTAGCTCTTGAGTGACTGGGCTGTGCTATTCCCACTCATGGGCAAATACCGTGCTAGCTACAAACTGGAAAAAAGTGTATGCAGTGCTCTCAGTAGGTGACATGCTTAATGTTCCTTGTAAAATAGAAAGACATTGTATTGTTTGTTCCTTGATTCTAATCCTTAAAAGAGTTCTACAGAAATTGTTTTGTCTGTTTCTGTATCTCCTTATTTAGCTACTTGGGATAGGTACGTCACTGATTAGATATTTCTGACCATTTTACTGCTTTGGACCTGTGTCTAACTCTTTTCTCTCCACCAGACCTCTGCTTCCACTCTGGATTTTTACCCTGTAATTTCACCCAACAAATGACAAAATGCAGCACAGCATAAAAAATGTCACTGACTGACTATGGGATTTAACACCATTCAAAGTTGAAATACCTGACTGCTACTTCATTAAAAAATTAAAATTCAGAAGACTGACTCTGCTAGTCTCCTGCTTCTGTTTAAACTTGTACCAGTGCCCCAAGTCATCACAGTTTGGCCTCCTGAAATGCCCCGCAGTGTCTCATTTAATAAGTATTAAGTACCCATGCACTAAAGTAATGCTTAGCCCCTTTTAGGATTCAGTCCGCACCTTTCTGACTTACTCATCTGCAGAGCAGAGTCTGATACTTTCTAGGTCTGCCTGACAGATTGGGGCAGGGTTCTTGTGCAGAACATCCCTCAGCAGTTAAAAGAAACAGCATGCATGCCTTATCCAGCAGCTCCATGGCTAGGGCACGCATCTGAAATGCTGGAAATCCCAGATCAGCTTTCTATTTAGGTAAGTTAATCTGAATCCCTCTCTCCCAGGATAAAGCCCTAATCAACATCTATGGGGTTGAGGTATTCAGCCTGCCGACCAGAGTGTCTGCAGTGCAGAAGGACATCACAGACACTCTACAGCAGCTTTCCAGTTTTCCTGAGGATTCTTCAGTCCCTTATTACTGTGTGGCTGTGTGTCTGTCACATAAAAGCAGTGGGGTACTGGAGCTACACTTGGCCATGGGTCACAGGCTGGTCAGAGGACGTGGGAAAGCTGGAAGCAAATGGCCTCAAGTCTCCCTATTTCCCTGCTGCAATAAAAAGCTGGAATACTGTTGCCTTTTAGGTGTGTGCAGGAATCAAATAAGGATTGAGACAGGGCATGAAAAACTAGAGGTACTGACAATTACCCAGAAGAGAAGAGGCATATTAATCGGTGGGGGAGTTTGCATCTAGTTTATTCTCTGTGCACCGTGTAGCCCAAGTTTCCTTAGCAATAGACATGTCAAAGTATTTGCATTCAGGCAGTGAAATTTTCTTATTTGATGGACCAGCTGACCTTCCAGAGCAGGGTTGTGCTATATCAGATACGTGGCACACTGAGAAAACATTCTCACATGACATTCTCATAAACAGATTAAGGCAGCAGAATCTAGATGAAATCATCATTAGCTGAGTACATGACCAGCTGAAAACTGTCCAAAGGTCAGGTGTCAATTGGTTTGATAAAACAGAAGGAAATTTCAAGAGAAAGCTGTCCTCAGCTTAACTGTAATTAATCTCTTCACTACTGACATAGGAGTAGAACAAAGATGGTCTATTAACATTTGTAGATGATGCTGTGCAGGGAAGGGTTGCAGTGCTTTGATGTAGAAAACCACAACATTCAGACATTTAATAGATGGTCTGAAATTCACCACTTGACATTCAGTCCAGGTCCAAAACATTGCATTTCAGAGAAATTGGGTGCTCAAATATGACAGAGGAGAGTAACCTGCCAAGTAGCAGAAAGATGCAAGAGTGTCTGACACCACGATGGGAACACCAGGATGGGGATGTTACTGTAAAGGTAGATCTCTTAATGATGAGAAAAACTAGAGAGTTTGGTATAGGAAGAAAAGAAGGCAGGGGGTATGTTGAGGGAAGAGACATAAGACCGAGCCTGGGAGATATCCTTGGCCCTGCCTCCAAAAAAAGGTGTAAATTCTTATGACCCCTATGACCTTACATGTCTTTTCTACATAAAGGCTTCCTTACCTAATCTGAGGCAAATTGAGGTAAAAAGATAGAATGTAAAATGGAGTAAACAATGACAAGTGAATTGGGCTTTTAGGATTAATGGATTAATATTCTTTCTTGTTTAATCATCTAATTGTCTGTCACCATAGGTGGGAAACCATTTACAGGGACAGAGCTTATCTCCCACCTGTGACTAATCAGCTGGCAGAAACTCAAGTGTCACCCCCCAAGTGAAATCTGGGTAGGGATAAAGCTCTAAAGAGGGACTTTACACTGTGCATCTATGGGGAGGGAATGACCCCATTTTTGTTCATGGCATGTATTATGTCTGATTTGCATGCATCATTCCACTTCTGAGTAAATGCAATGTGATGAGAAAGTGGACCTAGAAGTTTTAAACTGTTGGGGTCCACATAAAACAACATTTAAGGACACAGTCAGGGATTCCCTGCATATTAAACTGGGAATTCAGGGAACTAAAATTATTAATGTGCCATTAGTCATAAATAAATATTAAATAGTCATAAAAGCAATCCTGATGTTAGCCCCTGATGGTTTTGTTATTATGCCTCAAAGGAGCTATTAAGTATCACAGATCTTCTGGCTGAGCAGGGAAGAAATGTCTTATTCCAAATTTGAAGAGATGGTCTTAAGGAGGATGAAGCAGCCCAGAAAACAGAGCAGTAGTCTAATTGTGATGAGCCCAGAGGTGCAGCCAAAGTCACCTGGACCATTTATCATGTAGGCAGATGATGATGCTAGAGACTGATTTTTACATCTTGATATCTGGCTACTGAGCCCCCTGCTCTAGGAGAAATACACACACAGTAAATTCCTTTGTAAATGTGCAGTATCAAGTCCCAGGCAGTGCATTAATGCAGCCTGCATACTTGTATTTTCTGGAGTTTTCAGTTCTCTTTTAGGTGTTACACATTGCAAGGTGCATCTTTTTTCAGCTTTCTGAATGTAGTCTTCTTTCAAAAACCATTATTTATGAAAATGGCACCTTCTCTGAACTCCACCTGCTGCCTGTAGTGCCAAAGCATTTCCAATTTTCCTGTCCCACCAGCTCTCCAAATCTGGGCAGAAGAATTTCTGTTGGCTTGTCTCTGATCCACCCATGAGTCTTTCCCAGTAGTTTGTTGCCTTATAAACTGAAGAGAGACAGTGGGTCTGTAGTGGAACCTCATTTGGGCCTGGATGCTACGGTGACCTGTCACATAGTGGTAGCAGCAAGTAAGTTTAAGAAAACAGCTGGTTTACTATCATGGCATGTTGAAGGAAAAACTGGACCCAGAATATTCTACATGACTGTTTCCACTGTAGAAGGTAACAGGGAAGGCCTTCTCTTGAGCCTAATTTTCTGCACCAGGGGAAATGAGTAGCTCTGTGTTCCACTGCACAGATGGTAAAGTAAAAGGTATCATATAGACAAAAGAGGTGGTAATTACTGTAAAAATCTTCTCTTAAATGTAATGTATGCGTCTTTCCCCTCTGCCACATTAATTAATCTATGGAAGTTGAATGAGAATATGTGTGTACACTTCAGGAGAGTGTTTGTCCCTCATGTTTAAGATGTACTTCAGCAGTAAGTTAGTTGGAATATTCTTGCTCATGCAGGGGAGAATGTCAGAGTCCAGTAAAATTGCTGGGTTTAGTCCCATGAACTTTAATGAGATTCAGTCAGTCTCAATAACATGATGTATCATTACTATCAAGTAAAATCCACAATCTGATAACAGCTTCAGAGTACAGTTGCAAGCCAGTTTTTTACACTCTTCTCTAGTTACATTAAGTATATAGAGTTACCCTAAGGAGAATAACTTATTATTCCGTCTTGTTCAATGTGTTTATTTATGGGTGCAGAAAAAGGAGAGGTATCTTGGCGCCTGTCATTGTTACAGTCAGAGGGGCAGAATTATTTTACATTGACTGATGCTGGCAAAAGTTCCTGTTCAGATTTTCAGTTGGTCTCCATGGGTAGTTCTCTCCATAGGATTTGTAGCTATGGTGCCCATCTGTGCTC
This sequence comes from Edolisoma coerulescens, assembly GCA_013397115.1. Taxonomy (NCBI): domain Eukaryota; kingdom Metazoa; phylum Chordata; class Aves; order Passeriformes; family Campephagidae; genus Edolisoma; species Edolisoma coerulescens. The sequence goes on along the minus strand of VWZW01002525.1, from coordinate 270,242 downwards.
TCATTTTGTAACAAATCACTTTCTAATATTATTAGTATTCTTGTACTCTGTTACTGTATTAGAACTTCTATTTATAGATGTTGTGATACACTGTAAAGATTCAAGAAATCCATCAGAAAGAAGACATTTGATTCTTCAGTGTAGAATATGCTCATACAACCTGCTGCTTTCATTTACATGAGTTACAATCGGAGCTTGACCTCAAATTGGCCTTGTTGATGGATAGGTGAAGAGGATTTTTGTTTAAAATACAGTAATTTTTAATTTATAATATGTCTAAATTTAAATTAAAAGTAAACCTATTGCCATTCTAGTATTGCTGTTTGTAAATATCAAGTGATTCCTCGAGGGCATACAAACTTTATGCGGTGCAAGCAAATTGGACCCAGCAGCAGCTCTTGTAGTCACAGGAAATAGATTAAACTCTGAATTTTCACTTACATAAATTGATTACAATCAGCTGCTAGGCAAAAAAAACTTATACTTCAGTGATGACATTTTCCCCTCTTTCTGCTGCCAATGCATCTGTGTGACCTGTGGAGGGTTTTTAGTATTTTACCTGTTTGTGACTGAATAGGACAGAGGGAAGATAATTTGACTGTCTCCTTTTTCTTATTCCCAAAGTTCCCCTGTAAGTGAAGAAGAAAGCAGCAAATTTTAGCCAAACTAAACCTCTAGAAAGTAAATTTCAGAATGCCTGTTTACATTTTTTTTCTGACGCATGTTTATGGTGTTGCCCTTTGTTCAACCCTTCTGACTCAGAAGCGGGAGTGGGCCCAAGAGTCTTCTAACTTGGAAAATTCAGGTCTCTGGATGTTTTATAGAGAGCCAGATTACATCAGAGTGTTTTCCACAACTAAATCAGCTCTGGCAATAGTGTTCTTGCAGTGTCCAGACAACATTTCAGAGGGGTTGTGGGAGACATCTTAAATCTTTCTGCAGTTTGGTGGCAAAGTGAGTGATGAGATTTGGTCTCATGTGAGTGTTTGTGCATTTAGTGAAACCAAAAATGGTTTCAGTCACTTTGTGTGAGAGGCAAGAGTAGAAATAGGGAACAAAACTTACCCCAAAGCCACATGATGTGACCATGTTTCCACTTGAAGGAGCAGGCTTTAAGAGCCAGCGTGAGTGTTTGTGGTAGGGACAAGATTTCACAGAGCTGCTGCTGTGGCTCCTACTCACTTTTCCAGCACAGCAGTAGAACAAGAGCCTAAGAGGGAGCAAAGGAAAGGCCTCTGCTTTTCCTGTGACATTTGAGGACAACTCCTCCCCATGTACAGTCAGGGTGGTGGGAGGAAGACAAAGCTAAGGGCAGAGGCCACTCACTGAAGTTCCTGGCTGTATTTAGGAATGTGCAAGCTGATGGATGCATTCCCTGATCAATCTCTTCCACAAGATGAGTGCTCTGACTACGAACTCCAGCATCTACTCTTTTTTTTTTTTTTTTTCCTCAAATAGAGCAAGAAAGAAAAAAAAGTTCTTTTCTCCCAAAGGAAAGTACTGAATCATGTCCAGTACATTTGTCCTTTTCACTCCCATTCATCTGTGCAGAATTTCCAGTCTCCAGCAGCCATTTCCCACCCTGGCAGCAGTACATTGCTGTAGGCATGTTTCTGCACCCCAACAAACCACCACAAGAAAGGGGCAGAAGTAGGTTCAGCCTTTACTTCCTACTGCTTTAAACTGGACCTGTACTCTATTGAAACCTGTGTCTACCTTTACAAAAATGACTGAAATATGTGCTGGGCTTTCTGCCTTACTTCTGTTGCCTGCTTTGTTCTTGGTTATGGTTATGTCTTCCTTTTCAAAAGAGTTGACTGTTTGTGTATATGCAGTGCCCAAGAGGTTTGGCAGAAGTCAGGTTGGCTGCTTTTGCTGTTTATTGTTTTACACCATAGATCTTATCGTCTATGTGCTCTGCATTTTCATGAAGGGAAAAACATTTGTACAACATCTGCTTTCAAAAAAGGAAAATATGACAAAGCATCCAGCTTTCACCCAAGAGGATTACCCATTCAATAATGGTTGCATTCAGTTCTCACCCCAGTTCTTTTCCATTGGGAATTTTTACCTGCAAAGTAGCAGGCCAAATGCATTTTAAAATGAAATTTAGAGGTCACCAGACCCATCCTATTAATCATTTCAAGCAGTAGAAAAATCAAGCAGACTTTTTGTTTAGAAAAGGAAAAGAAAAAGAAGGCTCCTGGAATGCAATCCTCAATGCCAAGTACACTTTGTATAGAGTATCATGGAAAAACAGCTTTTAAAAATGGAAAGGTCAAGATCTTGACCTGGTTGACTTCCACAAATGGTAAAATATGCTTACTGTGAAAGAAGAGTATGTGCTATGGAGGTGTGGGACATGAAAGTGAGAATTAAAAGCATGAAGACCATTAATCTTCCCTTTAGTATCATCTATAAGTACAGTGAAAAATGTGCAGGTGGAGCACTTATTAGAAGTTTGAAGCTGAATATTCCTAAATTAAGACTGTGATCACACAGAATTACCTTAAGCTTCTGGTATTTTATATTTAAATTTTCTGCCAATTTTTCAAACCAAAGAGATGGTTCTAATGATGCACACTTGTCAAGTGCTACATGGAACGGAGAATTTCTACTTTAAAAGGGAAAAGGCTGCCTGAGCTGTAGTTTAATTTGTGTGATTATGTGCACTTTCACCAATCCCAAATATGACAGATGTCTGCTTTTTTGTGACAATAGACCTTGGTCTATTTACAAGTGGGTTGGTGTCACAATTAAATCATGCATGACATTGCATCAGTCATACCAAATGGAGCCTCTCAGCAGTGTATGTTTAATGTAATTGATAATGGAGTTGTATTTTGAAATTGAGAGCGTATCAATCATCCAGTGATTAAGATAAACTTGAAATTGATTTGGCATGATTTTCCTTGCAGCTTCCATGTTAGAATTTTATGAGAATTTCTAAAATGTATTTGATGACTCGGCAGAGAGAGGATGTGAAGAATGAGTCTTAGAAGGGCTGCAGTGCTCAGTGCTGCCATGCTTGAGAATTCGTAACAGCTTTGCAGAGAGAAAGGTTTAAACACCAAACTTGTTGTTTTCTGCACACTTAAGAAAAACACTCTGTATTTAATGATGTCCGTAGTCCTGTGAGTACCTGAGCACTTACAGGATGAGTGTCTTGTGAATCACCGAGTAATGCTTCTGCTCCATAAAGGTGTTTAAATCCATGTGTGAATCTTCTCCTAAGAGGCTAATACAGCTGTCACAAATTCAAGGGTTTGCATTTGCACAGCTGAAGTGAAAAGAACTTCTTTTTTTTATGTTCCAGCTAGGTATTTATAATGCTGTTCCGAATGCAGTGTTTGAATGCTTTATAAACAGCATTGCTCTTGCACTTTTTCCACAGTAAAGGGGCAAGTATTGAAACCATTTATGGGGAGAATGATTAATGTGAATTATACAGCTGACCAGAAAATGGAATACAATATTTAGACGGAATTTTTTTGTGAAACTCCAGCTCTGAATGAGATTGATAAAGAGCTTAAAATTATCACTGTTAAGTTAGTATTAATTATTTTTGTTCTTACAAATATTTACATACAGCCATGGACAGCCTTGTTACTCACTTGGACCTTGTGAACTAAACATTTGAACCCCTTTATACTACACCCATGGTGAGGATATAGTTTTTCCCATCTTCAAGAGGAAAGTCAGGTAGAGAAGATAAACTCTGCAGAACAGGAATCAACACAGCTGTCCAGACTATTGCCTCAACCATTAGGCAGTGCCCTCTTTGCATGTAACATTACACAAGTTTAAGACCATGCTAATACTGCCACATAAAAACTGGCGGTAAATTTTATGCCCATTCATGAAGCAAAGACACATTACCCAAAAGAAAGTGGTTTGGATGAATAAATGCTTTTTGTAGTATTAAATTTAAGGGTGTTGGGAGGGAAGAGGAGCTTATCTCTAGAGTTCAAAGCATGAATGAAGTCAGATCCACAAGACATACCGGATTTTTCTGGCTACTTATGTGATTGCATGCTCTGGTCAGAGAAACCATTAAATATGTATACATCTTTGTTTTCATTTAAATTGTGTACTTGAATACTTTGGTGGCCTTTAAATATAGGAGATTTTTTTTTAATCCTGCAGTTTCTATTCTTCTCAACTTCTTACATTTAACACTCTAGAAGGACTAGAATTCTGCCCTGGCATTGTGACTGAATATGAGGTCAGATTTGGTATTCTGTAATTAAGGAAAGACATTCTGACCTTGCTGAACACGTAAGATAATGACAAAGCCTGTCTTGTACTAGCAGTGTGTTTTCTAGTAATAAGACTTTATAAAAAGGATAAATGTTTGCACAGTCTTTGAGATTTACACTTAACTACTAACTTGATCCTGCTCCATTAAAGACATACATGCGTTAATTGACTAATAAAAAGAGTTCCACTCAGATCTGTCAGTTGTAGCTCTTCAATGATAAGCCTACATCTTTACAAATCTAGCAGAAATAGTTAAATTTATATGCATACACAAAGTAGGTCATAGCATGACGCTTGAAATATTTAGAGCCACCCTGTGACCCTCTTACTTGCCTTGCTGAAATAGCCCTACTGATGCCAATGATGCTTCTACTCAGGCAGCTACACCCAACCTGGTCTCTTAGAGAAAGGGTAGATGAAGGGCTGGAAACTAATTTCTCTTAACATCCTTTATGCTATAAGCCCATTTTTACAGAGTGTAACCTTTGCAGCAAAGTGGGTCTATATGTGTAGATATTAAAGGCATGTGCAAGAGTATTACTTCTGCAGTTTTTAATTTGAGCATTGAAGGAGATATTTTGTGTTTGCAGGTTTTCATTTCCTTCTATTGCTGTCTTGTGCTATGACACATTAAGCCTCAAATAGATGTATCACCTTGAATTTGCTGAGTTCATGCACTGTGACATGAAGCAATGCAGATGCAGTGCAGCTATCAGCTGTGGGGGGAGGAGGCTCTCCTCAGTGCTGTGGGGTGTGCTCTGCCTGGGCAGGCTGAACTGTATTCCAGAGCAACCACAGTCGTCCTGTGAAGGGCAGGTGCCTGTGAGCAGGTTGGATGTCATGTTCTGCAGGTGGCAGAACAATTAAAGATTGTGCAATGCTGTCATTTGTAACAAATCAGACGGAGTGGGAATTAGCTAGGAAGTGAATAGTGAGGTCTTAAAATTTTCTGAATTACTGGACCAATGCAAAAGGCACTTGCATTTAGAATCATGTTAAAGGAGTCAACCTTCTTGTGCTATTAGTAGTGATGGAGATTCCTAAATTCCATGCAGCAAACATCTGCATCAGCATTTCGTGACAACTTAAAACTGTACTAGAAGCTAAAGAAGATTCATTTCATTGCGCAACAGGAAAAAATTCAAAGCCCAAGAGACAATGAAGCTACACTATATAGTAAGTTTCGGGGGGGTTGCAGCTCAGATGATAAAAAACCACAGCAGTTAGTTTCACGTTTGCAGTTAGTGTGCTGATAATAGGACAGAAATGCACTTGTACTCAGGGGTAGAAGACGCAGGGGTGGGAGGAGGTGTTATCTCAATGAAAAAAATATTTGCCTTAAACATTTGTGTGGAAGTGTAAGAAAAACAATAACTTTTTCACTAATCAAATTCACGACCATTTCAGGAACAAAGAAAACTTAGGTAAAATGTTTAAACACTCAGACTCCTGAGTAACCTGTTGGCAGGAACTAGAATTCCCAGATAATGAAGCTGGATCTCTGCATTAGAAAACTAATGCATATTGGGTAAATTTGCCAGTAGAGATATATAAAACTACAGATTTCTGTGATTTGCTTCAAAAGGCAGTTCTAGAAATGTTAGATTACCAAACATGCTAAAGAAGCAAACCTAATTGGAGTGTCACTATCTTTTGTTTTGCTATAAGCCTGGGGGAAATGGCCACTGGGGGAAATGGAGCCGATTCTTTGATGCATTTGTGGGAAAGTGGAACTATTGTGTATTTGAGCTCACACACAGTTGGGAAAAAAGTAGTTTTCATGCTCTTGCTAAACACAGACAAGACTCATATGGCCTTGCTATTTAATGCAACTGCAAATTGAAGGGTTTCGCTTCTGATTAGCAGTGGTATTGAAACAAAATTTTTCCAAACATTCTTGAATTTTGGAAAAAAATGTTCCAGATCCAAAGCCAACTCTGAGTTGGAAACCCAGTCCAAACAGTTACATTTTATGCCAGCCATTTTTGGCTGTGCTGAAATTGCTCTCCATCAGTGATGCTACAATCATCCATCTCTCAGGGTCAGACTTAAGTAGTTGTAGGAAAAGACTTCAAACTTATGTTTTAAGAATTACTTGTTTCTGTAAATCCAAATCTCTAGTCCAAGGCTAACTGACTATCAAAAGTTACAACTCTGCTGTTGCTGCTATTTTATTAAATATTAAATATATGTTTATCAAGATAACAGTTTTTTAAAGGTGGAGAGTTAATAGCATATAGCATATATACTTTTTTAGCAGAACTACACTATGGGGTACCCAAAATCAAATGGAAGGCCTCTTGCAGAGTGCAGTGGCCTTGTGTAACAACTGACTGAAATGTAAAAACCAAAGACCTTCTGAAATACAGAAGAACTGTGAAACAATCCCAAAGAATTACTCTTGCATAATGGGTTTTTTTGGTTAACAACTACGTGCATGCAAAATCCTGGACACTTGTGCTTTGCACTGTGTGTGACAATTTGAGAGACTCAGCTTGTCTTTGACAGACATCCTTTCCTAGACTATCACTGAATGTTTACTTACAAGGATGATAATAAAAAATGTGTTATATTTAATCCAACTGCCTTTTTTTGCTCATTATATGAGTATTTGTGGATATTTCTTTCTTCCCTGCCGGCTTGAAAATGTTTGTGGTGTAGAAACAGCTGGCTCTTTTATTTCTTGACGTCTACTAATAGATTTCAGCAGCCAAATGCTCACTGACAAGTATCTGCATATTCAGTCAACCCCAGCTTGCCCTTGTGCAGTTGTGCAGGGAGAAGTAGTGTGGACCACAGAGCTGACCACATCTGAGCAGGAACAGCAGTACTGTGCCCAAAGACAGGGATGGCTGGACGTTTTTGGCCTGCGTTATGGTGATGATTTTCTCAAAATCATTTTCCAGAATGTACGTGCACATACTGAATGGAAGAAACCATTCATTTTCTTTATTCTTTCTCACATATGCAATGTGTGTTTTCTTTGCCATCTGCAATAAATCGCAGTCAAATTTATCCTAAATTACATCCTTGTGTTGAGGCAGAACGCTTCCCTAGTCTCTGAGGCTACTTACTCTTCACTTTTGTTTCTTTGCAACATCAGCCTGCATTCCTAAAATGAGTCTTATATGGATTGTTGGGAAATGAATGGAGTCTCCTTTTCCATCTCACAGTAGCTTTTTGTGCCAAATTTCCCAAGAAAACTTTTCCAACCCGGTAGTATTTTCTTACTGAGCTTTAGCTTCAAACAAATGTCGTCTCCAAGATGTTACAATGTAACACCTGTTGCCTGGTAGAAATGGCTAGACTAGAATACTTAATTTTTTTAAGCCGATTCTGGAGCACACTTCAGATAATTCACTTTATGGGGAAACATTTCCTTTGCAGAGCAATACTTTGTTATCATTGCTGCCTTTGGTGTCTTCAGTAAGCTTGGAGGAGAGAACGGGGAGCCACGAGGAGGCTGCAGTGAATTCGTAGCACACTGCAACCTGCTGTGTCTTACAGCTGACTACCTCAAAACGTGCACGGTGCTTCTCGGGGAAGATGTAAGCCAGGAGTTCTTGCAACGCTTAATTCCCCAACACAAAGTCTAACTAAATGTTAACTGACTCTATGGGGTTTTGTGTTTTAGCACCTTTGCAGCTTCAGCTGTTGTCCTCACACGTGTAGAACAGCATTGCCTTTCAGGGATTACACCTGAAGTTCCTCGGGTTTTATTTCAATCTTTTCTTACAGGGATTGCTATGCACTCAGATGTGTTATCTCTCATGGTTACCTCCTTTCCCACGCCTACCAGTTTAACTGAATAAGGAAAACTCTGCATTACGGAGGAGAATATAAGTATTATCATGCAAAGAAATTAAGACAGCTCACACAGCAATCCTATATTCTCCACGTTGCAGCTTTAGTTAAGGCACAAAGCTGTATTCCTACTAACAGAAAGTATGATCGCTCTGCTGGGGGCTGGGAGAGCTGTGACTATTGTGTAACTTCTGTGGGCTTAAATGGCTAAACTTAATTGTGGATCGGCTGAGTTTTCCATGGTGAAGAGAGAGAGATGCCATTCCAGCTGGCAGAAGGACTGGGAGACATCCAGCCTTGGTCTGTGTAGGGTCTCTGTGCTGCTTGAAGGATGCTTTCTAAGAGCTCCTTGGACGGTGGCGATGACCAAAGAGTTGATTTCTCGTGAAACCTGGAGCCCGCTTCGGTTTCATCCCGTGAGCCGGGGTTCCCAGCTTGGCAAGTGGTTAATACCAAGAGTAGCTCTTCCTCTGCCGGACCCACCCGCAACCTTGCCGGGAGAGCATCCTTTGGTGACCACACGCACGAAAAGCGCTGTGGCTGCGCTGGTCCGGCTCGGGATCCCTCCCGGAGCCCCGGGTGCCCCGTATCCCCCTGGGCGCGCAGCCGTCTCGCAGCAGCCGGGGCGGGCGCGGGGCCGGCCCCGCGGCGCCTCTCGGGCCGGCGCTGGCCCGGCGCG